>CM069147.1:11774637-12974637 GCA_035221665.1 Okamejei kenojei
CATAGAGAGATAGTTTTCCAGCCTTCTGAATTGTTGCTCAATACTTTTTGAATAGTGCACAGTTTTTGAGGGACAAGGGGGAAAGAGAGATAGAGAATGGGAAATGGGGCGATAAAGAGAGCCATGACAAGAGAAAGAAGAGAAGACAGAAGGAAAGAGAGACAGAAAGAGAGAGTAAGATTGAGAGAGGAGGGAGGGCAGGGAGGGGAGGGGGAGAGGGAGAGGGAGAGGGAGGGGGGAGAGGGATGAGGGTTTCTGAGGGGGGGAGAGGGGTTAGGGGGGAGAGGGAGGGGGGAGAGGGAGGGGGGAGAGAGAGAGGGAGGGGGGAGAGGAGAGGTGAGAGGGAGGGGGTAGATTCACAGCTTAGGGGGAGGGGAAAGGGGGGGGAGAGAGGGAGGGGGAGATAGAGGAAGGGGGAGAGAGGGAGGGACAGAGAGAGAGGGGAGAGGAACAGATATGGGGAGATAAGAAGGGAGAGATCTAGAGGCTGTGAAAGAGGAAGGAGCTGTGGTATTAATTTGATGGATTGGGAGGGCTGGATTGGGAAGCTATGTTGTGTTGCATCCCACCCTCCCTCACCTCCCCACTCCCTCTTTCCCTCCTCTTTCCCACACTGTCTCAGATGCTTCTGTCCACTGGGGAGAGGCCTGATACTGCAGGGCATTGGACCTTGTTAGGTGAGAGTTGCTCTGTTCAGGCTGTAAAAGTCTGGGCTAAACACCCAGAGCCATTCCCAGTAATTAATACCTTCCACGAATTAGTCAGTAAAGCACTAAAAGAAAAAAAACCATCAGTAAACAATGTTCTGTGGGAGTCAGAGCAATTTGCACCCAGGTTATTTTTTGGTCTTCGATTGCCATCTGCATCACCATTTATATTCTTGACGTTTTGGATTACTAGTTTTGAAACCGTGCCATCTGACTGTTATACTAAAATGCATTGTTACTGGCCCATGTTAAAGGACCCCTCCTCACACAAAACTCTTCTGCAGCTCTGCATTCTTCCTGGTCCTTACTGCTATTAATGTCGAGATGCTTGTGGAATGCACATTTTTGTGGTCCATGGTGGGGGTTGCTCTGGTTAAGCACGCACAGAATATGCCCGCGTCAGACAGATGTTGGGAACTTGGAGAAGGAGGCGGGTAGCTGGTTTGAAGAAATCCCAGAAGAGATTTGTGGATTCCAAACCGAAAATGTGAAAGCAAAGCACCGAGTTCACAAGACATGGTTGACTCACTGTTTGCCTCCCCGCCTAGTCTACCACGTATTACTACGTCAGGATTCTTCTTCCCTCTTCTCCCCTGTAAACAGTTGGCGCAGCGTGGTTGAGTTGCTGCCTTACAGCACCAGAGACCCGGGGTTCGATCCTGGATTACGGGTGCTGCCTGTACGGGTTTGTACATCTCCCTGAGCCGACGTGGTTTTCTCCCAGTACGTCCAGTTTCCTCCCATCCCAAAGATGTGCAGGACAGACAGACAGACAGACTGACTGACCCTAATCATAACCCTATCTTACATTTTTATTTTTCATTTATTTAGCTGTACTATAACAGTATAAAGATTGAATCAAATATTGAAAAACCAAAATGATCAGCAAGGTTAGCTGTTACCGTTGTTCCATTGGAAAACCTTGCTATTGTATTGATTGTAATGAGGAGGTGGCCATGGTCCCAGCGTTCCTCGCTGCCTAGCGGCCTAAAACAAAGCGCGGGATTGGCCAATTTGCGTTCTGACCTCAATGTCAAACCGTGCATTGATTGGGCTATTACTACTCAGAAAATTTGAGTTTTCTCATATTTCTTAAAAATGTGCAGGTTTGTTCTTGACGATGATTCAGGTATGATTTATATAATATATTTTACACAATAGTTTTAAAAAATTTCAGGTTTGTTCCGTGAGTTGGGTTCACGAAACTAAACAAAAAAACTCCTCGGCCCAAGCCCTTTACGGAAAAAATGTCGTCGAACCAAAGATGCAATCCATTGTATTAAGACAATGGACGTCTTTATGTAAATCCATTATTAACCCAGAACAAATAAACTCCTCAAAAACAACAACAAGCTTCTGTCTCTCATTGTCACTAGATTGGTGCAGTACAGTTTGCCTGTGGTGGCGTCTGTGTCCTTGGTTTTTAAGCGCATTCCTGAAGGATCTCCGTGCCAAATCCTCGGTTGACAGAAGAGAGATTCAGGTTTCATTAAAACTTTCACATCAAAAACATTCACAACATTGCTCACTCTACAAAAAAAAGTTGTTGGTGTTCAGAGTCGCAGCATGCAGGGCAGGGAGGGGAAGAGTTCATTCAGTGCATAGTTTCTGTCCTGTAGGGCTGAGCAAATGTGCCAACGTCTTAACTCTCTTACAAAAGTCACGCAATATTTTCCCTTTGTGAAAATGCAAAGGTACAGCATGGAAGCCGGTGTCTAGGCTCACCGAGTCCACGCCGACTATCCGATCACCGGTTCACAAAAGATACCGCTGTTGACTCCAACTTCCTCAAAAAAAATTTTTTTTTTCCATACTCCCGACACATTTGTGGGAATTTACGGAGCTCGAGTTAACCCCCACCACACCCGCCCGCCCGGCCCTGCCTTTGGACTGTGGGAGGGAAAACCGGAGAACGGAGGAAACCCCCAGCGGTCACAGGGAAGAACGTGCATAACTCCACCCTGCAGCAACGTGGTCAGGATCGACTGGGTCCCTGGCACTGTTGAAGCAGCAGCTCCAACAGTTGCACCACCCTGCCGAATAAGGATCCTGAAAAGCACTACGGAAACTCCAGCCAGCGTTTCTTCTTTCTCTTTGTATTTATAGAATTCCACTATTTATACAGCCCAGTTCCAAATACAGAAATCAAACAAAACAAACTCTTTGCAGTTTGGCTCTCGTTGTTCTGTCAAGGGGATCCACTTCCTGACAGGACATAAACATGGTCAACTGTCCGATCAAGCACAAACACTTGAATAACCTTCCAGCACCACCGGTTTTCACTCCGTCCCCATTTGAAACAGTTCAGCTGGGTATAGCACAAACATGATGTTCACGAATTCCATGTTCCTAGGAGCAGAACTAGGCCATTCTGCCCATCTACCATTCAATCATGGCTGATTTATCTTTCTCTTTCAACCCCTTCTCCCTGCCTTCTCCCCATAACCCATGACATCCGGACTAATTCAAGAATATGCCCAATCTTGCGCTTTAAAAATAATCCATCGACTTGCCTGTCTGGCAATGAATTCCACAGAGTCACCCACCCTCTGACAAAAGAAAATCCTCCTCACTCTTTTCTAAAGGTACGTTCTTTTATTCTGAGGCTATGCCTCTGGTCCTAGACTCTCCCACCAGTAGAAACACATCCTCTCCACATCCCACTTATCCAGGCGCCTACATAAATAGTTCACTGTTATGTAAACCCTGAGGTAGAAAACAAGTGAGCAGGCATCTTATGGAGAGAACAAAATAGGCAACGTTGCCTATCTCCTTACTCCATAGATGCTGCGCATCCGTGAGTTTCTCCAGCGCTTTAGTCTACCTTCGGATGTTACAGCTTTCTGCAGTCCTTCTTTAAACATTATGTTAAACCTGTTCAAATGGATCACTTGACAACCTCTGCCACAGAAAGCCACTGATTCCCCAAAGCACATCCATCATCATGGAGGATCAACCAGGATCATTCTCATTGTGTGCAAGGATTTTCTCTATGGGCTGCTTCATGGGTCAAGTTCATATAATGAAGTGTCTTTCCTATCAATTAGCACAGAGCGTGTATGTTACAGGACAGAGAATGGTTTGTTTAATACAAACCAGCAGCTGTTGCAATCAGTCGAAAGCTCTGCTCATTTGACCCCTGTCATTTGAATTGTGGATGATTCATGCCCAGACAGGTTGGAAGTGACTTTGCTTTCCTTATCTTTCTGCAACTGACCGCTTAATGAAGCTTGCATCGAGCTGAAGGGGCAATGAGGCAGGGAGTTGCCACGCTCAGGGCAGCGATCATAGAGAGTACCACCCTCAGGTAGAGCAGTTCCACCCTCAGATTAGAGAGTACACCCTCAGGTAGAGAGTACCACCCTCAGGTAGAGAGTACCACCCTCAGGTAGAGAGTACCACACTCAGGTAGAGAGTACCACCCACAAGGTAGAGAGTACACCCTTAGGTAGAGGTACCACCCTCAGGTAGAGAGTCACCTCAGGTAGAGAGTACCACATCAGAGTAGCGACATAGAGGAGTACCACACTAGGTAGAGAGTACCACCCTCAGGTAGAGAGTACCACCTCAGGCAGTTAGTACCACAGTCAGGTAGAGGTACCACCCTCAGGTAGAGGAGTACCACCCTCAGTAGAGAGTACCACCCTCAGGTAGAGAGTACCACCCTCAGGCAGATAGTACCACAGTCAGTAGAGGTACCACCTCAGGTAGAGGAGTACCACACTCAGGTAGAGAGTACCACACTCAGGTTAGAGAGTAACACTCAGGTAGAGAGTACCACACTCAGGTTACGAGAGTACCACATCAGGTAGAGAGTACCACCCTCAGGCAGATAGTACCAGGTCAGGTAGGAGGATTACACACCTCGGTATGAGGTAACACACTCAGGTAGAGAGTACCACATCAGGTAGAGAGTACCACACTCAGGTAGAGAGTTACCTCACTCAGTAGAGAGTAGCACACTCAGGTAGAGAGTAACCACCCTCAGGTAGAGAGTACCACCCTCAGGTTTAGAGAGTACACCTCAGGTAGAGGAGTACCACACTCAGGTAGAGAGTAACCACCCTCAGGTAGAGAGTAACACCCTCAGGTAGATAGTACCACACTCAGGTATGAGAGTTACCCACTCAGGTAGGAGTACCACCCTCAGTAGAGAGTACCACACTCAGGTAGAGAGTACCACACTCAGCGTGAGAGTACCACACTAGGTAGAGAGTAGTACCACACTAGGTATGAGTAGTACCACCACTCAGGTAGAGAGTAGCAACCTCAGGTAGATACGTACCACTCTCAGGTAGAGAGTACCACACTTCAGGTAGAGAGTAGCACACTCAGATAGATGTACCACACTCAGGGTAGAGAGTACCACACTCAGTAGAGAGTACCACACTCAGAGTAGAGAGAGTACCCCACTAAGGTAGAGAGTAACCACATTCAGGTGTGATAGTACCACAGTCAGGTAGAGAGTAGCACACTCAGTAGAGAGTACACACACATCAGGTAGAGAGTATGAACAATCAGGTAGTTAGTACCACTATCCTGGTGAGAGTAGCAAACCTAAGGGTTAGATTAGCACCACACTCAGGTAGTGAGTAGCACACTCAGGTAGAGGAGTAGCACTCTCAGGTAGATTGTACCACCCACTCAGGTTGATAGTTCTCATCAGGTAGAGGAGTACAACAATCAGGTAGGAGTAGCAACACTCTTGGTAGATTGTTACCTCACTCAGGTAGATTGTTCTATCAATCAGGTAGTGTGTTGCTACACTTCAGGTAGAGAGTACCAGTCAGGTAGAGAGAGTATCACACTCTGGTAGTAGATTACAGACTCGGTAGAGAGTAAACACTCTGGTTTGTTTGCACCTCACTCAGGTTGAGTGTACCACACTCAGGGGCACTGAGGCAGAGTGTTACGTATTCAGGGGCACTGATGGTAGTAGAGTGCCACCTCCTGACTGTGTGCTGTCTGTACGGAGTTTGCACGTTCTCCCTGTAACCCATGTGGGTTTTCGGGCTCTGCGGTTTCCTCCCACACTCCAGAGACGTACAGGGTTTGTAAAGGTAGATTGTCTTTGTTAAGTTGTAAAAATTGTCCCTCTGTAGGGATAGTGTTATGTGCGGGGTGATCACTGGGCAGAAGGGCGCGTTTACGAGGCCGTATTCTGAAGTTGACGTATACTCACTCCTCCCGGACTGTGCTGAGCGTGATAATTTCCTGGAGAGTTCAGCCTCCCTGCATTTTAACATCCTAATCTATACCCAATCTCCCACAGTGTGATGCCATCCCAATGTATTCAGCTGTCGCTGAGTGGATATGGTGCAGCTGTGGTCTGTGTGGGAGAAGCCTTTTAGAACACTCCCATTTAGTATGCTGAAACACAAAAACAAAGCATTCCTCCTTCACAAATTTACAACATTCTTAAATTTCACCCTGTACGTTACATTTTTTCCAATTGTTTGAATGAAATGAATACGTCTATTGGCCAAGTATCTTCACATACAAGGAATTTGCCTTGATTGCTTGCCCGCAAGAGACAACTTGGACATACAGGAGTGGACAGCTTGGGAATGACAAATAAAACATTAAACATTAATATAAAACATTACGGATTAACATGTGAATTAAATATAATAATACTATTAGTTGAGCTGAGTTGAGTTTAGTTTAGTGCATACAACGTGGAGGAAACAGGCCCTTCGGCTTCAGCGAGGTCGCGGTCCGACCAGCGATCCCCCGCACACTAACATACCCTACACACGCCAGGGACAATTTACGATTCTTTACTGAAGCCAATTAATCTAACAAACTCTGTATGTCTTTGGATGTGTGGGGGAAACCGGAGGATCCCGGCAGAAAACTCTACCTGGTCATAGGGAGAATCGTACAGACAGCACTCGCAATTAGGGATCGTACCCGGGTCTATCTGGACGGTAATAAGGCAGCAACCTCTACGCCGCGCACCGTTCGCCCTGTTTACTTTACCGTTACTTTCCACGCCTCTGTACCATATGTCGGTTTTGGAAATGAAAATACATTTTCAATATAACTTTTGAACCAATTAGGTCTTTATTCTTTGGATCGCAGAAGGTTAAGGGTGGGACTGATTTGCGGTCTTTTAAAATGATTGAAAGGGATAGGACAGAGTTGAGTGGATACGTTTTTCCCATTGAGGGGTAGGAAGATTCAAACAAGAGGGTCCATGACATGCTGAGATTAAGGGAGACAGGAGGTTTCGGCGTGCGGTAACCGTGAGGGGGAACTTCTTTACTCAGGAGGTGGTGGGCTGGGCTGTGGAATGAGCTGTCCAGCAGAAGTGGTGGAGCTAGGATCGATTTTACATTTAAAGTAAAGTGGAGTTAGATATAAGGACGTGAAGGGAATGAGGGGTATGGTCTGAGTGCAGGTAGATGGGACTAGGGGGGGAAAACAAATGGTCGGCACGGACTGGGAAGGGCCGAGAGGGCCTGTTTCGTGCTGTAATTGTTATATGGTTTATATTTGGACAGGGATAGGAAAGGTTAAGGGGGATATGGGCCAAACACGGGCAAGTTTGAGGTGTAGATGGGGCATCCTGGATAGCATGGGCAAGTTGGGCCGAGTGGCCTGTTTCCATGCTGTGTGACCCTATCACTTGGCCAAAATCAAGGGCTTTCCTTTTCGAGAAGCTATAACCATTAAACCAACCTCACATTCCAGTTCATAAGTTCAAGGAGCAGAATTAAGGCCATTTGACTTGACCATTGAGTCTACTCCGCCATTCAATTATAGAAACATAGAAACATAAGAAAATAGGTGCAGGACGAGGCCATTCGGCCCTTCGAGCCAGCACCGCCATTCATTGTGATCATGGCTGATCTTCCCCAATCAGTAACCCCGTGCCTGCCTTCTCCCCATATCCCTTGATTCCATTAGCCCCTAGAGCTATAGAAACATACGGCTGATCGATCTTTCCCTCCTCAACCACATTCGCCTGCCTTCTCCCCATTACCCTGACACCCTTACAAATCTCTGGATCTGTTAAACTCTCCGCCATAAAAATATCCATCGACTTGGCCTCCACTGCCGCCTGTGGCAATAAATTCCACAGATTCACCCACTCTCTGGCTAAAGAAATTTCTTCTCATCTCCTTTCTAATAGGGACGTCCTTTTATCTGAGCTGTTGCCTCTGGTCCTAGACTCTACACTGGTGGAACATCCTCTCTCCTTGCCCGTTCATTGCCAGCTGCGGCCTTGGGTAACCTGACGTTACCCATCTCTGTCATCTGTGCCTTGCTGATCAAGCTCCATCTGCACTAAGTGAACCATTTACTTACTTCTCCATCTTCGGGTACTGCTACTGCGGTAAGCATATCCCACAGCCGCCTGAAGTGCTTCCTGCCACACACCATCGCCTTCTTGAAGGCACAATGATGAAAGCGCGCTGCCCAAAACTGGAGATGAATTGCAACCGAATGCAGACGAATAAAAGATTCATTACAACAGCGATTTTGGAGAGGCGAGAGAGTGGGGCTTCCTGAACTCACGGGTCACTGCTCCACATCAAGGGTTCCAGCGAGAGTAGCAGATGGATCTCTGAACTTTCACATTCAGGGTTAATAGGCAGTTAATCCCACACAGCCAGCTACTGGTTATCACCATCTGCGAAAGAAAGTCTGAAGGACGCACAACGAATAAACCCCCCACTGATGAAGTGACTCGTAACCCTGCCGACTAACACCGACAATGACTTTATTATTAGAGATGGTCGAATGATGTGAGACTTTGCCCCTTCAAAACACTGTAGTACACGTGGCCCCGTGGCGTGACACAGTGAGAGGTGAGGGTGAAGCAATCCACACTCATGATCTCCACAAGTATCCCCGTACAAAACCAGGTCTATCCTCCACACTAGGGTCAATTTACATTTTACCAAAGCCAATTTATTACAAACCTGTACGTCCTTGGAGTGTGGAGGAAACCGGAGAAAACTCACGCGGTCTCGGGAGAACGTTCAAAGGCAGCAACTCTAACAGCTGCGCCAGGTGGAGGTTTTTTACACATCGGCCTCACGCGCTTTCTGAATTCAGAGCTCCTGTAGTGATGTCCTTCATAAGGTTAAACAGGCAGCCTTGAGTGGGAGGGGACAATTGAGCGGCATGGTGGTGCAGCGGGTTGGGTAGAGCTGCTGCCTCACAGCGCCAGAGACCCAGGCTCGATCCTGACTACAGGTGCTGTCCGTACGGAGTTTGTATGTTCTCCCGGATTTTCTCCGGGGGCTCTGGTTTCCTCCCACCCACAAAGACGTGCAGGTTTGCAGCTAATTGGCATCTGTAAAATACACTTCGGTAAAGTGAAGGATGCGAAAGTGGGTCAACATAGATAATCATGGCTGATCTCTCTTTCCCTCTCAACCCCCATTCTCCGGCCTTCTCCCCGTAACCACTGACACCTGTACCAATCACAAATCTATCAATCTCCACCTTAAAAATATCCGTTGACGGGCCTCCACAGCCTTCTGTGGCAATGAATTCCACAGCTTTCACCCCCTTCTTCCAGACTAAAGAAATTCCTCCTCATCTCCTTCCTAAAGGTACATCCTTTTATTCTGAGGCTGTGGCCTGTGGTTCTAGACTCTCCCACTAGTGCAAGGGGGTTTCTCAACCAGGGGGAATTCCCCCCAGGGAGGGAAATTCAGGTTTTCAGGGGGGGAATTGGGACACAGATTAGCAAACTCAAACTGTTAGAAATAAAGGATTTTTCAGTTATTATATGCATATTATTTGGAATGCACTTTTTGAGGCAGACAATCTTGGAAAGGGGGGGAATGACATTCTGACATATGGTGAAAGGGGTGCATGGGGCAAACAAGGTTGAGAACCACTGCACTAGTGGAAACATCCTCTCTGCATCCATTCTATCCAGGCCTTTCACTATTTGGTAAGTTTCAATGAGGTCCCATCTGATCCTTCTAAACTCCAGCGTGTACAGGCCCAGCGCCGTCAAACGCTCATCATATGCTAACCCAATCATCCAACTTATTCAAAACATGAAACAACAAAATACCCTCAATCATTGCACTGCATTTATCTCTCTGCACCAACTCACGTTGATTAATCTGAATGAGTAGCACCGATTCACTGGAATGATAGAGTTGGTTTATGGCAGCAAGGTTTGTGCTCCAATGAGTGAAGAAGATAAACGGATAGACAGTCCTCCAGCCTGCTGGGGGTCCTGAGCGAAATGTCACCATCTTTTTCTCCAGGATGCTGCCTGACACGCTGAGTTACTCCAGCACTTGTGTCTATCTTCAGTATAAACCAACACCTGCAGTTCCACTCTACACACATTGAGCAAAGTAGATTGAGGGATGACTGAATTTCAAATGCGAACAACGGGATTATTAAAACACAATGTATTCATTCTGTCTGGGAATCCGGAAAACAGAAAAACATGGATTTGTGTGGGGACGGAGATAGGCTAAATCAGAGCATCTGGTTCAAGGTTGATGTTGAAAAGCATAGCACGGAAAACAGGCCCTTCGGCCCAACCTGGCCATGCTAACCAACATACCCCATCTACGATAGAGCCACCCGCCCTTATTTGGCCCACGTCCCTCTAAACCTTTCCTATCCATGTCCAAATGCGTTTTACATGTTATTATAGTACCTGCGCTCAACAACCTCATCTGGCAGCTCATTCCATATAGTCACCATATAGTGTGTGAAAAAATCTTCTCCTCAGATCCTTATTAAATCTTTTCCCTCTCACCTTAATCCCATATCTTCTGGTTTTGATTTCTCCTTGCTCTGGGCAAAAGACAGTACATTCACGCTATCAAATTCCGTCGTGATTTTATACACCGCTTATTCAAAAAATAAAGTGACATTCTTGCTATTGAGGGAGTGCAGTGTAGGTTCACAAGGTTAATTCCCAGGATGGCGGGACTGTCATATGTTGATAGATTGGAGCGCTGGGCTTTAGGATTTATACTCTGGAATTTAGGATGAGAGGGGATCTTATTGAAACAAATAAGATTGTTAAGGGTTTAAACACGCTAGAGGCAGGAAATATGTTCCCGATGTTGGGGGAGTCCAGAACCAGGGGACATAGTTTAAGAATTAAGCCATTTAGAACAGAGATGAAGAAAAACTTTTTCACACAGAGAGTTGTGAGTGTGTGGAATTCTCTGCCTCAGAGGGCGGTGGAGGCCGGTTCTCTGGATGCTTTCAAGAGGCAATTAAGGGCCTGTCCTACCAGCATGCGACTGCATGCGGTGAGCGCGACCTACCGTGGTGGCCTGAGCCGTACGGCCTCGCGGGGCAGGTTCCACTTCGAACCGCAGAGGCGTCTGGAGTTGTGCGGGGCTGGTCCCGACATCATACTCACCAATCAGCTGGGCAGGAGGCCGGCCGAGTGATTTGGACGTCGCACGGCATCTGGCTTGAGGCCACAACACGCAACGGCAAATGCCGGGCGGTGACGTCATCGCGTAACGCCACGCGCTGCGTACGGCGTCCAGATGCTGCGTACGTCGTCATGACGCTGCTTACGACTTCAAGACGTTGCGCACGTCCTCGATGCGGGCTGCGGGCCTGTCGGCCGTTGCCACGCGGGATTTTGAAACACTGTCCGTTTTTTCGGAGCCCCGCGCGATGTCGGGACCAGCTCCGCACAACTCCATACGCCTCCCGGCGATCGAAGTGGGACCGGCCACGCGAGGCCGTACGGCTCAAGCGACTACGGTAGGTCGCGCTCACCGCATGCAGTCGCATGCTGGTGGGACAGGCCCTTTTGATAGAGCTATTAGGGATGGCAGAGTTAAGGGAAATGGAGAGAAGGCAGGAATGGGGTACTAAGTGTGGATGATCAGCCATGATCACTTTGAACGGCGGTGTTGGCTCGAAGGGCCGAATGGCCTACTCCTGCACCTATTGTCTATTAGATCATCACTCAGCCAACTGCACTCCAAGGAATAAGGTCCTAGCCTGCTCAAACTACTAGTTTTCTAAACTAGCTCAGATATATGGTATATAATAGGTATATCTCTCCTAATTTATTTTCTTTCTTTCTTTTTTTTAAATCTCTTTTGCTTCTTCTTTCTTCTTTCTGTCTCTCTCGCTATTCGTTTGCTACTCTCTTGTCTATCTGTCGCTTTTTTTTTGGGCTCTTCTTATTATATCATGAGTTAACACCGTCACCATTGCCTGCGACACTCTTTTTTTGTTCTTTCTGTCACTGTTCTTTTATTATTAAATTAAAAATAAGAAGTTGTACAAGAACTGTAATATGTCTGTATGCATCAGATACTTTGGTACCACATTACTGTATTTACTTCTAACAAAAATAAAAAATAAAAAAATAAATAGATTTTTAAAAAAAATAAAAAACGATAGCTCAGATCCATAAGCCTTGCTAACATCCTCATAAATCCTCTCTGCACTCTTTCCAGCTTAACGACATCCTCCCTATGACAGGGTGGCCAAAAGTGAACACACAATATTCTAAATGAGGGCTTACCAGTGTCCTGCCAACTTCACCACTCACTACCCTGACTGGTGAAGGCCAATGTACCAAAAGCCTTCTTGACCACCCGATCTACCTGTGACGTCACGTTCTGCGATCTATATACTCGCACTCCTGGAGCTCTCTGCTCTACACACACTGTCCAGGGCCCTGTCATGCACCGTGTAGGACCTGTCCTGCTTTGACATCCCAAAGTACAACACCTCGCTCTTATCTGCATTTAAACTTCATTAGCCATTCCTCAGCCCACGTGCCCATTTGACCAAGATCCAGTGATGATTTTTGATAACCATCCTCAGTATTTACCATACCACCCACTTCAGTGTCATCTGCAAACTTACATATTATGCCTTGTACATTCTCATCTAATTAGAATCATAGAGACATACAGAGTGGAAACAGGTCCTGGTACATTGGCCTTCACCAGTCAGGGGATTGAGTAGAGAAGTTGGCATGACATTGGTAAGGCCTCATTTAGAAAATTGCCCACACCGGCCAACATGTCCCAGTTACACTAGTCTCACCTGCCTGTGTTTGGCCCATATCCCTCCAAACCTGTCCGCTCCATGTACCTGTATAACTGTTTCTTAAATGTTGGGAAAGTCCCTGCCTCAATTGCCTCCACTGGCAGCTCGTTCCATACGCCCACCACCGTTTGTGTGAAAATGTTACCCCTCAGATTCCTATTAAATCTTTTCCCCTTCACCTTAAACCTATGTCCCTTGGTCCTCGATTTACCTACTCTGGGCAAGAGACTCTGTGCATCAACCCGATCTATTCCTCTCATGATTTTATACACCTCTATAAGATCGCCCCTCATCCTCCTGCACTCCAGGGAACAGAGTCCCAAATCGTTGATATAAACCACAGAGCAATGGTCCCAGCGCTGAACCCCGGGGCACACCGCTCGTCACAGCCTCCAGTCCAAAGATCAACCTCCACCATCACCCCCTGCTTCCTTCTCATGTAGCCAATTCTCCCTCCTGTCTCTCCCTGGATCCCATGCACAGGGCGGTCACGCAGGCGCAGCAGTTAGAGTTGCTGCCTTACATCGAATGCAGCGCCGTCGACCCGGGTTCGATCCCAACGACGGGCGCTGTCTGTACGGAGTTTGTACGTTCTCCCCGTGACCTACGTGGGTTTTTTCCGAGATCTTCGGTTTCCTCCCACACTCCAAAGACGTACAGGTTTTTTGTAAGTTAATTATCTTGGAAAAAATGTAAAAATTGTCCCTAGTGGGTGTCGGATAGTGTTAATGTGCGGGGATCGCTGGTCGGCGCGGACCCGGAGCCCGTTCACCTCCCATCCACAATAAGTTCTGTCGTTAGGTCAATTGAAAATTTCACGACTGAATATAATAGATTTTTATTACGTGAGGAATGCAATAAAAGGCAGAAATTTGCCGTCCCAGCAGCGATCTAAACATAGATTCGGCACAAAGGACTGAATAGCCTACATCTGTTCCTGTGTCCTTTAGAAGGACATTCTTATTTAAAGAACATACAAAAATAACCAAGAAGGGAGATGAATTCTTGCAAGCATAATTTTTTCTGTGTTAAAATACATGAATTTAATTGGGACAATATTACAGGGACACGGAATTAACGTCATCATTGCTCCCTATACATTTCAACGATAATCAGTGTGTTCAGAGGTTGGAAATACATCACATTGGTGCAGGGGCAGCACAGAGGTGGCACAGTGGTAGAGTTGTAGCCTTACAGCGCCAGAGATCCGGGCTGGATCCCGACTAAGGGTGCTGCCTGTGTGGGGTTTGCACGTTCTCCCCGTGACCGCATCAGTTTTCTCCGGTTGCTCCGGCTTCCACCCACACTCCAAAGACATATTGGTTTGTGGGTGAATTGGCTGCGGTGAAATTGTAAATTGTCCCCAGCGTGTGGGATAGTGCCAATGAACGGGGCTGGGTCGCTGGCCGGTGGGCAGGGGGGGGGGGGGGGGGGGCTTATTTCCACACCGTACCTCGAATGTCTACAGTCTAAAGTCACCAGGACTGAGGTAAACAAATGCAATATTTCCATTTTGAAAATCGAGCTTGGAACTTATCGATTTAAGTCAGAAAATAAAATGACAGCTTCCTCTGGAGGCACCATGGGGAATTGATGGCTCCAAAGTATGAGTAAAGAGGAGGTGATTTGATGGTAATTGTGTCAAAGCAGTAGAGTGGGTAGGTTCCTGTTACAATGAGTCTATCACACTTAGTTGCAGCATTGCCTGGTATTAAACACACAAGGCAGTGGTAAATCAATCAGAATCAAACTTCTTGTGCAGACACCACCTTTAGATGACAAGAGGAGCTAACGAGATTTGTAAATGTGGGGGGGGGGGGGGGGGGGGGGGTGGGCCTTTCCACTTTGACTCGACAAGTCAATGAAATGTGTTCCAGTCATTACTAATGTTCCTGCCATCCCATCACTGGTTGTTTCTTTATAAAAAAAAACATTTCTAACGTCAGCTCCGGGCAGCAATTGAAAGCACAGTTGCTCAAAACATATACGTTACTCAGCCTTAATATCCGGGAAAGCTGACAGTGAAGGCCTCCAGCTGCTCAGCCTCCCCGTACTACACAGAGGCACCTGCACATTTTATTTAGAGGAATAAGACCCATGCGATGCAATTCAGCAGCATCGACCGTGTGCGAGAGCGTTTTGTCACAATCTTCAGTTTAGTTTGGTTCAGAGATACAGCGTTGGCCCAGGCCATTCGGCCCACCGAGTCCACGCTGACCAGCGATCACCCGTGCACTGGCTCTATGCTATCCCACTTTTGCATCCAACACACTCGGGGCAATTTACAGAGGGACAATTAACCTACAAACCTGCACCTCTTTGGGATGTGGGAGGTGGGATTTGGGATGTGAGTCAGTCACCCACTGTGACCCCGTGGGTTTTCTCCGGGTGCTCCAGTGAACGTACAAACTCTGCACAGTGAGCAGCCATAATCAGATTTGAAGCTGGGTCCCTGGCACTGTAGTACAGCAACTCCAGCGCTGAGCCGCTGTGCTGTATCTGATCCCATTCTGCACATCAACTCCTCACCTAAATGGCTGGGGACTGCACTCGATTTGCCTCTGGTCTTATAGACAACATTAATGCCAGGGGAAGGTCAGATAACTCTTCCGTTTATGCACCTCCATGCATTTTGATGGTGGCCACCAAGGATCTATCTCCAGCATCCTCTCAGTGCTTCACCCATGGGCTAATGAAATATTAGAAGCAGCACCTTCAATCTCACATTGGGCTCCGTAGCCCAATGGTCCATCCAGCACCAGGACCATAGTCTGCAGGATAAGGCCCTTCAAATTCACATCAGAACACTCCAGATATGCCCATGATATCCATCATCCAGAAATGAAGTCAAACATTCCTCCAAATAAAATATATCACGATGAAGCCATCAGCTTCAGTTCCCACCACAAACACAATCAGAAACATAGAAACTTAGAAAACAGGTGCCGGAGTTGAGCCAGCACCGCCATTCAATATGATCATGGCTGATCATCCAAATTAAGTACCCTGTTCCTGCTTTCTCCCCTCATCCCTTGATTCCGTTAGCCCTAAGAGCTATATCTAACTCTGTCTTGAGAACATCCAGTGAATTGGCCTCCACTGCCTTCTGTGGCCGAGAAATCCACAGCTACTATTTCTCTCTGAAACTGATGTAACCTGGCTATCATATTTGATGCTCGTCAACTCCTTCAATCTACCTTACATCGACCTGAGTTTTTCCATAACGTTCCTGTCCATGTTCCAAGTCGCTGGTATCAGGTTCCATTGGGCCTCCCTCCTTTCAAAAATGTATTCTCAAGTGTTAATAAACTGTTGATCATTTTTAAACGTCATTCTATAATAAATATCATTGCATCGGCAATCATCATGCTTCCCATTTCATCTTAATGGCAGCCAATTAAGAAATAACCTACAAGCCAGATACAACTCATGCCCTAGGGAGGCACAGTGGCGCAGCAGTAGAGCTGCTGCACCAGACACCCGGATTTGATACCATCTACAGGCGTTGTCTGTGTGGAGTTTGCACGTACTCCCTGTGCTGTGTGGGTTTTCTCCGTGTCTTTCCTCCTACATTCCAAAGACGTGTGGGTTTGTAGGAAAATTACGTTATGCAGATTGCCCCTTAGTATGTAGGACTCTGAAGTGTGATAACTTAGAACTAGTGCACGGGTGATCGATGGTCAGTGCGCTCGGTGGAATGAAAGGCCAGTTTCCACGCTGTACTTCTAAATGAGGCTAAACTCAATGTGTAAAATTCCGGTAAAAGTTCACCTGCAAAAAGTGTTTTAGATCCACTTGCATCAGACAATCTAAACAGAAGATGAAACATACCAGACATTATTGTTCGTCATTGAAAGGAAGGAATAAAAAAATCACCTTTCATAGATTAGACGATAGATTTTAGAGATACAGCGTGGAACACTAGCGACAATTTACGATTTACAGAGGTCAATTAAGCTACAAACCTGTACATCTTTGGATTGCGGGAGGAAACTGGAGCTCCCGGAGAAAACCCACACTGTCACAGGGAGAACGTACAAACTCTGTTAGGAATGGTCGGTTGCATCTGGCCTCCAAACCCATGCACCATAAATAAAAAAAATACAAGAACTTACTGTACTTACCATCACAAGCAAAACAAACTTAGGGGTTCCGATAAACGTTCGTCGCTATAAACTTCCGCAGATTAATCCCTAATTGCTTTAAAAGTTGATACCAAATACCTGTGGGTATTTCTAACCTCATTTTTGGTTACCAGCCCTGTGTGATGTCCTAATGCTGGTACTTTGAAAGCTTTGCACTGTGCCTTGGTACACGTCTCAATAATGTAAACTAAACAGTGCCTTGTGTGTAGGAAGGAACTGCAGTTGCTGGTTCTATATCAAAGATAGATACAAAATGCTGCTGTAACTCAGCGGGAGAGAAACAGTTAGACAGGTACATGGATCGGATAAGTTTGGAGAGATATGGACCAAATGCAGGCAGGTGGGACTAGTGTTTCTGGGACATGTTGGCCGGAGTGGGCAAGTTACTGCCAAGGGCCTGTTTCCAAGCTACATCACTCTATGACTCTCTGTGACTCTCTGACAGGCATCATCTCTGAAGAGGTCTGAAATCCAGTCAAGAGTGTTTTATTGTCATGTGTCCCAGATGGAATAATGAAAACAATGAACAATGAAATGGTTTCGACCCAAAATGTCTCCCATTCCTTCTCTCCAGAGATGGACCTGTCCCACTGAGTTACTACACCATTTTGTGTTTATAAACAATACCTCATCTTATTACTAATTTAAAGTCTGAAGACGGGTCCTGACCCGAAACATCACCTAACCATGTTCTCCAGAGATCCTGACAGACCCACCGAATTACTCCAGCTCTTTGTCTCTTTTTAAAATTAATAATTTAATCTTGAAAAGGCCTTTTAACATTGCATGAACATCTCAGAAGCAAATGGACAGTAATCCAAGGTAAAAGATTGTAGATGTGGTGCTTGGTTTAAGGAGTCTAAGCGGGAAAAAGACTTCCATTTAGAAGGAGGGTTTATAAGGATGAAGGCTGATGACTCGAAACGTCACCAGAGATGACCTTCTCTCCAGAGATGCTGCCTGTCCCGCTGAGTTACTTCAGCATTTGGTGTTTATCTTTGGTTTAAACCAGCATCTGCGGTTCCTTCCTACACACTTCCATTTATAAAATGCTTATCTGAATGGGAATTATATCTTGAGCTGTTGCCGGAACCAGCTCCAGGGTGCTGTTCACTAACTCTCTTCTGAAGCCCAGAACACCAGCAAATATAAACTCAAAGACAGCATGTCCTGTCCCACGCCAATGTAAACAGGACAGAGGGATTGGAACGAGCTCTGGCCATGATGTTGCCGGGTGCCCCAGCTCACCTCCGGGTAGAAAAATACATCATCAGTCCACGTGTTGAACAGCACACCGGAGCTCATTGCAAATGGCAGAATATGCAGGAAAGAAATGATCAACCCCCTTCCTCTTGAGATTTATTGTACACGGGTCTACTGCCGATTCTCCGGCATCCTTGGTTCCAGAGCCTTTCTGGATTATGTGTTTTGCCCGACCAACAGAGGTCGCGGCCTCTGAGATGAGCCCAGCGGTTGCGGAACAGTCCACCTAGGGGCCGCGATACCAGCCCGCAAAGTCAGCCCTGGAAGCTGGCTACGGGAACGGATCCACAAGCGGCAACTTCGACCCGCCGGTCGGCCGCGGAAGTCCCGATGAGGTCGTGATCGGCCGCCTCACCCAGCCGGTGGGTGAACCTGTATCATCACTTTAATCTCTGCAGTGGAGTTGGAAGTGCAGTGCCTGGCTCAGATCAGAGAAGGATAAGGATACTACGTTGATTAGACACGGTTCATCCGACAGAGGAATGCCACCCATTATGATCTCACCCATAGACTATAATAGGTGGGAAGCACTTCTCTTTTACAAGGTAAACTTAATTCATCACTCTCTTGGTGGTCTTGGTCCATGGCAAAATCCAAATAATCAAATCAACCACTTGATAAGAAAACAAGTCAGTGTGGCACTCTAAAGGTGGCAGTATTTATAGACCCTTGCATGCGCCTGTACAATAGATGTAGCCACTGCTGGGATTGAAGGCCTTGGTGTACAATTAGATTTAACATTACATCCCTTGTACAAAGAATTTGTACACGGAATGCCAAAAAAAAACTCAACGTACTTAATTGACGTCTTAAACGAGTTCGGATGTGAATGGTGACAGGGATTAAATTGCACAAAAGGCCACGACCAGGTCGTTGTAGAAGACTATTGTTAGTAAAAATGGACCCAGCATAATGCACAATACATCTCGTGAGACTCCTGCAAACACCATTCAAGATAATAAAACCCTGCAGGCTGCCTAATAAACATTGTAAAACAGTCGTGCTACCTTGCCATAGTGTTTTATTACTACACCCCACCGGGTCCTGTTTGTCTACAACGCTAACTCTCCCATAACTAAGCAAGGAGAGTGCCTGGAGATATTAAACATACCTGGACAAAGATGCAGACACGTGCAGCACAAGGAACTGCAGACTGCTGGTTTATGAAAAAAGATACAAAGCGCTGGAGTAACACAGCAGGTCAGGCAGCATCTCTGGAGAACACGGATGGGTGGACATTTCGGGTCAGGGCCGCTCTGTATTCGTGTCCCGTCCTGAAACGTTTCACTGAGCTGGGGAGACAGAGACACGGACCATCTACACTAAGCTGTGGGGACTCGCCACGTGGTCGATACTTCAAACGCTTCCAGCATGTGCTGTGATGCAGAAAATAGCAATATTTTTTTTAATAGTGTTTCTGATAACATATAAACACCTGTTAGCAACATCCACTCAGCCGCAAGCTTCCGTGAAGGTCATTCTGTTGATGAATAAGGCAAGCTTTCCATTTCACAAGACACACGATATCGTCTATGTGATTAAAAAATCGAGAACAAGAGGACATGGGTTTAAGGTGAAGGGGACGATATTTTATAGGAATCTGAAGGGTAACCTTTGCACACGGAGGGGGGGGGGGGGTGTATGGAACGAGCTGTTGGAGGAGATTGTTGAGGCAGGGACTATTGCAATGTTTAAAATACAAATAGAAAGGTACATGTTGGATAGGACAGGTTTAGAAGGATAAGGGCCAAATGCTGACAGGTAGGACTAGGTGTGGATAGTGCAGGACATGTCGGTCTTTGTGGGCAAGGGGGCTGTTTCTGCTCGAGGGGCCTGTCTCTACGCTGTATGACTATTTGATTAGGTGATGAAGATCATGAAGAATCTTTCTTTATTACATTGACATAAAACTTGTTCGCTCAGATTCATCAATATCACTCGCTCGTTGTGATACATCACTACTCGTTAACAAGACCATTCATTAGTTGCTGTCACTGACAATCAGAGCAAGAGCTTTCCAGTGCAAAGTGTGCGGGGGGATCGAGAAATTGTTCAAAGATAAAATGGAAGGCAAAAGAAAGGTCATGAACTCTGCATTGCTAAGTCCCCATGGAGCCTTTCAGCAGGCGTGTTAAACTGTAAACCTTTTGTCATCTCAGTTGGTCAATAAACAGGGGAGATGTGCAGGAAGGAAATGCAGATGCTGGTTGACACGGAAGAGAGACACGAAATGCTGGAGTCATTGGCGATATTTAAGAGGGAGTTAGATGTGGCCCTTGTGGCTAAGGGGATCAGAGGGTATGGAGAGAAAGCAGGTACGGGATACTGAGTTGGATGATCAGCCATGATCATATTGAATGGCGGTGCAGGCTCGAAGGGCCGAATGGCCTACTCCTGCACCTAATCTCTATGTTTCTATGTTTCTAACTCAACGGGACTGGCAGGGTCTCTGGAAAGAAGGAATGGGTGACGTTTCGATTTTCCCATTCCCACACTGACCTTCTTCAAAGTGCGGAGGACTATGTGTTCCTCCTCCTACGGAGTGCGGAGGACCCTCCTCCTACTTACCCCTGGACCATGACCCCACTGACGAGCACCAGGCCACCATCTCGAGCACCATAACCGACTTCATCAACTCCGGCTCCCTACCCCCCCCCGAGCCTCCAACCTCATCGTTTCCCAGCCCCGCACGGCCCGATTTTACCTTCTCCCCAAAATCCACAAACCCGACTGCCCCGGCAGACCCATTGTCTCTGCCTGTTCGTGCCCCACCGAACACATTTCCACATACCTTGACTCCATCCTATCCCCCTTGTTAAATCCCTCTTTACCTATGTTCAAGACACCTCAGACACTCTCCGTCGGCTCCGCGCATTCCATTCTCCAGGCCCCCATCCTCTCATCTTTACCATGGACGTCCAGTCACTCTACACCTCCATCCCCCACCAGGACGGTCTCAAAGCCCTCCGGTTCTTCCTCGACCAGAGGAGCAACCCATACCCGTCCACTGACACCCTCCTCCGCCTAGCGGAGTTGGTCCTTACCCTCAATAACTTCTCTTTTGACTCCTCCCATTTCCTCCAAACACAAGGCGTAGCTATGGGCACACGCATGGGCCCCAGCTACGCTTGCCTCTTTGTTGGATACGTCGAACGATCCTTGTTCTCGGCATATCAGGGCCCCATCCCCGACCTCTACCTCCGTTACATCGACGACTGCTTTGGTGTCACCTCCTGCACCCACACACAACTGACTGACTTCATCCATTTCACCACCAACTTCCATCCGGCACTCAAATACACTTGGACCATTTCCGACATTTCCCTACCATTCCTTGACCTCACCATCTCTATTGCAGGTGATACACTCCTGACCGACATCCACTACAAACCCACTGACTCCCACGGCTACCTGGACTACTCTTCCTCCCACCCTGCTTCCTGTAAGGACTCCATCCCCTATTCCCAATTCCTCCATCTACGCCGCATCTGCTCCCAGGATGAGGTGTTCCACACCAGGTCATCACAAATGTCCCCATTCTTCAGAGAACGGGGATTCCACTCCCCCACTATGGATGAGGCTCGCACCGGGGTCTCCTTCATACCCCACAACACTGCCCTCTCTCCCCATTCCCCCACTCGCAACAAGGGCAGAGTCCCCCTGGTCCTCACCTTTCACCCCACCAGCCGGCACATACAACACATAGTCCTCCGCCAGTTTCGCCACCTCCAACGTGACCCCACCACTCGCCACATCTTCTCATCTCCCCCCCGTCTGCCTTCCGCAAAGACCGCTCCCTCCGCAACTCCCTTGTCAATTCTTCCCTTCCCTCCCGCTCTACCCCTTCCCGGGCACTTTCCCTTGCCAACCGTAAGAGATGCTACACTTGTCCCTTCACCTCCCCCCTCCACTCCTTTCAGGGACCCAAGCAGTCCTTCCAGGTCCGACAGAGGTTCACCTGCACCTCCTCCAACCTCATCTACTGCATCCGCTGCTCTAGATGTCAGCTGATCTATATCGGTGAGACCAAGCGGAGGCTTGGCGATCGTTTCGCCGAACACCTCCGCTCGGTCCGCAATAACCAACCCGACCTCCCGGTGGCTCAGCACCTCAACTCCCCCTCCCATTCCGTATCCGACCTCTCTGTCCTGGGCTTCCTCCACGGCCAGAGTGAGCAACACCGCAAATTGGAGGAACAGCACCTCATATTCCGCTTGGGGAGTCTGCATCCTCTTGGCTTGAACATTGAATTTTCTCAATTCTGTTAACCCTGGCTGTCTCCCCCCCTTCCCACCTCTCCCTCAGCCCTCAGGCTCCTCCTCCTCATTTTTGCTTTCTTCTCCCTGCCCCCCCCCCCCCCCACCTCCCATCAGTCTGAAGAAGGGTTTTGGCCCGAAACATTGCCTATCTCCTTCGCTCCTTAGATGCTGCTGCACCCGCTGAGTTTCTCCAGCCTTTTGCGTGCCCTCACACTGACCTTTCTGTCCTGGGCCTCCTCCACTGTCAGAGTGAGGCCAAATGCAAATTGGAGGAGCAGCACCTCATATTTCGCTTGGGCAGCTTACACCCCAGCGGTATGAACATTGACTTCTATAAATTTTGTATCTATCATTGGGAATGGGAAGGGCCAGAAATGTTAGTGTGGGTGATTAATTCTCGTTGGCAGAGTCAGGCTGGGCCTTGACTAAGCTTTGTGTTACAGCTGGAGCACCTCTCACCTTCCGCGCCCCGAAGATCGGCTGCAAGAGGCGCGCGCCCCTGTGTACAATGGCTGAAGTTGGGCGGGCGGGCGAGGAGAGGGACGATGGTTCATTGGACGTTCCGGACGGAGGCGACAGCTGCAACGGGCCTTGATCGCCAGCTGCAACTGGGACTTTGAAAATGGCGCCAAAAGCTGGTGACTCGTGCATATGGACTCAGTGGGCTGTTTCTATACACTTAATCAGAGATATTAATGTATGATAATAATTTACCAAACTGTATGCAAAAAAAAAATCACTATAGCTTGGTACATGTGATAATAAAGATCCATTGACTGAAGAAATGACATGTTCCACCTGTGTGCTGCCTGGATCATTTTGCTCTCGGTGTCGTGCCTTTTGTTGTATTTACTGTAATTATACTGTTTACTCCGAGTTTAAGGTGAACATGTCATAAATGATAGGAACAGAATTAGGCCATTCGGCCCAACAAGTCTGCTCCGCCATTCAATCATGGCTGATGTATCTCTCTCTCCTAACCGCATTCTCCAGACTTCTCCCCATAACCCTTGACACCCGTATTAATCAAGAATCTATCTATCTTTGCCTTAAAAATATCCACTGACCTGGCCTTCACTAATTTCCGTGGCAATGAATTCCACAGATTCACCACCCTCTGACTGAGAGGTAGAACAAAGTTGGATCAAGGAGAGCCTGCAATCCTGACCATTCCACTTTCTCTCTTCTACCTTCTGGGAAGAGATACAGGAGCTTGAAAGCTCAAACATCCAGACTTAAGAACAGCTCCTTCCCCACTGCCACCTCAGTCCTGAATGATTCACCCCTCGCACTCCATTACCAGAGGTGCCGCCATGAACTCTTCCTCCTAACTCCACCTCATTCAGTTATTCTGTCATTGCACTTTCATATTCTTTTGCTTCATTTAGTTTAGGTTAGAGATACTGCGCGGAAACAGGCCCTTCGGCCCACCAAGTCCGCGCCAACCAGCGATCCCCACTTATTTACACTGTCCCACACACACTGGGGACAATTTACAATTTTCCAAGCCTATTGGCCTACAAACCTGTACGCCTTTGGAGTGTGGGAGGAAACCGGAGATCCCAGAGAAAACCCACGCAGTTCACAGGGAGAACGTACAAACTCTGTACAGACAAGCACCCGTAGTCAGGATCGAACCCGGGTCTCTGGCGCTGTAAGACAGTAACTCTACCGCTGCGCCACTGTGCCGCACGGATACTTGCACCATTTGCCGTTTTGCCCTCAATGTTGTGCCTGTATTTACTGTAATTATACTGTTTACTCCGAGTTTAAGGTGAACACTAATTTCATTGTATCCTGGTGTATAAAACAAACCAATCTAATCTAATCTGCAAATGGTAAACAAATGACAATGAATCAAATAACATTGAAGAAATCTTCAACAATATTGTGAGTTATTTTGACCTGAGCTAGTGGAGGTTTAGTTTAGAGATACAGCATGGAAACAGGCCTCTGGCCCACTGACTCTATGCAGACCTTTGATCACCTGTTCCCATGCTAGAGGCAATTGAGAGGCCAATTTACCTACAAATCCACACACCTTTAGGATGTGAGAGGAAAACGAAAAACAGGCACAGGTACAGAAGCGAGCACGGGGGCGCAGTGGTGGAGTTGCTGCCTTACACCGCCAGAGACCCGGTTTCGATCCCGCCTAAGGGTGTTGTCTGGACGGAGTTTGCACGTTCTCTCCGTGGGTTGGGTTTCCTCCGGGTGCTCCGGTTTCCTCCCACACTCCAAACACGTGCAGGTTTGTAGGTAAAAATTTATCTTTGGTAAAAATTGTTCCTGGTGAGAGTAGGATAATGTTGGTGAACATGGCGATCGCTGGTCGCTGAGGACTCGGTGGGCTGAAGGGCCTGTGTCCACACTCTATCCCTAAAGTGTGAAGTCACCTGTAGGCCAGCCACGCGGTCACAGGGAGAATGTACAAACTCCAGGCAGGCAGGAGCCGAGGTCAGGATCGTGCCCAGGTGATCGTATCTGGTGACGTGAACCTGGGTACGATCCTGTTAGCAGGTGAACCCGCTAACAATTTTATAAAAAGGGAAAGATTTGTTGGGCAGGGAAATGGATTGAATTTGAAAGCATATTTGAAGAGCAAGTCTCCCGGTCAGATCACATTGTCCGTGCTGCTTCGATCGATCGATCATTCGCTGCGTCTGGGTTGATGTGACAAAACTCCGCATGAAAACCAGGCATGCCGCTTTTTGGCATTTACATTGTACGACTGGTTTATTTTCCAGTGCATGACATAATTGTAAACCGGCTTGTTACAACAGAGTGACTCTTTGTAAATGCCTCGCTGTGCATGGGTGGCTTGCGATACATTTCGTGCTTGGCAACTTCAGTCTTGCCACAGATAGCAAATGCCTGGTGACCACAATCCCAAAACATTCCCATCGACCATCAGCGTTTAGCTGAAGTAATGATCTTGTATGTGCTGACATAATTCTTATAATTCTTAATCTAGAGCAAGGGTCCCCAACCTGGGGTAAATTTACCTGGGGTAAATTTGTTGATTCTGGATCTATACGTATTTTTTCTCATTAACTGATTGTGTTTGGTTCTGGTATACCGGTATCTGTTCATCATTAGTTGTTCATAAATAAGTGAAATAACATTGTTATGTGCTATTAAAGTTGCCAATGGTAAAATTGCCAATCTGTAGGTGGTTAGAGCGCTGTGTAGTGGGTATCTATAACCCAGCTGGATCACTCAGAAGAATTGTATCTGATGTGGAAAATTCACCAACATCTGCTGCTAAACAGCTAATTACCTTCAAATTCACAAACAGCTCTTCCCCACCGCTAGTGTATTCACAATGAGCAGAACCAGAAACAAAGGCAGTAAATATATACATGCAATCATCCTTTACACTTCAGAGATGCAGCGCAGAAACGGGCCCCTTGGCCCACCAGGTCCGCGCTGACCGGTGATCACCCCGTACACTAGCGCTATACCACCAGGGACAATTTACAATTTTTACCAAAGCCAATGAACCTACAAACCTGTATGTCTTTGGAGTGTGGGAGGAAAGCGAAAATCTCAGAGGAAACCCACGCCAGGTCACAGGGAGAACGTACAAACTGCGTGTACATTAGCACCCGTAGTCAGGATCGAACCCGGGACCCTGGCGCTGTAAGGCAGCAACTCTACCGCTGTGCCACCGTGCCACCCCTTATATCAAAGAGACAAACGTCTTGTGTGTGAGCATAAGTTTGTGCATGGATCGCTATTTTAATTGGAATAAGTTCACCCTCATGAATCACGCTTGAACTGTACCTATTGTACAATGCGGCATCTTTTAAATTCTCCACTTTATACAGATTTCCATTCATCCTTTGGTTACGGTAGTCAATGTGTCACGACTGCACGGAGTTTGCTGACAAGGAAAGTTTAGTCCCCTCGATACTGTTGAAAGCAACCCAGGTGCAAATAACAGACTTTAAAAATAACACTTTGTTCACTGTGTTTGTACTCCATTAGTCGTATGAACTGGACACGGCCACATGGTTCGACAGCTTGCCGGACTTCAAGGGAGAGGTCACATAAAGAAACCTCCAGTTAAACATCCAAGCAGAGCGGGCAACCCTAGACTCGGCACCTGGCCTCCATCTTTGTTGCAGTTTATGCTTGGAGATGTCAGAAGTAACGGAGCTGGTGCTGGGGCTTGTTCGCCCCAGTCCTGACAGTAGGTATGTTACTATACTTACCTTCAGAGGTAGAGTTGCTGCCTTACAGCGCCAGAGACCCGAGTTCAATCCTGACTACGGGTGCTGTCTGTACGCAGTTCATACATTCACCCATGACCGCGTGGGTTTTCTCCGGATGCTCCAATTTCCTCACACACTCCAAAGACGTGCAGATTTGCAGTTTAATTGGCTTTGGCACGTGTGACTAGTGTAGATGGGATATGTTGGTCAGCATGGGCTAATTGGGCCGAAGGGCCTGTTTCCACACTGTATGATTCTATGACTTGTCACAGTAAATCAGGTACAAGAATTTATATTTGTATTTCACAGCGGGGCCCTCATTATCACATTATCGGATAAAAGGCGTTATTTTGCGATGTAAAGTGGGATAGGCTGGGCGATAAAATATGTTCTCAATGAGATGTGGTGGGTCGTAAAGGAGGGGAGGTCTTGAAGGAAACTGCAGAGCTTGTGATAATGCTAAATGGCTCACTCCGAGTATAACAAACCTGCCTGCGGTGTCCAATTTCACATCCCAACTGTGTTTAAAGATTCATCATATAGACATTATAGTCAGGACAGAACCTGGGTCTCGGGCACTGTATAGCAGCAACTCTATCACAGCACCACCACCGCGCCATTTATCTTCGATATAAACCAGCATCTGCAGTTCCTTTCTACACATTGTCTGCCCCACTGCAAACTCTCCTCAAGTTATGCCTACTTTAAAGAAGTTCTCTTCCTCCTCCTCCACCCAGAAGGGTCCCGACCCGAAACGTCACACATCCTTTTTCTCCGCAGATGCTGCCTGACCCGCTGAGTTACTCCAGCACTTTGTGTCCATTCCAGCCCTCGGGTTGCATCCATCCTGCCCCCATCTGGAGGGGAGGGTGTATTACAGGTTGGAGCTGGAGAATGGCCAACCTTCCCTTCCTGAAAACAAGATATTTTGCAGTTCTTGGCCGACCACCCAGCCAACAACCAGTAAACCCAGCACCGTCCGCAGGTTTGCTAAATAAAGTCTCTGATCTTCCTTCGCCAGGTGGACCTTCCGGCCAACTTTCTTGTTAACGGTATAAAAATGAGCTGCATTCCACGAAGGAATCCACTGGGTTATAAAAGCTGACAGCGAGGCCAACCTGGCCCAGCGGCTCCAACTCAGCTGGAACAGTAGCAGCAGCTTCACTGAGAAGGGGAGGCCTAATTGGTAACACACTCGCCTCAGAGTCAGGTTGGAAGCTTGGCTCCAAATCCAGACACAACAAGAAAGCCTAGACTGGCGCTCAGCACAGTGCTGAAGAGACCTGTGTGAGATACCGGACTTACCACATAGTGAAAGGCCTGCATAGAGTGGATGTGAAGAGGATGTTTCCACTAGTGGGAGAATCTAGGACCAGAGGTTATCGCCTCAGGATATAAGGACGTACTGTTAGAAAGATGGGGAAGAATTTCTTTAGTCAGAGGATGGTGAATCTGCAGAATTCATTGCAACACACGGCTGTGGATAATTTTAAGACGGAGAATGACAGAATTTAGTATGGGCGTCATAGGTTATGGGGGGAAGGCAGAAGAATGGGGATGAGAGGGAAAAATAGATCAGCCATGATTGAATGGCGGAGTACACTTGATGGGCTGAATGGCCTAATTCTGCTCCTAGAACGTATGAGCTTGTGCTATCCCTCGGATAAATTGCCAAGCCTAGAGCCGAAGAGAGACACAAAAAGCTGGAGTAACAGAGCGTGACAGGCTGCATCTCTGGAGAGAAGGAATGGGTGACGTTTCGGGTCGAGACCCTTCTTCAGACAAGGCTTGTTAGTCTCCACCACACCCGACCGAGTGCAAACTTCCCTCACGCTCCCTCCTCAAAACACTTGGGGTGAAACAAGAACCGGTTGGAGAATTGGAAGCAAGTTTCCTGCTTGCCCGGAAAGTTGCTTCATGGAGAAACTTAATATCCAGCAACAATGACTGAATTGATGCCCTGAGTGAGAACAATGGAGGAAATCAAAACTGCAAACGTCCTGCGTTTATTCATTTATCAGTGTCACCCGCCCAGTAAATCACTAAACAATAAAGAATAGCCCTGGCCACTTCTTGGTGAGGAGTTTAAAGGTGTTTCCTTCTTTTTTTATTCGCCTCAAGTCTTTCATACATCCACAAGATTTTGATTAATTCGGTAGCTCCTTCAAAGGGTGGAAGCAGGTGCATTGCATTGTCTGCACTGCCTCTGTGGGCGGCAGTGGAGAAAAGCCCTTGCTGCTGAGAATGGAATTATAATTTTTCTGGTTTAGTTTTAGTTTAGTTTAGTTTAGAGATACAGCATGGATTCAGGCCCACTGAGTCCGCACCGACCAGCGATCCCCACACACGTATTCTATCCGACACACACTGGGGACTATTTACATTATTACCAAGCCAATTAACCTACAAACCTGTACGTCTTTGGGGTGTGGGGGGAAACCCGAGCACCCGGAGAAAACCCACGCAGGTCACGGGGAGAACGTACAAACGGTCAGGGTCGGACCCGGGTCTCTGGCGCTGTGAGGCAGTAACTCTACCGCTTCGCCGCTGCAGGGTGTGAGAACTGTAGAGCTTCTAACGTTTGTGCGCGGAGCAGTGTTCCGTTGGATAGACACACAACGCTGGAGCAACTCAGCGGGTCAGGCAACTTCTCTGGAGAAAAAGAATAGGTGACGTTTTGGGTCAAGACCCTTCTTCAGACAGAGTCAGGGGAGAGGGAACCGAGAGATATGAAAAGGTGCAAAAGGAACAGATTAATGAAAGATATGCAAACAGAAGATCACGGTGGCGCAGCAGCACAGTTGCTGCCTGACTGCGCCAGAGACCCCGGTTCGATCCTGACTGTGGGTGCTGTCTGTACGGAGTTTGTACGTTCGCCCTGTGACCGCGTGGTTTTCCTCCAGGTGCTCCGGTTTCCTCCCACACTCCAAAGACATGCAGGTTTGTAGGTTAATTGGCTTCCGTAAAATTGCAAATTGTCCCTGGTGTGTGTAGGATGGTGCTGAGGTACAGGGGGATCGCTGGACAGTGTGGACTAGGCGGGCCTTTTGAAGGAATGCGGTTGAACGCCAGGAAATCCCCAGCGAGCAGGTACTGGGTGTGATGGGACAGGGTGGTAACCTGGACTGAGGTTGGGTTGGTACAAAATACATCGGGCCCTCTACACCAGCCACCTCTCCTGTACAACCAGTGACCTCACATGCTTGCATCACAATTGTCCAGCTGAATCCTGAGAAGCCTTGTTATCAAACTGCTGGCGACAGTGAATATGTCCCCTAATCCTCTTTCGCCACAACATTAACCTGCTTACACGGCTCATTTGATTTGCAGCTTTTCGCCCCTCCGACATGTCATTCATTCTAAGCTGTTGCATCACTTACGGAAATGTATCGCCAACAGTAAGGGGAGAAGCAAGGATGCTGTTTAAAAGTGTGCCCGGGCAACTTCATTTGGCCGGGAACCAGGGGACGCACATACCATTGAACTTGCACCATCAAAAGTTGACAGCAGAAACATCAATCACAGCCATTAGAGACTGCTGGTGTCAGTGTGCTATTTTGGCAATGCCGTGATTCATGCTCTGTGTCTGCCTCTCAGAACTGGCTGGTGATTAATGGATCTGCTGTTGGTATCGATTCCAACTTCGGATCGGGAAGTAAAAGTGTTAAAAGTTGCTCCTGATTGTATCCTGGGCCGTGACACAATGCACAAAGAACGGGCCGGGCTGGTACATAGAAACATAGACAGTAGTTGCAGGAGTAGGCCATTCGGCCCTTCGAGCCAGCACCGCCATTCAATATGATCATGGCTGGTCATCCAGAATCAGTTCCCTGTTCCTGCTTTTTCCCCATATCCCTTGATATCCCTTGTTGACCTGTGTGCATGCATATGTGTGAGTGTGTGTGTGTGTGCGCGTGTGTGTGTGTGTGCGCGCATGTGTGTCACAATTTACCTTTGACCCGTTTGTGTGTGTGAGTGTGCGTGTGTGTTTATTTGTATGTGTGGGTGTGTGTGCATGTGTGTGTGTGAATGTGTGTGTGTGTGTGTGTGTGAATGTGTGTGTGTGGGTGTGAGTGCTTGTGTGTGCGTGTGCATGTGCATGTGCATGCGAATGTTTGTGTGTGTGAGAGAGTGGGTGTGTGGGTGTGTGTGTGTATGTGAGAGAGTGTGTGTGTGGGTGTATGTGTGTGATTGCTTGTGTGTGCGAATGTGTGTGTGCGAATGTGTGTGTGTGTGTGAGAGAGTGTGTGTGTGGGTGTGTGTGTATGTGCATGTGTGTGTGTGTGTGAGTGCTTGTGTGTGCATGTGCATGTGCATGTGTGTGTGTGTGCGAATGTGTGCGTGTGCGTGTGCATGTGCGTGTGTGTGCGAGTGCGAGCGCGAGTGCGTGCGACCGTGTAGTTGGGAACAGCTATTGTCACAAACTTCTATCAGATTATTTTCCAGTCTATTGCTCTACTAACCCCTCATTTCTGGAAGTATTGTGGTAAATTGAGGCTGTGTGCAGCCTCTCAAAGGCCGTCGCATCTTTCCTATTGTAATGCCAGCATCACTCTTTAGTTTACAGATACAGTGAGGAACCAGGCGCTTCGTCCCACCGAGTCACCGTCAACCAGCGATCACCCCGTACACCAGCACTATTCTGCACACTAAGGACAATCTACAAAAGTCAATTAACCTACAAACCTGGAGTTTTTGGAGTGTTGGAAGAAACTGGAACAGCCGGGGAAAACCTACGTGGTCAGGGGGAGAATGTTCGAACTCCGTACAGACAGCACCCGGGGTCAGGATCGAACCAGGCTCTACCGCTGTGCTGTGGTTCAGGAACCAGGCTCTACCGCTGTGCTGTGGTTGATTACATCACATCTTTTCTTTTGTGATGCCAGATTCACTTCTTAGTCTGACCTGGTAGTATCTTAGACTACCAGACGTTTCATAGAGTCATACAGCGTGGAAACAAGCCCTCTGGCCCAACGTGCCCATGCTGACCAACATGCCCCATCTACACGAGTCCCACCTGCCTGGGTTTGGCCCATATCCCTCTAAATCTATCCAAATGATTGTTAAATGTGACAGTACCTGCTACAGTTTTGGGACTGTTGCGATATAATGCAGGTAATTATACACTCTGTATCGTCTCCTTCACACTACCTATTACACTCGAGCTTGGCTCGATTGTATTTATATAGCTTCTTCCCCTCTGTTATCTGGCTTTGAACAGTGTTAAGCACGGGTACTGTCCGATTCACCTCTATCCCATTGCGGACATTGGACTGTCTATGGAACTGGAGCAATACAATGCTGAGAACTCTATTCAGCCCTCTGTATCTTCCCTTTTGCACTTTTGTACTTGGGCAGGAGTTGATTGTGGTATTATCTGATCCAATTGCAGAGTAGGCAAAAGAAAGAGCCTCAGTACAAGTGACAATAATAAACCTAAACATACACCTTGTAGACTTGCTAACATTTGTGATTACAAATGGTGCCACCAATTCTCCAGTAGGATGGGACAGCAACCAGGGCTGGATGTGAGACCGGCTATGATACAACTCACCGACAGATAATCAAACTGGAAGCATAATTCTCCCCTCTCCCATCAGGTAAAAAGCACAGAAGTGTGAAAATGCACACCTCCCAGATTCAGGGACAGTTTCTCGTCCCAGCTGTTAATTGAACCATCCTACCAACAATTAGAGCGCAGTCCTGAGCTACTATCTACAACAATGGAGACGCTCGTACTATCTTTAATCGGAGTTTACGGGACTTTATCTTGCACTAAACGTTATTCCCCATATCATGTATCTGTATGCTGTGGACTGCTAGATTGTAATCATGTATTGTCTTTCAGCTGACTGGCTAGCACACAACAAAAGCTTTTGTGACAACAAACTAAACTAAACTAGTGCTGCTTCTACTTACAGGTTCAAGGCATTATTAAACAGGACGCGTCACGCAGGCTGACATAGACACAAAATGCTGGAGTGACTCAGCGGGGCAGGCAGCATCTCTGGAGGGAAGGAATGGGTGACGTTTCGGTTCGAGACCCTTCTTCAACCGATGCAAAATGTCACCCATTCCTTCTCTCCAGAGATGCTGCCTGCCCCGCTGAGTTACTCCAGCTTTCTGTGTCCATCTTTGGTTTAAACCAGCACTTGCAGTTCCTTCCTACATACAGGCTGACATGCCAGGTAAACATCTCAATCTGATTACGGTTAGTGATTCAATTTAATGCACTTAAACTGATAGCATCAGTTGTCCATTTTGTTGCCGCATTATCTGCAGAGATCATGTGGCTTCCAGCTTTACTGCAGTGGGAATTACCATACGATACGAAAAAACTTTACTCATCCGCGGAGGGAAATGGGTCTGCCGACAGCCACATCACACAAGCTGCACAAAAACTTGAAATTAAAAGTGAAAAAAAAAAAGAACAGGCGACTGTTGGCTGGCTGCCGTGTGCACAGTGCCTACACCAGAATGAAAAGCAAACAAATGCAGGCTTATCCCCTGGGCAGAATATTCTAAATCTAAAGTGCCCCCCACCCCTCCCCCACTCCGCCATTGTTCTCCCACCGTCCATCACGGCAGTTCCCCTACGCCGGGTCGTCCATTGTACTTCCCGGTGGTCCCTCCGCAGGGCGGGTCCTCCATTGTCTTCCACCCCCCCCCCCCACATTCCACCATTGCCGAGGCTCCCGTTGCCGCTGAGGCCACATCACCACCGAGGCTCCTGTTGCCGCCGAGGCTCCTGTTGCCACCGAGGCTCCTGTTGCCGCTGAGGCCACATCACCGCCGAGGCTCCTATTGCCGCCGAGGCTCCTGTTGCCGCCGAATCTCCGGCTGCCGCAGCCGAGGCAACTTCTACCCAAGCAGACCTCGCCGCCCGGCTTCTCCACAGTACCCTGGGAGGCCTTTGGGGTGAACCGGTCGTCGGTCATCGTTCTGGTCGTTGGCGCCACGGTTGTTCAGCGGGTGGATTGGGCCCGCGCGGCTCCACTGGACACTGCCGCCCCCCCACGCGGCTCCACTGGACACTGCCGCCCCCCCACGCGGCTCCTTGGGACACTACGGCCGCATTAAAACAGAATAATAAAGGAGACGATTACAACGCAATGCCAATCGCCACCCACCACACAGTGGGCACCTTGGCATCTCGACAAGAGCAGCGACTCAAGGCCAGGGCCCTAGTGCAGACGTCTATTGCTCGGGGGCATGGAAGCCCCATTGATAGTGGCTGCAGGAAGTCATTTCCTGCTGTAATCCATGCAGTACTTTATACCCAAGTTAACGATTCACAATAAACTATGACAAGGGCAATGTTCTTCATCATTACAACCTGTTTCAGTGAAGGCTTCACCACTTCTTAACTTTTATTATTTACATTCTGATGGAGACTACACCTCAAAAGGTACTCCATCATCTGCAGGGACATTTGGAGAACGCCCTGAACATGTGAAAGGTTGCCTACAAACACATGGTTTTGCGTTAAACTGGCGAAGCAGGCAGGTCTTTGTTCTTGGGTACACAAAAGGCTGGAGAAACTCAGCGGGTGCAGCAGCATCTAAGGAGCGAAGGAGGTAGGCAACGTTTCGGGCCGAAATCCTTCTTCAGACTGAAGTCCTTTGTTCTTGTGGGCTGTGGGTCAGCACCCTTACTTACTAGCTTACTGTGCCACCCTGTGTCATTTTGGTGTTAATGATACAATACGACAGAACAGGAGGGAAATTGGTCTGCCAACTGTCGTCAAACACAAGATACATGTAACATGAAATCAAAGTGATGAGTGGAAAATCTTGGATTGGGGATGTGCAAAGATTGGGGAGGGGAGTCAGTCTACCCCACGACAGAAAGGGGAGGAGTCGTACAGTTTGATAGCCAGAGGGAAAAAGGATCTCCTGAGGCGTTCTGTCCTGCATCTTGGTGGAACCAGTCTGTTACTGAAGATGCTCCTCAGGTTGACCAGTGTGTCATGGAGGAGGTGAGGTGTATTGTTCAGGATGCTCCGCAGTTTGAGGAGCATCCACCCCTCCAAGACCATCTCCCATGAATCTAACTCCGTCCCCTGGACGGAGCCAGCCTTCCTGATGAGTTTGTTGATTCCGTTGGCGTCCGCAGCCTTCACCCTGCTACCCCAGCACACGGCAGTGAAGAAGATGGCACTGGCTACCAGCGATTGGTAGAACATCTGCAGCATCTTACTGCAGATGTCGAAGGAGCGGAGCCTCCTCAGCAAGTACAGACGGCTCTGTCCCTTCTTAAACAGAGCCCTAGTGTTCCTGGACCGGTCCAGTTTACTGTCCAGGTACACTCCAAGATACTCGTACTCCTGCAAATCCCAATGGGTATCAGGCTCCTGCCTTCCCTTCCAATAAACCAAAAGGCCAGATCACCAGAAATAGACACAAAATGCTGGGGTAACCCAGCGGGGACAGGCAGCATCTCTGGAGAGGAGGAATGGGTGACATTTCGGGTAGAGACCCGTCTTCAGACTCCCATGGCTTCAACCTCCTGCAAGGTGGTCTCTGCAAGCAGAGCTCCTGCCTCAGGCTGGACTTCCCTGGGGGGACGCGGTCCGTTGGGAACGCAACAATTACACAACGGAAAGAACAGTCCATTTTCAGCTCAGAAATGTACCGGTAGGAACTGCAGATGCTGCTTTACACCGAAGATAGACAGACACAAATTCTGGAGCAACTCAGCGGGCCAGGCAGACAGACATCTCTGGAGAAAAGGAGCAGGTGACCTTTTGGCGTCGAGACCCTTCTTCAGGCCAAGAGCTCAGAAATGACTGATCCCAACGCAGAATGATCTAAAGAGAGAATCCAACTCTCTCAGTGGAATGGTTGATTAGGAACACAATGCACAAAGCTCGAAATGAACATTCAATTCCCATGTTATTGGCCATAGAATTGTAGATATTTGTTAACAATTTTTTTTTTAATGCAATGAATAAAAGCTGAACATTACAAGAATTCTTTGAGTTAAAAGCCAGTGCTCTGAGGCACTTTTTATTAGGGACTGGGTGAAACAGCAGATTGTTCCAAATTGCTCCAGCAAATGCAGAATTAATCATTCTGCCACTCTGACTGCAAGAATATTCCTAATCAGCCTTCAAATGATGATAAGCTGCCTATGGCGTTCAATGCGTTTTATCACAATGCTGGACGCCCTGTGGGGAGAAATCTCCGCTAAAGATGTCTCTTTGTCTCGATCAATGATGTCATTCTTTGCAGGCGCTGTCATTTATCCACCAAGTGGCTTCATCGTCCCATCTGCTACAGAGCGCAGTCCACCACTTATCGACGAGCAAGGCCTGGATGGAGCGGATGTGGGGAGGATATTTCCTCTGGGCCTTGCTCGTCGATAAGCAAAACCCAGAGGCCACAGCCTCAGAATAAAAGGCAGTTTACTGAACTGAATGCTTTACTGGAGTTAGAGAAGTCAATATTCAGCTTGCCTTACCCTTACCCTTCCGCATCTCAGTGTCTCCCTCTCCCCGGACTCTCAGTCTGAAGAAGGGTCTCGACCGGAAACATCGCCCACCCCTTCGCTCCAGAGATGCTGCCTGTCCCGCTGAGCGACTCCAGCATTTTTTGCCTACCTTTGGTATTGTTGCCAGTCTTCTGCCTATCTGCCGTGTGTGGAATCGGTAAAGCACCGTTAATAACGACTTCCATGTAAACGGACGTTACAGAACATAGAACAGCAGGGGCACAGGAACAGGCCATTCGGCCCACAATGCCTGTTCCGAACATCCGATGCCAAGCTAAACTAAACTCCTCTGCCCGCACGTAATCCATACCCCTCTGTCCCTTCACATCCATGTGCCTATCTAAAACAAACTTAAATGTCAAGATTCTTTTTAACAAACACTCAGATATCATCCCAACATTTTGCTCACCAGGCTTTGACAGTCTTAATACACCACACTGAAGATGTGGTGTATTACATCACATGACCACGTGGGTTTTCTCCGGGTGCTCCGGTTTCCTCCCACACTCCAAAGACGTGCAGGTTTGCAGGTCAATTGGCTTCTGTAAAGTGTCCCTCATGTGCCGGGTAGAAACAGCGCACAGGGCGATCGCTGGTCGGCGCGCCGTCGGCCGAAGGGCTTGTTTCCACGCTGTATCGCTGAACTAAATACTGAAACAAAGGAAGGACTTTCTTTGATTACTGCTGAATCAGTGCTCAGATTGTGTCAGTGGACAGAAAGGCGATCATCTCAGCTGGCAATCGCTAGACTTTAGAGAGGCAGATACAGGCCCTTCAGCCCAGTGAACCTGTACCGACCATTGAGCACCCGCACATTAACACCACCATACACATGAGGGACAATTTCACCAAAGCCAATTAACCTACAAACCTGGAATGTGGGAGGAAACCGAAGCACCCGGAGGAAAGCCCACGCGGTTCACAGGGAGAACGTGCAAACTCCATACAGACAGCGCCCGTAGTCGGAATCAAAACCGGGTGTCTGGCGCTGTAAGGCAGCAACTCTACCACTGCGTAACCGTGCCCACAAGGCTTTATCATTTTCAGTCGTCCTTTCTTGGCCCAGAGTTAGTTAAGAAGTCTGAGGGGATTTTTGCTTAAATACCCAACTAACCAGTACTCTGGTTCTGAGGAAGGATCACTGACTCGAATCATTAACTCCGTTTCTCCCTCCTTTGAAACTACGTGACCCGCTGAGCACCTCATTTTAATCAGTTTATACTTTATTCTTTACATTAGACTTTAAAGATGCAGTGCAGAAACAGGCCGATCGGCCCACCGGGTCCGTGCCGACCAGCGATCCCCACACACACTAACCTACACACGCGAGAGACAATTTTACAGCTTACTGGAGCCAATTAACTACAAACCCGTACATCTTTGGAGTGTGGGAAGAAAGTGGAGCACCCGGAGAAAGCCCACGCAGGTCACAGGGTGAACTTGCAAACTCCGTACAGACAGCACCCGCAGGCAGGATCAAACCCGGGCCTCTGGCCCTGGAAGGAAGCAACTCTACCGTTGTGCCACACAGCAGGTGCCAATGCACGCCAGCCAGCCAGGGAAGCTAGCTAGCTATTCAGCTGTGCTGGGGGTTAGGAGAGGGCGGAGGAGGTGATGTACCTGATACATCAAGAGCAAAAGCTGGAGACCTGCTGCCTTCATTAACTCTAGAGTTGTTCAGCTCCACTGCAAACGCTCCCAGCTCAAATTCAGCGTAAACCAGGAAATGAATTTACAAACTGATTCAGAGGCCTGGGGCATCACTCACACGGGAACAGAAAAAAACAGGAAGTGCTGGAGTAATGTTTCAGAACGTTTTTTGGGACAGAAATGGAGTAGAGAGAGGTTGTGACTCAATAGAAAATGTAACAGACTGCTCTGTAAAAAAACACAGTCCTGCAGTAACTCAGCATGAAGAGAAGAATGAGGGGAGACCTCATTGAAACTTACTGAATAACATAGAAACATAGACAATGGGTGCACGAGTAGGCCATTCGGCCCTTCGAGCCAGCACCGCCATTCAATATGATCATGGCTGATTATCCTGACTCAGTACCCAGTTCCTGCTTTCTCCCCATATCCCTCGATTCCATTAGCCCTAAGAGCTAAATCGAACTCTCTCTTGAATACGTCAGTGTATTCAATAGTGAAAGGCCTGGAAGGGAGCAGAGGAAGGGCCTGTTTCCATGTTGTATCTAAAAAGTGTGGAGTATTTCATTGTCATATGTCCTGAAGCAGAACAATTAAATTCTTAAACTAAACTAAACTAACCAACCTGCAATAGAATCTGCAATAGAAGATAGACACAAAATGCTGGAGTAACTCGGCAGGCCAGGAGAAAAGGAATAGGTGACGTTTTGGGTCGAGATCCTTCCTCTGTACAACCAATCTGCACACGGACATTACAGGCCTTTGACTATAACGACTCCCTCCCTACTTAAAATGTTGAGCCTCTATTATTTGTGTTGCTCACTTAAAAGAAGTCTGAGTTCAGGACTTCCAATGGCATTTGTACAGCAGGTTATCTCTGATGCAATACTGCTCTCGGACAAAAGCTGGCAGCTTTAAATCCCACACAGTTCCTGATTGTGGCTTTAAGTCAAAATCCCACAGTAAACAAACAAGGCTTCCAGGCCGTTCCTTTCCGTTGCATTCCAGGCTCTGGGCAACACAATAGGAGGAACCTGACATTATACAGTAGCTTTAATGAAGCAAAAGCCCCCAAGGTGCAGTTAGCAGACAAAATCTGACACCACGTAAAAACAGGCGCGATAATAACGGCAAGATCAGAGAGGTAGGTTTTAAGGAGAGCCATCAATGGTGTAGGTAATGTCAGGTGCACAGGGAGTTTCAGAAGTCTTTGACAATGACTTGGGTAAATGAATGCAGACTGTGACAATGTTCCCCAGGCCCAAAGGTTCAAAAGGACCTTACAAGTGATGATGGATTTGTTTCACAAGCACCTTCCAATGTCACAAGGCAGCCAGGCTGCCTGAAGGTGTTGAGGTGCCTGTGGTACCCCAGTGAGATCATCATCAACCTTCACATAGAAACATAGAAACATAGAAATTAGGTGCAGGAGTAGGCCATTCAGCCCTTCGAGCCTGCACCGCCATTCAATATGATCATGGCTGATCATCAACCTTCACATGATCTGGGGCCAGAGCTATGAGACCTGCTTCAAGCATATTAGAGTCATACAGCGTGGAAACAGGCTCTTTGGCCCTACTTGTCCACATCGACCAACATGCCCCAAGCTACACTAAGTCAGGTTCGTTTTATTGTCACGTCTTCCGAGGTACAGTGAAAGGCTTTGTCCCACCTGCCTGCGTTTGGCCCATGTCCCTCAAAACCAGCCCTATGCAAAGGTCAGGGATGTCACTGAACGGCTGCAGAACATTCTGGAGGGGGAGGGTGAACAGCCAGTTGTCGTGGTGCATGTTGGCACCAACGATATAGGAAAAAAAAGGGATGAGGTCCTACAAGGTGAATTTAGGGAGCTAGGAGATAAACTTAAAAGTAGGACCTCAAAGGTAGTAATCTCCGGATTACTACCAGTACCACGGGCCAGTCAGAGTAGAAATAGGAGGATAATGCAAATGAATACGTGGCTTGAAAAGTGGTGCAAGGGGGAGGGATTCAAATTTTTAGGGCACTGGGACCAGTTCTGGGGGAGGTGGGACCGGTACAAACAGGACGGTTTGCACCTGGAATGGAATGGAACCAATGTTCTTGGGGGAGTGTTTGCTAGTGCTGTCGGGGAGGATTTAAACTAATGTGGCAGGGGGATGGGTACAAGAGCAGAGAGGCAGGTGGGTGTAAAATGACGGTAGAAGCATTAGGTAGCAAGGTGAAAGGTAAAAGTGGTAGGCAGACAAAACCAGGGCAAAAATCAAAAAGGGCCACTTTTCAGCAAAATTGTATAAGGGGTAAATGCGTTGTAAAGACAAGCCTGAAGGCTTTGTGTCTCAATGCAAGGAGTATTCGTAATAAGGTGGACGAGTTGAACGTGCAGATAGATATTAATGATTATGATATAGTTGGGATCACGGAGACATGGCTCCAGGGTGACGTAGGCTGGGAGCTGAACATCCAGGGATATTCAATATTCAGGAGGGATAGAGAGAAAGGAAAAGGAGGTGGGGTAGCGTTGCTGGTTAGAGAGGAGATTAAAGCAATGGAAAGGAAGGACATTAGCTTGGAGGATGTGGAATCGGTATGGGTAGAGCTACAAAACACTAAGGGGCAGAAAACGCTGGTGGGTGTTGTGTACAGGCCACCTAACAGTAGCAGAGAAGTTGGGGATGGTATCAAACAGGAAATTAGAAATGCGTGCGACAAAGGCAAAACAGTTATAATGGGTGACTTCAATCTACATATAGATTGGGTTAATCAAATTGGCAGGGGTGCTGAGGAAGAGGATTTTTTGGAATGTATGCGGGATAGTTATCTAAATCAACATGTAGAGGAACCAACGAGAGAGCAGGCTATTTTAGACTGGGTTTTGAGTAATGAGGAAGGGGTAATTAGCCGTCTTGTTGTACGTGCCCCCTTGGGCAAGAGTGACCATAATATGGTTGAGTTCTTCATTAGGGATGGAGAGTGACATTGTTAATTCAGAAACAATGGTTCTGAACTTAAAGAAAGGTAACTTTGAGGGTATGAGACGTGAATTGGCCAAGATTGACTGGCAATTAATTCTAAAAGGGTTGACGGTGGATATACAATGGAAGACATTTAAAGACTGCATGGATGAACTACAAAAATTGTTCATCCCAGTTTGGCAAAAGAATAAATCGGGGAAGGTAGTGCATCCGTGGATAACAAGGGAAATCAGGGATAGTATCAAAGCAAAGGATGATGCGTACAAAGTAGCCAGAAAAAGCAGCATACCAGAGGACTGGGAGAAATTCAGAGACCAGCAGAGGAGGACAAAGGGCTTAATTAGGAAAGGAAAAATAGATTATGAAAGAAAACTGGCAGGGAACATAAAAACTGACTGCAAAAGTTTTTATAGATATGTGAAGAGAAAGAGGTTAGTTAAAACAAATGTAGGTCCCTTGCAGTCAGAAACAGGTGAGTTGATCATGGGGAACAAGGATATGGCGGACCAATTGAATAACTACTTTGGTTCCGTCTTCACTAAGGAAGACATAAATAATCTGCCTGAAATAGCAGGGGACTGTGGGTCAAAGGAGGAATTGAGTGAAATCCAGGTCAGTCGGGAAGTGGTGTTGGGTAAATTGAATAGATTAAAGGCCGATAAATCCCCAGGGCCAGATAGGCTGCATCCCAGAGTACTTAAGGAAGTAGCTCAGGAAATAGTGGATGCATTAGTGATAATCTTTCAAAACTCTTTAGATTCTGGAGTAGTTCCTGAGGATTGGCGGGTAGCAAATGTAACCCCTCTTTTTAAGAAGGGAGGGAGAGAGAAAACGGGGAATTACAGACCAGTTAGTCTAACATCGGTAGTGGGGAAACTGCTAGAGTCAGTTATTAAAGATGGGATAGCAGCACATTTGGAAAGTGGTGAAATCATTGGACAAAGTCAGCATGGATTTACAAAAGGTAAATCATGTCTGACGAATCTTGTGGAATTTTTCGAGGATGTAACTAGTAGCGTGGATAAGGGAGAACCAGTGGATGTGGTTTATCTGGACTTCCAGAAGGCTTTCGACAAGGTCCCACATAAGAGATTAGTATACAAACTTAAAGCATACGGTATTAGGGGTTCAGTATTGGTGTGGATAGAGAACTGGCTGGCAAACAGGAAGCAAAGAGTAGGAGTAAACGGGTCCTTTTCACAATGGCAGGCAGTAACTAGTGGGGTACCGCAGGGCTCAGTGCTGGGACCCCAGCTATTTACAATATATATTAATGATCTGGATGAGGGAATTGAAGGCAATATCTCCAAGTTTGCGGATGACACTAAGCTGGGGGGCAGTGTTCGCTGTGAGGAGGATGCTAGGAGACTGCAAGGTGACTTGGATAGGCTGGGTGAGTGGGCAAATGTTTGGCAGATGCAGTATAATGTGGATAAATGTGAGGTTAGCCACTTTGGTGGCAAAAACAGGAAAGCAGACTATTATTTAAATGGTGGCCGATTAGGAAAAGGGGAGATGCAGCGAGACCTGGGTGTCATGGTACACCAGTCATTGAAAGTAGGCATGCAGGTGCAGCAGGCAGTGAAAAAAGCGAATGGTATGTTAGCTTTCATAGCAAAAGGATTTGAGTACAGGAGCAGGGAGGTTCTACTTCAGTTGTACAGGGTCTTGGTGAGACCACACCTGGAGTATTGCGTGCAGTTTTGGTCTCCAAATCTGAGGAAGGACATTATTGCCATAGAGAGAGTGCAGAGAAGGTTCACCAGACTGATTCCTGGGATGTCAGGACTGTCTTATGAAGAAAGACTGGATAGACTCGGTTTATACTCTCTGGAATTTAGGAGATTTAGAGGGGATCTTATAGAAACTTACAAAATTCTTAAGGGGTTGGACAGGCTAGATGCAGGAAGATTGTTCCCGATGTTGGGGAAGTCCAGGACAAGGGGTCACAGCTTAAGGATAAGGGGGAAATCCTTAAAGACCGAGATGAGAAAGACTTTTTTCACACAGAGAGTGGTGAGTCTCTGGAACTCTCTGCCACAGAGGGTAGTTGAGGCCAGTTCATTGTCTATATTTAAGAGTGAGTTGGATGTGGCCCTTGTGGCTAAGGGGATCAGAGGGTATGGAGAGAAGGCAGGTACGGGATACTGAGTTGGATGATCAGCCATGATCATATTGAATGGCGGTGCAGGCTCGAAGGGCTGAATGGCCTACTCCTGCACCTAATTTCTATGTTTCTATGTTTCTATGTTTCTATCCATGTACCTGTCCAAATGTTTGTTGAACATTGCGATCGTTCCTGCCTCAACTACCTCCTCTGGCAGCTTGTTCCATACAACCGCCATCCTTTGTGTAAAAATGGTACTCCTCAGGTTCCTATTAAATCTTTCCGCCCTCACCTTAAACCTATGTCCTATGGTTCTCGATTCCCCAACTCTGAGCAAAACGCTCTTCCGTGCGTCTACCCAATCTATTCCTCTCGTGATTGTGTACACCTCTTTAAGATCGCCCCTCATCCTCCTGCGCTCCAAGGAATAAAATCCCGGCCTGCTCAACCATTCCCAACAGCTCAGGCCCTCGGGTCCTGACAGACTTGACTCAATGCCTCCAGCTAATTTGTCCAGGCCTTTGGATCGGGCTTTGCATTGGACCACACTGTTCCATTACAGCTCCTCTTTAGCACTAGGGCAACACAGTGGCACAGCAGGTAGAGTTGCTGCCTTACAGCGCAGGAGACCCGGGTTCCATCCTGACTACGGGCGCTGTCTGTACGGAGTTTTACGTTCTCCCCACGACCTGCGTGGATTTTCTTAGGTATCGCCGATTTCGTCCAACGCTCCAGGACTGTAGGCTGATTGGTTTCGGTAAAATTGTCCCTAGTGTGTGTAGGACAGTGTAAGTGTGTGGGGGTCGCTGGTCGGCACGGATCGGTGGGCCGAAGGGCCTGTTTCCTCGCTGTATCTCAAAACTAAACTAAACTAAACTATAAAGGCAAATGATAATATTGCTGGATTATTAATTCAGAGCTTTTTTTTAATAAGCGGCAAGGATAATGAAGATTGTGTGTTAAATCTGACCTTTCCAAACCACAGTATCCCACAAGGAGCACCTTCTGACCATTTGCCCAAAATCACCACGGTTGTTTCTGCCTCTTTAACAGGGAAAACAATAAAAGGATCATTAATGCTTTTGTGAATCCATTCCCCGATTCCCTAAAAACTCATATTTAAGCTGCTGCTGAACATTTCTTTGATGTGATCAGTACAGTAAATAACTGTGAGGAATGTAGGTTAGGTACACAGCAGGAACACCCTGTGAAGCCTCAGATGCAGTCTGTGGTCTGGAGACAGAACAAGCACCAGGTTTATTTAGCTTCAGATCACTTTATTTTTGACAATTATTTTTAGTGGTAGGATTGTTATGTTCGTGATTTCGCGGCTAATGCATGGTTTGATCGTGAGCAGATGCCTTTCAATATCAATGGGTCAAATCAAACGGGCGTTTTTCTCAGAATGTATCACTTCACTGGGGAGTGAGTGAGAGATTTAGTGTGCAGGAAGGAACTGCAGATGCTGGTTTACTCCGAAGACAGACACGAAATGCTGGAGTAACTCAGCGAGTCAGGCTGCATCTCTGAAGAGAAGGAATGGGTGACGTTTTGGGTCAAGACCCTACTTCAGGCCCGAAACGTCACCCATTCCTTCTCTCCAGAAATGCTATAAAAAGAGTATAAAAGTATTAAAGTATCCTTTATTGTCATTCAGACATTTCAGTCTGAACGAAATTGTATACCTTGCAGACATAACATAGAATAAAATAACAAAACACACACTGAACACAGTTTAACATCCACCACAGTGAGTCTACCAGGCGCCTCCTCACTGGGATGGAAGGCAAAAGTCTTAAGTCCTTGTCTCTTCCCTCCTTGCTGCATGTCCCACTGAGTTATTCCAGCGTTTGTGTCTATTTTGTGTTCGAGTTTTAATTCAGTGTGGTTAGAGAGAAGACCTTTAGCGGGTTAGACACGTTCCTGTATTGATGGCTCATCTTTATTCCACACAGGCGTATTCACACAGTGTGATCACACGGGGTGTTTCATCTAGACACGGGCATATGGTCTTCCTCCAGCCTAGTTTAGTTTAGTTGACTTTAAAGGTACAGCGCGGAAACAGGCCCTTCGGGTCCGCACCGACCAGCGATCCCCGCGCACTAACACTGTCGTACACGCTGGGGACAATTTTACAATTTTACCAAAGCCAATCAACCTACAAACTGTACGTCTTGGGATGTGGCGCAAACCGGATCGCCCAGAGAAAACACACATAGTCACATGAAGAACGTAAAACTCCGTACAGACAGCACCTGTAGACAGGATCGAACCCGGGTCACTAGCGCTGTAAGGCAGCAACTCTACCGCACATCTCCCTCGCACACATCCAATAAACTTTTCCACCTCTCATCTTCTAGCTACTTCGCCCTCTGGTGTTGGACAAAAGATTCTGACTGTCTACTCTCAAAATGTTACCTATTCCTGTCACTCAACCTCCAAAGTTCCAGAGAAAGCGATCCAAGTTCATCCAACCTCTCCATTGCAGCTGAAACCCTCTAATCCAGCTGGCGTTCTGGTAAACCTCCACGGTGCCTTCTCTAAAGTCGCCACACCTTCCCTGTCATGGGGCGACCTGAGCCGCCCGCACACAACAGTAGTGCCAAGTCAATAGCTCAGGTCAAGTCAATAACTCAACTTCTGTTGGGCAAAAAATATCAAAGTAGGGCATGTCCCCTCCTCTTGGGAATGGCCAAGGGCCATGACATGCAGTGGAGGAAAGGGTGGGATAACCAAAAGGAACGGTTCCGTAGACACAAAGAACTGCAGATGCTGGTTTATACCAAAGATAAGATACAAAGTGCTGGAGCAACTCAGCAGGTCAGGCATGTCTGGAGAAAAAGGATAAGTGACGTTTCGGGTGTGGACCCTACTTCCTTATTTTCTTGTGATGGGTGGGCAGAATGCTACAGTGGTGAAGCCCTGGGCCTGTGGGCGGTGGAGTCGAGGAGGGTCAGAGGAGGGCCCGGCCTGGAGGTGGGCAAGTTTATGATCCTTAGTGGAGTCCAGGTCGGCATTTATTAAAGTAGTGGAATAAATTAAAGTTGGGGAAGGGTCCCAGCTCGAATGGTCACCCGTCCTTTATCTCCACGGATGCTGCCTGACCCGCTGAGTTACTCCAGCACTGTGTGTCTATCTATGGAACGGGTGGATGTGGGTTTGCCATCAGCTTTGCTGCATTGAGGGTTGAGGGGAGGAGGGGAGCGGGGCGTAGCGGAGTGCTGTCTGCAGCAGCTCACTGCTCTACTAGACAGTAATTTGCAAATCAGCTTTGTTTTTTTCTTTCTGGCTTTATGGAAATCCTGGTTGCAGTCTAAAGATTATTAGATTCCTGACAAGCGACTTAATGTTAATCAGGAATGAACTAGATGAAGATGCTTCTCGTGTTCGAGTATATTTTTCAAGTGCATCGCAGCTTACATTTGCCTCGGAGTTTCCAGCTCCAAGGAACAGATTTTCACAGAGCATTATTTTAATTGAAAGGCTGTTTAGTTAAGTTTAGTTTAGTTTAGATGTACAGGGCGGAAACAGGCCCTCTTGCACACTGAGTCCGCGCTGACCAGCGATCCCTGTTGCGCTAGCGCTATCCCACACTCTAGGAACAGTTTACAAATTTAATCGAAGCCATTTAACCTACAAATGGTTCTGCACCTTCCCAAACATCTAGTGTCCCCCTCCCTGACTCTCAGTCTGAAGAAGGGTCTCAACCCAAAACGTCACCTATGCCTTTTCTCCGGAGATGCTGCCTGACCCACTGAGTTACTCCAGCATTTGTGTCTATCGTTGGTGTAAATCAGCATCTGCAGTTCCTTCTTACACAACCTACAAACCTGTGCGTCTTTGGAGTGTGGGAGGAAACCGGAGCACCCGGGAAAGTCCACGGGGTCACGGGGAGAACAGACAAACTCCGTACAGGCAGCAACCGTGGTCAGGGTCGAACCCGGGTCTCTGCTGCAGTAAGGCAGCAACTCCACTGCTGCCCCACCCCAGAACATGTCCCAAAACAGAACTACAAAATTCTTACTTGCAGCACTGTAAAACGCATAACAACAAAAGTTCAATATATATATATTAAAATAAAACAGACAAATGAACAGACAATAGTAGTGCAAGTTTTGGCAAAGATAATGAAATGACTTGATTGTCTTTTCTGTTCATTTGAACATTTCCAGTAATATTTCTAAACCTCTGGTTTGCAAAACGGACTTCAGTTTTGATAGAAAATAGACGCAAAATGCTGGAGTAACTCAGCGGGACAGGCAGCATCTCTGGACAGAAGGAATGGGTGACGTTTCGGGTCAAGTCCTTTCTTCAGATTTAAAGATACAGTGTGGAAACAGGCCCTTCGGCCCACCGTCCATCGATCTCCCATTCACACTCGTTCTATGATCTTTCACTTTCTCATCCACTACGTGTACAGAGGCTTGCTGATTTGTTCTTCAGCTTGGGCCTTATAATCTCATGCTGCCTAGGGCAGGATAGGAACTTAGACTTAGTCTGCCTCAGTGCATTCATTGGAAATGTGAATATTCCTTCAATGAATCACTTCAGAAGATAGTTTGGTTTATTATAATCACATCTACCGAGGTACAGTGAAAAGCTTTTTGTTGCGTACTATCCAGTCGGCAAAAATACAATCCATGATTACAATTAATCCAATCACAGTGTACAGATACAGGATGAAACGTATAACATTTAGTCCAGTAAAGTCCAAATAAAGATTGTTCAAAGGTCCCCAATGTGGAGGATGGGAGGTCAGGGCCGCTCTCTAGTTGGTGAGAGGATGGTTCAGTTGCCTGATAACAGCTGGGATGCAACTGTCCCTGAATCTGGAGGTATGCGCTTTCACACTTCTGTACCTCTTGCCTTATGGGAGAGGGGAGAGGAGGGAGTGTCCAAGGTGAGACTTGTCCTTGATTACGCTGGTGGTCCTGCCGAGGCAGCGTGAAGTGAAGACGGAGCCTAACAGTATAGAGAAAGGTTTGTTTGTGTGAAGGTCTCGGCTGCGTCCATAATGTCCTGGCAATCTCTTGCGGTCACGGACGGAGCGGTTCCCAAACCATGCTGTGATGCATCCCGATAAAATGCTTTAGAAAGCGCATCCGTAGACGTTGGAGAGAACTGATGGGGACATGCCGAACGAACCTCTTAAGCATTCTAAGGAAGTCGAGGCGTTGGTGTGCTTCCTTGGCCATTGTTCTCGGCTTCCAACCTGACCTCTGAACGTTCTCCCTGTGACCGAGTGGGTTTCCTCCGGGTACTCTGGTTTCCTCTCACATCTCAATGGCTCAATGCAAGGAGCATTCGTAATAAGGTGGATGAGTTGAATGCGCAGATAGTTGTTAATGAATATGATATAGTTGGGATCACGGAGACATGGCCCACGGGTGACCAAGACTGGGAGCTGAACATCCAGGGATATTCAATATTCAGGAGGGATAGACAGAAAGGAAAAGGAGGTGGAGTAGCGTTGCTGGTGAGAGAGGAGATTAACGCAATAGAAAGGAAGGACATTAGCTTGGAGGATGTGGAATCGATATGGGTAGAGCTGCGAAATACTAAGGGGCAGAAAACGCTAGTGGGAGTTGTGTACAGGCCACCTAACAGTAGTAGTGGAGTTGGGGATGGCATCAAACATGAAATTAGAAATGCGTGCAACAAGGGTAAAACAGTTATAATGGGTGACTTCAATCTACATATAGATTGGGTGAATCAAATTGGCAGAGGTGCTGAGGAAGAGGATTTCTTGGAATGTATGCGGGATAGTTATCTAAATCAACATGTAGAGGAACCAATGAGAGAGCAGGCTATTCTAGACTGGGTACTGAGTAATGAGGAAGGGTTAGTTAGCAGCCTTGTTGTGCGTGGCCCCCTGGGCACGAGTGACCATAATATGGTTGAGTTCTTCATTAGGATGGAGAGTGACATTGTTAATTCAGAAACAAGGGTTCTGAACTTAAAGAAAGGTAACTTTGAGGGTATGAGACGTGAATTGGCCAAGATACTGGAAAGTGATTCTTAAAGGGTTGACGGTGGATATGCAATGGAAAGCATTTAAAGACTGCATGGATGAACTACAACAATTGTTCATCCCAGTTTGGCAAAAAGAATAAATCAGGGAAGGTAGTGCATCCATGGATAACAAGGGAAATCAGGGATAGTATCAAAACTAAAGATGAAGCATACAAATTAGCCAGAAAAAGCAGCCTACCAGAGGACTTGGAGAAATTCAGAGTCCAGCAGAGGAGGACCAAGTGCTTAATTGGGAAAGGGAAAATAGATTATGAAAGAAAACTGGCAGGGAACATAAAAATGGACTGCAAAAGTTTTTATAGATATGTGAAGAGAAAAAGGTTAGTTAAAACAAATGTAGGTCCCTTGCAGTCAGAAACTGGTAAATTGATCATGGGGAACAAGGACATAGCAGACCAATTGAATAACTACTTTGGTTCTGTCTTCACTAAGGAAGACATAAATAATCTGCCGGAAACAGCAGGAGACCAGGGATCAAATGAGATGGAGGAACTGAGTGAAATCCAGGTTAGCCGGGAAGTGGTGTTAGGTAAATTGAATGGATTAAAGGCCGATAAATCCCCAGGGCCAGAGAGGCTGCATCCCAGAGTATTTAAGGAAGAAGCCCCAGAAATAGTGGATGCATGAGTGATAATTTTTCAAAACTCTTTAGATTCTGGAGTAGTTCCTGAGGATTGGAGGGTAGCTAATGTAACCCCACTTTTTATAAAGGTAGGGAGAGTGAAAACGGGGAATTACAGACCAGTTAGTCTAACATCGGTAGTGGGAAAAATGCTAGTCATTTATTAAAGATGGGATAGCAGCACATTTGGAAAGTGGTGAAATCATTGGACAAAGTCAGCATGGATTTATGAAAGGTAAATCATGTCTGACGAATCTTGTGGAATTTTTCGAGGATGTAACTAGTAGAGTGGATAAGGGAGAACCTGTGGATGTGTTATATCTGGACTTTCAGAAGGCTTTCGACAAGGTCCCACATAAGAGATTAGCATTCAAACTTAAAGCACACGGTATTGGTGGTTCAGTGTTGATGTGGATAGAGAACTGGCTGGCAGACAGGAAGCAAAGAGTAGGAGTAAACGGGTCATTTTCAGAATGGCAGGCAGTGACTAGTGGGGTACCGCAAGGCTCAGTGCTGAGACCCCAGCTATTTACAATATATATTAATGATCTGTATGAGGGAATTGAATGCAATATCTCCAAGTTTGCGGATGACACGAAGCTGGGGGGCAGTGTTAGCTGTGAGGAGAATGCTAGGAGGCTGCAAGGTGACTTGGATAGGTTGGGTGAATGCATGGCAGATGCAGTATAATGTGGATAAATGTGAGGTTGTACTTCGGAGTCACGTGAGTGATTCCGCGAAGAAGGCCCGCCAGGCCGCATGCGCAGCATTACGTCAGCCGCATTGGCGCAAGCACCAGTCTGGCAGGACAGAGCTCCTGCCGGTGGGAAGTTAAACTTAAAAGGTAAGTTTGGTTAGGCAGGAGCCTCTTTTTACAGATGTTTTTCTGCTACAGTTTCACAGTCCGACAAGTTGCCGGCTATGGACTGTGGGGAAATTCCAGTCCCATCGCAAATGCAGATAAACCGGCAAAATTGATCGGGTTGTGAGATAAGGAGCCGCTAACAGTGCAGTTAGCGGCTCCCCAGCCTGCAGGGATGCCGTAAAAATGGCAGAAAATTTAAGCAGAGTCGCTGACAGGGGGTCACATTTGTTGTCACATTTAGCCATGAGAGTGTTCACTGCAGTATGCATGGATAGCATCCAAAAAAAGCAGTACATCTCTATTGAGGGGATCAGAAATGTTTGTTAAATATTAATGATACATTTGATACGATACAAATTACTCACATTTCCAGTTCATTTTAAGTGATATTGACAATAGTTCAGTTGTAGAGAAATTACAGCTGTAACATAAGGGAACTACATTGTCGGGTCCAACCCGGATATCAAGTTGTTAAAAAGATCTTGATACAAGTACTCACATCACAAGATTATGCAGTTGGTTATTGTAAATGTGTAAACATCATTTCACCAAGGGGTTCCAGCTACATCCTTAGTCATGACTCTCATATCAGCACAACATTGCAAACGCTGTGGCTGGACAGGATGGAACTGGCTGTTCATGCCATGACATTTTACATTCTGGTCTACACAAGCAGAGCAGACCAGGGCTGGCATGATTTTTAAGATCATTTTGAATACCCCATGGTCTTAATTTATGTTATCAAGGCCACCAGAATCCTTAGAAGCATGGATTCAGCACTGTGTATTAGTTAATAAACAATTACACAAGAGAAGGTTGGTTCAGACTATTTCAAGGTGGCTGCAACAGGTATTAACATTGACGATTGTATGTCTCATTCCACCAGGTCAGCATCAACGTCAGTATATCATTTAGATAGTGTGTTTACATCTCATTATACTAGGGCAAATGAGCTGATGTTTCAGAATTTTATCATCGGCCAATTGTCAATCCAGGGCTGTTTGTGAATGACATTTTAAGTACCTAAATTTTAGGGGTACTGTTGTTTGTTTACATTGTTAAATAAATCCTATCATTACATTGAATGCAATGTTATTACTAATGCATTTATTTCTCTTTCGAGTCAATCAAATGCAGTGGGATGCCGAGATTGAAATCTGCGGCATGAAATCACAAAGCTTTGAACTCTTCGCGGAATCACTCACGTGACTCCGAAGTAAAATAGTAAGATTAAAGGAGAACTTACCAGTTTGAAGTTTGATCTTGATTCTATGAGGAGTTACGTTGGTGATTACGTGCCCTCCACGCCCAACCCTCTCTCATAAAAGATCATCTGGTAGTTCTCGAGTCGCTGATCTTACTGTTTACTTCGGTGTTGTTTATTTGTGATTTCATACCGCTGCTTTGAAGTTTGCTGCGCATGCGGCCTGGCGGGCCTTCTTCACGTAATCACCAACGTAACTCCTCATAAAATCAAGATCAAACTTCAAACTGGTATGATCTCGTTTAATCTTACTATTTTCCACTTTGGCAGCAAAAACAGGAGGGTAGAGTATTATCTGAACGGTGGCCGATTAGGAAAAGGGGAGATTCAACGAGACCTTGGTACACCAGTCATTGAAAGTAGGCATGCAGGTGCAGCAGGCTGTGAAGAAAGTGAATGGTATGTTGGCATTCATAGCAAAAGGATTTGAGTACAAGAGCAGGGAGGTTCTACTGCAGTTGTACAGGGTCTTGGTGAGGCCACACCTGGAGTATTGCGTACAGTTTTGGTCTCCTAATCTGAGGAAATACATTCTTGCCATAGAGGGAGTACAGAGAAGGTTCACCAGACTGATTCCTGGGATGACAGGACTTCCATATGAGGAAAGACTGGATAGACTCGGCTTGTACTCGCTGGAATTTAGGAGATTGAGGGGTGATCTTATAGAGACTTACAAAATTCTTAAGGGGTTGGACAGGCTAGATGCAGGAAGATTGTTCCCGATGTTGGGGAACTCCAGAACAAGGGGTCACAGTTTAAGGATAAGGGGGAAGTCTTTTAGGACCGAGATGAGAAGATCATTTTTCACACAGAGAGTGGTGAGTCTGCGGAATTCTCTGCCACAGAAGGTAGTTGAGGCCAGTTCATTGGCTATATTTAAGAGGGAGTTAGATGTGGCCCTTGTGGCTAAAGGGATCAGGGGGTATGGAGAGAAGGCAGGTACAGGATACTGAGTTGGATGATCAGCCATGATCATATTGAATGGCGGTGCAGGCTCGAAGGGCCGAATGGCCTACTCCTGCACCTATTTTCTATGATTCTATGATCTCAAAGATGTGCGGGTTTGTAGGTAAATTGGCCTGTGTAAAGATTGCCCCTAATGTGTAGAGAGTGGACGAAAAAGAGGGATAACATAGAACTCGTGAGATCAATGGTCAGAGTCGACTCATTGGGCCGGTCCGAAGAAGGGTCTCGACCCGAAACGTCACCCATTCCTTCTCTTCAGAGATGCTGCCTGTCCCGCTGAGTTACTCCAGCTTTTTGTGTCTATCTTGGCTGGGCCAAAGGACCTGTTTCAGTGGTGCATCTCTAAACTACGGAACTCATTTACCTCAGTGTGTTGAGACCAGCAAAGGGATTTGTAACAAATCGGTGGTCATTAGGAGGTAATTGAATGCTGGGGTGGACCCAATCAATTAGAAATGAGCTGAGATGCCTGTTTTTTGTTTTGAGAATGCAGTGCCAGTAGGCCTATTATTCTTACTCCACCGCAAAGCAAAATAATTGTAAAATTCTGGATTACCTGTGTAATAATAATAAATGGTCAATATAATTCGGCTCAAATGCAGAAAGAGAACAACCATAAACTTATACTCCCTGAAGTGAAACCATAAATGATTTCAGAAAAGGAAAAGGGGGCAAGTATCTCGCACACATCTCTGTACAATAGTTTAGTTCAATGGATGGTTCCACTAGTGGGAGAGTCTAGGACTAGAGGTCATCACCTCAGAATTAAAGGACTTTCTTTTAGGAAGGAGATGAGGAGAAATTTCATTAGTCAGAGGGTGGTGAATCCGTGGAATTCTTTGCCACAGAAGGATGTGGAGGCCAAGTCAGTGGATAATTTTAAGGCAGAGATAGTTAGATTCTTGATTAGTACGGGTGTCAGAGGTTATGGGGAGAAGGCAGGAGAATGGGGCCAGGAGGGAGAGATAGATCAGCCATGATTGAATGGCGGAGTAGACTTGATGGGCCGGATGGCCTAATTCTACTCCTATCCCTTATAACCTTATGTACCCAGGGTTGGCGTTGCATTCATGGAATTCAAAAGGGATACAGCTTGAAACTTGGGAATGTTTAAAAATGAGTAACCCTTGCATTCCCTCTCTCTCCGTCCCTCCCTCCCCCACCCTCGACGGCCGCTATTTTCACTGTTCACATCCTTTTGTTATCACCTCCTCCACAGCCATCAATGGACCATTGTGGGCTCATTGGCCATCGGTGCCAGCGCTGATTTGTTCTGTAACTTTTCATAACTATAGTTTCCCTCTCCCCTGGCTCTCAGTCTGAAGAAGGGTCTCGACCCAAAAAGGTCACCCATTCCTTTTCTCCAGAGATGTTGCCTGACGCGCTGAGTTACTCCAAAATTTCGTGTCTACCTTTTTTTTAATTAGCTTCCAGCCTATAACCAGGATATTTTTACCAAGGGGTTTTGTGAGACAAGGGGGTGGAGAGTGGGAGGTTCATTAAATACCTAATTGAATGCAATAGATTCAGTCCTTATAGATTATAAAGTCATACAGGGCAGCACGGGGGTGCTGCGGTAGAGTAGCTGCCTCACAGTGCGAGACACCCAGGTTCAATCCCGACTGCAGGTGCTGTCTGTACGGAGTTTGTACGTTCCCCCTGTGAACCGTGTGGGTTTTCTCCGAGTGCTCCGGTTTCCTCCCACACTCCAAAGACGTACTGTACATGTTTGCGGGTTGATCGGCTCCGGCAAAGTTGTAAACTGCTCCTAGTGTGTCGGATAGTGTTAGTTTTAAGAAGGAACTACAGATGCTGGAAAATCGAAGGTAGACAAACGTGCTGGAGAAACTCAGCGGGTGCGGCAGCATCTTTGGAGCGAAGGAAATAGTCTGAGGAAGGGTTTCGGCCCGAAACGTTGCCTATTTCCTTCGCTCCCTAGATGCTGCTGCACCCGCTGGGTTTCTCCAGCAATTTTGTCGACCTATTCTTTTCTTTTTCTACTTTCAAAAAAATAGAAGTTTATAAGAACTATTACTTATTGAAATAAGTTGGTTGTGTATTTGAAAAGTTGATAAAAAGTTTTTTAAAAAAAGGAAAAAAAAAAGAAAATTTTTTTTTTGTCTACCTAGGATAGTGCTAGTGTTCAGGGATGGCTGGTCAGCACGGACTCGGTGGGCTGAAGGGCCTGTTTCTGCACTGTATTTCTAAACTAAACTACAGCATTGTGTGAAAATCGCCAGTGACTCTGTGGGTCAGGGCAGAGGTAACGTGTGTGATGTTGCATTATTGAGGTGAGGAACGGGGAAGCGAGCAAATTTTTGAATACTAGCTCTTGTAAATCTAGCTCTTGATTCGTGTCAGTAGAGTCCAAAGCATCGTGTTTATTGTCAAACTCTTGTAAAGATGTCAGGAAACACCTTGCGTAATCAGGAACAGATATTAGCCGGTCCTACCACAAGAGTCGGGTCTGATACAATGAAGTGGAAGGAAATGTTCAGCTACCAATGACTGGGGAATAAAAGCCCACCGGGTTATCCTGAGGAGAGCACTAGTCTGACTCTTTGATTTTCACAGCCCTGCATCTCTTGTGCTTCACAATACGCTGCAAGCACACCACTAGTTTGGCTGGAATGTTTTGCATGGACTCTCTCCAAAAGTGCCTGCTACATGTTGCTGACTGGAGAGCACGCAACAAAAGCTTTTCGCTGTACCTCGGTACGCGTGACAATAAACTGAACGAAACAAAGCAGGCTTGCTCCTGCAGTTGGTATTCGCAGTAATGCTCCAGGCTGCCTCCTGTACTACAGGCATGAAATGCTACAGTGTAAAGGAGACCATTCGGCCCATTGTTGCAGTGGAGGAGCTCTCTTGAAGGAGCTACACCATGTGTCCCATTCCTCGGCTTAATTGCCAAATGCTGAAAATATCCCCTTTACTGGTCTTTGGTCCCCCCCCCCCCCCCCCCCCCCCTCTAGTTACTCAACCAGTTTTTGTATTCCTTTTGCCCCGCCCCCCTCTAGTTACTCCACCAGTTTTTGTATTCCTTTTGTGCAAAACTTCCTACTACAACTTTGACAAGACATTTGGACAGGAGCATGGATAGGGAATGTTCAGAGGGATATGATCCAAGTGCGGGCAGATGGGAGTAACTTGGTCAGCATGGATGAGTTGGGCCGAAGGGCCTGTTTCTTTGTGCTGTATTATTCTGACACCACACAGCTAGGCCCAAGGGTTGGGAATTGAGACCAGCCTGAATATCTTGCTCTTTGGCGAGGGTGGGTTTTTTCTGTGGTGCAATGTTTTGGGATTTCCACTCTCCGCCCACTTAACTCTTATGCGACGGACTGGATAAATGTTAGTGAGTGGGGAACCGTGAATACGTTGGGACGTAATGCTGCTTGCGTAGAATTCCATGAAAAGACTTCACGGGGAGGCGCGGTGGCGCAGCGATAGAGTTGCTGCCTCACAGCGCCAGAGACCCAGGTTTGATCCTGACCACGGGTGCTGTGCGTACGGAATTTGTACGTTCTCCCTGTGACGCACAGATTTGGTGGGCCAAAGCGCATTTGCGCTGCGTCTCCAACGTCTGAAGTCTAAAGATTTGATTGGTTGCTAAGTTCATAAAGGTTAGGAGCAGAATTCAACCCATCAAGTGAGATAAAAATGTAAATTGTCCCTAGTGTGTGTAGGACAGTGTTAGCGTGCAGGGATCACAGGTTGGCGCGGACTGAGTGGGCTGAAGGGCCTGTTTCCGCGCTGTATGTCTAAACTAAACTACAGTAGCTGGGCAGGCAATTCTGATTAAGACCCTTGCTGACCTCTTTATGCTTAAGATACTTTGGCCAAAAATTAACATCATTTTTAACATCAAGTGCCTGAGCCATAAGATGCTTTGATTTGTGGTTTTAGTGCAAATTAGCACAGTCAAAGAAGGCTATTGATAGGATAGGCCAACAGATTGACTAAAACTAATTAGATAATTTGAACAACTGAGGCTGCTCGATGGAAACAGCAGCTCAGCTCTCATTCATTCATTGACAGTCAGCATGTTACTGGCAACTACACAGAGAGCCGAGAGGGCCAGAGTCGCTATAGATCCATTCACACACAGCGGTAAGTTAATGGATTCCAATCCCACACTTCCATGGGTACGCAGTGGTAGAGTCGTTGCCTTACAACCCCAGAGACCCAGGTTCGATCCTGACCACGGTTGTTGTCTGCATGGAGTTTGCACGTTCTCCCCCGTGAGCTGCGTGGGTTTTCACCGGATGCTCTGGCTTCCTCCCACACTCGAAAGACGTGCAGGTTTGGAGGCTAATTGGCTTCGGTAAAATTGTAAATTGTCCCTAGTGTGTGGAGGCTATTACTAGTTTACAGGGATCGCTGGTCGGCACGGGCTCAGTGGGCCGAAGGGCCTGTTTAAACAAAACTAAAGGTCCACTTCCGTGACTTCAACGCAAAGGTCCAGCTCGCCAGAGTCAGCAGCGTAACCTCCTTTGCGTAATACTTTTCAAACAGAGCAAATGAAGGGCCGGATAGAGTCGATGTGGATAGGATGTTTCCACTAGTGGGAGCGTCTAGGACCAGAGGGCACAGCCTCAGGATAAAAGGACGTACTTTCAGAATGGAGATGGGGAGGAATTTCTTTAGTCAGTGGGTGGTGAATCTGTGGAATTCATTGCCGCAAATGCCAATGGAGGCCATCAATGGATATTTTTAAGGCAGAGACTGATAGATCTTGATTAGTGCGGGTGTCAGGGGTTGTGGGGAGAAGGCAGGAGAAAGATAGATCAGACACGATTGAATGGCGGAGTAAACTTGATGGGCTGAATGGCCTAATTCTGCTCCTATCACTGATGAACTTACGAATGAATGAAGGACCAACACAGTCTCGAGGGCTCACTACACCGTAACGCCAAAGTCGGTGTTTCAATAAAAGTATCAGATTACGGGCAACTAAGTTTAAGTGTTTAGTTACTGCACCTCCAGCCTGTCATCTACCTGTAAAAACATTGCTAATTGAACACGTCCATCAGCGGCTATAGGGTTTTGTGAAGGAGAGACGTTCGAAAGGTATGCTGCAAATTCTGGACCTTCGTATTTGAGCTCCTAATGTTGGCGAAATGTGGCCCTGTATTTGGGTCGTCATTTCATGTTCCTTGCGTTATAGATCCCAAGGTCCATGGTGGCCGAGTATGATTAAGTAGCTCTTAAACATTCATCACACTGGTGGCTGAACCCACATTATACCTAACCGCATATTCACGGGGTTCGAGAGGGGATTGTTAAAAATTATGAGCAAAACAGGAGATAAAATGAGAGTAATACCCAATGCTTCAATAGAATGGAGACACAGAGTCAGTTTAGTTTGTTATTGAAAGGTGTATCGCGATACAATGAAAAGTTATTTTGTTGCATGCCATCCATCCATGAAAAAACTATACATGGTTACAATCAGTTGCCCACAGTGTAGAGACGGGATAAAGGGTATATTATCGAGTGCAAGATAAAGTGTGGTTAAAGATAGTTCAACAGTCTCCAATGAGAGGGACAGGACTACACTCTACCTAGCCGGTGAGAGGACGGTTCGGAATCCTGATAAACAGCTGGGAAGAAACTGTCCTTTAATCTGGACGGGAACTGCAGATGTTGGCTTCTTCAGCAAAACACAAAGTGCTGGAGTAACTCAACAGCTCAGACAGCATCGGAAGTGGATAAGCAACACTTATATTCCTTCCACAGATGCTGCCTGACCTGCTGAATAACTCCTGCACTTTGTGTTTTGCACTAAATTAATGTACCTTAATCTCAATTTGTATATTTCTAGAGCGAGATGTTTCACCTTGAGGTGGCTGTTTTCTGAGGCAGTCCCTCGGGGTTGTAGAAGCTCCCAAGATTTGGAAGTAGTCCATGTCTTTTGAGACCTTGTCGTGGACCTTTATTGCCAGACGGTGAGATGCAGATGAGTAGAGGACCATTGGTGACTAATGTGGAAGGACCATCCTCTCTAATGCTTCAATCAATGGGTTGACATTGAGTTGGAGCTCAGCCTCCGAAGATGGGCTTATACAAAATATAGACACAAAATGCTGGAGTCACTCAGCGGGACAGGCAGCATCTCTGGGGAGAAGGAATGGGTGACGTTTCGGGTTGAGACCCTTCTTCAAGCCTGAAGAAGGAGGTCTGAAGAAGGATCTCAACCCGAAACGTCACCCATTCCTTCTCCCCAGGGATGCTGCCTGTCCCGTTGAGTGACTCCAGCATTTTGTGCCTGTATTTGAGGAACTGCAAATTGCAACTTCACAAATTGCTGAAGTGTCTATCTTCGGTGTAAACCAGCATCTGCAGTTCCTCCCTACACATGTAGTATACAAGCCATGTCTGCCAACTGCAGCTCAAGGCCTGGTTGGGGTGACCTTGGTGCTGGAGAGAAGCCAAAGGAGATTATTTCACTTTTAATTTTTTTATAGAGGGAGCAATTTTACCTTGAGATTTACACTGTGAGAAAGCAGTGCAGGGCTTCAGAATTAAAAGATTCATTCACGTACTTTATCTCAATGACCCGCATAAACCTGCTATTATAGAATAGGTTTACAAGATATATTCGAATTTTCATAGAAAATTGTGTTTCTGTCAAGCTATAAATTCTGTCTCAAGACTCTTGGCCTTTTCCTCTCGGAGAGCGTCGTGTATCTTCCCTGCTGTGGGCAGAGTGTGGAGAGACAATCCGAGCATTGGAGACCGACTGATGATGCGATGGCTACACAAGCAGCACCCTATACGCACCAATGCTGCGGAGCGTCTCCATAAGGCATCACTCTATGGGATGTACGGCATGTAGGCATCACCCTATGGGATGTACGGCATGGTGGCGCAGTGGTAGAGTTGCTTCCTTACAGCGTTTAAGACCTGGGTTCGATCATGACTACGAGTGCTGTCTGTACGGAGTTTGTACGTTCTCCCCGTCACCCCCGTGGGTTTGCTCCGGTTTCCACCCACACGCCAAAGACGTACATGGTAGTAGGGTAATTGGCTTCGGTGAAATTGCCCCTAGCGTGTGTGGGACAGTGTTAGTGTATGGGGATCGCTGGTCGGCATGAGCTCAGTGGGCCGAAGGGCCTGTTTCCGTGCTGTATCTCTGAACTAAACTATTCCCTTTTCATAAGTTTCACAAGGTTGTTTTCAGATGACTAGCGATTCTTAAACTTATCTTACGTAAACACGGAAATTTATGGAGCTTTGTGGGCAAGCAGACTGTGGACTTCCTGACTAACAGATCACAGTCTGTTAGGTTGGTCAACCACACCTCTTCAACCCTCACCCTGAACACCGGCGTTCCACAGGGCTGTGTACTGAGCCCCCTCCTCTACTCCCTCTTCACCTACGACTGCACACCTGTACATGGTTCTAACACCATCATCAAGTATGCAGATGATACAACGGTGATTGGTCTCATCAGCAACAACGATGAGTCGGCCTATAGGGAGGAGGTTCAGCTCCTAGCAGCATGGTGCGCTGACAACAACCTGGCCCTTAACTCCAAGAAGACCAAGGAGCTCATTGTGGACTACAGAAGGTCTAGAGGCTGCACGCACACCCCTATCGATATTAACAGGACGGAGGTGGAACGTGTTTCCAGTTTCAGGTTTCTGGGGGTCAACATCTCTGATGACCTCTCTTGGACCCACAATACCTCTACACTGGTCAAGATGGCTCACCAGCGTCTCTTCTTCCTGAGGAGACTAAAGAAGGTCCATCTGTCCCCTCAGATTCTGGTGAACATCTACCGCTGCACCATCGAGAGCATCCTTACCAACTGTATCACAGTATGGTATGGCAACTGCTCTGTCTCCGACCGGAAAGCACTGCAGAGGGTGGTGAAGATCGCCCAACGCATCACCGGTTCCTCACTCCCCTCCATTGAGTCTGTCCAGAGCAAGCGATGTCTGCGAAGGGCGCGCAGCATCGTCAAGGACTGCTCTCACCCCAGCCACAGACTGTTTACCCTCCTCCCATCCGGGAGGCGCTGCAGGTCCCTCCGTTGCCGGACCAGCAGGTTCAGGAACAGCTTCTTCCCTGCGGCTGTTACACTACTTAACTCTGCACCTCGGTGATTGCCAGTCACCCCCCCCCCCCCCCCCCCAGTATAAGTGCACTACTGGTTGTACATATATATATATTTTCTACTTCCCCCACAACTAAAATGTGGATTACAGAAATGTCGGAGACGTTACCTTGGAACGATTATTGCCCTGATGGACAGGCTGGACCAGTTCAGAGGAATATGGTCTCCATTTATTGAATATTTAAAGGTCAAGATGGTCCGGTTCGAAGCCATGACGGAGGCCTGAATGTATGAATGGATGAAGAATTATAGACAATAGATCATAAATATATCTCCATTGATATCTTGTTTAATACTCCACTCAATTAGTTTATCTCTTTTTTTTTCTTTTCTTTTTCCTTCTTTATTTCCTATGCTATAAAATAAAAAAGAAAATCAAATAAACGCTTTAATTGGATTTTATATTTCTTCTTAATATGTAATTACTTCTAATAAAAATATCTTACAAAAAAAACAATAAACAGAAATATGAGTAAGCAACAAAAAAAATGTTCATTATTCTAAGTTCGCTCTTCTAGGGAGATGCTAACTGCATTTCGTTGTCTCTGTACTGTACACTGCACAATGACAATTAAAGATTGAATTGAATTGAATTGAGAATATAGAATACACACTGTAAGGCTGTAACTCTACCACTGCGCCACCATGCCACTCTGGTTATTGGTTATTCTAAGTTCTTTCTTGTTCATCCACACTCTTTTGGTCAAATTTACACTTTATAACTACGTTGAATTAGCGCGGCACGGGGGGCAGCAGTAGAGCTGCTGCCTTACAGCGCCAGAGACCCGGGTTCGATCCTGACCACAGGGGCTGTCTGCATGGAGTTTGTACGTTCTCCCTGTGACCTGCGCGGGTTTTCTCCGGGATCTCCCGTTTCCTCCAACACTCCAAAGACGTACAGGTTTGTAGGTTAATTGGCTTGGAATTAATGTAAATTGTCCCTAGTGTTTGTAGGATAGTGTAAGTGTGCAGGGATCGCTGGTCGATGCGGACTTGGTGGGAGGAAGGAGCCTGTATCTCTAATCGTATGTACGGCCTGCATCTCTAAACTAAATGAAAGTTTTTATTGATACAGAGCGATGGAGCGTTAAAAAAAGGTTTATTCCCTCAAATTTGTAAAATATCCACCGTCTGTCTCAATGTTCTCATACAGAAGACTTTGCTGTCGGACTAACCAAAAGCAGACAAGCATTTTCAGACTGAGAACAAGCTTATCTCAGCAATTTATGACAGCATCACATTCAGCGACAGATGGGTTTATTAACATATAACGCTGTGTGTGTGTGAGAGGGAATGGTTCTCCCTGGCATGATCAAACAATATTGCAGGTGTGAAGTAACATTTCTTTGTGAAAATGGTGTGAGTGGTCTGAATTCTACACCACAGTGCTATTCAATTTCAACAGAGAACACACTCAGTATCCACATAGTCGAGGGATTTAAAAAAAACATTCCTCCCTCCCCTTCAAAACCACACCATCGCTGTAATACGCAAGGAGAGGCTAAATGGGACCTCCTCACTTGACCCGCTTCCACCCCACACACCCTCTCGACAAGCGGTGAATCGGTGGAATTCATTAGAAACATAGAAAATAGGTGCAGGAGGAGGCCATTCGGCCCTTACGAGCCAGCACCGCCATTCATTGTGATCATGGCTGATCGTCCCCAATCAATAACCCGTGACTGCCTTCTCCCCATATCCCTTGATTCCACCAGCCCCTAGAGCTCTATCTAACTCTCTTAAATCCATCCAGTGATTTGGCCTCCACTGCCCTCCATGGCAGGGAATTCCACAAATTCACAACTCTCTGGGTGAAAACGTTTTTTCTCACCTCAGTCTTAAATGGCCTCCCCTTTATTCTAAGACTGTGGCCCCTGGTTCTGGAGTCGCCCGACATTGGGAACATGTTTCCTGCATCTAGCTTGCCAACCCTTTTATAATTTTATATGTTTCTATAAGATCCCCCCTCATCCTTCTAAACTCCAGTGAATACAAGCCTAGTCTTTTCAATCTTTCCTCATATGACAGTCATTGCCAGGGAAAGCTGTGGAGGTCAAGTCAGTGGATATTTTCTAAAGTAGAGATAGATTCTTGATTAGTACGGTGTCAGGGTTATGAGGAGAAGGCAAGAGAATGGGGTGGAGAAGGCAAGATAGGTCAGCCATGAATGAAAGATGGAGTGGGCTTGATGGGCCAAAATGGCCTAATTCCTTCCTATCACTTATGAACTTATGAAGTGAAACCATTTCATAAGATCACACTGCCTTTGAAAATTCTTCCCCACATACCGATATAACCTCAAGTTCTCTTTCCACGTTTGCTGCTTGACCAATCGAGTATTTCTAGCATATCCTGCCTTGATCTCAGAAACTTCAGCAGTTTCAGGAGTTTAATTTGCAGGAAGGAACTGCAGATGCTGGTCTCCACCGAAGATAGACTCATGGGTGACGTTTCGGGTCGAGACCCTTCCACAGACCCCACTGAGATAAATGCTCTGCTTGGATGTTTCTGTGTTGGGATTAGTTATTTCTGAGGGGTGGGAGATTGCATTCGTCGAAACAGGGTGGAACACGTGAAGGTTGCAATCAACCTGGCGTGCACGAACAGAAGATCAAACAGAACAAGTTGTCTTACAGCTTAGGCTGTGCACGCCACACGCAAGAAGAAGATATTTCTGAGCGCTCTGAAGAAGGGTCTCGACCCGAAACGTCACCCATCCCTTCTCTCAGCCTGTCCCACTGAGTTAATCCAGCATTTGGTGTCTATCTTCGGGATTTTTATTTTCCATCCTACACTGTCCATGTCAACAAACTTTACCCCAGAGTGAGTGCCAGAGCACATGGTGTTTGCAACAATTACATACAGAACCACTCTCTGGATGCACTGAGCAGAAACACCACAGGACTTGGAATAAACTACTGGAAGTACTCAGCAGGTCAGGCAGCATCCAGGAAGGCAAAAGGATGGTTGACTGTGCAGCCCCAGATGAGTACCATTCCTTGTTTTCCACAGATGCTTCTTGACCTGCCGTGTTCTTCCAGCAATTTATTTGTTTCTCGAGATTCCAGCATCCAAAGTAATGTAGGTCTATAATATTATAGGAGTTCATCTGTGATGAAGAGGATAAATCTTTATCTATTTGAAGATAGATGATAGATACTTCATCTACAAGTCCAGGCACCCCAACATGAGTAAAGAACTCACTGAGAGTATTAACAAGGACAAATATCGAGGGGGGCACGGTGGCGTTGCAGTAGAGCTACTGCAATACAGCGCTAGAGAGCCGGGTTCAATCCTGGCGACGGGTACCATTTGTACAGAGTTTGTACGTTCTCCCCGTGACCTACGTGGGTTTTCTCCGATATCTTCGGTTTCCTCCAACATTCCAAAGACGTACCGGTTTGTAGGTTAATTGGCTTGGTATAAATGTAAATTGGCCCTAGTGTGTGTATAGGGGAGCGTTGGGGATGGCTGGTCGACGCAGACACGGTGGGCCAAAGGGCCTGATTCCGCGCTGTATCTCTAAACTAAATTGTCTCAGTGGCGCCCATCTGCATCCAGGGCACTTTCTGCGGCACGCGACCTTCCAGGGCTCTCGCTTAACTTTTTTTCCCTGTTGCCAGCCGGGCAACCGTGACAGCTTTTTAGGTTGCCAAATGACAGATTAGGTGGTCATTGAAGACGGTTTGCATGACGTGTGCGATAATGTGCTCGGACGAAGTGCGTAGTTACCAGTCAGAATTATGCTCAATGATTATGTTCAAGAAGGAACTGCAGATGCAGGAAAATCGAAGGTAGACAAAAGTGCTGGAGAAACTCAGCGGGTGCAGCAGCATCTATGGAGCGAAGGAAATAGGCAATGTTTCGGGCCAAAACCCATAAGTCTGAAGAAGGGTTTCGGCCCGAAACGTTGCCTATTTCCTTCGCTCCATAGATGCTGCCGCATCCGCTGAGTTTCTCCAGCACTTTTGTCTACATTCACATATTATTTCTGCTTCAAATAACTCACAAACTAAACATATTCACCAATCAAGACATGATATATACCACAATGACATGCAGCAAAATTACAATACAATATCTCAACTCTTTTTACACATTGCAATTAATGCAATTTCTATTAGTTCTTTCCACTTCCAAACAAAAATGTGGTTGGATTATTCAGCATATGATCAACTTGTGTCAATAAATCCTGGACCATGGTAACATATATGCTGAACCATGCACACTACAGATTGATGCAAGCATGTTTTCTGTGAAGGACCGAAAATTACCATGACATGGCCATAGCATGGGTCATTATTGCTATTGGCACAGAAACACTCTCGCTTCCCAAATAATTTATCCATAAAAAAATCTAGAGATTGCAAGGACATTTCTAAAGGCATTTTATGATAATAGCTGTTAAAACCGACTATACCCATCTGACAGGTTAAACATTACACTAACTTACAAGAGATGGCCAAAGGACATAACTGCAGCAAATGTTCTTTTGGTAATATGTTTAAAGGTGTCAAAACAAATAATAACATTGGGAATTAAAACATATTTGATTACATTCCGTTATCAAACATAATCAATGTTCGCTCTGAGACCATGAAGCACAATAGGGTCAGGAATCAGTGCGGGTGGATAGATGGCGGGGGGGGGGTTAGAAGGCAATCGGTGCGGAATGGATGGATTGAGGCAGGTGAATTAGTACGTGTTGGTTGGAGTATGTAAAATTGTGAGGGGAGAGCACGGGGGATGTCAGTGGTGTTGAATGGGGGGATCAGTGCCCCGCAATCAAAGATACTAGAGGAATACAGCCGCTGCCGCCGCCGGCACGAAACGTCACGTTCCTATTCGCCAGAGATGCTGCCGGACCCGTGGAATTACTCCAGTATTTTGCATCTACCGGTATAAACCGGTATTTGGGTGACAAGCCTGGCAAAATGAGTCGGCGTTTAGGTTGCCCGGCGGCACTTTCTGTGGTCAATGGCACCCGGGGAACCGCTAATTTCGAGCCCTGCCTTCTGGGTAAACACGGCTGCCATTGCCGGCTCGTTTCCGATGTAACCTTGATCGATCGTACAGTGTTGTGGAAATCACAAACGGCCTTGACTGCACTTGGGACTGAGTACACAGCTGTTTACGTAAGAGTGAGTTAAGGTAAGTAACCCATTGCGTAAGACCATTGCGCAGGTCTGTGTGAAGAGTGCCTGTGTATTCCTGGTGAATTTACTGGATCCACCAAGATGCAGCACAGAACGCCACAGGAGATTCTGCTTTCCTGTGGCTATCAAACTTAAACTTGTCCTTCCCCTTTCTGTCGTGGGGAAGACGGACAGCACTCCCCCCCCCCCCCCCCCCTCAGCCCAATCTTTGCACATCCCCAATCATTTCCACTCATCAATTTAATTCCACGTTTCATGTACCTTGTGTTTCATGACTGTTGGCAGATTAATTTCCCTCCTGGGATAAATAAAAAGTTCCATTGTATCGTATCGTATGTGGCAGGCTGCCAGCATTATACTGGGAATCCTGCTGGAGGCCAATGCAGTGGGCGCTGGCCGATTCCAGGCAGTTATGACAGCCATTGTTATAGATACCAGCTCCAGGCAATGCCCACGGCAGCATCCAGCAGACCCATGAAGGGAGACAGGCAATCTATTATAATGGCTGGGAACGGCATCCTACTAATAAAGAGTTGTACCGCAAATGTTAACTCAGTACATTTTGCACAGTGAGATGAACAGATGTCTAAGTTGCATTTCAGCAAAAATAAGTAAATGATTAAATCCAGACTGTCAGTGTGCCTGTCGAAAGCTGCCATATAGTTTATGGCAGGCCTGACACGGGTTTAAAGTGACACTGTCACTCAGTGAACACCTTTGACAGTAGTCAGGTCCAGTCGCAACGCTTACGACGGGATTGACTCTCGGATTTCTGCAGGGATTTGCTCGCTTGCAAATGAACCGTGGCGATTACTGACAATAAACGCTCATGATGGGAGACGGTTTTGCAGATGGTGCTAAAATGATCCAAACTGGAAATCACCTGTCAAACAAAGCCACTACCTGAACCAATTCCCCGCGGCGATCATTACGGCTCAGGTTTCACTCCATTATTAATAGGGAACGACATCTCAGCACTGGCTCTGACCCCGATACTAATAAGATATTACTTATTTATTCTTGTCACGTTATTTAACGTGAGGTAGCCACCACTTCACCCATAGCACTAACGCAGTGCCCCTGGAAACACGTGGAGACTCCCGAGGACTAGCTGACACACAGCTAAAGGGCAGAGCAAAGATTGGGGTTAGCGCTAGCAACGGTTTAGATGAGGAGTGCATGGAGGCTGCAAATCGAGATGTGGGACCGGAGGAACGAAGGCTAGTGTGGAGCGAGTGTAGAGGGACGGGCAGCTAGAGTAAAAGGCAGAGGATGCTCTGTGTGGAAAGTTGCAGGATAAAGATTCTTGCATCAATTCATTAAGCAAGGAGTGAGCAGTTTGTGTGAGTGTGAATGCGAGTGTGAGTGCGAGTGTGTGTGTGTGTGTGCGTGTGTGCGAGTGACTGTGTGTGCGTGAGCGTGTGCGCGCGAGTGACTCTGTGTGTGTATGTGCGACTGTGTGCGTGTGAGTGAGTGTGAGTGTGAGTGAGTGTGTGTGAGTGTGTGTGTGTGTGTGTGTGTGTGTGTGTGTGTGTGTGTGCGACTGTGTGCGCGAGTGACCGAGTGTGAGTGAGTGTGTGTGTGTGTGGGCACACGCGCACTTTCATACAGCACAAATAACCCATCTTGTGTAGAAAACCGTTGATGGTTTTAGTTTAGTTTATTGTCACGCTTATCGAGGCACGGTGAAAAAGTTTTGTTTGCTGCTAAGCAGTCAACAGAAAGACAATACATGATTACAATCAAACCATCCCCAGTGCACATAGTCATAGAGTGATACAGCGTGGAAACAGGCTCTTCAGCCCAACTTGCCCACACCGGCCAACATGTCCCAGCTACACTAGTCCCACCTACCTGCATATGGTCCATACCCCTCTAAACCTGTCCAATCCATGTACCTGTCCAAATGTTTCTTAAACGTTACAATAGCACCTCCATCAACTACCTCCTCCGACAGCTCGTTCCATGCACCCACCCCAGTTTGTGTGAAAAAGTGACCCCTCAGGTTCCCATTGAATCCTATTAAATGATAAAGGGGATAACGTGAATAACGTTGAATGTAAGATGGCGTCCAGTAGAGTCTGATCAAAGGTAGTCCGAGGGTCTCCAGTGAGGTAGATGGCAGCTCAGGACTGCTCTCTGATTGTTGGTAAGATGGTAACGGCATTGGTGGGAGTGCGAGAGAGTTGGGAATGGTGATTGGTCTGTCACAGGCCATACGGAGGAGAGGGGCCTTGCCTACAAAATGATTATGGAGTAGAAAGAGTCAGCAACTGATTCAGATTTTATCCAAAGGACAACATGGTGTGAAGGGCAAGAACGCATCCTCTAACAAGCCACATTTGTCTCACAGAATAAACCGGATATCCAATGTCCTTTACAGAAAGAGAAAAGTAATCAACGTTCTCGAAACGATCCCGTCACGCACAGTCACAGATCGTTGTCCGGGTCATCGGTGATGGTGCTGTAACTAACCTTGACAAAGACATGTTCACACAAGGCACGGCACTTTAATAGAATCATCAAGTTAGCCGAGGAAAAGATTTAGAACAGGGTCATTTCAAAAGGAAAACAGCCCAGGCAAAGTAATCCCGTTGCCCTGACACTTGGAATAAATCACAGCGACAGGTTCAATGTGAAAAGGAGGTGCTTCGCTCGGCCTGAGTTACACCATGTTGTACAGTGAACTTAACTGAAACACAAAGAACTCCAAAGCATTAAAAATCAAATGAAAAACTCCACGATTCAATTTTTAATTCTCAGCAAGCACAATGACGCTATGTCCCAACCTGAAACGTCACCGGCCCACGTTGTCTAGAGATGCTGCCTGACCTGCCTGATGTAGATGGAGTCAATGGTGGGAGTCTGGTCTGTGTGATGGACTGGGCTTCATCCATAACTCTGCAATTTCTTTACGGTTTTGGGCTGAGCTTGTTCCCAAACCAAGTAGTGATGCAACAAAATAGTATGTTTTCTATGGTTTAGAAGGATGAGGGGGGACCTCATTGAAACTTACCGAATAGTGAAAGGCCTGGATAGAGTGGATGTTGAGAGGATGTTTCTACCAGTGGCAGTCTAAGACAAGAGGGCACAGCCTCCGTCTCAAAGAAGATATCTTTAGGAAGGAGGAGGAAGAATTTAATTGGCCAGAGGGTGGTGAATCTGTGGAATTCATTGCCACAGATGGCTGTGGAGGCCAAGTGATTGGGTATTTTTGAAGCAGAGATTAATAGGTTCTTGATTGGTACGGACATCAGGGGTTATAGGGAGAAGGCACGAGAATGGGGTTGAGAGAGAAAGATAGACCGGCCATGATTGAATGGCAGAGTAGACTCTTTGGGCCGAATAGCCTAATTCAGCTCCTCTGGTTTATGAACACGAGTTACTCCAGCACTTTGTGTCCTTTTTTTTTGTAAAACAGCATCTGCCGTTCCTTGTTTCAACACAATGCATAACACATGTCTAGGTGGCGCGACCAACGTTGCAGTGGCCTCTGCAGTCCGTCTGTCTTTTTTTATTTTTGTCCCGTTGAATGTATAGTTTTGTTGTGGTGTTTGTATTGTTTTTAGCTGTGTATATGTGGGGGGCGGGGTGGGGGGAACTTTTGAATCTCTTCCCTGTACGGGGGACCCAACCTTTTCCCTGTCGGGTCTCCGTTGTCGTTGGGGCCTAGCTCCGTGGAGCGGCCTCCAACCGGAACGACCTGGGGGCCCCAGTCGCGGAGCTGCAGACTTACCATCGTGGGGCTGGCCGGCTTCGGAGTGTGGAGAGCTGTGGTTGCGCGCGGCTGCGACCCGACTCCGGAGCTCCGGAGGCTCCGGCCGCAGGCCCGGTGGACGGTGACATCGGGAGCTCGCGGGTCCCTGGTGGGAGACCGCTTTTCGGAGCTCCCGCAACGGTAACTTCTCCCGCCCAAGTTGCAGGGTTGAAAACAAACCGGAGCGGGGCCTTACATCGCCCGGCGCGGCTTTAACGGCTGCGGGACTTGCCATCGCCCGCCGGGGGCTTTAACATCGGGAGAAGAAATGGAACACAGAGGAGAGACAAGACTTTGCCTTCCATCACAGTGAGGAGGAGATTCACTGTGATGGACGTTTGTGTAAATTGTGTTGGCTGTGTGTCTTGGTTCTTTTCTTGGTGTATGACTGCAGAAATCAAATTTCCTTTGAACTTCTTTTGAGGTTCAAATGGCAATAAAATTGTATTGTATTGCATATCGTAATATTTTTGTTGGCGGCGCACCCGAGTCCTGAATCTTCACTCAGCTACCAGGTATCTGACCAGCACAAGTTTCACTTCTCCAATGTCCTTCTTCCTCCAAGACCAACCATAGAACACACTGCCTCCTTCATGGACCAGATTTAGTTTAGTTTAGCGATACAGTGTGGAAACAGGCCCTTTGGCCCACCGAGGCCACATTGACCAGCGATCCCCGCACACTGGTCAACACTATCCGCACACGGGGGACAATTTACAATTTTATCAAAGCCAATTAACCTACAAACCTGTACGTCTTTGGAGTGTGGGAGGAAAGCGGAGCCCCCGGAGGGAACCCATGCACGTCACGGGGAGAACGTACAAACTCCATACAGACAGCACCCGTAGTCAGGATCGAGCCCGGGTATCTGCCGCTGTGAGGCAGCAACTCTACCGCTGTGCCATCCTCTCTGTGTGCGGTGTGATGTAAAATATTATTAGATCACAGACACACGACGTGCCTGGAAAGGCTTCATGTTCAAGGCAGGCAGTGTGCGATGCATCATTACTGAGACTGACATGTGATTGTTAACCCAGTGTATTAAGGGAATTGGGAAAAGGAAGGTTAATGGAGTCAAGTCACCTACAGGGCACAATATCAATGAGAGTCAGATCAGGACCAGGAGTTGAAATAATCCATTCCCATTACGCGCTGCACATGTGCCAAGATGGGTGAAAGAGGAAAAAATGCAGTGTTTGTGGGGAAAACAGAAGGTGGGGGTGTCGAGGTAGAAAGAAACAGGATCACTGTTTGAATGATCTAAAGGCAAGTCAGTGACCACACGATCTGGGATACTGTTCACTCCTGTGGAGTAACAAGGATTTGTTGTTGCCCAAACAGCGGCTGAGATGCGGGTTCTTGACTACCGGTGCAATCTCTGTGTTGAGATTCCACGTTCTCCCTCTAACTGCCTGGTTTTTCTCCGGGTGCTCTGGTTTCCACCCACATCCCAAGGACGTACAGGTTTGTAGGTTAATTGGCCCTCGTGTGTGGGAGGCGAGCGCAGAATTACACAGAACTGGTTTGTCAGTGGATGAGGGTCGGTGTGGACTCGGTGAGCTGAAGGGCCCATTTCCACGGCATCTAAACTAAACCAGATATTTAATACCAACTTTGTTCAGGGTCCAATCAAGCACTATTAGATCATTTCTGAGTGTGTGAATTACTTCTGCAGATTATTTTAAGACTCTACACTGGCAAGTCACCCAATGGGGTCAAGGAAGGAGCGTTCACATCGCGGCCCTGTTTCCACCAATCTTTCCACCACCACGCACAAGAAGCGACAAGACAGACACCATTGTTTGCAGATGCCGAGAAGTGTGTTCAGCTCTGGGATACTGTTCACTCCTGTGGTATAAACAGGATTTGTTGTTCGTCCAAACAGTGGCAGTGACCACGGGTTCAATCTTGACTACCGGTGCCATCTCTGTGTTCATCTCTGGCCTTTGTCCAACATGTGCCTATCAAACACCTTGCTCACCCATTGGGCCTGCCATGCGTGGCCCTGCCCCCACAGTCTGCCAGCGTCTCCCCCCCCACACACACACCACACACACACACCACCCCACACACACACCACCCCACACACACACCACCCCACACACACACCACCCCACACACACACCACACACACACCCACACACACACACCACCACACACACACCACCCCACACACACACACCACACCCACACACACACACCACCACACACACCACCACACACACCACCCCACCACACACCACACACACACACCACACACACCACCACACACACACCACCCCCCACACACACACCACCCCACACACACACACACACCCACACACACACCACCCCACACACACACCACCCCACACACACACCACCCCACACACACACCACCACCACACACACACCACCCACACACACACCACCCCACACACACACCACCCCACACACACACCACCCCACACACACACCACCCCACACACACACCACCCCACACACACACCACCCCACACACACACCACCCACCACACCACCCACACACCACACCACCACCACACACACACACCCCACTCCACACCCACACCACACCACCCCACACACACACCACCCCACACACACACCACCCCACACACACACCACCCCACACACACACCACCCCACACACACACCACCCCACAGCCCACACCACCCCACACACACACACCACCCCACACCACACCACCCCACACACACACCACCCCACACACACACACCACCACACCACACACACACCACCACACACACACCACCCCACACACACACCACCCCACACACACACCACCCCACACACACACCACCCCACACACACACCCCACACACACACACCACCCCACAGCCCACACCACCCCACACACACACCACCCCACACACACACCACCCCACACACACACCACCCCACACACACACCACCCCACACACACACACCCCACACACACACCACCCCACACACACACCACCCACACACACACCCCACACACACACCACCCCACACACACACCACACACCACACACACACACCACCCCACACACACACCACCACACCCACACCACCCCACACACACACCACCCACACACACACCACCCCACACACACACACACACACACACCACACACACACACCACCCCACACACACACACACCACCACACACACACCACCCCACACACACACCCACCCCACACACACACCACCCCACACACACACACACACACCACCCCACACACACACACCACCCCACACACACACCACCCCACACACACACCACCCCACACACACACCACCACACACACACACCACCACCACACACACACACCCCACACACACACCACCCCACACACCACACACACACCACACACACACCCACCCCACACACACACCACCCACACACACACCACCACCACACACACACCACCCCACACCACACACACACCCACACACACACACCACCCCACACACACACCACCCCCCACAGCCCACACCACCCCACACACACACACACACACACACACACCACCCCACACACACACCACCCCACACACACACACCCCCACACCACCCACCCACACACACCACCCCACACACACACACACCCCACACACACACCACCCACACACACACCACACACCCACACACACACCACCCACACACACACACACACACCCACACACACACCCCACCACACACACACACACACACCCCACACACCACCCCACCACACACCCCACACACACACCACACACCACACACACACCACCCCACACACACACCACCCCACACACACACCACCCCACACACACACCACCCCACACACACACCACCCCACACACACACCACCCCACACACACACCACCCCACACCCACACCTGCAATCAGCCTGAAGAAGGGCCCTGACCCAAAACATCACCTATTATCCGGATTCCCCAGGGATGTTGCCTGACCCACTGACTTACCACAGCACTTTGTGTCTGTTCGATACGATATGATCAAACTTTACTTATCCCAGGAGGGAAATTGTTCTGCCAACAGTTATAAAAAACACGATACATGAAACAAATGGTTTGCTTTGGTAAACCAGCGTCTGCAGTTCCTTGCTTCCACATCACAAGGACAGGATGGTCTGGTCTCAGCCGCAATGCAAGTAAAGGTATTTTACGGTATTTAAGGCTTTTTTTTGTGATAGGAGCAGAATTAGGTCATTCGGCCTATCAGGTCTACTCTGTCATTCAATCATGGCTGATCTATCTCTCCCTCCGAACCACATTCTCCTGCCTTCACCCCATAACCTGACACCCATACTAATCAAGAAACATTGGCCAGTGTTAGGCCTTTCCATTTCCAAAATTACAAAGTGACTGGCCTGCACACTGCTTGCAAAGTGCTTTGGACCAAGGCGATTCCTAACAGGTATCAAATGCAAGCCAGTATTTCTTTCATTACCCGCTGAGGAACCAGAAGATGGCAGAAATCTCCAAGATGTCTGAAACCAGACAGCGGCAATTATGAGGAAAATGGCTTTTGGCAGCTTCCTTTCTATTCCCTGACAAAAAAGGTTTTACATTCTGGCAGGCTCTTTCATTCATTTAAGGTCAAGTTGATTTTCTGATGTGCAGTAATAAATCCACAGAAAATATATCTGCTCAGTGGACTCAGAACAAGGTTTCCTAAACGGCTAACAGTAAATGTCAGGACATAAATCCACAGAGGGTTCTTAAATCACCGCCGTGTGGCTGCACAGTCGTTCCAATGACAACCGTTGTGTTGTGACTAAATCCACATGGACTCTCGTTTTCACACCTTACCCTTCCTCGTCTCTGTGTCTCCGTCTCCCCCGACTCTCAGTCCGCAGAAGGGTCTCGACGCAAAAACGTCACCCAATCGTTCCATCCAGAGATGCGACCTGTCCCGAGTTGCTCCAGCATTTTGTCTCTATCCCATCACGGACTCACTTTGCCCCCAATCTTGTCACCCTTCCCACCCGCACAGCAACTCCAGGTTGATGCGAAAATTTGACGGGAAGAAACAAGCAAAACCATTGTGCAATGTCTTGCAAGAGGTTGAAAAGTTTAACATTAGAGCAAGTAAAACAATTATACAGTGCTTACAGGTTGCCAAGGACAACCTCCCACGCTTGAAACATGATCAAAAACTAAAGTTATTCTTTAAAGGTAGAACATCTTTGGACAACATGGAAGCCAAGTCCTTTGTCCCACCGCTTCCACACCGACCGGCAATCACCCCTTACAGTATCAGTATCCTACACACTAGCGACAATTTCACCAAAGCCAATTAACCTGCAAACCTGTACGTCTTTGGATATGGAGGAAACCGGAGCACCCGGGGAAAACCCACGCGGTCACGGGGAGAACGTACAAACTCCGTACTGACAGCCCCCGTCATCAGGATCGAACCTGGGTCTCTGGCGCTGTGAGGCAGTATCTGTACCACTGCACCAGTGTTAATCCAAAATGGCCAAAGCAAGCAACGGTAGAATTTAAAGTACCAAAAATAGGTTTGGGAATTAGCAATGCATCAAATAAAACTGTCACAACGATTTCTTCACTTCGTGGATGGTGACCCCGGGTGCCCCGGCTTCCTCCCACATACCAAAGACGTGCAGGTTTGTAGGGTAATTGGCTTCTGTAAAATTGGCCCTGGTATGTTGGGAGTGGGTGAGAAAATGGGATAACATAGAACTAGTGAGAACGGGTGATGGGTGGTCAGCTTGGACTCGGTGGGCCGAAGGGCCTGTTTCAACACTCTATCCCTAAACTAAAAAAAAACATAGCAATGACACTTTGGCATCTTGCCCCCACAGTACAGGCTGAACGGATGATGCAACTCGCAGTGCAGTTAGCAGCAGAACAAACAAAAATCACAGTTTTGTCCAACGGACAATGTACAAAATAACATTAAGCATCCGTCGAGGTTTTTCCTTTTAAAACACACACATTGTACTGTGGAGTATTTTTGTACAGATTTATGATATTTTTGGAATTCTTCCCAGGCAACCGAAAAAACAAGGTATTCTGTACTTAGTTTAGTTATACAGAGCGGAAAACAGGCCCTTCGGCCCACGCCCATGCCCACGCCCACCATCGATCAGCGCGCACTGACACTATCCTACACGCACCAGGGACAGTTTTAAATTTGTACCAAGCCAATTAACCTGCAAACCCGTACGTCTTCGGAGTGTGGAAGGAAACCGGAGCAGCCGGAGAAAACCCACGCAAGTCACGGGGAGAACGTACAAAAACTCCGTACAGACAGCACCGGTGGTCAGGCTCGAACCCGGGTCTCTGGCGCTGAAAGAGCAGCAACTCTACCACTGCGCCACCGCCTCTCTGAACCTCTCCTTGAACCCGCCTCATGTTGCGGCTTTTCATTCAGTGCTTTAAAAACAAGAACGGTTATCGCTCCAGATTTAGGTGCTTGGTATGTAACGGCAGGATCTCGGAGGTAGGGTTGATGAGGTGCTGGGGAGTTTACATATTGCCCTGGAGGGAGTCATTGTCACAAATCGGTACCCTTCAACATTTGCTCTGCAGCCAGCTGGAACCAATCCAGATTTAGCTGAAAATACTCTGCTGTTGATTTGCAAAAACAGGGGATAATATTCAGACTGCTCACTAATATTTGCAAACACAAGGATGAGATCTATATTTATCTGCTGTGCGCTGAAATTCAGAGCAGGGATTTTTGTTCTGTGTTAAATCCGTTATTCATGCCCAATGTTAAAATTTTAAAAAGTATGTGCAGCAAAATTTTTCAAAATACGAAATCACTTTTCAAAATAAATTGCTTCTGTTTTTTTTCATCCACAGCTCCTTGCAGTGGGAGTCCAACATTAATCTTTGCTTGTGTTAGCCTCTAAAGTAAACGTGCGGAAGGTGAGGTGGCGCAGCGGTAGAGTTGCTGCCTTACAGCGTCAGTGACCAGGGTTCAATCCTGACTACAGGTGTTGTTTGTACGGAGTCTGTACATTCTCCCCGTGACCACGTGGGTTTTCTCCGCGTGCACCGGTTTCCTCCCACACTCCAAAGACGTACAGGTTTGTAGGTTAATTGGCTTCTGTAGGTTGTCCCTAGTGTGTAGGATAGAACTAGTGCGCATTGGTCGATGCACACTCGACGGGCCGAAGGGCCTGTTTCCATGCTGTATCTCAAAAACTAAAACGAAGATAAGGGTTGGTTTTGTCATCGTGCTCAGTACAGACAAAGTTTAGTTTAGTTTAGAGATGCAGCGCAGAAAAAGACCCTTCGGCCCACCACGTCCGCACCGACCTGCAATCCCCATGCACCGGCACTATCCTACACACACTGGGGACAATTTACAATCTGCAGAAGCCCATCAACCTACAAACCTGTACTTCTTTGGAGTGTGGGCGGAAACTGGAGAACACCTACGCAGGTCACGGGGAGAACGTGCAAACTCCGCACAGACGGCACCAGTAGTCAGGATCGAACCCGGGTGTCTGGCGCTGCGAGGCAGCAACGCGTCACCGTGCGGCCATCGTGGGCTGATGGGCCTGTTGCTGTTCTGTACTGTCCTGTGATCTGTAAGCTTTTGCGTTTGTAATGTCAGATCAAACTCAGCTGTGAGGTCTGTGCTGGCGGAAGCGAGCCGGCCAATGAATAATGGGTTGCTGGGGAAGTTCCCAAAAGGTGATGACAATCGAGCGACCCATACGTCAGCAGGGATTCTAGAGACCGCTACTTCAGCAGTGAATCAGCAACCCCAGAGGCTAAAGGACACGGGAAAAGCCAGCAACATAATGCAGAGATCAGTCAGTAAAGGATTTACAAAGAGTAATAGCCAGCCCCTGATGAATTTATGCAAGGTTGCACAGCAGAGTTAACCCTTCACCAATATCCCTTGCAGTTCATTCTGGGGGTTAGTTCATCCATTTTACAGCTTCACTCAATTATCAATTGTGAAGGTTTTAGGTCATAAGGTTGTAAGGAATAGGAATATGATTTTTGTTTCTCAATTAATATTTACACCAAGGGCTGCAACAGACAGATACGCAGCGGAGAGATTGGAGCCTCGCCATAACATTCACTGACATTGACTGGTTACTCCCACCAATAGCCCGTGTCCCAGGGTGACTGACTCGTGCAAAGGCCAATGCAGCCTCCAGCTATCTTGCCCAATGGGCCAGTCATTTTTTTAAACATTCTCTCACAACGCGACTTTAGACTTTAGAGATACAGCGCAGAAATACGGCCCTCCGGCCACCGTATCCATGCCAACCAGCAATCACCCCTTACACACACCAGGGATGATTTACAGTTTTTACCCGAAGCCGATTAACTGACAAACCCGTACGTCTTTTTTGAGTGTTGGAGGAAACCGGAGCACCTGGTGAAAACCCACGCAGGTCAGAGGAAGAATGTGCAAACTCCGTACAGACAGCACCCATAGTCAGCATCGAACCCGGGTCTCTGACGCCGCAGGGCCGCAACTCTACCGCTGTGCTACTGTGCTGCCCTAGGGGAGGCACTTTGGGAGGCCATTTGACCCATTGTCAATGCCAGCTCCCACATCATTCCCATCAATTCTCCCCATTTCCCTATGAACTGATCTCCCTTACTGATCTCCATGAGCCCCAACCAACCAACAGTGGCGCCGTTCACGATTAACCTACACATTTGCAGCGGAACATGGAAACTCCAAACTCACAACCTCGGAGGTCAAAATCAAAGCCAGATTGCTGGTGTATGAGGCAGCAGTGCCACTGTATCACCCAGTCATCCTGTGTAAGACACAAAGTGCTGGAGTAACTCGGCAGGTCGGGCATCATCTCTGGAGAACGTGGATCGGCGACGATTCTGGTCGCAACCCTTCTTCAGATTTTGGGGCAGGTTTTGTAGTTCAATTGATCTTGATATTTAAAAAACTGCTGCTGGCATGCAGGGAGACACAAAAAGCTGGAGTAACTCAGCGGGACAGGCAGCATCTCTGGAGATAAGGAATGGGTGACGTATCGGGCCGAGACTCTTCTTCAGACCTTCTTCAGCTCTCGACTGAAATGAAAGTTACTCCAGCTTTCTGTGTCTATCTTCGGTTTAGACCAGCATCTGCAGTTCCTTCCTACACGCTAGTTAGTGTGTAGGGAGCGGATATAAGAGTGGGATAACATTGAAGGAATGTGAACAGGTGACTGATGGTCAGCATGGATCAGTAGGCCTCAGGGCTTGTTTCCCTGCAGTATCTTTCAATTCAATTCAATCCTCATCAAGCTACTTCAAGGACCATAGAAGGAAAGTAAACTCCCTGTAATTTATAGCACAGTAAAAGTCTATCTATCCCAATAGATCAATGTTACTGTTATGCTCCATGCGAGCCTGACTTTGTTTATCCTTCAGCCATTTCATTTCTTCCTGCTATATTAATGTCGTTTCCCCTTGAATTCATCGATGTTTTTCACCTCAACCGCATCATGACTTTAGCAAATCCAACATTCTTACCACTTTCTGGGAAAAGGCGTTTCTTCCAAATTCCTCGCTGGAGGGATTAGTTTCTATGGAAGATCGACACAAAATGCCGGAGTAACTCAGCAGGTCAGGCAGCATCTCTGGAGGAAAGGAATAGGTAACGTTTCGGGTCGAGACCATTCCATCTGCCCGATGACCCAAAACGTCACCTATTCCTTCTCTCCAGAGATGCTGCCTGACCCGCTGAGTTACTCCAGCATTTTGTGTCTATCTTCCATGTAAACCAGCATCTGCAGTTCCTTCTTACAGAATTAGTTTCTATCTCGTTTAGGTATCCCAGGTTTAGGACTGCTCTGTAAATGCAAATATTTTCTCTACATGACCCAATAAAATCACCATAACAGTCTCAACCATCTTCAATGCTCCAGAGGTTATGAACTCTGCCCTCGGATTAGATGGATCCGACCCCATCCTGCGCCATCTCCAAAAACTCTTCCAAGCGGATTTAATCCCGTAAGCGAGAGGAACTAAACTAGGAGCTCCCAATCCACGTTTTACCTTCACCTACTTTGCTGCCAGAGGCCCGTGAACAAACACTGCTCGCTTCCCACAAAGCAGCTGGGCAGCGCTCCCCTTGAACAGGGTTAATCGTCAACTACAGTGAACTCTGAGGCGTGTCACATACAGACTACACCAGGTGGGAACGGGCAGACATCCAAAGGTCACAAGTAAACCAGAAAACTACAACCTGCTAAGTTCATGCTCACCATTAAGGGGCTGTCCCACTTGGGCGACCTAATTGGCGAGTTTAGAAAAGTTTGAAAAAATGACATGTAGAAGACCTCCTTCGACTATGTAGAAGGCCAGCTTCGACTAGCTACGACTAACCTCGGGAAAATTGGACACCGAATAGTGGCGAGTGAAGACGACCTCCTTCGATCTCCTTCGACCTCCCTTCGACTATGATGAGGACTATCTGCGACTACCTTCGATTACCCTCGATTACCTACGACTAACATGCCGATCTTCTACGACCTACTACGACTAAACCCACAAGTAAAAAAAAGTTTCAATTTTTTCCATGGCAACCTTTTTTTTTCACAGCGGGCATGTTTTAACGTATTAAAAATAAACGCTGCGACTTAGCTGAGGCCTCGAGTACGCGGAGACCACTCTCGAGCATGAAGGAGAGTTACGAAGACCTCTCATGACCTCGTGTGGACCATGCTGCGAGTATGAGTCGAGAACTCGTGGATTAGGTCGCCCAAGTGGGACAGACCCTTTAATGGCTGAAGAAGGGTCTCGACCCAAAATGTCACCCCTTCCTTCTCTCCAGAGATGCTGCTGTGTTACTCTGGCATTTTGTGTCTATCTCACCATGAATTATGTTGTCTTTTTATTCTCAGCGCTTTCCACAACCAGCATTTGAATAGCTTCCTATCTACAATGGTGGATCTCTACCATGGTGCGTTTCCCCACCAGTATAGCACAGTGGCGCAGCAGTAGAGTTGCTGCCTTACAGCGTCAGAGACCCAGGTTCGATCCTGACTACGGGTGTCGTCTGTACAGAGTTTGTCCGTTCTCCCCGTGACAGCGTGGGTTTTCTCCGGGTGCTCCGGTTTCCTCCCACCCTCCAAAGACATACGGGTTTGTAGGTTAATTAGCTTTGGTGAAATTGTAAATTGTCCCTAGTGTGTAGGGTGGTGTTAGTGCACGGGGATCGCTGGTCAGTGGACTCGGTAGGCCGAAGGCCCTGTTTCAGCACTGTCTCTCTCTAACCTAATTAAACTAAACTTTAACCCTGTTCTTCTTTATCTAAGTGCGTTGCCACCATGTTGCACTTGAACCAATTCACTTCGGCAATCGAGGCAAACAAAGCCATTAGAGTCTTTTCTCGTACTGAGCAACAGAGAAATTCGCTAAATACTCGACAATTGAACACACTGGCAAACCACATGAGCAAAGCAAAGTGCCCTTTTAACATAACACAAGGTGCTGGGCAAACTCAGTGGGTCAGGCAGCATCTGTTGAGGGAATGGACAGGTGATGTCTTAGGTTGGAACGTCCGAAAGAGGAGCAGACTGAAGAAAGATTCCGACCCAAAACATCACCTATCCATTCCCCCCACAGATGCTGCCTGACCCGCTGAGTTCCTCCAGCACTTTGTGTTTGGCTCAGGATTTCAGCACCTGCAGTTCCTTGTATCTACCCTTTTAACGTAACTTTATCAACGAACACATTCCTCTGCCTCTCTGTGAAGCTTTGCATTTCTCTTCCCAGGCCCAATTTCCAGTGTTTAAGAAGGAACTGGAGATGCTGGAAAATCGAAGGTTGACAAAAGTGCTGGAGAAACTCAGTGAGTGCAGCAGCATCTATGGCACCATCCTTCACTCCGTAGATGCTGGAGTTTCTCCAGCACTTTTGTCTAACCCCCAAATTCCAGTGCTTGCCATTGTTAGCAGGTTGCTGTGATTGTGTATTTAGAGTGTAAAAACCCCTCTTTTTTTTCCCTCCGTACAACCCACTCTGTTCCCTGAACTGAAGAGGCATCGATTGTTATCCATAGTAACAGTTTAGTCACATCTAGGTCAGTGCAGATAAGGACGGAGATTTTTTTTCACTAAAGAATAATAGTTACACATGAGTCAAGCCCTTCCAAGCCCACTGAGTGTCTGCCAACCATCAGGTGCTCATCTACAGTGATCCCATGCAGAAGCAGGGAACTGCACAGTGGCGCAGGGGTAGAGTTGCTGCCTCACTGCGCCAGAGATCCGGGTTCGATCCTAACTACAGGTTCTCCCTGTGACCGCGTGGGTTTCATCCGGGTGCTCCGGTTTTCTCCCACACTCCAAAGACGTGCATGTTTGTAGGTCAATTGGCTTTGGTAATAATTTGTAAATTGTCCCCAGTGTGTGTAGGAGAGTGTACTGGGTGCTCACTGGTCAGCACAGACTCAAACCCCCTTGCCCCTCCTTTGCTGTCAAAGCCCTGTTCCTTTCCACAATTATTTTATATATATATATATAAAATATGTGTGTGTGTGTGTGTGTGTGTGTGTGTGTGTGTGTGTGTGTGTGTGTGTGTGTGTGTGTGTGTGTGTGTGTGTGTGTGTGTGTGTGCGTGTGCGTGTGTGTGTGTGTGTGTTGTGCGTGTGCGTGCGTGTGCGTGTGCGTGCATGTGTGCGTGTGCGTGCGTGAGTGTGTGTGCGTGTGCGTGTGTGTGTGCGTGTGTGTGTGTGTGTGCGTGCGCGTGCGTGTGTGTATACCTTTATGAAAGCTATGGAAAAATCTGCTCTCATAGTTTATCAGAAAGTATTACATAGAAAGAACATTTCTCACGGTATAAAACCAATTCCTCCTTTTTTTTGCTGTTATCTCAAAGTTGAATATTTTGGCTCTCTGACATCTCGCTGGACTATAAAACTAACGCGTCTTCTTTTTTGTTTAAATTTTGACCTGAAACATTAATTTTGTTTCTCATTCCACAGATGCTGCCTGACCCACTGTGTGTTTCCAGCATTTATTTTTGTTACTATATCAGATTTCCAGCAGCAGCAGTTCTTTGATTTTCCTGCAAGTTCTCTTGCTAGTGACCCACCTTCAGGTTGCACTTGGAGCCTGCGACTAACAATCCAAACAAAACCTCTCCAAACGTGGGAAGCCTTAATTAAATCTCCCTCTAATCTCTCGGTCTTGCTGAGCAACGTTCTGGCTTCCACTGCCTCTCTGCATAGCTGGGGCTATTCCGACAATCCTGTTCCACTTTCCCTCCTAAATCAACCAGAATTAGGCAATGCTTTGCTTGCAGTTCATCCAGTGATGTTTTTAATAAGTCTGGCTTGACTTCATGGCTTGTATTCTCCTTGCTTCTATTTATAATGGCAAAGATCGCAAATGCTTTTTCAGCAACTTGTCAATTCTTGCTGCCACCTACGCGCGATGAGAAAAACAGAGGATTCTCAACGCACGGCTGCACGCCGTTACTTCCATTGCCAACTATTTTTTAAAAGTGTCTAAACACAATTTACGCAATTTAATTTATAAATATTAATATGTGCTTTCAGTGAATTGCTTGTTTGGTTTTACATGACACTTTTTTGTGTGTTGCAGAGGCAGCACAGTAAATGAAAGCAGATTGCAAGCTGCAGGAGTCCACAATTTGTTTGTTGTTCCAATCCACAGCCTTCAGCCAAATGCACAGCTCCGTTGCGAAAGATCCAATTAATTCCATTCCATGTTTAATGCCAAAATAAAAGGGGTAGGAAAGAACTGCAGATGCTGGTTTAAATCGAAGGTAGACACAAATTGCTGGAGTAACTCAGCGGGACAGGTAGCATCTCTGGAGGGAAGGAATGGGTGAGGTTTCGGGTCAAGACCCTTCTTCAGACTGATGTCGGGACAGAGATAGGATGTAGTCGGAGACAGTAAAACTGGTGGATGAACTGGGAAGGGGGAGGGAATGGGGAGAGAGAGGGAAAGCAAGGGCGTGTAAGCTATCCAAGCGAAATATGAGGTGCTGCTCCTCCAATTTGCGCTGGGCCTCACTCTGACAATGGAGGAGGCCCAGGAGAGAAAGGTCAGATTGGGAATGGGAGGGGCAGTTAAAGTGCTGAGCAACCGGGAGATGAGATAGGTTAAGGCGGACTGAGCAGAGGTATTCAGCGAAACAAATTTGTATCCATTCATTATCACCTTTTCCACAGCCAACAATGGACCGTTGTGGGCTCCACCTTTCCTTGATCATCAGTGCTGGCTTTGATTTGTTCTTTTGATACTTTTCATTCATTTTATTTTTTTTGTACCTTTTCTAGTTTCCCTCTCACCTGACTCTGTCTGAAGGGTCTGAAGGACTTAAAACGTCACCTATTCCTTTCCCCACAGATGATGCCCGACCCACTGAGTTACTCCAGCACTTTGTGACTATCTTCTTTTAACACCATGTCATCTCAGCAGAGAATGTGTCACTAAATTGCTCATGATTCATGAGTAATTGTGAGCGGTGACAGACTTTAATTGTTAAATAAATATATGGTATTTAAAATAAAGCCTCCCCCTCCTAAATATAGAAAGAGATCTTTGCTCTTAAAACGCTTCAGAAGAAATAAGTGAAAATATTTACAGTTCATCCACAGAAGCAAAAAGAATTAAAGCAAGGAATTCACAGGGAAGCACTTAACACAGGGCAAGAGTTCAATAAATGGCTATACATATCGTAATAGTGTATGGTTGGTAATGATAAAAGGATCAATAAAGCTGTTAGCCAATATCTAATTATAGGTTATGAAACATTCTCCAGAAATATTGTGACTCTAACTCAGAGCTATTGTACGCTGAAGGTATCTTCACCAGACAGAAATTCAAGGACCTGCCATAATGCAAGTATCGATAGACACAAAATGCTGGAGTAACTCAGTGGGTCAGGCAGCATCTCTGGAGAAAAGGAATGGGTGACGTTTTGGGTCGAGACCCTTCTGCAGACTGAGAGTCAGGGAAAAAGGAAACAAGAGATATAGATGGTGATTTAGAAATATACAGAACAAATGAATGAAAGATATGCAAAAAAGTGATGATGATGCAGGAAACAGGCCATTGTTAGCTAGGTGTGGGCTTGGTGAAAACCAGTTACAGACACCGAGACTCAGCAAGAGGACTTTGAAGCTGGTACAATGCCTTGGGTAGAGAGGGACGGGGTGAGAGGGGATGCAACGGTCACTTGAAGTTAGAGAAATCAATGTTCATACCGCTGGCTTGTAAGCTGCCCACGTCTGATCCGCTGAGTTGCTTCCGCTTTCTATGTCTATCTTTGGTTTAAACCAGCATCTGTAGTTCCTTCCTCTATATATATATATATAATTAAAGTAAATGCTGGAGTAAATCAGCGGGTCAGGCAGCATCTCTGGAGAAAAAGGATGGGTGACTCTGACAACTCTGAAGAAGGGTCCCGACTCAAAACGTCACTCATCCTTTTTCCTCCCGAGAAGCTGCCTGACTCGCTGAGTTACCCCGCCAAAGATAGACACGAAATGTTGGAGTAACTCAACGGATCAGGCTCTGGAGGAAAGGAATAGGTGACGTTTCGGGACAAAATGTCGGATCCCAATAAGGTATTGCAGACAGTACTGGGGTGCTGGTTATCCGATGCCAGGGCAGGTCTAACTATACCTGTATGTGCAGGGACAACATGGAAGGGAGAGGGTGGCTATCTAAATGTAGTGAAGCAACAAAGCCTAAACCAGCACTTCACATTGTGATGAGAACCAGCAACCATACAAGAGAGCTGTATTCAATTAGCAGCTTATAAACAACGAAGATTGGATTTAAAGGTTTGCTGAAACTAATGGCTAGTTCTGATCTTAGATGCAGGGAGAATGTTTGATCTCAATTGGACATTTTCTCTTGTACGTGTGCCTTTAACATTATGCTTTGTGTTTTATTAGTTATCTCCAAAGATTGCCTTTAATGAAGCTATGTAATCACATCAATGAACACCGTTTTATTGGGATGAGACTCAGCGTAAAAATACATTTATATTCTATAATCTAAGTGGCTGGTGTCCCCAGTGCGTGTAGGAGAGTGATGGTGTGCAGGGATTGCTGGTCGACATGGGCTCGCTGGACTGAAGGGCCTGTATCCACACTGTATCTCTAAACTATACACCACAGCACTCTCAATATAAAAGTCTGCAATATTCACAATCTACATTATATTAAACAGTCATTACCTCTAGTATTCTCCAATGATGATGACTGCATTGGAAAAAAAAAATCACTGGATGTAAAACACCTTGAGGACTTGAATATTGTTAGCGGAATGCAAGTTCTGTTTGTGATCCGCCCCTTTCATTCTCCTTTACCCTTCCTTAATAAGGCTCTGTGCTGGTGCTGATGTCCAGTTCCATAGTTAAGTGTTCATTGTCCATGTCCGAGTCTGGTTAATGATCAGCGGCAGGAATCTACATCTCTGATCACACGTCAGGTTGAATTGTAATACATGTCTCGTCCTTTATTCTCTTCACAGGGCTGCACGGTGGCGCAGACTCTGCCTCACGGAGGCAGAGACCCCGGTTCAGTCCTGACCTCTGTGTGGGTGCTGTATGTGTGGAGTTTGCATGTTCTCACTGTGACCACGTGGGTTTCCCACAGATGCTCCAGTTTCCCACCTCATCCAAACGACGTGCAGGTTTGTAGGTTCATTGGCTTCTGTGAATGGTAAATTGTCCCAAGTGTGTAGGATGGCGCTAGTGCACGGGGTGATTATTGGTCGAAAGGTCTGTTTCCACGCTGTATCTCTAAAGTCTCATGTTGAATAGGTACGGGAATCTTGGCTGATGACTTTGATTGGTGCTAATGGTCAAGATCAGGTAACATGTTATATAGAAACAATGAACTGCAGATGCAAGGAAAGACACAAAACGCTGGAGTAACTCAGCAGGTCAGGCAGCAAGAGTCTGAAGAAGGATCCCGACCCGACTCATCATCTATCCATGTTCTCCAGAGATGCTGCCTGACCCGCTGAGTTACTCCAGCACTTTGTGTCTTTCCTAACACAACATATAGTTCGTAACTGAGATTAGTAGAGGACATTTTGATCTGCAGGGCTGCGACATGAAGCGTGGCCTTGCAATCAGCCACTAGCGAGCTCCTTTATAACATGGACAATTGGGAAAATAAATGTTTTGAAACTTGCAATGTGCTGGATGAGATAAAATGCATGGGATCCACGAAGTGAACAAGATGGTTTATTTTGCTCAATGGTAGTGGCAGTATGAATGTGAGTTGCCAGACCTGCGTTAGATTGCTTTGTAATCACTTTCTGAGCATTTGCAGAGCCAGTGAGGATTTACCAGCACTGTGGAAAAGCAATCTCTCAGTAACTAAAAATCCTGTTAATATTCTTGAAAAAAAAAATGGCACAGAAGTCCAGAGTATAAAAGGCAATTTCTGCAGAAGATTGCAACAGGGAACAAAGTTCAGAATAAAATCTAACTTCACCTGATAATACAGTTCTGTGTTTATTTTCATTTTCCCAAACTTCCAAATGCACTGGCTATCACCCTTATAGAAAGGTATGGTACTGTACGTTATTCCATAAGGTCGGGCACTGTTTGATTCACTTCAACCGCATGGAGGATATTGGACTTTGGCTGAGGAATTACAATGCTGAGAACTATATTCTGCAAGAACTATGTGTGGGAAGGAACTGCAGATACTGGTTTAAATCGAAGGTAGACACAAAATGCTGGAGAAACTCAGCGGGACAGGCAGCATCTCTGGAGGGAAGGAATGGGTGACGTTCCGGGTCGAGACGCTTCTTCAGACTGAAGAACCGAAATGTCACCCATTCCTTCTCTTCAGAGATGCTGCCTGTCACACTGAATTACTCCAGCATTTTGTGTCTATCTTGTGCAAGAACTATATTCTGCACTCTGTATCTTCCCCTTTGCACTATCTATTGTACTTTAGTTTAAACTGATTGTATCTATGTATGGCGTATCGATCCCTGTATGGTATGTTAGAGCCGCACGATGGAGCAGCAGTGTAGTTGCTGCCTTCCAGCGCAGAGATCCAGGTTCGATCCTGACCATGGGTGCTGTCTGTATGGAGTTTGGCCGTTCTGCCCGTGACCTGCGTGGGTGTTCTCCGGTTTCCTTCCACACTCCAAATACGTACCGGTTTGTAGGTTAAATGGCTTAGTATGAATGTAAATGGGCCCTAATGTGTGTAGATAGTGTTAATGTCCAGGGATCGCTGGTCGGCGCGGACTCAGTGGGCCGAAGGGCCTGTTTCCACGCTGTATCTCTAAACTAAACTAATGCTGATCTGTTTGGATAGTACGCAAAGCCAAGCTTTTCACTGTACTTTGGTCATGTGACAATAATAAACCTAAACATTAATCTGTCCATCATGCTAATGTTATCCACTAACTTCCAAATCAATATTTAGTTCCAGCACCCTGATTTTTTCCCCTTTTTCCAAATATATATTCAATTTCCTTTTGAAAGTTACTATTAAATCTGCCTCTACTAACCCGACTGCCATTGCATTCCAGATCAGAACAAATTTCTGGTGTGGAAAAGCAGGCATGATTAGTAAGTTTGCAGATGACTCTTGAGCAAGTGGCAACATTGACAGTGAAGATGGTTTTCAAGAATTACAACAGGATTCATTTGTCAGCTGGGCAAATGGGCTGAGAAATGGCGATCAGAGTTTAATTCAGATCAGTGTTGGGTGTTGCATTTTAGGAATGTAAGACCAGGACAGACCTTCACAGTGAACGGTGTGGCCCCTGGGAGTGTTGTAGAGCAGAGGGATCTGGGACTACATGTACATAGTTCCCTGAAAGTGGCATCACAGGTAGATAGGGTGGTGAAGAAGGCTATTACACACTGGCCTTCATCAGTCCGGGAATATTCTGCAGAAGGGTTTCTGAAGAAGGGTTTCGGCCCGAAACGTTGCCTATTTCCTTCGCTCCATAGATGCTGCTGCACCCGCTGAGTTTCTCCAGCACTTTTGTCTACCAAATGAATATGGAAGTTGGAATGTTTAAGAAGGAACTGCAGATGCTGGAACAATCGAAGGTAGACAAAAATGCTGGGGAAACTCAGCGGGTGAGGCAGCATCTATGGAGGGAAGGAATGGGTGACGTTTCGGGTCGAGACCCTTCTTCAGAAGTTGGAATGCTATGTTACAGTTGTACAAGACATTGGTGTGACCACAATTGCAGTATTGTGTTCAGTTTTGGCACCCTGCTATAGGAAAGATGCCGTTAAGCTGGATTTAGAGTAAAACATTTTATGAAGATGTTGCCAAGATTCAAAGGCATGAGCTTTTGGGAAAGGTTGACTTTATTCCTTGAATCACAGGAGGCTGGGACTTTATTCCTTGCAGAGAAGGAGACTGAGGAGGGGTCTAATAGAAATGCATCGATTCATGAGAGGTATCCTAGAGTCTTTTTCCCCATGGTAGGAGAATCAAGAGCTAGAAGGCATAGGTTTAAGATGAGAGTGTAAAGATGTAATAGGCACCCGAGGGGCATTTATTTCCACACAGAGAGTGGTGGGTATATGGAACAAGCTGCCAGAAGTAGCTGAGGCAGGTACAATAACACTTAAAAGACATTTGGACAAGTACATGGACAGGAAAGGTTTGGAGAGATGTGGGTGAAAAGCAGGCAAATGGGACTAGCTTAGAATGGGGCATCTTGGCCAAAGAACCTGTTTCCATGACTATAACTGCAGCTATCTTTGTACAAAAAGGACCCATTGTTCAATTCATGAATTCAGATGTATTTAATTCAGTGACATGTTACTTTCTGCCATTTTCTTAGAACAGAGAGTACCAGCAGCGATCAGTACATTTTACAGAGTGCTTCTGGTGGCAGTGCAGAAGCACTGGAATCTCACGGGACCACAGGAGCTATTCATCAATGCTTGCAGCAACATCTGTTCCACCAACAGGCAAACAGTTTTCACCTACAAGAGAACCAGGTCTACATATGCAGTCATTTCTCAGAGGCATTAAAACTCACCATCCCTGTCACCTCAATTCTGTTTGACTTCAATCAGATTTGCATGGATTATGCAATATTAGGAATTACATTGTTCATAGGTTCTGGGAGCAGAATTCCTCATCTCCTTTCTCAAGATCCTCAGGCTATGGCGTCTGGACTAGACTCTCCCACTAGTGGAAACATCCGCTCCACATCCACTCTATCCCAGCCTTATGGATTACCATCAGGAATTCAATCACATTCCACTTGGCGCTCTCCAATTATGGCAAGGGTCCCGTAATTAGCTGAGCAATGCTATCGCCGAGTTCATAAGTTCTAGGAGCAGAATTAGGCCATTTGGCCCATAAACTCTACCCTGCCATTCAATCATGGCTGATCTATCTTTCCCTTTCATCCCCATTCTCCTGCCTTCTCCCCATAACCCCTGACACCCGTACTAATCAGGAATCTGTCAATCTCCACCATAAAAATATCCATTGACTTGGCCCCCACAGCCTTCTGTGGCAATGAATTTCACAGATTTACCACCTTCTGACTAAAGAAATCCCTCCTCATCTTCTCTCTAAAGGTACGTCCTTTTATTCTGAGGTTATGGTCTCCGGCCCTAGACTCTCCCTCTCACACAATCATCCTCTCCACATCCACTCTATCGGGGCCTTTCACTATTCGATAAGTTTCAATGAGGTCCCCCCTCATCCTTCTAAATTCCAGCGAGTACAAGCCCAGTGCCGTCAAACGCTCATCGTATGTTAGGCCAATCATTGCTGGCATCACTCTCGTAAACGTCCTCTGGACCACCTCCAATGCCAGCGCATCCTTCCTCAGATATGGGGCCCAAAACTCCAAATGCGGTCTGAGCAGTGCCTTATAGAGCCTTGGCAAGCTCCATATGAGATCAACTGGAGATGGAATCTCAGGACTGTGTCTCACACGTGACGAAGACATCTCATCCTGTCTTTGTCCCAGTTCACAGTGAAAGATAGACCAGCAATGAAGAGCTTGGCCATTTTGATCGAGCTTCTGTTATTAGAACTTGCTCGTTCAACCTGCGCCACTCTCTCAAATACGATGAGCACAATCCAAACATTGGACAATCATGTAACGGAAAAGTAATTCCATATCGGACAAAGGCGACATTCACACCTGTGTGTGTGTGTGTGTGTGTGTGTGTGTGTGTGTGTGTGTGAGTGAGTTAGACTTGATCCAATTAAATATAGGTCCTCATGACTTTCAATTCACAGAAGGCCAAGAACAGCAGATACAATAGGCACAGTGACACAGCAGGTAGAGCTACTGCCTCACAGCGCTAGTGTCCCAGGTTTGATCCTGACCTCGGTTGCTGTCTGTGTGGAGTTTGCATGTTCTCCCTGTGACCGCGCGGGTTCTCTCCGGCCGCTCGGTTTCCTCCCACATCCCAAAGACGTGCGGGTTTGTAGGTCAATTGGTTTCTGTAAAATTGCCCTCCAGTGCCAACAGATGATCAAAGGGCCTATTTCCAAGATGTATCTTGCAATCAAAACACAACAAGGGCACTCCAATTCCCAAATTGGCTACACAATGTAGTTCAATTGTTACCGAAGGCAATTAACCTACAAACAAACCTGCACGTGTTTGGAGTGTGGGAGGAAACTGGAGCTCCCGGAGAAAAAGCCACGCGTTCACAGGGAGAACGTGCAAACTCCGCACAGACAGCACCCGAGGTCAGGATCGAACTCGGGTCCCTGGCGCTGTGAGGCAGCAGCTCTACCGCTGCACCACTCCACAGAAGTCAGTATTTCCAAGGCCTCTGCTGTAGGAAAGTGTATTGAAAGGGAGAAAAAGTGTTGGCTAAACCATTTTTTCCCCAACATTGTTGTATTATTTTTCGGGGGGGGGGGGGGGGGGATGGAGGGGAAATGTGGAGAAATAATCTGCTGATAACAGGAATGATCCAATCCTTCGGTAAAGGCAAGTTTATACGCCGGTATCCCTCGCACTAATTTGACACTCACTCTCTCCCAACTACTCTCTCCCAACAGACGATCCCGTGTGCACATCACACAGAAAATTCGCTACAAAATAGCGCACAGATTATTCCACAGCGATTACAGTTCAGAGTGGGAATTAAACGAAAGGAGGATCAATAAAGAAAAAGCTGTTTCCCGTCACGTTTGTAAACATTCTGCGCATTACAGTCCGAGAGAAGCGAGTCGCCAAGTCCCTTCCCCCCGTCTCCCTTAAAAAAAAACCCAGCGAATTAACAGCTGGCGTGTGTTTTGGCCGCGACCGTCCTTGTGTGTTAGCATGGACTTCCCCGCTCACAGAAGCGACAGTCTCCAGTGCAACTGGGGCCCGGGACACACACATGTGTGTGTGTGTGTGTATACATTGATATTGTGTCTACCTTCGATTTAAATCAGCACCTGCAGTTCCTTCCTATCTGTGTGGAGTGTGGGAGGAAACTGGAGCTCCCGGAGAAAAAAAATATATATATATACACACAGACACACACACACACATATATACACACACAGACACAGATATACACACACGAAGGAACTGCAGGTGCCGGTTTAAATCGAAGGTAGACACAAAATACTGGAGTAACTCAGAGGGACAGGCAGCATCTCTGAAGAGAAGGAATTGGTGGCGTTTCAGGTCGAGACCTGAACCGAAACGTCCCCCATTCCTTCTCTCCAGAGATGCTGCCTGACCCTCTGAGTTACTCCAGCAATTTGTGTCCACCTTCTATACAGACACACACACACATACACAGACAGGGGGGGGGGAGAGAGACCGCGGTGCCGGCTCCAAAAGCCTAGAGCTAACGTGACCAAACCCGTACCACAAGCACTCGAAGCGTTAAAAGAAATTATATAGGGGGAAAAAAAAACACTCGTTGGAAAATCAGGAACGGAAGCAGAGTTTGAAATTCCAAATAAAACCCTTGTTGTGTAAGGAAGCTGGGATAATCCTGCAGCAACCGAACACACAGACACACAGACACAGACTCACACCCCCCAATGCCCCTCTCCAGGCAGACTTACTGGTACAGACATCTCCCGCTGTTCGTGTGTTGGTCCCGCTTGCCCGGTGAAAGGTTGATTTTGCAGCGGGTTCACGCTCGTTTCCAGCGGCGGCGGCGGCGGCGGGGTGCCTGTGCCTGCCTGCTTTCTGCTTTTCCTCTTCCTCCCCTCTCTCGATCAGCTGGATGCCATGTCCCCCTCCCTCTTCGGCCACGGATCGACTGTCACCCAGCGCTCAAGTTGCAGCCGGCCGGCGGTCAGCGACTCCCTCCCGCAGCCGCGGGCATGAAGCCTGGAGCCTGGAGCCTGCAGCCTGGAGCCGGGCGCCCAGCAAACTCTGCCCTGGTGAATTTCCACTCGCCTCCTCTTTCTCCCTCTCCCCTTGTGTCCTCCCCCTGCTGTCAGCCTCTCCCTCTCTCCTCTTCTCTTTGCAGATCCGCAAATTAAACACGGATTTTTTCAAACTACTTCTGGCCTGGGGGGGGGGGGGGGGGGGGGTTGCTGATGTTGGGGTCTGCGCCTGCGACCGATTCCTCGGCGTGTAGCGCCACTGGGTCCCAGAGTCTCGGTCTCTCTCTCTCCCCTTTCCAACCCCCGCTTATTCAATGACGAAATCTGCAACTTCACCTTAAAGACAGAGCGCAGGCGCCGGGACTTCGACCCAATTCAAGGCGGAGATAGAGAATCAAATGCTGGAGTAGCTCAGGGGGGACAGGCAGCATCTCTGGGGAGAAGGGACAGGCGACGTTTCGGGTCGAGACCCTGCTTCAGGCTGAGAGGTCAGGGAGACATAGAGATATGGAAGGGTCAGGTGTGAAAAGGGGACGTTGATCAAAGAAAATGTCAAGGGATGGTTCATAGTTAGCTGTGAGGAAGGTGACAAGGAGGCATGTAATCAGTAAAAGTTAATCAGGGGGTCAGTGAAACTAGTGGGAGAACTGGGATGGGGGGGCGGTGAGAGAGGGAAAGCATGTTACTTGAAGTTGCAAGAGGGGGAGAATTATTGAGGAGGCACTGCTTCTTCCCCAAGGGGCAACCTTGTCCCTCAATTGTATTTATTGTTTCAATTCAGTTTAGTTTATTGACACGTGCACCGAGGTACAGTGAAAAGCTTTTGTTGCGTGCTACCCGGTCAGCAGAAAGACAATACATGACTACAATCGAGCCTTGGATACATGATCAGGGAATATCGTTCAGTGCAAAGTAATGCCAGCAAAGGCCAATCAAGGATAGTCCCAGGGTCACCAAAGAGGTACATAGTAGTTCAGCACTGCTCTCTGGTTGTGGTAGGTTGATTCAGTTGTTTGGACCAACAGCAGAGTTTAAAGTCAATTTACAGCGACTGGGATTTCTAAGTAAGCCCCCCCCCCACTCTTGATTGGTATGGGTGTCAGGGGTTATGGGGAGAAGGCAGGAGAATGTGGTTGAGAGGGAAAGATAGATCAGCCACGATTGAATGGCAGAGTAGACTTAGTCATAGAGTGATACAGTGTGGAAACAGGCTCTTTGGCCCAACTCGCCCACACCAGCCAACAATGTCCCACCTACACTAGTCCCACTTGCCTGCGATTGGTCTATATCCCTCCAAACCTGTCCTATCCATGTACCTGTCTAACTGTTTCTTAAACGACAGGATAGATCCAGCCTCAACTACCTCCTCAGGCAGCTTGTTCTATACACCCATCGCCCTTTGTGTGAAAAAGTTACCCCTCGGATTCCTATTACATTTTTCCCCCTTCACCTTGAACCTATGTTCTCTGGTCCTCGATTCCTCCACTCTGGGCAAAAGACTCTATGCACCTACCCAATCTATTCCTATCATGATTTTGATGGGTCAAATGGCCTAATCCTGCTCCTATCACATGAACTAATGAAGACACAAAGTTCTCGGTGCCAGTTCGAAGAATCGTCAGTCGGCATAACTGGGAGGGAGCTGGAGACATCGGACGCGAGGAGCAAGGGCCGGTAGGAGGGTGAATCGGGGTAATGCCTCCAGCGCCTTCAAGGTCGGCTGCTGGAGGTGAACCCGGGATACAAAGATGGCCGGGCGAGGAGAGGAGAGGAGAGGAGAGGAGAGGAGAGGAGAGGAGAGGGATGTCGGTTTGTGGGAACTGCTCCAGTACATCGGGCACGCTGACCGATTGAACTTTGGACTTTGGAAATGGCAGCGAAAACATGGCTGCGCCCGCATGTGTAATGTATGCCTAAAGAATTTAATTGTGCAGTTGCATTGGTCACAAAAGAAGCACCATTGAAGCATTGAAACGCACAGACTAGACACCAACTGGGAAAGGGCAGGACAGGATGCTGCTTGGATTGGAGGGTATCAACTACAATGAGAGGTTGAATAAACTTGAGAGAAACCAGGCGCATCCTTCTGCAATTGATCCTCGACTTCCTCATCCACAGACCACAGACTGTTCGTATTGGTGGAAATGTGTCAGCCTCGATAACAATCAGCACGGGAGCACCTCAAGGCTGCGTGCTCAGCCTCCTGCTGTACTCACTCTATATTCATGACTGCGTAGCCGGTCATAGTGCGAACTCCATCGTCAAGTTCGCTGACGACACCACTGTTGTGGGATGTATCACTGATGGGGACGAGTCAGAGTATAGAAGAGAGATCGACCGACTGACCAAATGGTGCCAGCACAATAACCTGGCCCTCAACACCAGCAAAACCAAGGAACTGATTGTGGACTTTGGAAGGGGTAGGATGGGGACCCACAGTCCCATTTATATCAACGGGTCGATGGTGGAAAGGGTCAAGAGCTTCAAATTCCTGGGCGTGCACATCTCTGAAGATCTTTCCTGGTCTGAGAGCACTGATGCAATTATAAAGAAAGCACATCAGCGCCTCTACTTCCTGAGAAGATTACGGAGAGTCGGTCTGTCAAGGAGGATTCTCTCTAAACTTCTACAGGTGCACAGTAGAGAGCATGCTGATCGGTTGCATCGTTGCTTGGTTTGGCAACTTGAGCGCCCAGGAGCGGAAAAGAATGCAGAAAGTTGTGACCACTGACCAGTCCATCATCGGCTCTGACCTCCCTTCCATCGAGGGGATCTATCGCAGTCGCTGTCTCAAAAAGGCTGACAGCCTCATCAAGGACCCACACCATCCTGGCCACACACTCATCTCCCCGCTACCTTCATGTAGAAGGTATAGGACAGTGAAGACTGCAACTACCAGGTTCAGGAATAGCTACTTCCCCACAGCCATCAAGCTATTAAACTCGGCTCGGACAAAACTCTGAACATTAATAGCCCATTATCTGTTTATTTGCACTTTATCAGTTTATTTATTCATGTGTGTATATCTATCGATATTACTAAAAGTCTGATCTTGACCGCTTTTGGCTCACTGTGGTGGGATTTCCGAGAGAACACCACCACCTACGGCCGTTATTTTTGGCCAGCTCGCTCAGAGCCCCCCTCCGTCTTGCTGGACCAGAGGATTTTTCCCATCGATGAAACATCAGAGAGATATTAATGTTTTTTTTTAAATCACCATTCTCTCTGCTGCCCCTGTTGGAGGGTGGGGGAGGGACTATAAAACCAGGAAGTGGTGTGTCTCACTCAGTCTCTGCAAGATGGAGGCAGCCAGAGGGTCACGTCTCTCTGAGCTCTGAATAGCACTGAACACATGTCTACTCAACTGTGAGTGCCCTTAATGTGGTTCTATAAATGCTTGCAAAAAGTGTCTCTATTGGTTCTAAAATGCTTGCAAGAAGTGTCTCTATTGGTTCTAAAATGCTTGCAAAAAGTGTCTCTATTGGTTCTAAAATGCTTGCAAAAAGTGTCATTATTGGTTCAAAAATGCTTGCAAAAAGTGTCTCTATTGTTCTAAAATGCTTGCAAAAGATGTCTCTATTGGTTCTAACATGCTGCCTGGCCAGAGTGACTGAGCTGCCTGGTCTGAGTGACTGAGCTGCCAGTCGAAGAATCCATTTGGCCCACAATGTCCATACTAGCCCTCTGGAAACCAGTCCCTTTGACCCACAACACACATACTAGTGCTCCAGAAAGCCCACCCACCCCCTCCCCACTGACCAGCAATATTGGAATTGGTGGAGAGGTAGAATATTGCATTGGGGGACCAGCCCTCCCGTGTGAAGCTGGGACCCAACTCATCCCACTTAGTCTAGTATATTTATATAATGGTATATGGACACACTGATCTGGTCTGTATTCATGCCTACTATGTTCTGTTGTGCTGAAGCAAAGCAAGAATGTCATTGTCCTATCAGGGACACATGACAATAAACTCTCTTGGCTCTTTTGACTCTTGACTTGAATGCAGATGCATTTTATGTCATTCCTTGAACAAACTTGGTTTGTTTTCTCTTGGAAACTGGAGGTTGAGGACAGACCTAGAAGTATATAAAATTATGAGGGGCATAGATAGGGTAGACAGTCAGAACAGGGCACAAAGTGCTGGAGTAACAGCAGGTCATGCAGCATCTCCAGTGAACATGAATAGGTGACAATACGATACGATATGATAGAACTTTATTTATCCCAGGACGGATATTGATCTGCCAACAGTCATAAAAACACATGATACATGAAACATGAAATTAAAGTGATGAGTGGAAAGCGTTGGGAAAGTGCAAAGATTTGGGGAGTGGGGAGGGGAGTCAGTTTATCCCACGACAGAAGGGGGAGGAGTTGTACAGTTTGAGAGCCGCAGGGAAAAAGGATCTTTAATGTTGTTCTGTACATCTCGAGTTAAGACCCTTCTTCAGAACATTTTTCCCAGGATGAAAAATTTTCCCATACAGAAAAAATATGGAGGCTTTGGAGAGGGTGCAGAAGAGGTTTACCATAATGCTGCATGGAAAATCAGGTATTAGCTATATGGAGCGGTTGAACAAACTTGGATTGTTTTCTCTGGAATGCTAGAGGTTGAGGGGAGATCTGATATCTATACATCTATACATATTACTAAAACTCTCATCTTGTTTGTGATTCTGTCTGTCAGCATGCGTGCATGCATGCCCATATGCTCCCGGAACTATGCTAAAACAGTACATGATAACGCTACAATTTTTGGACCACCTTACTCACAATTGTCTTGTGGTGTGTTTTTATCAAATTTCGTTCAGATTGATGTTATATTTTACGTTATTCACATTTTTAACTTTAAATCCAGTTTGAAGTTGAAGTTGCCATGGCAGTTAGCAGCTATGACGTCACAATGCGATCTCATTTACATAAACTGCCCCTCAGCAGTGTTCCACTGGCAGTTAGCGGCGTATGACGTCACAATGGGATCTCATTTACATAAACTGCCCGTCAACAGTGTTCCACCCAGTGCAATGAGAGATTTGTTACATTGTTGTAAGGAGAGGGAGGGAATGGGGGAGGGGAGGAGGAGAAATGTTATTTAAACATTGTGTTTAGTGGGGAGTGGGATAGGGGAGAGGTGAGGAGTGGGGGAGATGGGAGATAGAGGGAGATGACGAGGGTAGGGAGGGGAGAGGGGTTATGGAGGGAGGGAGGGAGTGACTGAGGGTAGGGGAAAGGAGTGGGAGGGCGAAGTGAGGGAGGGAGTGGAGGAGGAGAGGGGAGAGAAGCGGGAGGGTGAAGAGGAGGGGAGGGAGTGTTGGTGGATGAGGGGAATGGAGGAGGATAGGGGTAGGAAGAGGGATGGCGAGGCCCAATTGGGGAGGGTTGGCGTAACTCGCGTCACAACGGGGATCTCTGGTGTCACAACGGGAACCCGTCAGCCACGCCTGCGCAGTTGGGAGCTATGGGTGAGTGGTTTGGGGACCAGCCCTCCCATGTGACAGGGACCCAACGGGTCCCACTTGGTCTAGTAAGTATATAAAATTATGAGAGGCATTGTTAGGGCACACAGTCAGAACCGTTTGCCCAGGGTAAAAGGAAAAAAATTAGAGGGCATAGTTTAAATGCAAGAGGGGAAAAGTTTTAAGATGTGTGGCATGAAAATCAGTGCTGCTAATGCAGATGGGACATGTTGTTCAGTCATTAAGAGGGTCAATGTTCATAGGTTCTTATTTAGTTTTGTTTAGAGATACACCACAGAAACGGGCCCTTCGGCCCACAGAGTCTGCACTGACCAGCAATCCCCGCACATTAATACTATCCAACACACAATAGGTCAAATTTACACTTATGCCAAGCCAATTAACCTACAAACCTGTACGTCTTTGAAGAGCTTGGAAAAAAACACACACAGGTCACGGGGAGAACACACAAACTCCGTACAGACAGCACCCATAGTCGGGATCGAACCCACGTCTCTGGCGCTGGAAGTGCCGCAAGGCAGCAACTGTACCGCAGCTCCGCCGCGCTACCCAGTTCCTGCAGGCAGACGTGATTCAGCAATCCCGTGCCTGTGTGTGGAAACCCTTAGCATATGGTGGCCTTCATGGGGTGCAAGAACCTCCAACAGCTCTGACAGTGCAGAATTATTCACCCAAGCAGACCACACTCAAAAAAAGACAGATATTGCTGGAGTAACTCAGCAGCACAGGTAACATCTCAGTCTGAAATGGAGCCCTGACCCGAACGTCACGTATCCATGTTCTCCAGAGATGCTGTCTGACCCGCTGAGTTACTCCAGCACTTTGTGTCTTTTTTTTTTTGTAAACCAGCATCTGCAGTTCCTTGTTTCACCACAACGTTATGGCCTGCCCTCCCACATGCCATACAAAACAATTTAACACAACTAATTCAAGGGGTAGGAAGGAACTGCAGATGCTGGTTTAAACCGAAGATAGACACAAAACACTGGAGTAACTCACAGGGACAGGCAGCATCTCTGGAGAGAAGGAATGGGTGGTGTTTCAGGTCGAGTCTGAAGAAGGATTTCAACCTGAAACGTCACCCATTCCTTCTGTCCAGAGATGCTGCCTGTCCCGCTGAGTTACTCCAGCAATTTGTGTCTAATTCAAGGGGAGTTGATTAAAGGCATTACAATTGTCACTCATCAAAAGCTTATAAAATTAAATTAAAACTGTCATGTTTAATTATTTGCCCCAAAGTGCATGTTTTTGAATAATGTGAGCATGTTGATTGCTTTGCATATTCTATTGATTATTATTTTATTCATATATTTTACATTTCCCGCATTCAACTGCCGGTGACCTCTAATGGCAGGTTCCCCTTCTTGTTTCGTATCTCCGTTTCTAAGCTGCCTGCACACTGCTCAATTACGTTTGGCAAAGATATTCGTAGGGATGTAATGCTGAGGCTTCCTAAGGCGCTGGTCAGACCGCATTTGGAATATTGTGCACAGTTTTGGGCCCCAGACCCGAGGAAGGGTTGGGCTGGCAGAGAGAGTCCAGAGGAGGTTTACGAGAATGATCCCAGGAATTATTGGGTTAACATATGATGAGCGTTTGAAGGCACTGGGCTTGTACTCGCTGGAGTTTAAGTGTGTGGGGGGGGGGGGGGGGGGGGGGTGTCCTCATTTAAACTTACCTGGTGAAAGGCCTGTGGATAGAGTGAATGTGGAGAGGATGTTTCCACTAGTGGGAGAGTCTAGGACCAGAGGCCATAGCCTCAGAATAAAAGGATGTACCTTTAGAAAGGAGAAGAAGAGGGATTTATTTAGTCAGAGGTTGGTGAATCTGTGGAATTCATTAGTTTTCACACTTCACTACCTCTTGCCTGATGGGAGAGGGGAGAAGAGGGAGTGACCAGGGTGAGACAGCGTTGCGGTGATTATGCTGGTGGCCTTGGTGAGGCAGTGTGAGGGTTCAATGGAAGGGAAGTTGGTTTGTGTGATGTTCGGGGCTGCTACAGAGTTGGCATGTACACATATAGCCTTTGGCAGTATTAGCACATGTCAACCGTTAGCACATGTCCAAAACAACTGTACAAAATGTGCCGGATACCATCCCACCGGCAATAAATCATATAGGAGAAGATAATACAAATATGGAGTAGAATACATCTGCAAATTTCCAGCATTACACATTCCCTATGATCTAGGGGCAGTGAAAACAGAACATTGATGAGTGCAGCACAGAACAGGCTCATGATGCCAATTTAAACATGCACATTATTTATATCCCTCCATTCCCTGCCTGTTCATGTTTCTGCCCAAAATACTTCTGAAACGTTGCTATCGTATCTGCTGCCACCAATTCCCTTGGCAGCACATTCCAAGCACCTACCATTCTCCGTGTCAAACAAACTTGCCACATAAATCTTCTTTGAACTATCCCCCTCTCACCTTAAAATGATGCCCCCTAATATCTGACGTTTCCACTCTGGGAGAAAGATTCTATCTGCCCTGTTTGTACCCTGTATACTTATAAATACTTCTATCAGGTCACCCTTCCAGCCTCTGACCAATCCAAGTTTGTCCAGCCTCTCCATATAGCTAAGACAGACACAAAAAGCAAGGACTATTTGAAGTCCTCTAAAGCCTCCAACCCTATCGTTCCCCAGCCCCGCAGGCCCGATTTTATCTTCTGTTTCAAATATCCCTTGCTTTCCCTCTCTATCCCCCACCCCCCCCTTCCCAGTTCTCCCACCAGTCTTATTGTCTCCGATTACATTCTGTCTTTGTCCCGCCCACTCCCCTGACATCAGTCTGAAGAAGGGTCTCGACACGAAACGTTTCGGGTCGAGACCCTTCTTCAGACTTCTCTCCAGAGATGCTGCCTGTCCCGCTGAGTTACTCCAGCATTTTGTGTCTACCGTCGATTTAAACCAGGATCTGCAGTTCTTTCTTACAGAGATAAAATGTAGCCGGAGACAGTAAGACTGGCCGGAGAACTGGGAAGGGGGAGGGATGGAGAGAGAGGGAAAGCAAGGGCTACTTGAAGTTAGAGAAGTCAATGTTCATACCACTGAGGTGTAAGCTGCCCAAGTGAAATATGAGGTGTGAGTAACATAGAAACATAGAAACATAGAAATTCAGCCCTTCGAGCCTGCACCGCCATTCAATATGATCATGGCTGATCATCCAACTCAGTATCCCGTACCTGCCTTCTCTCCATACCCTCTGATCCCCTTAGCCACAAGGGCCACATCTAACTCCCTCTTAAATATAGCCAATGAGCTGGCCTCAACTACCCTCTGTGGCAGAGAGTTCCAGAGACTCACCACTCTCTGTGTGAAAAAAGTCTTTCTCATCTCGGTCTTAAAGGATTTCCCCCTTATCCTTAACCTGTGACCCCTTGTCCTGGACGTCCCCAACATCGGGAACAATCTTCCTGCATCTAGCCTGTCCGACCCCTTAAGAATTTTGTAAGTTTCTATAAGATCCCCTCTCAATCTCCTAAATTCCAGAGAGTATAAACCAAGTCTATCCAGTCTTTCTTCATCAGACAGTCCTGACATCCCAGGAATCAGTCTGGTGAACCTAATGAGTACACTTAGTGCTCGCCTCACACTGGCAATGGAGGAGGCCCAGGACAGAAAGGTCAGTGTGGGAATGGGAGGGGCAGTAAAGGTGTTTAGCAATCGGGAGATCAGGTAGGTTTATGCGTAAGAAGGAGCCGCAGATGCTGGTTTAAAGCGAAGGTAGACAAAAAAGCTGGAGTAGCTCAGCGGGACAGGCAGCATCTCTGGAGGGAAGGAACGGGTGACGTTTTGGGTCGCACAAAAAGCCAGCATCTGCAGTTCTTTCCTACATGCTCCATATAGCTAATACTCTGTAATACACCGCTTCTGCTCCTCTCCAAAGACTCCTTATCCTTCTTGCAATACGGCGACCCAGAACTGCACACAAGACTCCAAGTGCCACCAAACCAAAGTTTTGTAAAGGTGCAATATGACACTTATCCTCAACGCCCTGCCCGATGAATGCAAGCACACCATATGCCTTCTTTAGCATCTTTCACCTCTTTACAACACTTCGGTTTCCACTTTCAAGGAGCTATGGACTTGCACCCGAAGATCCCTCAGTACTTCAATGCTCCTACGCGTCCATCATTTACCGGGTACAGTAATTGGTGATTTGTCTTGCCCATTCATCCGCTCACATGATTTGGAAAATTAAGCTAAACATATTGTATAAACGTTGCAATATTTTCTTCGTGATGGCCACCATTTATTGGCCATATCTAAAGCACCCTGAGAACTAAGCTAAAAAGTGAAGTGTGGCAAGGAAAAAAAAAAAATCAATATTCGATCTTAATGATTTGCTAATTTGTGAAAACATAAAGATGTAACATATCGTTTTCACCTGTGATTTCAATTCAATAATTCAATTGAAAGCCATTGGCAAAGCACCAATGAGGGGAATGACTGTTTGTGGTTTTGGTTCAAGGAGGGACATCTTTCACTGCTCATTCTTTAATAATTTTATAGAAATGATAAGTCTCTGTCCCACTGCGGCGACCTAATTGGCTTGTTTAGAAGAGTATACTCGCAGCATGGTCGATACGAGGTCCTAGGAGGTCTTTGTAACTCTCCTTCATGCTCGAGAGTAGTCCCCGCGTACTCGAGGCCTCAGCTAGGTCGCGGCGTATTTTTCTACATACTGAAAAATGCACGCGAGTAAAAAATGGTTGCCACGGAAAAAAACGCTATTTTTTTTACTCGTAGGTTTAGTCAAAGTAGGTTGTAATAGGTGGAAGTAGGTCGGCATGTTATTCGTAGGTAATCGAGGGTAGTCGATGGTAATCGAGGGTAGTCAAAGTTAGTCGTAGATAGTCTTCAACATAGTCGAAGGGAGGTCAAAGGAGATCAAAGGAGGTCTTCTACATGACACTTTTTCAAACTCCTAAACTTGCCAATTAGGTCGCCGCAGTGGGGCAGCCCCTTCACAGCACCAGAGACCCGGGTTCGATCCTGACCTCGGTTGCTGCCTGTGTGGAGTTTGTACGTTCTCCCCGTGAGCGCGTGGGTTTTCTCCAGGTGCTCTGGTTTCCGCCCACATCCCAAAGATGTAAATTGCCCCCAGTGTGTAGAGAGTGGATGAGAAAGTGGGATAGCATCAAACCAGCGCGAATGGATGATGAATGGTGGGTATGGAGTCGATGGGCTGGAAGGCCTGTTTACACGCTGTATCTTTTAATCAACTCTTTGAATCCTCCACTTAAAGAGCATGCAGATTAGATATAATTAACATTTGAATATTTGGGTTTCTTATTTTTGTTTTGGTTTGGGGACATTTTGATTAGTACGGGTGTCAGGGGTTATGGGGAGATGGTAGTAGAATGCGGTTAGGCGGGAAAGATAGATCAGCGACGATTGAATGGCAGAGTAGACTTGATGGGCCGAATGGTCTAATTCTGCTCCTATCACTTTTGAACTTATTTTCACATTTGTGTTAGATTGACTAAATTAGTTAACTTTAATCATTAAAAAATTAGTCAAAAGAAACATTAGCTTCCAGTCCTCATAAGCACAGCATTCATATTGTTAACAACATTCCCACAAAGCTGTTGGGGGGAAGGAAATACAGACTTGAAAAATGTCTACATTAGCCATTGCAGTATTAATCCCATAAGAGTCTCATCTTCATAAAGCATAAACAGGATACTTACAGCTGGAAGGCATTCCTCAAGGGTTTTATTCAACAACAAAAAAATCCTCACCAGGTTTGCAATAAATCAAAAGCAATTTTAAAATAAATTAAAAATTCTTGCCACAAAGCTGGTGTGCATGTGACAGAGTTCCTGCAACTGAGAAAGACACAAAGTGCTGGAGTAATTCAGCGAGTCAGGCAGCATCCCTGGAGAACTTGGATGGGTGACATTTCTGGTTGGGACCCTTCTTCAGACCTACTTGCTACAGAGTCAGAAACAAGGAACTGCAGACACAGGTTTAGACCAAGGATAAACACAAAGTGCTGGAGTAACTGAGCATGTCAGGCGGCATCTCTGAAGAACATGGATAGGTGACGTTTCAGGTCGGGACCCTTCTTCAGGCCCTCCTGCTATAGATGGTCTATTGCAAAACAACTTGGATTCGAGGATATCAGCTGCTAGGAGAAGTTGGATAGACTAGGATTGCTTTATCTGGAATGTTGGAAATTAAAGGGAGACTTGATAGAACTATATAAAACTATGAGAGGCATAGATAGTGGAGACAGTCCAAGCTGTCCTCAGGCAACTGAACCATCCTACCAACAGCTAGAGAGCCGTTCTGAACTACTATCGACCTCATTGAAGACCATCAGGCTATCTTGGATCAGACTTCACTGGACTTTATCTTGCACTAAACGTTATTCGGATTATTCTCTTCACCATGTGTCTGTACACTGTGGGTGGCCCAATTGTGATCATGTGTTGTCTTGCCGCTGACTGGTTATCACGCAACAAAAGCTTTTCACTGTACCTCAGTGCACGTGACAATAAACTAAACTGAACTGAAATAAGTGTGAGAGGATACATTTGAGTTTGTAATAATGCAGAGGCTACATACTGTTAGGAAAATACACAAGAGAAACAGTGGATACATAAATCACTAACAAAGGTCAAATGAAAAAGGAAGCTCTGGGATTTATTTTTGGAGTTGTATCAATAAAAAGTGGAGACGTCATGTTCAATTTGTAGGAAGACATGAGAGACTGCGAATGCTGGAAGCTTCAGCAACAGACTGTCGGAGGAACTCACCAGGTCAAAAGAGGATGTGTGAAGAAGGAGTGCAACCCAAAACATTATCCATCTGGATCCCCGTCCAGATGTTGCTTTAATCACTGAGTTTAGTTTAGTTTGGAGATACGATGGGGAAACAGGCCCTTTGGTCCACTGGGTCCATGCTGACCAGCAATCACCCATACAATGGTTCTACCCTACACTCTATGGACAATTTACATGAGCCAATTTACCTACACGTCTTTCGAATGTGGGAGGAAACAGGCGTACCCGGAGAAAACCCACACGGTCACAGGGAGAACATGCAAACTCCGTACTGACGGCACCCGTAGTCAGGATCGAACTTGGGCCTCTGGTGCCCTAAGGCAGCATCTCTACCGCTGCGCCACTGCGATTCGCCACCAATTTGTTTTTATATTCGTATCAAGCCTTGGACAGGCTAGATTTGGCAACACATGGACTGTTCTGACCTGCATTTTAGAGAAACAACATAGAGGCACTGGAGAAAGTGCAGAGAAGATTTACTAAAATGGCAGCAAAACTGAGAATGTCAGAAAAGATCAAATAGATTGAGGTTTCCTCTTGAAAGGGAAACATTCCAGCGGAGCCAGTCGAGATTTTAAAAATAATGAATGGTTGAACAGAATTTGTTTTTCCATTTTCATAAAATGTATATATATATATTTATAAGACAGATACTATTAAACATGGCAGGAACATAGGGGGAAACCATGCAGAGAATGGTAAGAATGTGGTTGAGGCAAATTGTAAATAGCAAAATGTTGTTTGAAGGAAAGCAAAACAAACACTTGAAGTTAAAGGAGATGCAAAGAACTGCAGATGCTGGATTACAGAAAAAAGAGGCACGAAGTGCTGGAGTAACTCAGCGGGTCAGGCAGCAACTCTGGAGAATATGGATAGGTAATGTTTCGGATTGAGACCCTACTTCAATCACAATCAATCACAATCACAATAATACTTTATTAGCCGAGTATGTTTTGCAACATACGAGGAATTTCATTTGCCAAGTCAGCCACACAAATAAAAAGCAACGGAACACACAGAATACATTTTAACATAAACATCCATCACAGTGACTCCACAAAGTCCAGAGAAGGGTCTCGACCCAAAGCATCGCCTTCCTTGTTCTCCAGAGATGCCGCCTATTCCAGCACTTTGTGTCCTTTTTACTTGAGGAGGAAAGTTTTGTTAACAATGCCAGGTGAAGGGAAATGGAAGGAGAATCGTATTCAGCATCATCCATCAGACTAAACAGTTGATACAGAAGTTGGGAGGTCGTGTTGCAGTTATATAAGAGGTTGGTGAGGCCAGATTTAGAGTATTGTGTTCAGTTCTGGGAACCATGTTACAGGAAAGATGTTGCCAAGTTTGAAAGGGCACAGTGAAGATTTAAGCGGATGTTGCCAGGATTTCAGGGTCTGAACTATAGGGAGAGGATGAGCTGGCTGGGTCTCTTTTCCTTGGAGCGCAGGAAGATAAGGGGATCTTATAGAGGTGTATAAATTCATCAGAGGAATGGATAGGATAGATGCACAGAGTCTTTTGCCCAGAATAGAGGAATCGAGAACCAGAAAACATAGGTTTAAGGTGAAGAGGGAAAGAATCTGAGAGGTAACTTTTTCACACAAAGGGTGGTATTTTTCACACAAAGGGTGTATAGAATGAGCTGCCTGAGAAGGTAGTTGATGCACTATTACGACATTTAAGAAACAATTAGACAGGTACATGGATAGGACAGGTTTAGAGGTATATGGGCCAAACGCAGGTAGGTGGGACTAGTGTAGATGGGACACGTTGATCGGTGTGGGCACGTTGGGCCTAAGGGCCTGTTTCCACACAGTGTGACTATGACTACGATTCTAATATAAATTGTTGTTAATATTTCCAAATATATATACCTTAAGACGAGGATTGAAGTCAAACATTGGAAAGCAGCTGAGTTATTGAAATCAAAAGTAGATAGTTGTTAGTAATATAATTATATAATAGCAATATGATCATGGCTAATCATCCAAAATCAGTACCCTGTTCCTGTTTTCTCCCCATATCCTTTGATTCTGTTAGCCCTAAGAGCTATATCTGACTCTCTCTTGAAAACATCCAGTGAATTGGCCTCCATTGCCGTCTGTGGCTGAGAATTCCACAGATTCACAACTCTCTGGGTGAAAACGTTTTTCCTCATTTGATTTATATACTTATGTCCCCCCCTCCCCCTTCATTTTCTAAGCTGTGATCCACGATTTGCAGAGAATACATGAATCACCTTGCAATAAATGGCTCAATGTCTTTCATTGAACGTGCCAGTCAGAACAGGTCATGTTAATCATTTCTTGAAGTTAACAGCAAAAACTGTTGTATTGAACTTGTATTTAAGGGCTGAGAAGTTTTCTGTTAAGAAAGCTACTGAGAAGTTTATAAATGTAGCTATGTCCAGCATGCTTCATTCTAATTACTCTTGGCTGAGTTTGGAGGGAATGTGTTCTCTATTGCATTCTCTAGTTTTCCCCGGAGAGGTAATTTTGCGCACAAGGAATCGTACAATCCGACTGTGGCATTTCATTTTCAGGTTGTTCTCCGCTCATAAGGCAGGAAAATCTGGAGATCGATGCACAAACCTCACGTCTGCACTTCCTTCACTCACTAACGACTTCTGAGTGTTCTCCTTAGACATTTCATTTTCTACGATGTTTATAAGGGGGGCCGAGAAGGCAAATATGGTGAGGCAGGCCAGAGAGATTACCTTGGAAGACATCCAAAACTGACAGGCAGGGACAGACCAGCTGGCACTCAAATCAGGACCATTAGTCCAACATAAAATGAAGCCATCGCGTACTGATATTATGGAGTATAGAAGCAATTGCTGGTGTATATACGTTTATCATACTGTTTACAGTGTACTATGTTTATATATTCTGTTGTGCTGCAGCAAGTAAGAATGTCATTGTTTTATCTGGGACACATGACAATAAAACACTCTTGACTCTTGAAGAAAGGTTCCGACCCGAAACGTCGCCTATCCATGCTCTGCAGAGATGCTGCCTGACCTGCTGAGTCACTCCAGCACTCTGTGAGGGGTGGAAGATTGCAACCTTCACGTGGTCTGCCCTGATTCGGCAAATGCAACCAACCCGGCGTGCACAATCAAATAAGATCAAATAGAACAAGTTGTCCGACAACTTTAGGCTGTGCACGCCATACGCAAGAAGAAGAAGCACTCTGTGAAAGGTCACCTCTCCATGCTCTCCAGAGATGCTGCCTGATCTGCTGAGTTACTCCAGCACTTTGTGTTTTTTTGCACAAGGTTCCAGCAACTGCAGTGTTAAGGGCCTGTCCTACCAGCATCCGACTCCATGCGGTGAGCGCGATCAAACCGGCAGCGGGGGCCGCGCGGAGGTCGGGTGAGTGGCGCAACGCAGCGCAAAGTGAGGCGGACACTTAAGCAAAGTCTTAAAGGTAAGTTCGCCAGGACAGAGAGGGACACAGAGAGGGGCACAAAGGCACACACAGAGAGGGCCACGGAGGCACGACGTCGAGGCGGTGTGTAATGTGTCGAGGCGACTGCGAGCCGACAAGCCGTTGCCGCGCGGAATTTTTGAACATGGTCAGTTTTTCGGAGCCCCGTGCGATGTCGGGACGAACTCCGCACAATTCCGCACGGCTCCGGCGATCGAAGTGGGACCGGCCCCGCGACGACGGCCGGCTCAAGCGACCACGTTAGGTCGCGCTCATCGCATGGAGTCGCGTGCTGCTGGGACAGGCCCTTTAGACATACACGTTAGACTTTGGAGATACAGCACGGAAACTGACCAACCGGCCCACAGAGTCTGGCCGACCAGCGATCACCCCGTACACTAGCGTTCTACTCCACACGAGGGACAATATACAATTTTGCCAAAGCCAATTAACCTACAAATCTGTACATCTATGGAATGTCTGGACTCGAACAGAATCTTGATTCAATAAATGCATGAAAGGTGACAGATGAAGTGAATAAGCTCTTTGCACTTACTCGAGTAGAAGCTTTGATAAGGAGGCTAAAGGGGCTGTCCAACTGTACCAGCTAATTCAAGAGATCTCCCGAGTTTCCCCCGATTCAAACTCGGAGAATTACGGTATTAGCCGCTCGTAGGTACTCGAGGCTCTCGTGGACATTTTTCAACATGTTGAAAAATCTTCCCGTGTCTTCACGAGCTTACCGCGTTTCCCGAGTACCTGCCGTTAGCGTTACGAGCCGCTAAGAGACGTCCTGAACTCCGACGTACCCGCTACGTTCATTCTACGTGCTTACCACGAATTTGATTTTTTTTTAAAACTCGGGAGAGCTCTTGAATTATCTTGTACAGTGGGACAGGCCCTTAATTCTCACATATTCTTCTGGGTGTGATCCCATCACAACCCTATATAATCACATCTAGACTTCTTTCCTCACCCTGCAATGAAGGTCACCAAACCACTTGCCTTCTTAGTTGCTTCCTGCGTCAATATGTTACCTTTCTGGGTGTTGGATAAATGAATAACTTAAAACCTGCTCAATACCAACACTTTCTAGTCTATTATCTGTCAACTAGTTACAGTTGCAGACACACTAAAATTTGAGTAATGAAAATCCTTTTGATTCCAAGACAGTTCTGCGTTATGTGTTGGACTATATTTTACTATAGTGACACAGCGCAGAAATAGGGCCCTTCATCTCACCGAGTCGGAGCCAACCAGCGATCACGTTATACACTAGCACAATCCCACACACTGGGGACACGATACAATTTTACCAAAGCCCGTAAACTTACCAACCTGTGCGTGTTTGGAGTGCGGGAGGAAATCGGAGCGCTCGGAGAAAACCCATGCAGGTCACGGGGTGAACATACAAACTCCGTACAGACAGCACCCTAGGTCAGGATCGAACCCGGGTCTCTAACGCTGTGAGGCAGCAACTCTACCACTGTGCCGTACCACAGGGTGATGCCTTAAGGGCCTGTCCCACTGTACGAGGTAATTTGAGAGTTCTCCCGAGTTCACCCCTGATTCGAGCTCGTGTAATGTACGTAGCGGGTATGTAGGGGCTCGTACGAGTAAAATGTTACCATTTTTTTCATCACGAGTATTTCTTTACTCGTGGACATTTTTCAGTGTTGGTAAAACGTCACGAGTTTACCGGATTTCCCGAGTACCTACCGTTACTCGTACGAGCCGCTACCAGACATCCACGAGAACTCGGGAGAACTCTTGCATTAGCTCGTACAGTGGGACAGCCCCTTTGTGGCTCCACAGCAATGGTGCCTAAAGGGTGATGCTAGTGCAGCCATCACATCATCAGTCAGTCCCCAATGTTTGAATCGTCTCTCCACATTCTGCCCACGGTGGGGAAGGCATACACGGCGCTCTCTGAGAGGAGAAGGCCTTTCGTGCCAAGTGTTTTTTTTAAATCATGCATTGCTTCTTTAAGAGGAAGGATGTACATTAACTGTATTAATCCATGCCTATACAATCTCCACTACACATGTTATGCATGCCACAGATTCCACCTAGTAATCCAGTTCGGGTTTTGGGTGCCCTTGGCAGCCTGTCAGTATTGGTTACTGCGGTCAGAACACAGTTGATTCTGAAATGCACGGTTTTCATGTGCATGGTTTTCGCTCTCTCCTTTATATCTTAATAAAAGACTGATGGTTCACTCTTGAGTTTGTAATGGATTTGCATACAAACAGTGCCCGCCCTGCTGCGAATCTGGCCATGCCTGGAATGCCTGGTTGGTGCTTGGGACAGATATGCTGGTAGTATTTGGGAGATTTTTGGATAGGCATATGGGTATGCAGGTGATGGAGGGAAATGGATTATGTGCAAGTAGATAAGAGATGGACATAAAAAGCTGGTGTAACTCAGCGGGTCAGGCAGCATCTCTGGAGAAAAGCAATAAGTGAAGTCTGAAGAAGAAGTCTGAAGAGTTGTAGAGCAGAGGGATCTAGGAGTGCAGGTGCATGGTTCTTTGAAGGTCGAGAAACGGGTAGATAAGGTCGTCAAAAAAGCTTTTGGTTAGACTGTCAGACAGGCACATGGATAGGAAGGATGTGGAGGGATATGGACCAAACGCGGGCAGGTGGGACTAGTGTAGCTGGGACATGTTGGCCAGTGTGGGCAAGTTGGGCCGAAGGGCCTGTTTCCACACTGTAGCACTCTATGATTTATAACAGTTCGCTTACGCTCTCCTCATGGCTGACATTCCTGTTGGTGGTCACTGTTATTTACACAAAGGAGATGAGTTACTGTGTGAAAACTGCTCACTATTGTTGCTTGCGCATCGAAAGGTAGAAAATCAATGCTGCTAGTGGAGATGGGACGTTGGCCAGTCATTAAGAGGGTCAATGTTCATGGTTTATCATTTGGTTTAGTTTAGAGATACAGCGCGGAAACAGGCCCTTCGGCCCACGGAGTCCATAGCGACCAGCAATCAACCCGCACATTAACACTATCCTACACGCTCTAGGGACGATTTACACATTCACCAAGCCATTTAACCTACATACCTGCACTTCTTTGGAGTGTGGGAGGAAACCGAGGATCTCGGAGAAAACCCACATGGTCACGGCTAGGACGTACAGACTCTGTACAGACTGCGCCCGTAGTCAGGATCGAGCCTGAGCCCGAGCCCAACTTTACCGCTGCCCTCCAAATATCTGCAAGCTTCCTCGTTGCATCAAGTTGGGGGTCTCCTCATTGCAGATGTGTTTTTCTCTTGGCAATGATGACTCTCCGAAGAGCCAAACTGTGGACTCCCCTTTCAGTCCCTGAAACCTCTGGGTTATAGCTCAGTGGCTTTCTCTACCTCCATCTCTGATGTTTCAACATTCCGGTGGTGCATCCCATGGGTAATTCAACAGTTACGCGCTCTTGGTTATTACACAACTATTCGTGTGACCGGCTAGGAATTTCAGAGGTCACTTGAATCACCGTTCAATTGTTCGAAGATAGGCAGTCAATCAAATAGACTGCCTTCAAATATAATCACGCTATCCTTAATCCACCAAGCAATTTCGTCTTTTGTTTCCACCTGGAAACAGTACGATGGTAAATCTAATTTTACCAAATTGGCCCAGCGATCACAAACTGTGTCATACAACATAGAACAGCGCAGGAATGAGCCCTTTGGCCCACAATATTTGTGTCAAACATGATGCCCAATCTCTACTAATCTCATTTGCCTGTACATGATCCATATCCCCCTCATCCCTGCACTTCCATGTGCCTATCCAACGGCCACTTAAACGCTAATATCATATCTGCCTCCACCAGCACCCCCCATGCCCCCACCACCCTCTGTGTAAAAAACCTGCCCCCACATCTTCATTAAACTTCCCCCTTCTCATCTTACAGCTCTGCCTTCTCGTGTTGGACATTTCCACTGCGGGGATAAGGTTCTGACTGTCTACCCTATCTGTGCCTCTCATAATTTAATGTATAAATGTCATGGGGTTTAGCCGCTGCTTGGAAAATAAGTGTCAATTGGCAATAACTGGTGGCGTTGATTGTGAATGAGGTAGATACTCAGTGTGAAATTCTTCCTGGTTCATTCCACTCCGGCAGTCTTGGTTGAATAACGTGCCCACACACAACACTCCATCTAACCCCTGTGCCATTCGATCAGTTTATGCTTCCCATTCGCCTCAGAGGGGGAGTGAAAATATGTTAAACTCAGGCTAGCGTGCAGCTGCAGCAGGTAATTAAGACGGTAGGCTGGCCTTTATTGCAAAATAATTAGAGTACAAGAACAGAGACATTTTACTGCTCGTGGAGTATTGTGTACAATATTGGTTTCTACGAGAGTGTAGCTTCCAGCAGCCTAGTGATCTCCTGGTTTCCTCAGCCATTGTCAGACTCCTGCATTATGCCTAGAACACAAATTCGGTCAGTTCCATTTTCACTTAAAAAAAAGTGAAAGTTATTGTTTCTGCACATCAATGGATCTGCAACACACTCTTTACTTTTGAAATCCATGTCATCCTGTCCTCTGCTTTCTCTTATTTGTTTCATATAATAGCGTTGCAGAAGGCCATTTGGCCCATCAATCCTGTTCTAGCCCCACCAGTCCCATTCCCCCAGTTATTTGGACTCCCATGCCCATCAGATCCTAGGTTCCCTGTCACCCATCAGACTCAAGGAACTGCAGATACTGGAATCTTGCACAGGGCACCAAGTGCTGGAGTTAATCAGCGGGCCAGGCAGCATCTCTGGAGGACATGGATTGGCGACACTTCCTCAGACTGCTTTGGTGGGGGAGGTGCTCTTTATTGTGCACTTAAAGGGAACTTACAGAAGCCAATTAGCTTACGAACCGACATGCCTTTGTCACTTAGAGGAAACCCACGTGGTCACAGGGAGAGAGCAAAGTTTGCACAGACAGCACCCAAGATCAGGATTGAGCCTACGTCACTGGAGTTTATCCTGCTACTTATAATACAGGCCATCCTTTAGAAAGGGTAAAGCAAAATAAGCGGCATGTTATTTCTACAGAGACGCAGGGTGGCAAGGTGGCACAGCGGTAGAGCTGCTGCCTTACAGCGCCAGGGTTTGATCCTGACTACGGGTACTGTCAGTGCAGTGTTTGTGCGTTCCCCCCATGACCTGCACGGGTTTCCTCCAAGATCTTTGGTTTCCCCCCACACTCCAAAGACGTACAGGTTTGTAGGTTAATTGGCTTGGATAAATGTAAAATTGTCCCTAGCGTGTGCAGGGTGGTGTTAATGTGCGGGGATCGCTGGTCAGCACGGACTCGGTGGGCCGAAGGGCCTGTTTCTGCGCAGTATCTCTAAACTAAACTAAACTAAACTTAGCACAATGAACGGATCTAAGGAGGGGTCCTGTGCCCAAGATGCTGTCTGTCCATTCCCTCCACCGCTGCTGCCTGACCCCCTGAGTCCTCCAGCACTTTGTCTTTTGCTCATCTATCTATCGCCCATGATGGTAGAGAGGACAGGCTAGTTATCAAACCCATGGTGCGTCTTAACCAATATTTGTTCATCTCTCAATTAGAACCAGCCATTGGCGAGAGGATTGTGATCAATGTGATGAGGAGAAACCTATCTTCCAGTATAGATAGACACAAAATGCTGGAGTAACTCAGTGGGACCGGCAGCATCTCTGGAGAGAAGGAATGGGTGACGTTACGGGTCGAGACCCTTCTTCAGACTGAAGGTCAGGGGAGAGGGAGACAGAGATATGGAAGGGTAAGGTGTGAGAATGAGACATCAAAGAGGACGAAGGTCAAGGAAAATGTGGAATAGATGATAGGGTAGATGAAGAAGGGTTTCGGCCCGAAACGTTGCCTATTTCCTTCGCTCCATAGATGCTGCCGCACCCGCTGAGTTTCTCCAGCATTTTTGCCTACCTTCGATTTTCCAGCATCTGCAGTTCTTTCTCGAACATGTAGAATAGATGATTGTATGACCACGAGCCATACAAAGATAAAATTTAATCAGGAAGACAGTCAGTCTGGCTGGAGCACAAGATTGGAGGCCGGATGAAGAGAGAAGGAAAGCGAGGGTTACGAAGTTAGAGAAGTCGTTAATCACACCGCAGGGTTGTAAGCTGCCCAAGCAAAATGTGAGGAATCCTCGATTCCACCTGCTCTCCAACGCTCCGATCACAATAGACAATAGACAATAGGTGCAGGAGTAGGTCATTCGGCCTTTCGAGCCAGCACCGCCATTCACTGTGATCATGGCTGATCATCACGTTTTAACCCAGACTCACTAACAGTTCCTTCCTACACAAGTGTTCCAGTATCACTGGTGCTGAAGGAAGGGAGGGTAAGAAGAAGTTAGGAAGAAAGGATGGAAGGAATGTGGGAACAAAGGGAGGGAGGGAGGAGAAGGGAGGAAGATGGAACGGGGAAAATAGCCAAGGAGGAAAAAAGGAAGGGAGACTGAGAGGGAAGAATAGAAGAAGGGAGAAAGGAGAAAAGAATCAGTGAATGATATGAAAATTTGATGCTTTACAAGAATTAATTGTTGTGTTACTTTCAGGGGAAATAAGAAAGAATAAGGACAAATTCATATTTTCTCTTTTGACGCAAGCTCGGTTCCAATGTGATCTGCTTCAGTTAAATAGAGCATATTAATAAAAACTAGGTAACCCACTTTGAGATTTGATTCTAATCTGCAGGAAAGAGCTCAACGCGGGAGGGGAAGGGAGCAGGGTCGTGACTCCATCTCTCCGTGTATCTATGTTGGCAGAATATCTCTCTAAAGCTCTTCTTAAATCAGTCCAGGACGGGGCATGCAAAAAGGGATGCCAGGCCGGGGCTACAGTGAGAGATATGGGTGTTTATCCTGTAACATTACGAACAAGTTCATCTGGCCATGTAACAGGTGGCAAGTCTACGTTCCTGTGCCAGCCTCTCTGCCCATGGTTACACAGGGGAGCCACGGGTGATGTGGTTCCTGGCGAGCAGCGTGCCAGGAGTGGAGGCAGGAGTGCGCCCAGCAAGAGGGGCCAAGCCCTCCTGTAGGCCCGGTGGGGCCCGGCTCGCCCACCGCGGACGTCGACGGGACCCGCACCGCGACAGCGAGGAGGCAGCCGCGGGCAACAGCCGAGAGCGAGGAGGGCCGTGGGAGAGAGAGGAGGCTCATGGGAGAGAGAGGAGGGCCATGGGAGAGAGAGGAGGGCCATGGGAGAGAGAGGAGGGCCGTGGGAGAGAGAGGAGGGCCATGGGAGAGAGAGGAGGGCCGTGGGAGAGAGAGGAGGGCCGTGGGAGAGAGAGGAGGGCCGTGGGAGAGAGAGGAGGGCCATGGGAGAGAGAGGAGGGCCGTGGGAGAGAGAGGAGGGCCATGGGAGAGCGAGGAGGGCCGTGGGAGAGAGAGGAGGGCCGTGGGAGAGAGAGGAGGGCCATGGGAGAGAGAGGAGGGCCATGGGAGAGAGAGGAGGGCCATGGGAGAGCGAGGAGGGCCGTGGGAGAGAGAGGAGGGCCGTGGGAGAGAGAGGAGGGCCATGGGAGAGCGAGGAGGGCCGTGGGAGAGAGAGGAGGGACGTGGGAGAGAGAGGGGGGCCATGGGAGAGAGAGGAGGGCCATGGGAGAGAGAGGAGGGTCATGGGAGAGAGGGGGGCCATGGGAGAGAGAGGAGGGCCGTGGGAGAGAGAGGAGGGCCATGGGAGAGAGAGGAGGGCCATGGGAGAGAGAGGAGGCTCATGGGAGAGCGAGGAGGGCCATGGGCGAGAGAGGAGGGTAAACTAAACTAAACTCACAGTGTAAGAAGGAACTGCAGAAGGAACAGCGGCGGCTGCGGAGGGTTGAGTTCCCGACCTCGGGGTAAAATGGAGGAGGACTGGCCAAATGTTGTGCCTTCCACCACAGTGATGAATGCTGTGGTGGATGTTTGTGTTACATTTTTATTGTGTTTTTGTGTGTTCTTTTTTTTATTGTACCGCTGCTGGCAAATTCATTTCACTTGCACTTTATGTGCAAGTCATGATTAAACTGATTGATTGAATGGTTTACACCAAGGATGGACACAAAATGCTGGAGTAACTCAGCGGGTCAGGCAGCATCTCTGGAGAATAGGCGACGTTTTTGGTCGAGACCCTTCTTCAGGCTCATTCAGTCTGATGAAGGGACCCGACCCGAAACGTCACCTGTTCCTAAACTAAAATAACCAACAACTAATCCGTGGGCAGTTGTGATGATCCCTCTCATCGCTGCCATGTCCTGCAAATACCAAGATGTGATCCATCAGGACGCAGGAGGCTTGTTTTCAAGATCGGGTTGGATACAGTTCCAAGTCATTTCATTTCATGTGCAATGTGACATTTAGCAGAAATAAAATTGAACTACAGTCATCTTGTGAATCTGCTAATATGAAGAAGATGAGTCCCGCGATGCAGACTACCATAATATTCAATCAACTGTGACATTATGAAATGGTTATTAGACTGAGGCATGTTGTCATTATATGCTCAACATTCAAAGCTTCTAATCTCAGGGTAATCATTTCCCCCACTACGGTAGAACTATTTCAAAAATAAACATTTCGGGTCTTCTTTTTATTTCAAATGTGCGTGAGTTTTATGCAATTTCATATCGAGAATCGAGGTCACACGGGTCGTGCATATCATAAATTCAGGAGAGATTCGTGATTGATTGCTGCTGATTTAGATTTATTGCATCCCAGCATCCCCCACATAATCACAAGCCACCCATAATTTTAAAAAAGTGGCAGGCATTTGTAAATGAGTGTAACACTAGTTAACAATTCCAGGCTTGTTTTAAGAGTCAACAACAGAGTGTGCCTGTCGGTAGTTGTTTCACAAATAGATTTTGCAAAAAGCTTCATTTAGTTTAGTTTAGTTTACGGATACAGCACAGAAACAGGCCCTTCGGCCCACCGACTCTGCATTGACCAGCGATCCCCGCACACTAATGCTATCCCACGCACGCGGGCCAATTCACTATTTTACCAGACAATTAACCTACAAACCTGCACGGAGTGTGGGAGGAAACTGGAGCACCCGGAGAAAACCCACGCAGGTCACGGGGAGAACGTACAAATTCCGTACAGACAGCATCCATCGTCAGGATGAAACCCGGGTCTCCGGCGCTGTGAGGCAGCAACTCTACCGCTGCACCACTGCCCTCATAATGGCGTTTATTTTGGATGTGCCTGTTAACTGTCCCACTGAAGGATCATTATCCCCTCATCTTCTGCAGAAAAAGACCATTGATTCATCCCAAAACTATTCCAAAACACCCTCCTCACTCTCCGACGGCCCTCCTCGCTCTCGTGCCGCGAGTCCCATCGAAGTCCGCGGTGGGCGAGCCAGGCCTAACATTCCATGATGTGGAAATTACTTTGGGATAACAAGGATCCCCCTCCACGACACACTGGTCAACCTGAGGAATGCCTTAAGCAACAGACTGGTTCCAAGATGCACCACAGAACGCCACAGGAGATCCTTCTTCCCTGTGGCTATCAAACTGTACAACTCCTCATCCTTTTGTCGTGGGGTAGACTGACTCCCCTTCCCCCCACCTCCCCAATCTTTGCACATCCCCAACTCTGGACTTTCCACATCACTTTGATTTCATGTTTCATGTATCTTGTTGTGTCTTTGACTGTTGGCAGACTGTAGGATTTCCCTCCTGGGATAAATAAATTTCTATCGTATCGTTTAACTTGTGCTACTAAATGCCCGAATCAATCTCTGGAATGTCTCGAAAAGACCTTGAAGTGATAGTTCTCTGATTTAATTTCCGTGAAAATTTGATTTTTGATTGTGTATCGCTGAAAAAAGCTGTAATGCAGTTACAGTTCTAGGAACAGATATACGCTGTGCTCACCAGAAAAATAAAACCTTACGCGTTGAAATGTAAGTGAATTTTTAATTGCTCCTTGTCACGCAAAGACTGCCACACTATTTCTGCGGGCATTGCATTCCATCCGCTTTTAAGAATGAGCAGGGAATTAATATAAAATAGTTCCTCACTCCTCTCATTCTTCACTCTCCTCATCTGAAGGTCAGCAGTCTTCCACCCGCCACAGAGGGTAGTCTCTGCCACAGAGGGTAGTTGAGGCCAGTTCATTGGCTATATTTAAGAGTGAGTTGGATGTGGCCCTTGTGGCTAAGGGGATCAGGAGGTATGGAGAGAAGGCAGGTACGGGATACTGAGTTGGATGATCAGCCATGATCATATTGAATGGCGGTGCAGGCTCGAAGGGCTGAATGGCCTACTCCTGCACCTAATTTCTATGTTTCTATGTTTCTATGTTGCAGCACTTGGGGAGTTCTGAACTAGGACAGGCAGAGCGAAGACAGACACAAAATGCTGGATTAACTCAGCGGCTCAGACAGCATCTCTGATGAAAAGAATAGGTGACGTTTCAGGTCGGGACCCTTCTTCCAGACATGCTGTCTGACCAGCTGAGTTACTCCAGCTACTTTGGTGTAAACCAGCATCTGCAGTTTCTTCCGACACAGGCAGAGCAATACAGAAACTACTCAGTTCCTCACGTAACGCAGTACGATGGGCTGAGAATGTATATATATATATATATGTGTGTGTGTGTGTGTGCGTGTATATATATATATATGTACACACACACATATATATAAATACATACATACACACAAACACACACACATATATACATATATATATTACACAGACCACCAGGGGCGCCAGGGAGAAGGCAGCCCTGCCAGCAGTCTGTTTGTCTTTCACTCTTTTGTTATTTTTTAGTTTGTTAAAAGTTTTGTTTTAATGTTCTTCGGTTTGTTTTATGTGGGGTGAGGGGGGAGGGGATCGGGGGAAACTTTTGTTCAAACTTTTTTTCATGTTCCTACCTTGCCGGAGTTGTTGTTATTTTTCGGATCACATTCTCCGGGCTCCGCGGCCTTCCATCGCTGGACCTGTCGTGGGCCCCACTGCGGGGCGCGGACTTAACATCAGAGCTGATCCCTTGCCCGGGATCGCTCCCACCGCGACACCAACACCAAGGGCTCGCAGTCTTCGGGTGAGGCCGAGTCGGGAGCTTCAACATCGCGGAAGGTTCGTCCAGCCCCGACGCGAGGTTCAATCGCCCGGCGCGGGGGAGCTGACATCCCCCCGATGCAGGAGCAGATCGCCTCGACGCGGAGGGCCCAAACGCCGACGGCTACGGGAGTCAAGATCGTCCCGTCAACGGGGGCTCGAGGCCCACGACCGAGGAAGAACTAAGGGAAGGACTTGAACTTTATTTCGCCTTCCATCACAGTGAGGAATGTGTAGGAGCCACTGTGGCGGATGTTCATGTTAAAATGTGTTTTTGAGTCTGTTGCGTTTAATTGTGTGACTGACCTGGCCAGTGAAATTCCTCGTATGTTGCAAAACATACTTGGCGAATAAAGTGTGATTCTGATTCTGATTCTGATTTTGATTCTGATATATACATATTGGCGGTACTTAGAAATAAATGGAAGATATGCAAAAAACATCGAGAATCAAGATATGCAAAAAACATCGAGAATCAAAGCAAGGAAAATATGAAAAATCGTTGCTTCGTTTCTCCGAAGAACCGTCTATATCTCGTTACCTTTTCCCCTGATTCGCAGTCTGAAGAAGGGTCTAGACCTATTCCTTTTCTCCTGAGATGCTGCCTGACCCGTTGAGTTACTCCTGCATTTTGTGTCCGTCTTAAATTTTAATTTCACTCGCAGAAAATTAGGCGCAGCTCCAGTTTAGGATTATCGGAACAGCTCCATCTCACGTTGGCCTGTAGCCACGGGAATGGACAAATGTACTGAGGAGCACACCATGATCCATGGATAATCAGCAGGATGTCTCGTTCAGCCTGGAAGTGCCACAGCCCCTGAGCTCCACCTAATCCTCTGACAGTTTTTGTGTGTGTTTATTTTAGAGATACAGCGCGTAACCAGGCCACCCGGCCCACCGAGTCCGCACTGGCCAGCGATCCCTGCTCACTAGCGCTATCCTGGACACCAACCTGGACACGCTGAAGCAGAGCCATTGTCGTGCCGCTGCCGATTGGAACTCATGATACATGTATTTTCATTTTTATTTCTATTTATTTTTTACCGCACACTGAATGGACACTGGTTGAGCAACGTTTTTTCGTTTCCTCTGGGTGTGTAAGTACTCAGGAAAAATGATAATAAAGATATACAATACAATCCTCCACACACTAGGGACAATTTACAATTATACCAAGCCAATTAACCTACAAACCTGTATGTCATTGGAGTGTGGGAGGGAACCGGAGCTCCCGGAGAAAACCCATGCAGGTCTCGGGGAGAACGTACAAACTCTGTACAGACAGCACCCGTGGTCGGGGTCGAACCGGGGTCCCTGGCGCTGATAGGCAGCAACTCTACCGCTGCGCCACCGTGCTGATCTCTGAGATTCAGTACACTGTTCCAATAAATGGTTCAATGGCTCCACAGCACAGTGAGATTCATTTACACATCTACAAAATACAGTTGCCATCATTTATGTCTTCCATTGATTGGCAGCTATTAAGTCATTTCTAAGGATGATGTAAACGTATTTATTTATTTAATTATTTTTTAAAAAACACAACAGTGATGGAAGACCTGAAGCGGCCCTGATCCAGGTAAACCTGGATAGGCCTGACCCAATGACAAGTAGATAGACTTGGTAAGAAGTATCTAAAATTCATTTGAGAAGGGTGGAGGCAGATTGCAGTGCCCTAAATCTGTGAAATGTCTTTACAAATAAAATAAATCATACATTTAAAATATAAAATGATGGATCACTGAATTTAAAAAAAATCCTGTTAATCAATATGCCTGTTGCCGAGCAAGTTGACATCATCCTTGGAAATTACTTTTCTGCTGTCAATCAATGGAAGACATAAATTTAAATTAGGTTAGTTTTTGTTAGTTTAGAAGTACAGCGCGGAAACAGGCCCTTTGGTCCAACGAGTCCTCGCCAACCAATGATCCCCACACACTAACACTATCCTCACACAAACTAGGGTCAATTTACAATTATACCGAGGCAATTAACCTGCAAACCTGCACGTCTTTGGAGTGTGGGAGCGAACCGGAGAAACCCTACGCAGGTCACGGGGAGAACCATATACCATATAACCATATAACCATATAACAATTATAGCACGGAAACAGGCCCTCTCGGCCCTTCCAGTCCATGCCGACCATTTGTTTTCCCCTAGTCCCATCTACCTGCACTCAGACCATACCCCTCAATTCCCTTCACGTCCATATACCTATCCACTTTACTTTTAAGTTTAGTTTAACGTACAAACTCTTTTTAGACAGCACCCGTAATCAGGATTGAACTCGGGTCTCTGGCAGTGTGAGGCAGCAACTCTACCGTGCCATCCTTATAAGGGAGAGTATAATCCAGGCAATACAGTGGATACAGTAGAGGTGTTCCATAAAACAGAAGTATGCTCAAAATGGGTGATTTCTAAATGTACATTAAATGGTTATTGAAAACCTCTTTGGTTTCATTGTTAGAATATTGTATCGCTGGGTGTGATTACAAGGCCACAGACCATAGTGGGCAAGGACGTTTCGCAGTTTAACTTTTCCCTTATGAATAATGCCATTATATTAACCCCTCAATTAGATTTTATAGGTAGTTTCATTGCCTTTTGCTTCAAGGTCACATCTTTAAAATCACCAGTGAAGCGTTGAGAATTGTAGCATGAGCTGCAAATGTACCACATTTTTATTCCATCGAATCACCACTAATGCTGCAGCCAGTTACATATCGCAAGCTTTTAATTGACTGGAAAACGATTTTTCCCTGCTTTTCATGAATTTTTTAATTTCTGACTATTCTCTTCCATAATCTCACTGGATATTTTTAGCCGTCATTCTGTGTCCAATTCCAAATAGACTGTGAACTTATGAAATTCAGATATCGTATATCTTTGACTCATGGGAATTGATGACACTAGCTTGGCATTCAATATCAAATAAAATACAAATTAATAAAGGAGTGACTCTCCTGTGCCTCAAACTATTAGGTTAAATGCTTTTGTCAAAGGAACAATGTTTACTATTAATACTACTCCCTTTGTTGCTCAGCTGACAAAGATTTCAAGAAAACTATGCAGCAGGAAATGTACAGTTATGCTGTTTTGAAACAAACAGCTGGAAGGAGACATGAAAAAAAGGATAGTTTGTCAGACTTTACAGCACGTCAATGTTTGTTGTCAAGATGAGTGCTTGCCACACGCTGTGAGATGACATCTGACATTCCTTAGGAGCAGGTCTATGACACTCCACAATGGTAAAAGGGGCAAATCTGTAATGCAGCTAATTATTTTGGTGCAACAAAAATCATTTTGAATATTTTGCTACATTCAGCCCTGTCATGAACTAGTCTTTGCGTTTGTTCCCTGTTGGTGTGGGTTTGGGGTGGGGTGTTGAGTGGGCATGGGTGTTGAGAGCCGTAAACACTGCTGATTTAGGAGTTCTTAATGAAAGTGATAAATCAAAGACTTGGCAATTCTGTAATTCAATCATAGACACTGTAGGGGGGGGGGTTGGGGCAGAATTGAACTCACCTCTGGCCCACTTTAACTACACAATTTATTTTTTGCGTGAGTGGCTCACAAATCCTCGTATCTCCAAGGCAGCCTTTGCAGAAAGTGAAACACTCGTACTGGGGAACAACTGTGGCGGTAAGCAAACAGAGTGGAAGCTTATTGCACACATCGTGTAAAGATCAGAACATTGGTGTTGGGTCAGTTCTAAAAATAGCTCTCATCAAACATAAAAACGTTGCATCTTAACGTTGTAAAATAATTAGGTAATGGTGGAACGGGTAAATGATTATACTGATAATTCTATCAGTCACTGGTCTGATTCAGAGGTCTGCCTCTGTTCGATGCTGAAAGCAACTTTTGGTGAGAGAAATGCGCAACTGCACTAAAACTCCATTAATCCAGGCGACTATTTGCATGCCAGCAACAGAAGCAGATCTACAAACTCATATTACAATCGCTCCACACTCTTAAATCTCTTTCCCTTATTACATATCTATACAATGTTAATGGATCGATTGTAATCATGTATTGTCTTCCTACTGAGTGGTTAGGACGCAACAAAAGCTTTTCCACTGTACCTCTATATACATGACATAAACTAACCTGAACTGAATGCCCAGGACATTGGTGATGCCAGACTGACAGATTTTCTGGACTATTGGATGTTATTCCCTGTGAATACATTATCACACTTTAATCGGACTTTGTTGGACTTTACCTTGCAGTAAACATTATTCCCTTTATCATGTACACTGAGGATGGCTCGATTGTAATCATGTATAGCTGGTGTTCCCAACCTTTCCCGTCCCGTTTACCCCTGGCAACTTTAATAGCACGTAACAAAGTTATTTCACTTATTTATGAACAACTAATGATGAACAGATACCGGTATACAATAGACAATAGACAATAGGTGCAGGAGTAGGCCATTCGGCCCTCCGAGCCAGCACCACCATTCAATGTGATCATGGCTGATCATCCACAATCAGTCCCCCGTTCCTGCCTTCTCCCCATATCCCTTGACTCCACTATCTTTAAGAGCCCTATCTAACTATAGAACCAAGCACGGTCAGTCAATGAGAAAAAATATGTATAAATCCAGAATCAACAAATTTACCCCCTGGATAGGCAAAAGTTACCCCCCGGAAATTTACCCCAGGTTGGGAACCCTTGATGTATAATCTTTCCGCTGACTGGTTAGCACTGGTTAGCTTTTCACTGTACGTGGCAATAAACTGAACTTAAAAAAAAACTTGGTTACAAGTCTGGAACTAAAATATATTAGGCTATGAAGACCACTGAAAAGATAGGGTAAGTAAACCAAGAGAAGGAACCAGCCTTAGGGTTTAATGATTAACTCACTTCACTGAAGAGAGTGGATTTAACAAGATGTAATTGGTAAATGCAGTCATTGTGTGTGAAATAAGAAATGAAAGAGGATTTAAGGGAATTGTGCTGATGCCCTCAAGGTAGCTGCAGTGTGGGGTTGGAATGTATAAACGCAGAGATCTGACAAGTGTAAAGCTGAGGCAGTTTTTATTTTAATGGGGAATTTTAACTTTCGTCATCATTGGGAAAAGCAAACCAGCATGTTAGAAAGGTAAAGAATTTCTTCACTGTAATTAGGAAAGATTTTTGCTACACTATATTCAAGAGTCAAGAGTGTTTTACTGTCATTTGTCCCAGATAGAACAATGAAATTCTTACTTACAGCAACACAACAGAATGTAAACATCGTACATTCTAAACGATATAATAAATGAGAAAAAAAAGTTCAGCATGTGTATATACATATAGATTATATATATATATATATATATATATGATCCTTATAAACGGGACTGAGGTGGAGCGGGTCTCCAACTACAAATTCCTCGGGGTACACATCTCGGAGGATCTGTCCTGGTCCCTCAACACCTCCAAGCTGATCAAAAAGGCGCAGCAGCGCCTTTACTTCCTGAGGAGGCTCAAAAAAGCCCACCTGTCCCCCCAGATCCTGACTAACTTTTACCGCTGTACCATCGAAAGCATCCTGACCACCTGCGTTACGGTATGGTACAGCAGTTGCACCGTAGCAGACAGGAAGGCACTACAACGGGTGGTGAAAACCGCCCAGTACATCATCGGTGCCCCGCTCCCTGCCATGGATGCCCTCCACCGAAAACGGTGTCTGAGACGGGCCGGGAAGATCATCAAGGACCCCTCCCACCCTAACCATGGACTGTTTGCCCTCCTACCATCAGGGAGGCGGTACAGGAGCCTCAGGTCCCGCACCAGCAGGATGAGGAACAGCTTCTATAATAACACCATCACACTGCTGAACTCGGAGTCCCGCCGATAGATTTCTCCAGTCTCTCCGTCCACTGTATCTATTTATATATTGCTATTACTACGAACTGCCGGGAAACTGCATTTTGTTGTACCCATACTTGTATCTGTGCAATGACATTAAAGTTGAATTGAATAGAATATAAATATATATATATATATATATATATATATATATATATATATATATATTTATATATATGTGTGTGTATATATATATATATGATGATATATATATATATATATATATAGATATGTGTGTGTGTGTGTGTGTGTGTGTGTTTATATAGACATGCATAAGATCGTATACACACAGACACACACACACATACGTACACACGGGAAACAAACAATAATAGTACAATAATAATAGTAATAATTTATGTTCAGAGCTTATTTGAAGTAGTAGTGTTTAACAGCCAAATGGCTGTAGGGAATCACAGGAATCAACGAGGCGGCTTTGGATTTTGTAAAATGCTAAGTTTAGTTAATTAAGATTAATTATAAGGGATCTTAATATGGATGAGTTCAATGTAAGGAGAAAGCTAAACAGGTTTTATGATTCTCAATTTATATAAAGCAGTCATCAACGCACTGAGAAAGTGAATGTCTCGTGAACCAGACAAATCCGTGTTAATGGATAAATGACAAGTCAATGGGAAGTTTTCAATCAGGAATGTATTGTGACGAAGAACTAGTTCACAATTTGAAAGAGCGGGATCTTTGCTTGTCAAAGAAGCCAAAAATGCATATAGAAATGAAAAGCTGACATGGATCTTAGTGTCAGTGAAATATATGAAGAACAGCAACAGATGACAAAACAGTAAGACCTACAAAAAGGGCAAGGGAAAATAAGTTTGCAAAGGATATTCAAAGCCCCATGAAATATTTTCCAGCACATGTGAGCAGAAAAAGCTGACTGTTGGCAGTATTGTGGGTTTGAAAACTGCCAATGGCCATAATTGTAGAGGAAAACACGACAGTAAATATTGTTAAATGTGTATTTTGTGTCAGTATCTACAGTAGAGGAAGAAGATACTGAGACATACACAAGGAAATCAATATTGAACACTAGATATTAATGTGTTACTATAACAAGGTTATGAAAATAATACCACGAAAGGGACATTTCTTCAGGGGAATGTGTTTCCATGTCATGGTTTAAAAGAAGTTAGACGGAGGGTGACGCAGCAGTGGAGTTGCTGCCTTAAGAGTGCCCGAGACCCTGGTTCAACCCTGACTACAAGTGCTGTCTGTACGGAGTTCGTACGTTCTCTCTGTGACTGCGTGGGTTTTTCTTTAGGTTTGAAGTTTAATTGGCTTCTGTAAATTGTCCCTAGAATCTTTAGTTTATCTTTAGTTTATAAATGCTGTATTTATAAACTAAACTAAAAAGTGGTTGAAAAAACTGTCTAATATAACTTGAGCAAAAGTGCTGGAACAACTCAACAGGTGGGAAGCATCGAATAGAAGAATGGACAGACAACATTTCAGGTCGGGACCCATCTTCACATTGATTGCAGCAGGGAGGGGGAGAAAGCTGGAAAATAAAGGCCGAGGGCAAGACAAAGCCTGGCGAGTGATGGGTGGATACAGGCGATGGGAGTTTGATTGGCAGGTTGGTGGGTAAGTGCCAAAGGTCAGGTACAGTTTGTTAATTAGGGAAACCACTCCTGCAGATTGCATTTTGTGCAGGATACCCACAATTTTAGAAAGTTCTGAAAGGAAAAAGTAAGAGGTTACAGTCCAGTTACCTGACATCTCTTGAAGTGAAATGCAAGATTCTATAGTAATGTGTTGACTAAATGCCCTGAACAGGTTCAACTGAGGCATAGGTAGGGTAAACAATCAGAAGAGACACAAAAACCTGGAGAAACTCAGCGGGTGTGACAGCATCACTGGAGAAAAGGAATAGGTGACTTTTCAGGTTGAGACCCTTCTTCAGACGTCTCGACCCGAAACGTCGCCTATTCCCTTTCTCCAGAGATACTGTCTGACCTGCTGAGTTACTCCAGCTGTTTGTTAGCTGCTTTGGTTTAAACCAACATCTGCAGTTCCTTCCTGGATAATCAGAATCTTTTTTTCCAGGATGGAAAATTCAAAGACTAGAGGGCATAGCTTTAAGGTAAAAGGGACATGGCTTAAAGGAAATGTACAGGGTAGGATTTTACATACAGAGGGTGGTGAATGCCTGGACTGCGTTGTCAGAGGTGGTGGTTGAAGCTGATACGTTAAAAGACGTTTGGATAGGCTCATGGATATGCAGGGAATGGAGGGATATGGATGATATGCAGGTAGATAAGTACAGCACAGACATTGTATGCCCACGGAGCTGTTCTTGTGCTCTAAGATTGGGCGCAGTGCAATTGGCAGCCTCTGTCTGTTTTTTCATCTTTTTGTTGCTTTTAGTCTGTTTAAAAGTATGTTTTTGGTGGTTTCTTGGTCTTTTTATGTGGGGGAGGTGGGGAGGGTAAGGGGGGACGTTTCTCAGTCACTTCCTGGTCGCGGATGCGACTATTCTCTGAGTCGCGTCTTCGAGCCCCCCCCCCCTCGCGGCCTACCATCTGGATTGGCGCGGCCTTTCCTGTCGGGGACCGACCAGAGCTTCAGTAGCGGCGCTGCACTGATTTACCATCACGGAGCAGGCGATACCTTACCGGGGGATCGCCGTGTTGAAGCTCCGGAGTGTTGGGCCTGCTGCTTTAACATCGTGGAGCTGTGGTCTGCGGAGCTTCTAGCCGCGGGCGGCGCAGACTTTAACATCACGGAGTCCTGGGATCCCTTTGCCGAGTGCAGCCAGCGTTGAATCTCCGCCCAGCTCGGCTTGTAGACTTTGGCTGCCGCGGTCTCCGGTAAGAAGTGGCAGATTCGGACACTCCAAGCCGCTGAGAATGCTCTTCCGTTCCAATGTCGGAGCTCCGATCATCCCGGCGAGAGGGCCTGAACATAGCGGCGACTGTGGAGGGCTCCAAAGGGCCCGACCACGGGTGAACAAAGAGGAAGATGACTGAACTTTATTGCCTTCCCTCACAGTGAGAAACGTTGATTCTGCTGTGTGGGGATGTTCATGTTAAATTGTATCGTGTGTTGTGTTCTTTTTATTCGTATGGTCATTCAAATTTCACTGTAACAATTGGTGCATGTGACAATAAACATAAACTTGAACTACTGATCCATGTTCTATGATGAGAGAGAGCAAGAGGGAGACACAGAAAGAGAGCGTCAACATGGAATTGTAAAGTGTACATCATGCCAGGCAAATATTTGCATTTCTCCAAAGAGCTATTCACAAACAACGGGACACAAAAATATCTTTGGATTCAAATTATATGGCCTTTTAGAATACATTTAATACAGTTCTTATTAAAAAGTGACAAAGTAAAATTGAAGTGCCTGGAATGGAAGGCAAAGTATTGACCTTGTTAGGAAATAGGTTGAGAGGCAGGAGACTCAAGGCAAGGTTAATGGGCAGGTACTTTAGATGATAGAATATAATTAACGGTGGCCTCCAAGGATCTGATTTTGGCCCTCGAACATTCACATATTTAAAAATGGATGGATAGAAATCCGCTCATCCAAGTTTGTTGATGCAATAAAGATACCCGATAGAGTTAAATTACAACATGATATTAATAGATTAAGCAATGGACAAAATCGTGGCAACTGAATTTCAATGCAGGCAAATATAAGGGAAAGAACTACGGATCTTAAAAACAATTTTTAGTTCTGTTCAGTTCACAGACACAGCGCGGAAACAGGCCCTTCAGCCCACCGATTCCGCACCGACCAGAGATCTCTGCACACTAACTCTATCCTACATACGCTAGGGGTAATTTACTATTTTACAGAAACCAATTAACCTACGTACCTGAACGTCTTTGTTGTGTGGGAAGAAACCAGAGCACTCGGAAAAAATCCACGGGGAAAACGTACAAACTCCGTACAGACAGCACACGTAGCCAGGATCGAACCCGGGTCTCTAGCGCTGTGAGGCAGCAACTCTACCGCTGCGCCACCAATGGATCATACTAACTAGTGAGAAGTTTGAAACACTGGCAGTCTATAGGGTCGGATATCCAAACACGCAGATCAAAATGTAATGACCAGCTGGAAAATATGGCCAAAAATTGTTTCCAAAATGTTCAGAGGGATAGCGAAGAGGGTTATAGAGACAGACACATTCACTGTGTTTAAGTGACACTTAGGCAGGCACTTGAATAGCAGGTTGGAGAAGGATATGGTCCTAATGCAGGCAAACAAGATTAGCACAGATCAGGGGTTCCCAACCTTTTTTGTCGCGTTTACCCCTGGCAACTTAAATAGCACATATCAATGTTATTTCACTTAGTTATGAACAACTAATGACCGGTATACCAGAACCAAACACAGTCAGTTAATGAGAAAAAAATATGTACAAATCCAGAATCAACAAATGTACCCCCGGGGCTAGATTTACCAGGTTGGGAACCCTTGGCGTAGATTGATATCACTGATGAGGTACATCTAAGGGCCCCTCTCTGTCCGGTACAACTCTATGACTGTTGTAAGGGCAGAGTGCTAATACTACAGATAGACACAAACTGCTGTCGTAACTCAGTGGTTCAGGCAGCATCTCGGGAGAGCAGTTCTGGATACATCACCTTCGGAAGAGTACTCCAGGGATGGGGTGGGGTCAAAGGTTTATTGGACGGATATCTGGGCTCCAGGGGTTAAAGTACAAGAAAATAATATACCGACTAAGATTTTATTCTCCATTTTTTTCATTAAGAATAAACGATAAACATTCGCAACCACGATCATTCGCAACACCCGTGCCTTGCAAGAATGCGTTGTCAGCCCCTTATTATACTCTGGCTGCACTTACGACAGTGCGGCCAAATACTGCTCCATCACTATTGAAAGGGTTTGCAGATGACACCGATGTGGTGGGCCGGATCTCAAACAATGACCAAACAGAATACAGGAAGTAGACAAGGAGCTTAGAAACACCGTGTGAAGACAGCAACCTCTCCCTCAATGTCAGCAAGATGAAGGAGCCAGTGATTGGCGTCAGGAAACAAGGTGGTGTCCACTCCTCAGCCAGCATCAATGATGCCAAAGTGGAGACGGTTGAGACTTCAAAGGTGTAAACATCACCGATAATATGTCCTGGACTAATCCCACTGAATGCATGGCTAAGAAAGCACACCATCGCCTCTACTTTCTCAGAAGACACAGGAAGTTTGGCGTGTGACCAACTTCTGCAGATGCACTGTGGAAAGTTTTATGTTCATAAATTCTAGGAGTAGAATTAGGCCATTTGGCCCGTCAAGTCTACGCTGCCATTCAATCATGGCTGATCTATCTCTCCCTCCTGACCCCATTCTCCTGCCTTCTCCCCATAATCACCTTTACTAATCAAATCGGGATTAGTCACAGCTTGGTTTGGCAACAACTCTGCCCAAGACCGCAAGAAATCGCAGCGGGCTGTGCAAGTAGCGTACTCCATCTACGCTTCACGTTTCCCCGGGAAGGCAGCCTAAATAATCAAGGGCGAATGACACCTTTGTCATTTCCTCCTCTCCCCACTCCCAACAGGCAGAAGATACAACAGCTTAAGCATGCATAGCCACCAGATTCAGGAACAATTTCTTCCCCAGTGATGTCTGACTACTGAACAGTCCTCTAACAAGCTAAGGGCATAGTCCTGATCTCCCAGCCTACCTCACTGCGGCCCTTGCACTTTTTTAATCTGCACTTTCTCTGTAGCTGTATTGCTATATTGCTGTAACACTATATTCTGTACTCTGGTATTTTCCTTTTTGCACGACGTTTTATTTTGTTTGATTTGGTTTTACTGATGTCTGGCATGATTTGGTTTGATAGCACGCAACAAAGACTCTCAGTGCATGTGACATCAGTACATGTGACAATTATAAATTATACAGAATTGACATTGGAGAGATTATTAATTTTAAAGCCAAAACTACCAAGAGTGTTGTTAATTAAAGGCACCATGGGATAGAAAGTAAATACAACTAAAGAATTTGGTCATAGGTTAGTCAAAATATCATTGAATGGCACATATAACTGAGATGCTAAATAGCCCACAGTCCCTGTTAATCCACAATAAATATAAGCTAACTGGAGTCACAACCTTTACATTTATTTCACTATAGAGGAATTTGCAGTTGAGCTATTAATTATATAACTCGATTGGCTCTACAAATCTGTATGAAACTTATGAACAGGCTATATATCGTGCATCAACACTGCATTAATATTTGCTTGTTCAAAATAAGTCACAATTCCAGTGTTAATGAAACATATACAAATCTATGCGTGTTTATTTTTGAGATTGGATTACGTAGTAGATAACAAAACCAACGTACCCACATATAGGTGCTTCTTGAGAACTCCTGGTACATTAAAACAATAGGTTGCAACTTTGCCCAGTAGCTGAAGAGTAAAGCAGTTGTATGGCGGATTGCAGCCTCTAACGTTCGATCGTGTATTCTTGAGTATTAACCACTGCTAGTGCTCACTCTTTTACAATACCCAATTATTTACTTTCCCCGTGCGATTAGTACTGAAGCCTTTACTGTAATGAAGGTTAACATTAATTCCGAAGATAGACACAAAGTGCTGGAGCAACTCGGTGGGTCAGGCAGCATCTCTGGAGGGAAAGGATGGCTTTGGGTTGGAACCCTTCTTCAGACCTTCCCACACACTGAACGTTAATTCCGCTGTGTTTATTTGCTGACTAGTTTTGCTGTGATGAAATAAATAAAGAATTGCATGTCATGCCAGAAGCCACAGAGGATGTAATGCACAGTCTGATATTGTTTTCCTGACGTACATTTTGTATAGATAACAAATTACAGCTAGTGTAGCTCCTAGTCGCGACAACAATATAGCTGCCGGCAAAGAAAATGATACCTCTGGTGGACAGTGTTGAATTTTTCACCAGTCGTTACACTTGTGGTTGGAGCTGGAACTCAATCATCCAACACAGCGGGCAGCCTATGCTAAATCAAAAAAAAAACTTCGATTAGAAGCTCCATCCATTTGCAAGGACTCTCTTCAGTGAGAAACGGAAATAAAAGAATCATGCCTATTACTGATGTCTCAGCCGAGATTCAATGGCATTGTGCCCTCTCCAGGCGTGGGACCATGTATCATGCTTACCTGTACACGATAACCAGAGTTAACCTCTCCTTTAAAAGAGTGTAGATGCTGGCTTACGCCAAAGCTAGACATAAAAGGCTGGAGTGGCTCAGCGGGTCAGGCAGCATCTCTGGAGAAAGGAAATTGGTGGCATTTCGGGTGGTGCCTGAAGAAGTCTCGACCCGAAATGTCACCTATTCCTTTTCTCCAGAGATGCTGCCTGACCCGCTGGGTTACTCCAGCTTTTTGTGACTATCTCCTTTAAAAAGATTCTGGCTCTCTCTATTTAATTATTAAAAATAAAGGCTGACTTCTAGCCTCCCTGCTGCCCGAGTCACTGAAACAGCAAATGATTAGCTTGGATTGGGGTAGCCAGACCCACTGGAATCAGGTTCCAGCGCATACTCCCGTTAGTTTAGTGTATTATCAGGTGGGCCAAGCAAGGTTCAGTGAAAAGCTTTTGCGTGTTATACAGTCAGTGGATAGACTGTACATAATTACAATCGAGCCATCTACAATGTACATATACCTATTAAAGGGAATAACGTTTAATGGAAGATAAAGTCCAGTAAAGTCCGATTGAAGATAGTCCGGGGGTCTCCAGTAAGGTAGGATAGCAGCTCGGGACTGCTCTCTAGTTGTTGGTAGGATTTGTTCAGTTGTCAGAACACAGCTGGGAAGATACTGTCCCTGAATCTGGAGGTGTGCGTTTTTATACTTCTGTACCTCTTGCCTGATGGGAGGGAAGAAGAGGGAGTGACGGAGATGAGACTGGTCCTTGACTATGCTGCTGGCCTTGCCGAGGCAGGGTGGCGTAAATGGTGTAAATAGAAGGGACTTTGGTTTGTGTGATTCTCTGCCCTGGTCCCCTATGTTTATGTTCAGGCCCAATACATTTTTTTTTAGAATTGCATTGTTAATGAGAATATTACACCCACTTTAAACCTTACCTGACTGAATTTGCAATTGCATTTCACACAATTGTTTATGGACTGTAAATTTTACTGCTGAATTTTTCATGAAATTAAAATTTCCCCCAGGTGAATACATTTTAACAAGTGGCAGCTCAATTAATTTTAGCTTGAAAATCATTCTGCTGTAGTGAAAGTGCATTGGATCTCAATTTCCAGCCTCCGTTTTGCTGAAACTGGCATGCAAGCAGTGAATCGTCTGGGGAGAACGTGTTTCACCCATGAGTTGTTAGAATGAGGTCCTAGCCTCAATTTCAAGTGAACACCTAGTATCTCATTATCTGGCAGTAATCAAGTCTTTGGGCTGTAGATTGCTAATGTTTTAATCTTTTGACACTGAATACTTGGAGTGGATGCAGAAATATTTCATTACATCGCATCCACAGCACGTTGAATACAATTTGCAACATCAAATTTCCCTTCCTTTCTTAATTTATTTATTTTAACAGGATGTGAAGGTCATCATTTCTTGCACAATTTGCCTGATAATTTTGAGGGAAGCAGTCCTTTTGATGAATATACTCCCCTAGCACTGTTGGGCAGTTTAGACCCAGTGATGAAGAAGGGGCAGTGATATCTCTCTAAGCCACGATGGTGTAACTCAGATAATAATCTGTAGCCAGTGGTGGTCTACAGCTCTTGCTGCACTCATCCTTACTTCAGTTTAGAGATATAGCATGAAAACAGGCTCTTCAGTTCACTGTAGACACAAAATGCTGGAGTAACTCAGTGGGCCGGGCAGCATCTCGGCAGAGAAGGAAGGGGTGACGTTTCGGGTCGAGACACTTCTTCAGACCGATGTCAGGGGAGAGGGAGATACGTAGATAAGGAAGTGTAAGGTGTGAAAACAGGACAAAGGGAATGGGGATCAAGGAAAAATGTTGAATAGATTATTGTTAGCTGGGAGAAGGCAACAACAAAGCAAATGAAATGTAGTCGAAGACAGTTAAGACAGGTCGGAGAACTGGGAAGGGGAGGGATGGAGACGGAAAGCAAGGGTTACTTGAATTTAGAGAAGAAAATGTTCATACCGCTGGGATGTAAGCGGCCCAAGCTAAATATGAGGTGCTCACTCTGACAATGGAGGAGGCCCAGGACAGAAAGGTCAGGTTGGGAATGGGAGGGGTAGTTCACTGAGTCCATGCAGACCATCAATCACCTGTCCACAGTGGTTCTATGTTTCTCATCCACTCCCTGCACAGTAGGGGCAAGTTACACAGGCCATTTAACCTACAAACCTGCACGTATTCGGGATGTGGGAGGAAACCGGAGCACCTGGAGGAAACTATGCGGTCACAGGTAGAACATACAAACCTCACCCTGACAGCACCCGAGGTCAGGATCAAACCTGGGTCTCTGGCACTGTGAGGCAGCAACTTTACCAGATGCACCACTGTGCCTTCTTGGAGTTAGATTTAGGATCTGGTAAGTGCTGTTAGAACCTAGGCAAGTAATTGCAGTGCAGTTTGTTAATGGTAAGCATCACCCACAGTCATGGGGTTCCATTGATGGGGGTGAGTGAATGTTTAGATGTTTGGGATGACAATCAAGCTGCTGTTTTGACCGGTTGAATTTGATGTGATAAAATTAAAAACATTCCCATTAGTTAGGAAATTCAATGGAGTGTCCTGGTTTCTTGCGTTCATTTTATATGTCAGCCACCGTATTGAAAGTGCATTAATCTTGGGTATACGCTTTCTACAAACAATCTTAATACAAAGTTAAAGCTAGTCACAGCTCAGATATCCAAACTTTAATGAGTGTTGGCAGAGATATAAAGATAAACTCTTACATCAGGAAGGTCAGGAATGAATTTGATTATGGTTGAAACTGCTGGGGGTCATTTGAAGACATCGGGGTTGATGTTGGCCATGCAGTTAACAATTCTTTAACAGGTCACACTTACTCATATTGCAGTTGATAAAAATGGAAAATGCTCAAGATGGTAAGCAGATCAGGCAGTATCTGCTCTGATTATTTTTGAATAGTTTATTTTAAATTATCATTCTTGGTCCCACATGTGTACCACTTCCCTACATCTGGGACCAAGGTCACACACAAGATCCCGCCTCAGATTTACAAGAGTGATGAGGGAGATACTGACCTGTTCCCTTCTTATTCAACATTTTTTGAGACAAGGGCATTATTGGCAAGTTCACCAATCGTTTCGTCTCCTAATGTCCCCGAGAAAATGGTTGTGAGCCCAGACTGAATGTCCTCCCGCAGAGTTTGTTGGAAGGTTTAAGGATTTTGACTCGGGGCGTTAGAGTGCAATTTGGAGCTTATGGCATTACCATGTCCTAGCTACCTCTGTCTCAGGTGACAGAGGACACAGGATCATAGACACCGACAATCATTTGCGAGCTATTATGTGAAGCTTGTAAAAGGTATGCACTGTGACACTGATGGTCGGGACAAGGACTGTGTTGGGTGAGCAATGGGGAAATGGGCTACTTTGTCCTGACAAAGAATTACAGATGCTGGTTTACAAAAGATTCGCCGGAGTAGCTCAGCGGGTCAGACAGCATCTCAGGAGACAGTGGAAAAGCAACGTTTTGCTATTAGGACCCTTCTTCAGACTGCTGGAGTAGCTCAGAGGATCAGGCAGCATCTCAGGAGAACGTGGATAGGCGACCCTTCAGAATGAAGAGTCCCGACCTGAAATGTCGCCTATCCATGTTCGCCTGAGATGCTGCCTGATCTTCTGAGCTACTCCAGCATCCAGTTGGCTCGCCCGTCCTGGATACCCTGCGATCCAGCTTTCCAGACCAGATCACTGTGTGATATCTTGTCAGAGATCCTGCTGAAAATCCATGTTGAAAATGTCTACCGCACTGCTTTCATTCATCTTCTGGTCACCTCTTCAAAAAACCTCAATCATATTTGTCTGTCTAATTGGACTACACTCATGTCTATGCTTTATCTGTGGCTCTGCCCATTTTACTTAATCTCACTCCTATTGAAAATCACTTCAGCTACTTTCTCCCTCACGTACTCATCAAGGTTCCCTTTATAAGTCCGCATGGCTTATAATGCTGGAACTGTAGTCAAGCAGTTGGCATGAGCTGATATCGCTTTTGAAGCTTGATGACCTTTGCAACGGCAGCTAATATAGCCTGCATTAGCTGCTCAAAACACTTATTAATATTGCCCGCGATTCAGGCTGATCTATTCCAGCACATTTTCAATACCTGCTAGGAAAGGTCTGACACCAGTGAAGTCAACTCATTGATCAAATACCTCTTAATATTATTACAGTACCGTGAAGTGATTAAACGTGTGAGGCATGTAACTGTGCATTACCAATTTAATCAGAGATCTTAAAAAAAGCAGCAAGTCAGTCCAAGAAACAGTCTTCATCAGTTTTACACTCTTACTTTCAATTTCTCCTCCAAAATTTCAAATAGTATTTTCTACAATTATTGATCGTATCTGGGAAAAAAATGTTTGATTAGCACGGGTGTCAGGGGTTATGGGGAGAAGGCAGGAGAATGGGACTAAGATGGAAAGATCGATCAGCCATGGTTGAATAGCAGGGTAAAGGGCCGAATGGCCTAATTCTAATCCTATCACTTATGAATCGATGTGTGTAGATAAAAAGTGCCAATACTCAATTTAGAATAAGGGGAAAATTTACAGGGAAGATAATGACTCATGACTCACCAATTTTCATTTTCATTTGAAACATTTACGATTAAGACTGCTGATATCAAAAATAGCCATGGGGCTAAAGTACAAATCATTATTTTTGGCCTGCTCGAAAAGAAGGGTCCTGCCACCGAATAATACCAATGTAAGTCTAGCCAAGTGGCAGTTTCCAAAACATGCAATGATTTTTGTCACCTCGTTGAACCGGACACAGTCATTAAATAAAAGACCTTCTGATGCTTACCTATCAATCATTATTTAAACAAAAATATCTTTAATAAAAGGCTGACAGTTAAAACAAATACAATGGGATTCACAGGAAAGGAAAGGCCGGGCACTGTTTACACTTCTTGTGGGTCAGCCACAAACCATCGGCTGGCGGCTGCACTGTAAAAAGGACAATTAGTTTTTTGGATGCAGATTTACATTAAGCAATTGACTTCTGGCTGCAGGATTAAAATCACGGCTTCATGTTGCTGAGTCGGATATCACGTTCCAGCTCAAACTGTCGGTGATCAACTCTGTTCAAGAAAGCTTTCCTTTCAATGTATCTGCAGGGAGAAATAACAGCAGATTAATCTTAAAAACAGTCCAAGGCAGGTTCAATGACATTCATATACATGATTTCGTTTTTTTAGTTTTGTAGATCCCACGCGGAAACAGGTCCATCAGCCCACCGAGTTCGCCCCGACCAGCGATCCCCGCACATTAACACTATCCTACACACACACACACACACACACACTAGGGATAATTTACAATTTACACTTATACCAAGCCAATTAACCTACAAACCCGTTCATCTCTGGAGAGTGGGAGGAAACCGAAAATCTCTGCGAAAACCCACACTGCTACGGGGAGAACTTACAAATTCCGTACAGACAGCAACCGTAGTCGGGATCTAACCCGGGTCTCGGGCACTGCATGTGCTAAGGCAGCATCTCTACCGCTGCATATTGAAAAATATGTAATAGCACCAGAAGATGCTGAGAAAGCACATCACGTCCGACAGCATTTAAAAAGCTGAGACCTTCAGATGCCGTCAATGCTCTTGGGCATATAATGGATTTCGAGCTTTTTACAATTTGATTTCAATTTTCATTGTGAATAATCTTTTTTTTAAACCACACAAAGAAATTGTGCGATATCTAAAGCAGTCAAAAGAATGTCACAACGTAATTCACCTTTATGATTAGAAATACATTGGTGCATCTTGAATTAGGTCATAGAGTAGATGGGTGTGAGCTGGCAGTTGAACAAAACAATATCAAATTCATCTCTCTGTGCACCCAGCAATGTGACGCCGATTTTATTTCCCTACCAAACAGAGGGGCTGTTAAAACTGAACTCGGGTCTTACCCACTCTTTTCCCAATGCCGTATGATCTCTAAGCATCTAGGACATCCACACCTGTAGCAATGTTCTACCTAAAGCTGCAAATCCTACTCTAACAATGTAATCAAGTTTGTACCATTCCTTGTGTAGGATGTAACTGCAGATGCTGGTTTAAACTGAAGATAGACACAAAAGGCTGGAGTAATCCTTAACTGGAGGCCTGTGCTGCACGCCCAATAGAATCTTACACATTAAGTTGCAGAGATAGCTTCTCTGTTAGACCAAATGCCAAGAGCTGGATTGAAGGTCGGAAAAGGAATGAAAGGAATTTTTTTTTCCCCTCAGTCAATGACTTCTGGATTTGGCTGGAGTTGTCCTTGAATAGAAAAAATAGTACTTTGTCTTTCAACTCGTAAGTATGTTAGACTTTAGAGATACAGGGTGGAAACAGGCCCTTCGGCCCACCGAGTCTGGACTAACCAGTGATCACCCCATACACTAACACTATCCTACACACATTAGGGACAATTTATACTTTTTAATAGAAGTTAATTAACTATAAACCTGTACATATTTGGAATGTGAGAGGAAACCGGGGCACCGGAGAAAACCCACGTGATCACAGGGAGAATGTACAAACCCTGTACAGACAGCACCTGTAGTCAGGATCGAACCAGTGTCTCTGGTGCTGGCAGGCAGCAGCTCTACCGCTGTGCCACATGCCGCCAAAAGCCCCAGTTATTACCAAAGCCCTTCAGGAGAGAATAATCAAACCCTGTGCTTTGGCTAATTTAAGCTTCCAAATTATTTATTTTAACCTTATATCTGCCAAGGCATTAATTCACGCTATTAGACAGGTCATTCAACCATTTAACAGAGGGTCTTTAATCCAACTGGCTTCATGGGCAGTGTTGGTTGACCTATTCCCTGCTAATGTGCAGATAGATTGATGGCCTTTGTGCCATCCTCACTGGCGGCCCTGCTGAGACGAGCTAAATCAGCTGGACCAGGGAATGACCCTGAAATATTCCTAAAGCGCAGAACTCAAATGGCAAGCCACGCTGTGCCTCTACCCACCGAGATCCACTGAGCTTCAATTTGTAGAACAATTAAACTTAGTCTGTCAGATAGAGAATGCCTATCCAGCAACATTCTAGTTAGGCTGGCCCCTTCAAAACAAATATTCACGAGATAGAATATGATTGAATGAGCAGGGAAGAATGTATTGAGAAGCAGCATTGGGGGAGATTGTGGCTCTTTGCCAGTCCTTTCACATGCACAGCCACTTCTTTAAGAAACAAAAACATCATTAATCTCTGCATTCAACGCATGTGTTGTGTTATTAATATGTTAGTGCAGAATGTAATCAGTTCATCTTTAGCCCTGCAGGAACTGATCTAGGCAGTCGGAATTTTTTTTGCTGCGAGATAAGAGAACTCAAAACATGTATAATGGCAGCAAATTAATTCAACCAAACATTATAACCTCCTGGCGAGTTAATTAAGCAACATCTGATGATAAAAGCAGAATGAACACACAGAGAAGGAGGTCCAGCAGGGCAAACACTGGTTGAACAGTGTACTTAATAAGAACTGACATGAAACGATGAGGATGTTTTAATGCATCGAAATAAGATTCTGCCTTCAGTTAAGGAAAACCTGATTTCAAAATTGAATTATTTTGCATTGAAGGTCTTTTTACTGAAATACAGAAAGAAATCACTAATAGGACAGCACTGTGGCAGTTGCATAGAGATGCTGTCTTACAGTGCCAGAGACCCGGGTTCTATCCTGACCACGGGTGTGGTCTGTAAGGAGTTTGTACGTTCTCCCTGTGACCTCGTGGGTTTTCACTGGTTTCCTCCCACACTCCAAAGACGTACAGTTTTTTGTAAGGTTGGCTTCGGTAAGGTTGTAGAATTGTCCCTAGCGTCTAGGATAATACTAGTGTACAGGGTAATCGCTGGTCAGCGTGGACTTAGTGGGCTGAAATGCCTGTTTCCGCGCAATAGGATCCTCATCTTATCTACACTTGAGGAAACTGGAGAACCCAGGGGAAACCCATATGCTCACAGGGATATCATGCACACTCCACACAGGCAGCCCATTTCCAACAATACCATTACTAAAAGTTCCTGAATGTAATGCAAAGGTGGGAAGTTGTGGAGCTGATGCTTTGTGTGGCATTAACTTGGATATTAAAGTGACTTCACTAATCCTTAGCGATTAAACAACACAAATGGCCTCAGGCAACTGGAAACGAGTTTGAACATATGGTCCTTATCATATACAAACAGTATAAATCAACACGGAACCTGTTAAGGAAGTTGTGCGCATTGATAAAATTACTTCTCATTTGAAACCAAATGCTGAAACTCATGATTTCATAAATATTCAAGCCTTTATCCAATTTTAACAGTCTGAAGAAGGGTCTCGACCCGAAACGTCGCCTATCTCCTTCGCTCCTTAGATGCTGCTGCACCCGCTGAGTTTCTGCAGCCTTTTGTGTACCCTTTATCCAATTTTATTTTGTTTATCAAACAGCAGAAACTTCTAGCAACTGGGTACACAAATAGTGGCATTTATAGTAGGAACACACACATCGATTTGGCTTCGGAATGACTATTTATACACGTGATATAGAAATACATGGAACATCTGCCATGTTATTCTGATCAGAGTTGTGCGAACATTCTTGAGTTAACTGGAACTGATATGGAAAGACTTTATTTCAAAACTGTGTAACTATAATCAGCCAAAACTGTTGCTGAGTGGAAGAAGTGAAAGCTGAGAAAGAAATGTATATTGTTCTAATTGGTCCAGATTGGCATGTCTGATTAAAAGGGACATGGACACAATGTTTTGTAATTGAATTCAAAAGATTTCAAGGACTGGAGGGAGGGGGGCAGGGATTACTCTTGTAACGTTGAGGGAAATGTAGATGTTAGAATCCCAGAAATTAATTATTGGTTCCTGGAACTGTGAATAAACATTTGGTTGCTCTATTAAGAAAAACATTATACGATCACCAACACCTCAACCCACTCTCATCATTATTAAAAATAAAAACAGTTCCATAATTAGCATTGGATAAAGTCCAAAATGTCACTTTTTACACCGTTTTAGTCATATTTAAACCTGAACTCTGTTTATGATTGGAAGCTATAAAATACGTTAAAAATTCTGAATAAGTTTAAGGCAGGTATAGAAAACCCATTTTCTTAGTGATAGGTAGCAGAAGCAGAAAGGATAGCTTTATCCCTTTGAAATGCAAACATTGATAATGATTGGGGCTGTCTGTATGTTCTCCTTGTGGCTGCGAGGGATTTCTCCGGGTGCTCTGGTTTCCCCCCCACACTCCAGACATACAGATTTGTAGGGTAATTGGTTTTGATAAAATTGTAAATTGTTCTTATTGTGTAGGAGAGTGCTAGTGCACGGGGTGATGATCGATGGTCATTGTGGACTCGGGGGGTGGAATGGCCAGTTTCCCGTTGCATCTCTAAAGTCTAAAGATTGCGTAAGTGATTTATTTCTTTGAAGTTGTAATCTATGATGCTCTTAAGCCATGCGGCATATCTAAACTAATAGTGGATCTGCAAAGTACAAGAATAGGAAGAAATGAAACAGGAATGGGGTCATCAAGACAGATTCACATTTAAAACCTTCACTACTCTCTGAAATTTCTCAGTCATGCACGTGTTGATATGGAGATCAAGTCAGGAATCACTGCTACATTGATAATATCTTGCATCCTCTTGGTCAGCAGTATCTCAAGCCCCTAACGTCATACTCTTTCCTATTTCCTCTAAGCTTTTCTATAACCATTTTGTCACTAAGCTCTGATAAGGCCACTTCTTATTTCGTGTGGCGTGCACAGCCTAAAGTTGTTGGACAACTTGTTCTATTTGATCTTCCGTTTGTGCACGTCGAGTTGATTGCATTGGCCGAAACAGGGCGGACCACGTGAAGGTTGCAATCTTCCACCCCTGATAAGGCCACGAAACTCAGAAATAAAGTACTTCTCAACCAGAGTCAAAACACTGGAATACAGCATTCACTTTTGAGACGGAAGACATCTAGTAATTACACCTCCAATGGCCAACGGTTCGGGCATGAACAAAAGGCTTTAGCGTCTCATCAGACATCTTCACCCTTCTGTCTGACAACAATCAGATGGCTAGTTTTTAAAGTATAAACAACTCGCTATAGGCATAGCTAATAATGAAGCCAATTCAAAATCAGTCCTTTTTCCACCGAGTTTCTACAATTATTTCAATGTGCCATGCAACATGTATTCTCAGCAACAGTAGTTTGAGCATCAAATTAGCTCATGGAAGATCCAGACACATTTACATTTCAGCACTGAAGCGCAACATGCATTGCAATTGTATGAGGATCACCAGCTGCATCTTAAAATTATATTTTTGCTCTAGGCTATTTCACTTCAAATTCTTCAAAATAGGAGTACTTCACCCTTGAATAAGTCTTTTTAAAATATTTTTTTTTGTGTTACTTATTTCAGGAAATTTGTGAAGCCATATTCTAGCTCCAACTCTGAAATCCTATTAACGTCTGGAAAATACAATAGTCTGTAGAAAAGATGTGAAAGTGGAAAAGGTCATTCAATACTTAAAGGGCAACGTGGGGCTTAACACCAATTAACTTGCTGAATACGACTAAAATGAACTGCAGTTGATTAAAATGTCAAACTAATTTTTATGGTCTGCTGAAAACGGCAAACCAAATTATATGAGTATTAAAATAATTTTAATTGAGATTTAAAATGAGGACAACTGCTGAGCCTTTCCTTTATGTGGTGTTCCATTTGCGCCTTTTGTCATTTTTTATCGTCTAATAATTTCTCGTGTGCTATTTACTCTGGGTTGTCGTCATTTTTTAGATTTTTATTATGGCAAGACTTCATTTTTGTAAAATAATTTGTTATCTTCTCAACTTCCCTTAAATTCTATGGAACAGTACTGAATCTATATGTAGTGATGGATATTTGTGAGTGTCAGTTCCACAACATAGCCCCTCAAAAATGACCAGCAAGGTCACCTCAATTCATATATTTGAGCTGTCGCCTGCGTTTCTAACACTAGTGAAGGGCACAAAGTGTTGGGAGTAACTCAGCTGCTCAGGTAGCATCTCTAGAGGTGACATTTTGGATTTTCAGACTGACTGCATTAAGGAGGAGAAAGCTGGAATTCAGATGGAGGGGTAGTACAAAGCCAGGCAAGTGATGGGTGGATCATGGTTGAAGAGCGGGTGAGCAGCAGGAATTTCAGTGGGGGAGCAGTGAGAGAGGGTCTCACAGAACTTCATTTGGAAAAAGGAGGCAAATTTCTTCAAAGTAGGCATACCATGAGGAGATTTCACAGTGGAACAGTAAAATGTGGACACTAGGGACTGCAGATAGACACAAAATTCTGGAGTAACTCAGCGGGACAGGCAACATCTCTGGAGAGAAGGAATGGGTGACGTTTCAGGTCAAGACCCTTCTTCAGACTGAGAGTCAGGGGAGAGGGAGACATTGAGGTATGGAAGAGTAAGGTGTGAAAACGAGAGATTTCAAGGAAAATGTAGAATGGATCATCGTCAGTTGAGGGGAAGGTGGAAATGAGGCAAACAATCAGTGAAATGTAATCAGGAGGACAGTGAAACGAGACGGAGAACTAGAATGGGGGAGGGATAGAGAGAGGGAAAACAAGAGTTACTTGAAGTTAGAGAAGTCAATATACATACCGCTGGGTTGTAAGCTGCCCAAGCGAAGCCATAGGCCAAGGGACTGCAGGAGCAGGTTAAAAAAAACTACATAAAATGCTCGTGTAACTCAGCGGGTCAGATAGCATATCTGGTGGACATGAATAGGCAATGTTTCTGGTTGGGACCCTTCTTCAGATTGATTGGGGGGGAGGGGGGGGGGAGCTGGTAGCGAGGAGGGGGTAGGACAAAGCCTGGCAAGTGATGGGGCGAAGTGAAGGGCTGTTGCATTTTGTCAAGGCTTAGTTGGGGAAGGGTGAGGGTTTGGGGAGAAAGAGGTAAAATTCCAACAGGTTTAAGAGTTGAGCAAGAAGAGGCACTTTGCAAAATTACCACTTTTAAGGTGGAGAGATATCCAGTTAACAATGTGCAGCAGACAGTTGAGATGGTGGTAAGCAAGGTTTCACAATTTTGCATGTCTGCGCAATGTGGGGACAAATGTGCATCTTTTATGACTAAGGGAGCTAACTGAAATGGAATCAATTCCCAGTTAATGTAACATTAAACATTAATGGGGCGTTCTAAATTACCAATACTGTCGACAAAACATCGACCCCAGCTTTTGCAGGCACCACCTTCACCCGACGATTTCACCAAAAGAGGAACGTGTGTTTGGCGACAGAGGCTAAGGTTCTATTTCATGATATTAATTTTCATTGGTATTTCATACTTTTTTAAATTTAACTTACCATAGTTCCGCAAACTACCTGTCTAACTCGTAAATCCAACTGTCGTTAAGGCATTTACTGATTTCGAATCACAATGCAGATCACCAAAAATAATAGTTGTGGATCAGCCACAGTGAACTTGCGTTATTATTAAGCCCAGTCAAGGGGAATTGCTTTGGCCAAGTTGCTAATTTGATAAAACATTTGGCCATTTTTATGCTAAGCCTATTCTGTACTTCAGGACCAATATTACTTCAGTAATGCCAGGATGGTTTTACTTAGCACTTCTGCTTCAATGTTCCAAGTCTGCACATTTAACAAACTGTGGTGACGTGTGGTGAAGAGTACTTTCAGTGGGAAACAAAAATGGAACTCAAACTGTGAAGATAAGGAAACATTCTTCCTTCCTTCATCACAAATCTCTTTTAAAACTCCCTACTTCCAATCTTCATCTTCACAACATGGGCCAAGAGCTAATTTTTATCCAACCCTCGAGTGAGGTGCAGGGTAGTACATAACTACAATTTTGGTTAATAGAGGAATTTATTTTGATTGCCAGTGTGAATAAATGTTTCTAGTCCCAGGAAGTTACTAATTAAATTAAAAATCAATTTTAAAACCATTTCACATTCAATGGAACAGTAAACTCAGTTCTCTTCTGGTGGCACTCTTAGAAACTGGGATGGATTCATATAAATTGCTGGGGGTCAGACTCAAGCAGTAAAGCAGCGATGATTGGAACAGGTAACTGTCATTGTTATTCCAACTGGTTAGTAGTTAGTTCAGGGTTTAATGTGTTTCTATTTACACTGATGGTGCAGAGCGCCATAAAAAATAATGCTGTAAGGAAGATGTAGTTTGCCAAACATTGCACACAGGTTGAGTGAGTGGGGAAGGTCATGACCAATGGAGTATAAAGCTGACATTTGTTAAAGTTCATTTTGGTGGGAAGATAAGACGATCCATTTTTAATGATGAGAAAAAAATGGTGGCATTGGTGTTTAAAATATACACGTACACCTTATACCCTAAACAAAGTTAATATACAAGTACAATACAATGTATGTTTTTCTTTTACCTTTGTAGGCCAGGGATTATAAATCAGACTCTTTAATCTTGGTCTCATCTCCAAAGCTCTATTGTTATTTCAAACTTTTCTCACTTTGCACATCTTGCAAGATTTGCCTTCTGTATTTTATTTCGGTCATGTTGCAACACTGAGCAAATTCTATTAATCATAACCCATTTGTTAGGTATATAATGGAAGATGCCTTTCTCCGGGAGAGGAGGCTTGGACCAGACCTATTAATTACTGTAGCATTTGGTACCTACTGTGCACGGTTACACCACTGTAGATCTCTGGGCAATAATGTTTACACCTTGGCTTGGATTCTCCAGACCAGTATTAGATGAAGCAAAACCATGAACATATTCTGAATCAACAGTTGCTTATCGGACAGAAACGGAGGTTATCTTCAAGAGTAATGGAGGTGGGAACTGATAGATGAGATTAGAATTGAAACCCAAAGAAAGTGCAATGGTGTTAGAGAAGGAACTGCAGATGCTGGAGAATCGAGGATACACAAAAGGCTGGAGAAACTCAGCAGGTGCAGCAGCATCTAAGGAGCGAAGGAGATAGGCGACGTTTCGGGAATGGTCACGGGTGTCTTGTGGCTTTTGAAGTATTTTTATAACGTTATAATTATGCTGTTGAAGGCACAGGCAGTTTATCATTGGTAGACACAAATGCTGGAGAAACTCAGAGGGTGAGGCAGCATCTATGGAGCGAAGGAAATAGGCAACGTTTCGGGTCAAAATGTTGCCTGTTTCCTTCGCCCCATAGATGCTGCCTCACCCGCTAAGTTTCTCCAGCATTTTTGTCCACCTTCGATTTTCCAGCATCTGCAGTTCCTTCATAAACAGGCGTTAAAAGGGAGCTTTTTGTTGGGGTTTGGATAGAAATTACTACAGAATGTATCATCCCAAATACAATGTTATAAAACTGGGAAACGCTCTTTTAGTTTGGTTTGGTTTGGTTTAGAGATACACGGTGGAAACAGGTCCTTCTGCCCACCGAAGATAGGCACACAATGCTAGAGTATCTCAGCGGAAAAGGCAGCATATCTGGATAGAACAGAGATGCTGCCTGTCCCACCAGGTTACTCCAGCATTTTGTGTCCATCTTCGGTGTAAACCAGCACCTGCAGTTCCTTCCGACACCTTCAGCCCACCAAGTCTGTGCCAACCAATGATCACCCGTACACTAATTCTATCCTGCACCCTTGGGATAATTTACAGAAACCAATTAACTTACAAACCTGCACGTCAGAGAAAGAATAGTTGTTCAAAAAACAAAACTTATTTTTTCCAGCTCAGCAACTGGATAGCAACTATTTAGTGTTGCTAAGTGATCTGCAGCGAGAAATGTAAAGGGCACACTTGATCCCTGTGTTTTCACCAGCGGGGAGCCCATTTTGCATCCTTCAAAGCAGCAGAAGAGAAATAAAGGGAAGCTCTTGCTCTCAGGAATAATACCATTTGCACGTTCCGTTCCGAAATCTTGCAGGTCCCTGCCCAGCAATATTGTCAGAGTCCCTATACTACTTCGCTGCAGCTATTCACAATCTCCACCTGAAGGGCATTTAGTGGAATATATTCTGTGTAGAAAGGATCTGCAGATGCCGGTTTATACCGAAGATAGACACAAACTGCTGGAGTCACTCAACGGGACAGGCCGCATCAGCATCTTTAGACGAAGGGTCCCAACTCAAAACGTCACCCATCCTTATTCTCCAGAGATGCTGCCCGACCTGCTGAGGGACTCCAGCACTTTGTGTCTATCTTTAGTGGAATATATTCTGGCCATTGCCAGTTAGGCCCTCACTCTATAAGAGTATTATAAAAGAGTATATATATTTTACAAAAAAAAAAAAAAAAAAAAGTATGCATGACACTACAGCTTGTCAGCTTGCAACATTTCTGGTCCATTCTCGCTTGTGACAAGATTTTGGATCTTTTAAGCTAGCAAACTGTACTTGACCTCACCATCTCTATTGCAGGTGATACACTCCTGACCGACATCCACTACAAACCAACTGACTCCCACAGCTACCTGGACTACTCTTCCTCCCACCCTGCTTCCTGTAAGGACTCCATCCCCTATTCCCAATTCCTCCGTCTACGCCGCATCTGCTCCCAGGATGAGGTTGGAGGTCATCACAAATGGCCTCATTCTTCAGAGAATGGGGATTCCCCTCCCACACTATAGATGAGGCTCGCACCAGGTCTCCTCCATACCCCGCAACACTGCCCTCTCTCCCCATTCCCCCACTCGCAAACAGGGTCCCCCTGGTCCTCACCTTTCACCCCACCAGCCGGCAAATACAACACATAGTCCTCCGCCAGTTTCGCCACCTCCAACGTGATCCCTCCACTCGCCACATCTTCCCATCTCCCCCCCTGTCTGCCTTCCGCAAAGATCGCTCCCTCCGCAACTCCCTTGTCAATTCTTCCCTTCCCTCCCGCTCTACCCCTTCCCCGGGCACTTTCCCTTGCAACCGCAAGAAATGCTACACTTGTCCCTTCACCTCCCCCCTCCACTCCTTTCATGGACCCAAGCAGTCCTTCCAGGTCCGACAGAGGTTCACCTGCACCTCCTCCAACCTCATCTACTGCATCCGCTGCTCCAGATGCCAGATGATCTATATCGGTGAGACCAAGCGGAGGCTTGGCGATCGTTTCGCCGAACACGTTCGCTCGGTACGCAATAACCAAGCCGAACTCCCGGTGGCTCAGCACTTCAACTCCCCCTCCCATTCCGTATCCGACCACTCGGTCCTGGGCCTCCTCCATGGCCAGAGTGAGCAACACCGCAAGTTGGAGGAACAGCACCTCATATTCCGCTTGGGGAGTCTGCATCCTTTGGGCTTGAACATTGAATTTTCTCAATTCTGTTAACCCTTGCTGTCTCCTCCCCTTCCCACCTCTCCCTCAGCCCTCGGGCCCTGGCATTCCCTCTCTCTCTATCTCCCTCCCCCACCCTAGTCGCACCAGCTTCTCATTTTCACACCACAAACAGCTTACAATGGCTTGTTCCCTTTATCATCGATACTTTTTTGCATATCTTTCATTCATTGTTCTTTATCTCTCCACATCACCGTCTGTATCTCTCGTTTCCCTGATCCCTGACCAGTCTGAAGAAGGGTCTCGACCCGAAACGTCGCCTATCTCCTTCGCTCCTTAGATGCTGCTCCACCCGCTGAGTTTCTCCAGCCTTTTGTGTACCCTCGATTCTCCAGCATCTGCAGTTCCTTCTTTAACAAACTGTACTGAAGGCTGATTGATGAGATTTGAAAGAACATTTTGAAATCAGAGGCAACTCAGTACACTAATGTGTATTTATAGACGAATGGTTTTCTTAACAGCAATTGAGCCATTATCTGCACCTATAACCGCACGTACACACACACAGTAATGACTGATTGGTTTATCTCTATGTATGTGGCTGATAATGGAAATTTGACTTTAATCCCTAGTGTGATGTAGAAACTAAAACTGGTTCTGCTCTTATTACAACTACCCAGGGGGCACAATTTCATTAATACTTCCAAACAAAGAGCACAGCACTGTTACTTGTAATAAAGTCTATATCTTTTCATCCAGAATGAAGTGCATTTCTAAAAGATAAACCCCGAGGCATGGCTTTCATGCACTGTTAAAATAAACAAGCTATGATTATGTTAGCTAACAAAAAGGTACCGAACAAGACTAAAACCCCAGGATTTGTGACAAAGAGACTTGAGAAAGTCAAAGCGTTCTTTACTGCCAACACAAAAGCAAACATTACTTCATGTTCAAGATTATTGTTTCGCTCTCCTGATCCTCAACACATGCACAAGCAAGAAAGATTCCAGTTCAAACAGAAAAGAGATTTAACAATCATTGTTATATGTTTAATATAACGAGGTTTAAGAAAATCACATGAGAAATCAAGACAGCAGGCAGGTTATAATTCCCTTCAATTCTGCATTGCCATTCAGTGTCACAGGATGAGGTCCATTACCCCCTATCCCCAAATCCTCATATCCCTTAATGAAGAACAGGTACGTTAGTTAAAACAGTTCTCATTTTCAAACTTAAGTTAGGCACGTAATTAAAAAAAAATACTAATCGCATGCAATCACTGGTGGAAAAAACTGCTAGTTAAAATGAAGCATCCTACTTTGTAACAGGTTGATGCTCACAAATATCATTAGATTATTATTTTAGTTAGATTTAGCTCTTCGGGCTTAAGGAATCAAGGGATATGGGGATAAGGCAGGAATGGGGTACTGATTTTGGATGATCAGCCATGATCATGTTGAATGGCTCGAAGGGCCGAATGGCCTACTCCTGCACCTATTTTTCTCTGTTTCTATTATATTTGCTCTCTACCTATTGAGCTGTCAGATACTCTTTATACTGTTACTACTCACAGTCATGACCTGCTTATGTACCCTGTAATCCCTTGTGCTCTTTCATGTTCCCTGACACAGGGCTGCCAACATTGGGTGAGAGTTGGGAGTGAGAAATTGCGAGAGACCAAGTCTGAGGGAGCGTAGCGACCGATGGGTGGGGGGATGGGTGCGGGAGGGGGGGAACGGTGTGTGAGGGGACTGCCCTCCCCTCCCATGGTGCGGAGCTTTTGCATTTTTCAGTTTGAAATTGTGCAATCTGGTGTACACTGTAGTGAGTCTTTTAACTGACACTTGAATGCAATATTTATGCTTTAAATTGGATTAGGTATGAATAAGGTTAGGCAAAATTACATTCCTAATTACATTCCACAGTAGAGCCAGGCTTTGATCAACAGGTGCAGCACATGAATGATCTTGGTGTATTCATGTATGGAAATCAGATTATAATCAAGCACTTGGACCATGTTGACCAACTGCACACCTGGTGCTACTCCTGACCCTGATTCCAGTTGCATACCTTCTCTCATTCCTGACCCTGAGTCGAGCCTTACACCTGGCCCCCTATTCTACCCTGATCATAGCTGCTTACCTGTTTAGGTTCCCAGTGCTGAACACTCCCATTGTCCCAGCCGTGACTGCACACCTAGTACTATTCCCGACCTTGACTATGGGTGCACACTTGGCCTTGCTCCTAGCCCCTCTGCACTGACAATATATCTGGCACACACATAAAGCCCCATATCTGAGCACCTGGACTTAACCTACTACGTTCAAGTCCACTGATGCTTATCTAATGTGGTAATCTTTTACGGGGCACTTCATGGACCAAATTTTGCATGACAAAATTTGCTACATTCATTGGCTTCCTTGTTATCTAACATGCTAGTTACTTTGTCAAAGAAATCATCATTTGGTTGAACACAATTTCTCATCCATAAAATTACACTCACTCAGCTGTATAAGTATTCTGTTACGATTTCCTTCATTTTTCTAACAAACCGTCCTGAAGACATTTTCACCCCCAATATTTTCAGTATTTTGCTGTCTTCCTCTCAGCTGGGATTTTTCCGAAATGCAAAGTCCAATAACAATATATATTTGTTATGAGGGTAGTACAGTAAACCTTCGCAATAACAGACTTCTATATATGTGGGATGAGAAGGTTATGTAGCAGTGTCACAAGCTGAAGTCCATTGCCCATTTATACAGCAGAGTTTGGTTATGGTGAACCGAGGTTCCCGTTGCACTGCCCCTCCCACTTCTGCCAGGTTACCCAACGAGCTGCGCCATGTAGCGTGCTTCTGGTTGCAGGAGCGAAGAGAGCGAGCAGCATGAATGCGGCACGGATATTCATCCCGTCACTGGCAAGCACGTGGGTATGTTTCCTGGCTCCCCGGCCTGTGAATTCCCCCTCGTTTAACCCTCCCCTCCACCGCGTTTCTTCCCAACCGGCCATGGGTTAAACTTTATAGCGGACATTTGACAATAACGGACAATAATTTTCCTGAAATGCTTTATGGCACATTTAAGCTGTAAATCAATGAATGCTAGTGAGGACCAAGAGACCATTGTAAGTTCCTGCAGCAGGTAGCTACATCATGGAGGGCTTGATAATATCTAGAAATACAAGTGTCTACTGACTGACTTACAATTAAACAGAATCCACTGTACCAGACAGATCTTATTACTGTGGTTAAAAAGTACGCTACAACCAACAAGATGCATCAATGCTTGTGCGGAAAAGAAATAGATGATTCATTTGAGTTGCAGCCAAGGGCTCCCAAGTACAAAGTGACCACAAAAATCTCTGTGACATCCTAAAAAACAGGTCAGTTTCCTTAGAGACAGAGTTTGCGCACTCACCCTTCCTTCCCACGGTTATGGATGGCAAGCTCATCGCCAATCCCCTCCTTTTCTTTGAATGCTTCCCAGTCAATCTTTGATTTCTCCAAGGTGCTCAACTTTTGCTTCTTTCCTACAATCTTTCCCAGGACGTTGCTTAATCCACTTTGTCTTTTAATTCTGCATTTGGGAAAACAAATGAAAAAAAAAGGATAAAATATTCAGAACAGGAATGATATGAATCTCAATTGCAAAGAGATCTTTACAAGTGCTATGACAACTGCCACTGAAGTAATTGACTCCGATGAGAAGATAAATTATGCATGCAACTCAAACCTTTACTCTTCCCATTTCAATCTGCTGTGATTTGCATCACGTACAAAGTCAATTGAATCAGTTTCTTTGGACTATATTTGATAGGTAATGCTTTGCAGCATTGATCCAAATAATAAAGGCCATTTACTGTCCAGCAACAATAATCAGTATATGCAATAGTGAAATTCTGTGGATGTGGGAAACCTGAAAAAAAAGTCAAAAATGCTAAAAGCTTTTGACTCGTCAGGTAATATTTGTGGGGAAATACATTTAATGTCTCAGGCTGATGACATTTTCAGCATTTCCGTTAATAACAAGATTAATATGAAAGATGCCAGCAATTTATTACCATGAAATAAAAATGACTTTGAAGCACAGCATATTCAAAAATACCTCACAGTTGAAATACTACTTTTAGTTTAGTTTGGAGATACAGCGCGGAAACAGGCCCATCGGCCCACCGAGACCGCGCCGACCAGCGATCCCCGCACACTAACACTATCCTACACACACTAGGGACAATTTACAATTTAACCAAGCCAATTAACATACAAACGTGTACATCTTTGGAGGAAACCAGTGCACCCAGAGAAAACCCATGCAGGTCACAGGGGGTACATACACACTCTATACAGACACTACCCGAGGTCAGGATCAAACCCACTGCAGCGCAACCAGGCCATTCTACCCGCTGCGCCACCACACTACTCCTGCAGTATAAATGCCGCAGCAAGGGTTTATGGACAACATAAAAGATGATGAAATAAACTGCTACATGATCCAGGATGTCAGTAGACTTCCGTTAGTGCTCTTGAATCTTTTAAAATCCTTATACAGCACCTCCCAACCCTGTAGCACCAATCTGGATGAAGTATAATCAGATTGGAATATTGCCGCCTGCAAGTTCCAATTTGCCAAGTATCCTGACTTGAAAACATAATTGCCATTCTTTCATATTTTATATTCAGCAATTCTTTACCGCTAGACAGTAAATGACTACAGTGCAGTCTGAAGAAGGGTCTCGACCCGAAATGTCGCCTATCCCTACGCTCCATAGATGCTGCCTCACCCGCTGAGTTTCCCAGCATTTTAGTCTACAGTGCTTGAAGAAGGCGACCGGTCACCTTATTCCCAAGGTAAATAACTCCTGGTGTGCAGAAAGGAAGTGCAGATGCATATTCCAAAGATAGACACAAAGTGCTGGAGTATATCAGCGGGTCAGGCATCATCATCTCTGGAGAAAATGGATGGGTGATGTTTTGGGCAAGGACCCTTCTTCAGACTGCATCTATCTTCAAAAAATAACTCCTGGCCTTGACAGTGTTGCTGGAAAACAATATTTTTAAAAAAATTAAATGGTCTTAGCCACTGCAGCACTCCTTCAGCAAACAAAGTCAGTCTTGATCTTGCACTTGTATTTTTAAGAGCAGAGCTTAAAGATACAACCTCAGATTCATAAGCTTGTTGCGCATTATATTTTTACTTCTGAAAGCAAGCACTAAAGATTTTTATTTTTAATTCCCAGCTAACTATACGCATTGTTCTTATTAATTACAGGGGTTATCGGAACACAAGGCCAGGAGTTATCAGTACAATGAATAAGCTACAAATAGGTCAAAGGCTTGTGGCTAAACTCTCTTGATGGAGATGTTCATCGTCTGATACTTGCAGCTCTTGGTGGTGACTGTCTTTGTCCTTCCAGCTAGTAGGCAGGGAAGGTCTGCGAGCTGCAATCAAAATCGTCTAGGTAACTGCAACACATTTTGTAAATGGATTATATTATAGGACACGTGCTGGTGCTGGAGGGAGTGTATAATTATTGTGGTGGATGGGGTGCCAGTCAAACAGACTACTTTGATCTGGAGAATGTCATATTTCTGGCACTCATCCAAGCGAACAGAGAGCATATCATCACATACCTGACATGTGGCTTGTACACAGTAGCAAGGTTTTGTGGAGCTTTGTGGATTCTGGAGGTGAGTCACTTACTGCAGACCAAAGATCAGTGTGAATGCAAGCACCCAAAGACAGAATGGGAAAATTTCCCACATTTTCGCTCCCAGAGTGCGTGCATTTTTCACTGCAATCCCATTCAAAAAAGTTTGCACAATTAATTAAATTAATTGCATGGTCCAAACTTGGGAGAAATTACTTCCTCAGAGATAACATACACGGAGTACACAGAGCTGGGAACGCTGTTGCTATGGTGCAAGCTGACTCGAATCGCGTAATCACGGCTGCAGACTAATGGAGATGCCCATTTATGTGCGGCGCTGGCATGACTGCCGTGGCGCTGCGTACTCTGCCCTTGCAGGCAAAGATACTAATCGCGAAGCAGGTTCCGAAAATGGCGCTAAAAATTACCCATGACCTACTACGGCTTTTTCGCCGAGTGGACCATCTTGCTCCGCTCTACGATCTTTGCTGCAGACTACCCAGCCTCCTTCCTGCGCTTGATACAATATTTGTGTGCCAGATCCAGTTTAGTCAATGGTGAGCCCCGTTCTCTCGGGGTGTTGATAGCCAGGTTTGGCTGGGCTCTCTTTTGACGGATTTGGTGGCTGCTAATATTTGCATGGCATGAGTGTCCCTTGTCATTTATAATGTCACGCCCAAATACAGTCCAGGTCCTGCTACATGTGGGTGCAGATTGCTTCATTTGCTGTGGAGTCATGAACAGGCCTGAACATTTGCGCAACGATCAACAAATACACCAAAAAATACGATATTTGAAGTAGCTCAAGGTGGCTAGACAAGAGCAGAAACTTGATGAAGGGACTAAATTCCAGAGGCACGCTGAGCTTATGGATCATGGCATCAATTAACAGATGATATCCAGGAGCTCTGGGAAAACTGAAATCCAGGAAAGCACCCCGCAGAAGGAAAACTGTAGCAATATCTGTGGGTTAAGATGATCATTTACAACTATCTCCATATGTGCCAGGTATCAGCCAGTGGAGGAATCCTCCCTGGATTTCTGTTTCTCCAGGCTATTTAATACCATATGGCAATGAATGCAGTGATGTCCAGGGTTTACTGTTCAGCTTGCCTCTGGAATTGAGTCCCCATGTCAATTTTTGGAACAAGGTGCTATGAGTTCTGATGCCAAATGGTTCCAGTAAAGGCCAATGATGGCATCTGCGGGGATGGTTATTAGCGAGTAAACTAAAAATGATTGTACCATTTTACTTCGGAGTCACGTGAGTGACTACGTGAAGAAGCCCCGCCTGGCGCTGGAACGGCATTACGTCGACGCTGACGGCAGAAGGAAGAGCTGCAGAGGCTAGCTCGTCGACAGCGGTAAGGTACGGAACCGGCAGGTAAGTGCAGTTGAAAAACTTTTAGGGTCTGGAAAACTCCGTGCCTGGTGTATTGAACCAGGATTTGAAATGAATTTAAAAACAAAAATAAAATAAAAGAGTAAAATAGAACAAAAATACTCTGTATAATACAACGGAGTTTTAAAAAAGAACGTCCCGGGGGAATACCCAGCGATCGGGACGGGAGATTAATTACGGAGCCGGTTCCGATACTGGTGACCGTTAAAAATATATTAGGGAGTTTAAGATGCTCCACAAACTTTTGGCAGGGGGGGGGGGGGAATTTAAATAAGTCAGAAAGGCCATAATTTTAAAAAGTTAATAAAGGCCTTCAGACGGAAAATAATGGAAATATTCCCTAACCTACCCTAAGGGGGTTTCACATATAAAAAGGAAAAAATATGATGAAATATGGTGGGAATATCTACCTCAGATATTTCTGAAGGTAGTCTCCTTGAGGGGAAAAAAAAACTCAGGAGAAACAAGGGCAGTGAAAAATAAAATGGAAAAACTGACCCTAAAAATGCATTGATAGTGGTGGCTGGTCATGAAGTACCCACCACAGCACCAATATATATATATATATATATATATATATATATATACACACACACACACACACACACAGGTGTATGCACAACACCTGAATAAAGAGTGAGGCCATGGAAAATTACCATGGAAACCAAAAATTAGTTGGTCTCTCACTAAAAGCTGTTATGGTTAAAACAGCAGAACTAATGATGAGTGAGGCCATCAAAAATAAACATGGAAACTAAAACCTCACCAAAGCTGTAATGATTGAAACAGCAGAATATGATAAAACTTTTATGTTTTATAAAGATATCAACGGTGAATCCGTTTATGATATCCATGTCTCAAATTATATGAGATATAAAGAAATACAATTTCAAAGTATTTCAAACTGGTGCATGGCATTACTATTCAAAAAGAAAAATAAAATAAAATAAAAACGTTGTGCAAATAACTAATACTTTTAAAATAAAATAAATTGCCATCAGTTTGTGGAGCTCAATGGGAAGAAATATATATAATTTACCAAATCTGCACTCTAGATTCGCAGATCAATACAAATCAGGTTATGTTAAACTCCTGATTATTATGGAATAAACCTGCCTTATGATAAATCAAAGATATTGATTACAAAAAAACAGACTACTGATCTTTAAACTTTGGGGGAAAAACTATGATCCAATGAAAGATTTGATAATGGATCAAAACAAAGCCAAAGATCTTTAAACTTGGGGGAAAAACTATGATCCAATGAAAGATTTGATAATGGATCAAAACAAAGGCAGAAGTGGTATAATCCACATAGCCTTATCCAAACCCATATAATTGGGAAAAGAAGGCTTGAAGTACGTTGAAGAGGTGCAAACATCTTGTTACAAAATAAGTTCATGAAATCTCCAATTGTGGGGGATTACAGGTGTATTATGATCATTAATTTAATATAACTAAGGAAGGATTGGTTCACCTGTATAAGAAAACCTTAAAAATTGATTTTAGGTTTGCACTCAAAAGTAACTCCAATAAAGAAGGGGTACGTACATATATATTATAAAATTACCTCAGTGTAAAGATTTGATGGTATAAACCATACAAAACATCATTTTATATACACTTTCACAGTGTAAGAACATTTATTAAAATGGAAACATCTAGAACATGGAAATACAGTTGCTATTAACAAATTGTTAATCAATATTACAGGTGCTTGAAATTAATTAAAATGGGTCAAGCTGTGCAAGTTAAAACATTGTCCAAAGGATTAAACCAGTTCAAGGCTGTTAAACAGAATACTGGAGGAACAATTATGCTGATAAAAGATCAGCACTTGCACTAATGAGGTCATGGTCATGGGTTATCTTGATTACATTTAAATTGGAAGGTTATAAGAGTCAGCTGCAAATTAGTGCTGCAATTACAAACCTGGTGGAAGGCAAGGACCTGACCCATTACATAAAGCATATGCTTAGGCATTAATAAAATATTCATAAATTACTATTCTGAATTTAGAAGTAATTCAGCACCATAAGAGGGGGAAAATTGTTCCATGATACAAATATGTCTCATTGTTGTTGACATACTTTGTCCCTCCATTAGGTTAGGTAAAGAATAAATAAAGTTCCAAAAGAAGGAATACAGAAGCTTATAAGAATATGTATGCCTTTGTGAGAGGCTTATGCAAATATCAAATACGTTATCATTATTAAAGTAATGTAAAAAAGGTTCACAAGCTGCTTCAACTATAAGCTTAACAGCTGTTGCAAACTGAAGCAAGTGTTACAGATGATGTACAGCTTCTGTGAATGTTTGGGTAAAGATAAGAATATTATCTATTCTTATAAGAATAATTGATACGTCTCTTGTTGGGACTGCGGACAATAATACCAGGTGAGCATAAATGGATTGTCCTAAGAAATTTTCCAAACATTTGTATTAATTATTGAAGTATAAGGAGTTATGGATTAAATATCGATTGTTTTATTATGGAAGTGTCCATGTCGTATCAAGGTGAACAATACCACGGCTGTGGCATATGTTAAAACACACAAGATAAGTCAATTAACAATCATGGGATTATCTGAGTAAACAGATGTGGCAAATTTAGTCCAGCTGTTTATCTCTAAGGAAGAGACAATGGTATCGGAGACAACAAATTTGGGAGGAAAAACACATTGTCATTAATATGGATTACTTACGATTAATCTGGTTGCATACAGATTAAATCACCGATCTTTCAAATGTTTCTTGTGGGTAAACCAAGAACAGGAAAGGTGGATGCTTTTCTCTCAATTACATGAGGAAAAGATGTTCTTTTGTGTTACTCATTTTGTTTGATAGGGCAGTGTCTGATGAAATGTAGCAGGACACTGCCAGAGGCATTTTGGTGGCCCAATACGGATCCTTCATGGTTTCATAAATATTGAGTGATGTTGAACCACTTGTGATGACTCATAGTTGCAGTAATTTATTGAAGTCTGAGGAAGGGTCTCGACCCGAGGCGTTGCCTATCTCCTTTCGCTCTTTGGATGCTGCTGCACCCGCTGGGTTCTCCAGTTTTGTGTAACCCTGCAGTAATTTATTGTTGTACAAAGGCATCCATGACATGAAAATATGAATTTGACTGTCTGCAGGTTGACCAGCCCATTACAACAGCTGATGGTCAAAGAAGTCTATGAATGTTTAACTAATATAACAACATAACAATAAAATAATTATGTATAAAAGAAGTGTTATACCTGCAATTTGCAGAAATAAGTTTAAAAAACAATATTTTGTTATAAGAAATTGGAAGTCTGTGTATACAGTAAAGTTATTTTATCATATTAGATATATGTGAGTTCCTTGTGGATTGCATTTTCCTGAGCATCTAATTGATAGAGCCAATAATAGGGCTCAGAATGTTACCATCCTATTAACGGACAATATACTAACCAAGAAGTTATCAGGTGCATTCATAATATCCCGATATGGAAAGGGATATATATGTGGATATTAATATAAATATATATATATATATATATATATATATATATATATATATTTATATTAATTTATATATATATATAAATATATATTTATATTACTCATATATATAATCTGTCCAAAATTGTAATATATAAGTCGGGAGATAAATAATCCTGAATTGCCTTAGGCAATGGACTCTAACTCTATCAATGATTCAAACAAGTTAACATTGAAAATAATAATGCTGATGACTTTAGTATTAATATAAGAGTGCAAACATTGCAAATGTTACGTTATAATTGCATGTGGATACAGATTGCATTATCATATATGTTTATGAATTTACCAAACAAAGCACACCAAGAGGAGCTGAAACCAAGGTAAACCTATAAGCATATCCTGTCGGCCTTAAGTTGTGTGTGTGTGTGTGTGTGAACATTGATGAAATATGTTGAAGTAGGTAAGAGTCTCTGTGGTAATGAGACGGCACTACTTATTACACACAAAAACCACATTAGGTTCAGTAAAAACTGATGGTTCTAGAGGAATGTATTCTAGATGGTTAGAAATTGGATACACTCAGTGGAACTGGACACTGAAAGGTGGAAAATCACTCTGTTAATGAGGTAGATACATTCACAGGAATGGCATGGGATGAGCCGCTCGAGCAAAGATGCAAGGCCGCAGGAGGGTGTAAATTAATGTTAAAGTAAAAAGGAACCAGTCATGGTGTCAGGTTTGGACACGGAGTGTTGGGTTCTCTATAATTGTTGCTTTGTCATACCATCAAAATATATATATCAATTGATATTTTGTGATAAACTTGCCTTTCAATGGAAAGGGCATTACTTTTATTCTTTATAATGTGAAATAATTTATCACAACTCTTGAGGCAATGTTTGGGGAAAAATGTGTTATTCGCTCGTCACTGTGTTGAATGAGCCGGACTGTCGTATGGAATAAATTCTACGACATGAAAAACACAGAAAGCTTCAAAATCTTCACGTAGTCACTCACGTGACTCCGAAGTAAAATAGTAAGATTAAACGAGAACTTACCAGTTTGAAGTTTGATCTTTATTTTATGAGGAGTAACGATGAGGGATTACGTGCCCTCCACTCCCCACCCTCATAAAATAAATGATCATCTGGTAGTTCTAAATCTATGAGAAGCCTTACTATCTTACTCCGGCTATTATGTTCTGTGTTTTTCATGCCGCTGCTTTGAAGTATGCCGTTCCAGCGCCAGGCGGGGCTTCTTCACGTAATCCCTCATCGTTACTCCTCATAAAATAAAGATCAAACTTCAAACTGGTAAGTTCTCGTTTAATCTTACTATTAACAGCAGCTTCAGTTGTCCATGTAGATTGGACTGATGGCAATTAGTGAGATTGGATACACTTGCATTGTGTGGACAATGGTATTTTCCACATTGTCAACCAAATGCCAATGATGTAGATGTAATGGAACAGCTTGGCTAGAGGCACTGCCAGTTCTGGAGCACAATTCTTCAGCACCACAGCAAAGATGTTGTCTGGTCCCAGATTGAGTACTCTCACGCAGTACATACAGCTATATATTGTGAGCTATATTGAATACTCTCACACATTTTATAATTTCATTTCTGCTGAATCTCTGGGATGGCGGGACTGTCATATGAGGAAACATTGGAAAGAGTGGGCTTGTATTCACTGGAATTTAGAAGAATGAGAGGGGATCTTATAGAAATGCATAAAATTATAAAAGGACTGGGCAGGCTAAGAAAAAATGTTCCCAATGATGGGGGAGTCCAGTACCAGGGGCCACAGTCTAAGAATAAAGGGGAGGCCATTTAAAACTGAGATGAGAAAAAACTTTTTCACCCAGAGAGTTGTGAATTTCTGGAATTCTCTGCCACAGAAGGGAGTAGAGGCCAATTCACTGGATGAATTTAAAGGAGAGTTGGATAGAGCTCTAGGGGCTAGCGGAATCAAGGGATATGGGGAGAAGGCAGGCACGGCTTACTGATTGTGGATGATCAGCTATGATCACACTGAATGGCGGTGCAGTCTCGAAGGGCCAAATGGCCTCCTCCTGCACTTATCTTTTCCATTAGTCAATTTTGCTGAAAACTGACTGCATTGGTGGGGTCTTACAAGACGAAGGTGATTAATTCAACTGTTGACAGAACTGGAACAGGCCCTATAACAACAATGCCTACATCAAACACCATGCCAAGTTAACATCTCCTCTAGAGTCAAGAATTTCACTGCACCTTGGTACACATGATAATCAAAGGAAACATTGAACCATTGCACAGTTGAGTTTGGCTGAAGGGCCTGTTTCTTTGCTCCATAACTCTGGATTTTAAGTCGACAAGTCAGATTTATTTGCCACGTGCACAATAAAGTGCAGTGAAATGAACTTGCCAGCAGCGGTACAATAAAAAAAAGAACAAACAATGCACAATAAAAATGTAATACAAACATCCACCACAGCATTCATCACTGTGGTGGAAGGCACAAAGTTTAGTCAGTCCTCCTCCATGTCCCCCGTGGTCGGGACAACAGCCCTCCGCAGTCGCCGCTGCGGGCGTCCAGATGTGCAGACAAGGTAAGTCCTAAGTCGGTGCTTCCCTACCGGAGACCGCGGCTTCAAGATGGTGTAGGTTGCAGGCCAACGGTCGAAGATCTAAAGTCCCCGCTGCAGACCGCAGGGCCGGCGGTCAGAGCTCTTCTCCAGGGATCCCCAGCGAGAGATCCCTGCTCCGGATGGTACGTCCCCGCCGTGCCCGCGGTTAGAAGTAGGCCGCAGGCCGGCGATCGGACCTCTTCTCCTCCGGGGTCCCCAACGAGGGATCCCAGGCTCCGGACGCCGCGCCAGCTGGAGCTCCGCAGACCGTGGCTTCAGGCTGCCACGGGCCAGCGAACGTAGCGCTCCCTTCCGGCAAGAGCTCGCCCACTCCGCGATGAAAAAGTCTACGCTGCGCCCGCTGCTGAAGCCTTGGGCGCGTCTCGGGGAAAGGCCACACCAATCCTTGTGTTGGGCCGCAAGGGAGGCGACATGGAAAAAGTCGCCTCTCCGTGGAGGAGGCGACCGAAGCGGTTTCCCCCTTGCCCGCCCACACCACCACCCACACTAGACAAACCGAGAAACATTAAAAACACACGTTGGGACATGCTAAAAAACCAAAAAAAGTAGAAATAACTAACACGCTGCTGGCGGGTCAGCCGGCCCACAGCACCCCCACCGACCAAATGACAGGAAATGAGAATTACACAGTTGTTGTCAGTGTGCATGTTTGGTGTCGTCCACAATCAAGTGCCCAGAGCTTTACAATACACATTAGTTCAGAGATCTCGAGCGGAAGCAGGCCCTTCGACCCACCGGGTCCGCGCCAACCAGCGGTCCCCGCACAATGACACTACTCTACACACACTCGGGATAAGTTACAATTTTACCAAGCCAATTAGCCTACAAACCTGTACGTCTTTGGAGTGTGGGAGGAAACTGGAGCTCCGGGAGAAAACCTACGCGGGGGCGAACAAACCGCGTGCAGACAGCACCCGTAATCAGGATCAAACCCAGGTCTCTGGCACTGTAAGGCAGCAACTCCACCGCTGTGCCACAGTGCGGCCCACATATGCCAGCAACAACTTCAGTACATTATCTCCTGCCCCAACCTGAAAATTGTCCCTGATGCTCCAAAGTTTCTGCACACTGACATACATCATTTATTTAACCTGATGTACAGCTACTTATCAACATCTGACTGAGAAAATGGTTAGAAGATTTACTGCCCATTATAGGCACAAGTCGAATTTTTCTATTACCTCAACTGTATAACCTTTTCTGCAGCTTCAAGCAGCTGGTGTTCGAGAAAATTAATTGCACTAAAATATTTCAAGCTAGTCTTGGATGGTCTCAGACCATCAGGAAATAATTTCACAAATATGATCCCAGCGCTCTGCCCTAAGATAAATGAAATTAGTTATATTGTTTATATATACAGCGCATTAGCTATTTCTGCTTAACAGCCAGAAATGTATTTTAAATGTCAATATAACCCAGAATTCTGGAAAATTGGCATTGATGAGAAAAACATTTCACCAATTAGGAAAGTCCCAAACTAAATCTCAGGGTTACAAAGACATACATTTTGGCAGAAAGTGTATAAAGCAGAATTGTTGCAGCCAAACTTCATCTGCTAAATACATTTTATCCAGCAGACGAAGTTGATTTTTATTGTACTCCACGACATTTGTTAAGATGATACAGCTTTACAGAGAATTTAATTTAACGGTCGGACGGTGCTGCTGTATATTCAGACTACACAGTTAAGGCAGGATAAAGTTAGCAAAGAACTGATTTCCAAGTCTTTGCTAGGTAGACACAAATGCTGGAGAAACTCAGCAGGCGAGGCAGCATCTATGGCATGGGTGACGTTTCGGGTCAAAACCCTTCTTCAAACTGATGAGGGGATACGGGGGGCGGGAAGAAGAAAGGTAGAGGCGGCACGGGGGGGGGGGGGGCAGTGAGAGAGGAGGCTGTTAAACTGTCTTCGGAGAGAGGAGGAGAACTTCTTCAAAGTAGGCACAGCGGGTGAGGCAGTGAAGGAATGGGTGACGCTGAGTTTCTCCAAAGGTAGGCATTTTTGTCTACCTTCAATTGTTCCAGCATCTGCAGTTCCTTCTTAAACATTTTGTCTACTCCGCTGCGATATCTCCTCAAGGTGTGCCTACTTTGAAGAAGTTATCCTTCTCTCTTCGAAGACAGTATAACCGCCTCCTCTCTCACTGCCCCCCCTCTGTGCCATCTCTTTCTTTCTTCTTCCTGCCCCCCTCATCCCCTCATCAGTCTGAAGACCCGAAACGTCACCCTGCTCCTTAGATGCTGCCTCACCCGCTGAGTTTCTCCAGCATTTTTGTCCACATTTGATTGTTCCAGCATCTGCAGTTCCTTCTTAAACACTCCAATTCTTTGCTGTTTCCTTTGCATCTTCAAGCTGCCCAAGTTTAATTGTAGTACCTGCTGACAGCCACCTTCTACAGGTCACCAGCCTTTATTAGGAGGATTTTCACTAGCCAGAAGGTGGTGACTGTGAAATTAATTGCCACAGATGGACGTGGAGGCCAAGTCATTGGGTATTTTAAAAGCAGATTGATGGGTCTTGATTAGTAAGGGTGTCAAAGGTTAAGTGGAGAAGGCAGGAGAATAGGGCTAAGAGGGAAAATAGATCAGCCATGATCAAATGGTGGAGTAGACTGAAGGGCCGAATGGCCTAGTTCTGCTCCTTTGTCTTATGACCACAAAGAGACCACATCAGGCTATTGAGTTTGTGTCTCAAATGCACAACACTGAGTCAGTGAATAGACATAAACACAGAAGCTGTTGGAAACACTCTGTGGGTCAGACAGAGCATGTGGAGAGAGAGGTAGAGTTAATAATTCACATCAAAGATCCTTCACTAGGATGTTTCTGATGTGGGGTCTTTGACCTGAAGCATTGCCTCTATTTCCTTTATCACAAACACTGCCCAAAATGCTGACAGTTTCGAATGTCTATTTCTATTTCAGGTCATATTTACTTTCTTTTTTCCCCCCAATTAAAAGAAATAATTGAAAAATGCAATAAATTTCCTAATATGAAAGGAGTTTATTTTTCAGATCACAATATATTTTCAGGCCTTCTTGGCCCATGCTCTCAAGGAATTGTTGCTTTGAATGCAGTCTGCAAGATGAGACTTGTGTTAATTATCTGGGCCTTTCCTCTACGCTGCCTAACACTAGCTTTGTAAACAATCAGCTTAAGAGAGAACCATGGCTGTAAACTCAAATTTGTCTCTGCCCCACCACGACATATCTGTGCGTCCATCGTTTTCATTTTCTGACTTTTTTTTTTGTTTCTCCCCCATTTCTCCCATCTCCCAAGTGACACGGATTGTTCACAGTTGAGAGGCACAGAGAGGATAGACAGTCAGAACCTTTCTCCCAGGGTGGAAATGTCAAAGGCTAGAGGGCATACTTTAAGGTGAGAGGGGCAATTTATTTTTTACACTGAGAGTGGAGGGTGCCTGGAACACACTGACAGGGGTGGTGGTGGAGGCTAGAAAGTCATAGGTCTTAAGTGATAGGAGCAGAATTAGGCCATTCAGCCCATCAAGTCTACTCCACCATTCAATCATGGCTGATCTGTCTCTCCTTCCTAACCCCATTCTCCTGCCTTCTCCCCACAACCCCGACACCCGTATTAATCAAGAATCTATCTATCTCTGCGTTAAAAATATCCATCGACGGCCTTCACAGCCTTCTGTGGCAAAGAATCCACAGATTCACCACCCTCTGACTAAAGAAATTCCTAACGACAGAGGAATTTAACATCCTTTTAGATAGGCACATGGATTTGCAGGGAATTGAGCGATATGGATCGTATGCAGGTAGAGGGGATTACTTTAACCTGACATCATGTTCGGCAAGGACATTGTGGGCCAAAGTGTCTGTTCCTATGCAGTTCTGTTTTATGTTCCTAGGATCCTACCCATTGTCTTTCAAACAAGTGAGTGAAATATTGGAGGGCCCCAGAAAGTCTTGGTGATTCTCTCCAGTCAATCAATGCCTAGTGTATTTTTGTATCACCGTTTCCAAAATATTGTAGAGGTATTAATCAATCTTTTCTATATATAAGTTGCAAGTAGCATTTGAAAACAAGTTCCAATCACATTTTTTTCCCTATTTCACTAAATGTGAAAAAGAAAACTTAAAATAATAAAAAATCCTTTCCAGGAGACTGACGACTGCAACATATTTTCCATATTTTCCCAGCGTTTCAACATGTTTATCTTACTGTGTTAAATTCCTTTGTAGCACACACACTTATTCATCTGAAAAGGGAGACGATTCGATTGTAACCATCCAGTTATTCCATTCATCCACTCAGAAGAATCAGTTTGCTCTCACAGTTCATTGTTTACGCCCTCCCAAGGAAAACTGGGACAAGTGGTGCCAGGATCGCTGACTCAAATCATGTGGTTATAATATGCTTCTTAAAACTATGATTATCTCCAGAATTATTTATGGTATGTTATGGATGAGTGCAGCTCTTTGCTGAATGTCTGTTATGATGAAGATTGAACCACAAGAGAGAGACCCTGTGTACAGGAAAGTGCTTTAGCCAACTGCCAATTCAATGCTGTTAAACGTTCTGAGTGAAAATTTGGCTTTTCTACAGCATAGTCTTAAAGCTACTCTTGTTTAACTAAACCATGTTTTAGAGAGAAAACATTTTGTAAACGAATTAAGTTACATCGACGTGCCACAGTTCAAACAAGAATCAATCCAATAGAATCTAGATCATATTGTTTTTTAAAGGTTCTGCAACTAACCTCATCATTACAGAGAATTTATCTTGCACTACATGATTAACAAGCCAAAATATTGTTCAAACAAGTAAGTTTATTATTATTGTCGTGTGTACCAAGGTTCAGTGAAAAACGTTGTTTTGCATGCTTTCCAAACAGATCACATATCCATACATAGAAACAATCAAGTCACACTCAAGTACAACAGAAAGAAACTGTCATCACAACATTTCAAAATGGTGCTATGCTTATAGGTTGAAAAGAGATGTAAAAGAGTAGCCCAATTATTGTAATGGATGATAGAAGACCCTTCTCTGGGAAAGGCACACGAAGAGTTGCCACGTGCCAGTGCCATCTTGCAGCAACTCAACAATGTCATGAGATGCAAACAACCAGTTTGGTGATGTTGAAGGGCCTGTCCCACTTACGCAATTTTTTTCGACGTCATAGTCGCAGCAGGTCGCCAAAAATCTACAACATGTTGAAAATCCAGCGGCGACCAGGAAAAAGTACGACTCTTTGGGCAACTATTCACGACCATACAGGCATCATGTCGCGGGGTGACGCCTGTACGGTCGTGAGTAGTCGCCCAAAGAGTTGTACCCTTTTTCTGGTCGCCACGGGATTTTCAACATGTTGAAATTTTTCAGCGACCTGCTGCGATGATGACGGGTGTCGGCAGTCGCTGAAAAAAATCGCGTAAGTGGGACAGGCCCATGACTGTGAGGGGAATATTTGCCAAGACAAGGACAAGGCCCTTGCTGTCACTAGAAATCAACATTATGGATTCAAAAATGTTTAATTGTGTGTTCAGAGCATTGGAATGTGCATAATCTATGTTGAGATGTCGAGAGAAATGCTAGAAATGCAGGGAGTTCGACTGCTAGGTCCAAGTTGTGAGGATACGTACCATGCAGACCACTTTCTCACAATCTCTGACAGTCACTCACTTTTACTATCTTACCATTATTGCACACCAGAATTTGCTTTGGATCTCAATCAAGGTTGTGTGACAAAGGACATAACGGAATAGTCACAATAGTCAAATAGCAAAAGAAAATGATTAACTCTCCTAAAGTAATTATGAGAATGAGCAAGAAAATAATTACAATTTTTTTTGCTCATTCTCATAATTACACTAGCTGAGTTTAAAAAAAATATTTTCTGATAATCAAGGGCCTAGATTCAAAGAGAATCACATTCTTTTGTGCTACCACCTCCACTTTATTTCCTTTACAACTATCGTGTCCATTTATGTCATGCACTCACTTGTTATTTGCCCCATTCTGCACTGTAACTGTTCTCTACTTTTGGATTCCTATTTAGTTTAAATTAAGTTGAAAATTTTACAAAGCAGAAACAATAGAACTTATTTTGTTGAAACCGATGTTTTAGGGGAAAAAAACATTCAAAATGACTCAGGCAGGGCAAGCTCAACAAGAGAGTAGCTTTTTTTTAACCGTTAGAATTAATTGATATAGCTTGATACTTCATCAAACCACCACAGATTTGCACAATTAATGAATACAATTACACGTGACAGAAAACAAATACAACTGTAGATGCTGGACTCTGAAGCAAAAACAAAATGTTTTAAGAACTCAGCTGCATCACCGGAAAGAGAAACCAGTCAAGTTTTTAGGTGAAGCAAACTTTCCTCAGATCTTAGTGTTAACGAAGAAACTGCAGATGCTGGAGAATCGAGGGTTACACAAAATGCTGGAGAAACTCAGCGGGTGCAGCAGCATCTAAGGAGCGAAGGAGATAGGCGACGTTTCGGGTCGAGACCCTTCTTCAGACTGGTTTTTTCGGGTCGAGACCCTTCTTCAGACTTCCTCAGATCTTGCATGTTTCCATCAATGGTAATATACAGTATTAAATACAATATACAAAACCTACTCCATTTATAGTTTTAGGTTCACAAATTATATTAACAATCTATTGCTGAATAACTAACCTCTACAGTTTACCTGAATTTTCAAAGTAACTAGTGTTAATATCACACACAACGATCGGGCAGAGTAGCTCATGTTAAGGTTGTATAACAGGAGTCAGCTTTGCAACATATCCCCAATCAACAGACACCTTCTGATTGCCATAATTAAAGGTTACATTTCTCCTGGCACATTAATGCCTCCACTTCAAAATCCAAATAGAATCCACAGTATGCAGGTGTTTCAATTGCTAAATCGATTACAAAACTCGAAAAAATTAGATTTTGTGAACTACCCGTTGATTTCGGAGTTTTAGTGTGGCATCATAGAGCACAGAAACAGAGCCTCAGCACAACCTGCCCATGCCGATCAAGATGCCCATCTACGCTAGCCCCACTGGCCCACATTTGACCCATATTCCACAAACCCATGTACCTGTCCAAATATCTTTTACATGTTACAGTATCTGCCTCAACTACCTCCGCTGGCAGCTCATTCTATATACCCACTACCCTCTGTGTGAAAAGGTTGCCCCTCATGTTCATACTAAATCTTTCCCACTCACCTTAAGCCTTTGTTCTCTGGGTAAAAGACTGTGCATTTGCTTTAAATTCACATTTTATTGGTATTGGTTTATTAGCGTCATGTGTACTGAAATACAGTGAAAAGCTTTTGTTGCATACTATCCGGTTAAAGTAAACCATACAATATACAAGTACAATCAAGCTATGCAGAAGTACCATATGTGGTATAAAGAGAAAAATACCAGAGTACAGAATATAGTTTTATAGCATTGTAGTGTTATAGTTACAGAGAAAAAGACCAATGTATGCGGTGATGTAGATTGGGACTACATGCTAGCTGATGGGAGGACCGTTCAGTGATCTGATAACAGATGGAATGAAGCGGTTTCTGAATATGGTGATGCATGCTTTCAAACTTTTGAATATTTGTCACATTGGATCACTCGTTCAATCTGTTAATGGGCAGGATCCAGCCCACAGACCCACATGCTTGCATGTGGCGGTGTCATCTGGCAGGTCTTTCACACTCTAGAGTTGTGCCGCCAGGTTAGCGGAGCATGTAAAGGGACTGTTCCACTTGGGCATCATTTGCATCCCAAAATCCTGGGGCACCGCACGTCACTGCCTACGTCACCACGCACCATGCGTGCGCATGCGTCGTAAATGATGTCGCATAAATGACGCCCAAGTGGGATCGGCCCTTTACAGTAAAATTCCAAGCCCCAGTCTGCCTTCAACAGGCTACGGTGAATCATAAAGTTATCATAGATATCACCAGCTGTTAATTGTTGACACAAGTTGAAGCAAATAAAAAGCTAATTGAAAATAGTTAACTGTTAATTAAAAATAAACCAAAGCAATAAGAAATAATTAAGATAATAAACTGAAACAAAATAATTTAAAACTCGCCCTGCTCTTTGTCTTCCGATCTGCATCTGAGATACCCATTGAAATTCATGGGCTATCAGATGGAAATGTCCCTAGTGTAATGCATAGAGTTCCCAGAAGGACTGTCATTAAGTCCTAGTCTCAAACTCTCATCAGTTTGAATTCTGAACTCCAGCAGTTCTCATTAGAACCACGCACCAAATCCTGCTAGATTTTCGGTGCATAAATTTTTCTAATTTACTGCTTCATCTACATTTAACAATGTTCGCCATCTTTGTAACAATCTGCTCGCTCACTACTTTAATACTCTTGCCCCTACTAAAACGGTTCTGTTTATTCACTCCATATACTGCTCCACCTTCAGTCTCTCAAGTCCAAAAAGTACAGACAGGAATAGATTTGTTGCACAACTGGTCTAGCTGAACAAAGTTTACTGCTCTTCTCTGCCGAACTCTTCACTGTTCCAGGAAGAATGCAAGAATAACACTCATTTCTCTAAAGCTTTCCGTTCTTAAAATTTCCCTACTCTGCGATTTCTATCTCCATCTTCAACATAAAGAGGCACTGACTGTGTGTAGTTGTGGTCATCCCATTGTAGGAAGGTTGTGGCTTTGGAGAGAGTGCAGGAATAGGTTCAATGCCTGGATTAAAAGGAATTACATATGTGGAAAGGTTGGATAAAGTTGCATTGTTTTCTCCGGAACATGGATAGAGGAGTGACGATAAAAATAAAAAATTATGAGAGGCATAGATAGGGTAGATAGTCTTTTTCCAGGGTGGAAATGTCATGGACTAGAGAGCATAGGTTTAAGGTAAGAGGGGCAACAGAGTGTTAGGGTGCCTGGAACACACTGTCAGGGGTGATGGTGAAGGATACGATAGTAACATTCAAGATGTTTTTAAATAGGCACATGGATATACGGCGAATGGATGTGCAGGCAGAGTAGATTAGTTTAACTTGCCATCAAGTTTGAAATGGACATAGTGGGCCGAAGGGCCTGTTCCTGTGCTGTACTGCATTGTTTAATGTTCAGAGAGTTTGTGGCCATTTAAGATGAGACAATTCATGCCATATTTCCTCTCTTCCAACCCCTCACGTATGAAAACAAATCTCCTGCCCACTTTTGGAAAAATATTGGAAATACATTTTTGACACTATTTCTGTAGTTTTGGGTATTGATTTACAACCTCAACCTATTACTGCAATTTTTGGGCTACCCATGTTAGATTCTATTCATCTGTCCTGTTCCGCCCATCGGCTGATTGCTTTTACCACATTAATTGCCAGAAGATCTATTTTATTTTAATGGAAAGACTCTATTCCTCCGACCACACTCCATTGGTACTCTGAAACGATATCATGTTTAAATTTAGAAAAAATTAGGAGTGACATTGTTGAACCCTTGGTTAAATTTGATAGGACTTGGGGAAGATTTATTCAAAATTTTCATAGGACATAAATTGTCCCCTCTCCAACTGATATAATAATTATTTTACCTTTATACGGTGGAACGGACTTGACGACAAACAGGGACTTAAATTGTTGAAATTCTTTGCAGCCCAGATTCTGTTTTTCTTTTTTTTCTAGTTTAAGGGGGGGGGGTTTCTTTTTTCATTTTTTCTCTTTTTTTCTTTTTTTTTCTTTTTATCTTTTTGTTTTTATATGTATAAGCACTTTTAAACACTTAACTATATTTACATAGAGACCGGGAGGTCTATATTCAATGTGTATTTTGACACTGGACTCATATTTAGGTTATACCTGTTATTAATGTAATCCTGATCCCTGTGTATCAATATCATTGTTATGTTTATCATTAGTTTTTTTTGTTTTGTTTTTGTCTTTGAAAAAAAACGAATAAAAAGATTTTAAAAGAAAGAAAGAAATCTCGGGTACACAAAAGGCTGGAGAAACTCAGCGGGTGCAGCAGCATCTAAGGAGCGAAGGAGATAGGCGACGTTTCGGGTTGAGACCCTTCTTCCGACTGGTCAGGGATCAGGGAAACGAGAGATATAGACAGTGATGTGGAGAGATAAAGAACAATGAATGAAAGATATGCAAAAAAGTATCGATGATAAAGGGAACAAGCCATTGTAAGCTGCTTGTAGTGTGAAAATGAGAAGCTAGTGCGACTAAGGTGGGGGAGAGCGATAGAGAGAGAGGGAATGTCTGGGCCCGAGGGCTGAGGGAGAGGTGGGACGGGGAGGAGACAGCAAGGGTTAACAGAATTGAGAAAATTCAATGTTCAAGCTCAGAGGATGCAGACACCCCAAGCGGAATATTAGGTGCTGTTCCTCCAACTTGCGATGTTGCTCACTCTGGGCCTCCTCCATGTCACAGGGATATAGGGTGGTAAAGAAGGCTTTTAGAACATTGCCCTACATCAGTCAGGGTATTGAATAGAGAAGTTGGGATGTCTGTTACAATTGTACAAGACGTTAGTGATGCCACATTTGGATTATAGTCTTCAGTCTTGGTCACCCTGCTATGGGGGGTGGGGTCGGGGGGGGGGGGGGATGTCACTGGAAAGTGTGCAGAGAAGATTTATGAGGGCGTTGCCAGGACTTGAGGGCCTGACCAATAGGGAGAGATTGGGCAAGCTAGGAGCTCAGAAAGGGTGATCTTAGAGAGGTGTTTGAAATCATGGGGGGAATTGATAGGATGATTGCAAGGTATTTTATCCAGAGGCAGGTAATCAAGAACCAAAGGGCATAGGGTTATGGTGAGAGGGGAAAGATTTAATAGGAACCTAAGGGGCCACATTTTCACACAGAGGGTATAAGGAATGAGCTGTCAGAGGAGGTAGTTGAACCAGGTTCAATAACAATATTGAACACACTTGGATGGGTACATTGATTGAAAAGCTTTAGAGGGATATATGGAGCAAATGCAGGCAAATGGGACTAACTCAGATGGGGCATCTTGGTCGATGTGGACGAGTTGGGTCAAAGAGCCTGTTTCCGTGCTGTATGACTCTACGAATCTAAACATTAGAAGCATCTGCTCCTCTATGCTGTCCTACTTTACTCTTGACAACTAACAAGTACTTAAGCTGGCTGGCAGACAGGAAACCGCGATAGAGAATTTGAAAGGTTGACTGCAAAATGATGAGGGATCCCACTCTTTAGATATTCTCATCATGGCTGCCCAGTCCCTCATCATCCTACCTTCCCGCTAGCAGCAGGAACTCTCTCCCCGTATCCCCATCACAAAATACTCTGTAAGTTTTTTTTACGGTTACTCTTCTGAAAGCATTGAGAGATATTTTACTAAATCAAGGGCACAATACAATGATGTCTATTAATAACCAGAATAGAAAAAGAGTCAAAGTTTTTCAAATGTCCCCTGTCAATGCAAAGAGCTATTAAAAACTTTTAAGATGATAAAAGGACAATATTTGAGGTGAACTATTACTTCTGAATAAAATGTGGCTTCTGCTTTTGTGCAAGTTACTCATCTGCTGACTACCAGATAAGAAAATAAGTAATGTCTGAACTGCCTGCATCCTTCAGGCTTTCTGGAAAACGATAAGATGACTAGTCACTTCATAACAGTGACAGGCTAGTCAGAGGATATACTGTACATTTTGTTTTACATTTAGTATTGACTTCTGTTTAGACATTCGTCAACACTGATTATATCTGGTGAGGCAGCAGGAACTTTAATGGATTCCTTCAAATAGACAAGCACATCTGATGAAAAACAGTGTGTTCATCAAAACAGACTTACTCAAAGCCAATAAGCATGCACTGTGTACCAGTTAATAATCTCTGTCTGAATCACTCTTCTGGCTGATGCTTCATAGCAGTGCCCAGACTCTGCTGAGGTTTCAAATTTTCATTATGTTTAACAGACCATAGTGAAGACAGTCAGATGACTTTGAATAAATCTCGATGCTATTCCAACCCCAAAACACGCAGATGCTTTATTTACAAAGAGGCATTGCAATAAAGGTATGTCCAAATTTGAACTGCATGACACCTCCAGGCAGATTGATTAAATACGAGCAGAACCATTGTAGGGCATGCAAAAATATTAATTAAAAAGTCATATTCTTCTTTTAACTCCAAACCTCGAATTCCACAACTGTCAAGCAGAGGGCAAAATTGATTTCACACCATTTTTATTGATGGCCATTTCTTCCCCCTAAGATTAATGTCAGGCATAATACTGACTGATTGTCACGGCATAATTTAATGACCCAAGGTGTGATCTTATAAATGATAGGTAATGAGATAGAGATGAGATGGAATACATTTGAAATGACACATAATGAGATGGAGATGGTTTAGGAGATATTTTTCCCTTTGAATTCTGGTACAAATCTTCCCAGAGAGGAATTCATTAACCTTTGCCCCTTTGAATATTCATGAACCCCATGAGCTAACATTTTCTGAATTAAAGTGCATTCCATAAATAAGCAAAACACCACATTTCAATATTTTCAGTTAACCCTTCTCTCCCCAGAATATTTCTCAAAGCTACCCATCGCACATCAAATTAACTCTGTTCAATTTGAACGCTTTGCAATTTTTGTCACCACAAAGTTCTATTATACTTGCAAATAAAATATTGATTACCTGTTCTGGGAAAACAAGTGCCAACCTAAACCAGATTAGTTTGAGATTAATAGTAGGAGTGTTTTTTGAATCTTTTTAACAAGAAGCAAGTCTATTAAAGAGTTTGTATAAAGAACATGGATCAATGTGCAAATTAGTGTGAATTGAAAATGTGGGAGAAAATATTAGATCACTAGTACTACAATATACCATTACATAAATAAAAGCTTCTTATTGGAATAAAAAAGGCAATAATCAAGGCACTATAATGGATAGACACAAAATGCTGGAGTGACTCAACGGGTGAGGCAGCATCCATGGAGAGAAGGAATTGGCGACGTTTCTGGCCTGCTCAACCTCTCGCTAGCTCAGGCCCTCGAATCCTGGCAACATCCTCAAAGCTTCTCTAACTATCTTTTGGTAGAACGTATGTGTAGGAAGGAACTACAGATGCTGGTTTACACCGAAGATAGACACAAAATGCTGGAGTAACTCAGTCGGACAGCCAGCGTCTCTGGAGAGAAGGAATGGGTGACGTTTCGGGTCGAGACCCTTCTTCAGTCCCCTGACAGTCTGAAGAAGGGTCTCGACCCGAAACGTCGCCCATTCCTTCTCTCCGTCGGTGCTGCCTCACCCGCTGAGTTACTCCAGCATTTTGTGTCGACCTTCGATTTACCAGCAGCTGCAGTTCTTTCATAAGCGCTATAATGGATTATTGATTAGCAAGAATTGTAGCCATTTTGGGTTTTTTCTCTCTATGAAAACCGTTGTACTGGTCCCAACAAAGCAACACTCCAAATCCAACCAACATTAAGGCCCAAAACCTGCATGGACTCATTCTGACTTTTCATGAGATGTACTAAGTGAAGACACTAAGTGCAAGGTGCGTCGGATGTTGATCCTATTAGATCTTGCTTGCTACGTCTGAACTCTTTGCCATTGTCAATGCAAGATTCTGCCTATTCTTACATCTGTAAGAAAATGTAAGATTCTGCCTATTGGAAGTTTCTGAGCAAGAGTCAATGATTGCTGTGTTCTGAAGTAAATGAAACAAAGCTGCATTTTTGTGCCATTTCTTTACATCTCATACTTTACTTCTGCAATCCAGTAATTGTTGTTCAGTAGCCACCACACACTCCCACCCACCTTACCACAAGTGAAATATGAATGAATGGCCAAATATTCTGATTTTTAAGAGTTTGTGAAGGATAAATATCGGCCAGGATATGGAAGAAACTGCATTTACTTTAATGCTAGTCGTTCAGATGAGTTTCAAGCATGGATCATTACTTGGAATTATGATTGTATTGGTATTGGTTTATTATTGACAAGTGTACAGAGATAAGGTGGAAAACTTTGTTTGCGTGCTATCCAGTCAAATCGTACTAACTGGGAAGGGGGAGGGGATAGAGAGGGAAAGCAATGACTATTTGAAGTCCTCTAAAGCCTCCAACCTTATCGTTCCCCAGCCCCGCAGGGCCCAATTTTATCTTCTATTTCAAATAACCCTTGCTTTCCCTCTCTATCCCCCACCCCCCCTTCCCAGTTCTCCCACCAGTCTTGTTGTCTCCGATTACATTCTATCTTTGTCCCGCCCACTCCTCTAACATCAGTCTGAAGAAGGGTATCGACAAGAAAGGTTTTGGGTCAAGACCCTTCTTCTGACTTCTACCCAGAGATGCTGCCTGTCCCACTGAGTTACACCAGCATTTTGTGTCTACCGTCGATTTAAACCAGCATCTGAGATAAAATGTAGCCGGAGTCAGTAAGACTGGCCGGAGAACTGGGAAGGGGGAGGGATGGAGAGGGAGGGAAAGCAAGGGCTACTTGAAGTTAAAGAGGTCAATGTTCATACCACTGAGGTGTAAGCTGCCCAAGTTAAATATGAGGTGCTGTTCCTACAATTGCTCGCCTCACTCTGACAATGGGGGAGGCCCAGGACAGAAAGGTCAGTGTGGGAATGGGAGGGGCAGTTAAAGTGTTTTGCAACCGGGAGATCAGATAGTTTATGTGTAAGAAGGTACCGCAGATGCTGGTTTAAACCAAAGACAGACACAAAAAGCTGGAGTAAAGGGCCTGTCCCACTTGGCCGTCATGTGCGCCTCATTTACGCGTTATATGTCAATTAGGTCGACGCTTTGTGATGCACATGCGTTGCGCATGGTGAGGCGTGGAATCGTATGCGGTGGCGAGCGGTGCTCCAGGATTTAGTACAGGAACGAAATGCTCGCACGCCACCTGCGTGACATATCGTGTACGCACGCTGATGCATTGGCGTCGTACACTGGAGTCCCGACGTCTCAAGTGTAGTGCGTGGTGATGCATGGTTACGTCACCGTGCATCAACGTCCTGTTGCGCGCCGCAGGGTATTCTAATGACGGCTTTGCTGACGTGTGATTTGCATGCGATGTCGCGCATCACGACGCGTCGACCTATTTTACATATGACGTGTAAATGAGGCGCAAATGACTGCCAAGTGGGACAGGCCCTTAACTCAGCGGGACAGGCACCTTTTCTGGAGAGAAGGAATGGAGAGAAGGCGATGCCTTACTGGAGATCACAGTTTTGGCTCCGGAGTGTTGGGCCTGCCAACTTTAACACCGTGGAGCTGTGGTCTGCGGAGCTTCCAGCCGCGGGCGGCGCTCACTTTAACATCGCGGAGTCCTGGGATCCTTTGCCGGAGATCACCAGTGTTGGAGCTCCGCCCAGCTCGGCCTGTGGACTTCGGAAGCCGCGGTCTCCGGTAAGAAGTGGCCGATTTGGAAATCCAAGCCGCTGAGAGTGTTCTTTCGTACCGATGTCGGTGCTCCAATCATCCAGGCAAGAGGGCCTGAACATCGGGCTGCCGTAGCGGTGACTGCGGAGGGCTCAAAGGCCCAGACCACGGGTGAACAAGAGGGTGACTTAGAGGAAGATGACTGAAGATTATTGCCATCCCTCACAGTGGGAAACATTGATTCCGCTGTTGGGGATGTTCATGTTAAATTCTATAGCGTTGTGTTCATTTTATTTTATCTGTGTGGCTGCATGGTAACTCAGATTTCACTGCACCAACTGGTGTATGTGACAATAAATGTAACTTGAACTTGAAGGGTGATGTTTCGGGTCAAGGAGGTTTAGGTGGACTGAGCAGGGGTGTCCAGCGTAACGATCGCCGAGCCTGCGCGTGGTTTTGCCGCTATATAGGAGTCCACACCTGGAATGAAGGACACAGTAGATGAGGTTGAAGGAGGTGCAAGTGAACCTCCGACTCACCTGAAAAGACTGTTGGGGTCCTTGGACGGGGTCGAAGGGGGAGGTATAGCGACAGGTGTTGCATTGTTCCATCTCCTTGTCTCTTCCCTCCTTGAAATCAAGGAGGGAAGAGATATGGACTTTGAGACTTTTGCCTTCCATCACAGTGAGGAGGTGCCTGGTGGACTCACTGTGGTGGATGTTAAACTGTGTTGAGTGTGTGTTTTGTTGTTTTGTTCTATATTATGACTGCAGGGTTCGCATTTCGTTGTACTGTAAATGTGCAATGACAATAAAGTTGAATCTAATCTAATCTAATCTAATCTCCTGCGGTTGCAGGGGGAAATACCTGGGGAGGGGGTAGTTTGGGTGTGAAGGGATGACTTGACCAGGGAGTTGCAGAGGGAACAGTCATTGCGGAAAACAAAAGGGGTGGAGATGGGAAGATATGGCTAGTGGTGGGATCCCGTTGGAGGTGGCAAAAATGTTGGAGGATTATGTGCTGTATGCGACGTTGATACGGTGGAAGGTGAGGACTAGGGGCACTCTGTCCCCGTTACGACTGGGGGGGAGGGGGAACAAGAGCGGAGCTGCGGGATATCGAGGAGACCCTAATGAGGGCCTCATCTATGATGGACGAGGGAAACTCCTGTCCCTTAAAGAATTAGAATATCTGCAATGTTCTGGTATGGAACACCTCATCTTAGGCGCAGATGTGGCTTAGACGTAGGAATTGTGAATAGGGGATAGGAGCTTTAAAGGAAGCAAGGTGGGAAGAGCTCAGGCACTTGCCGTCAGGGTAGGCAACAGTGCCTACCCGGACTAAAATTATAAAAAGGTAATTATTAAATATAAATAGTAAAAATTTACTAAATTCAGTGTTTATTATTAAACGGTTATTATTTTAATAATTGATCTTAGGTAGGCATAATTCTCCCGTACCTTTCATCTGCAGTATGAGTAATACGCGTAATTATGTTCAACTCATGTGCAGTGGACGCTGCTTCAAGTCTTCACTTACAACGGGCAATAAAGGCAGCTGAAATCCTGCCTTTGCACCGTGGACTGCGCATGCCTTCAGGCGAGGAGACCAATCTGCGCATGCTCGGTTTTAAGATTTAAAAAAAAAGTTGACTGACTGCCTACAGGACCGATCTGTGCATGTGTGCTTTTTTACGCTTTTCTGCGCATATTTTTACGATTTTTAAAAGTCGACTGACTGGCCAATGCCTACCCTGAGTAATTACTCATTGCACGTGTCTGGAAGAAGTGTAGTCTAGATAGCTGTGGAAGTCAGTGGGATCAATAAAATTATGTTTTATTAAGGAAGATGAAATTTTAAAATACCAGTAAATACCTCCTAAATTTTGTTTGCATGACTGATTGCTGAAATATGTACACAGAGATATCCATCTAAGATTGTTTGTTACATTTCATTCAGCCCATTGGTAACCAAATAACCTATTTACTTGCATGGTGCTTCAGATGGTTAAGTACAGTAAAGATTCTTTCTACTTTCCAGAAAGTGGATCAATAGAAACTATTTGTGACCATCATAAACGGGAAAGCAACATTGTGGAAAAGCAGCCAATGCTTTTACAAGCACGGCACTGAGAATGATCAGGAAGGGTGTCAAGGGTGATGGGGAGAATGGGGTTGAGAGGGAAAGATAGATCAGCCATGAGTGAATGGGAGACTAGACTCAATGGGCCCTGTGGCCTTATTCTTCTCCCATGACTTACAAACTTATGAAAGTTTACAAGTCTACAAGTTTAATGCAGAATTTCTAAGTTGTTGCCATTCATTCAGCCCCCAGTAGGCCATGTTGCCTTCCTTTTTGCTGAAGGCTGGTTAATTATATAATTGAAAACGTTAAAAAATATTTTGAAAAAGCTATTTTATGACATTACAGCTTACAGCTTTTTTAATATACATACTCCAATCTTTATAATGCACTCCTAAAGTTTAAAGGACTCTTCTTCATGGTTTGCTACGACAGAATTTATAACGGATAGACCACTCAGCCAACATCATGTTTGGAAAATGTGAGGCAGCCCTTGGAGCAAACGAATACAAATATCTGATATCAGAAAAGTGGAAACCTAAGCCTCATAGATGACCAGATTCTGTTAAACGACACAAAGTGCAGGAGTAACTCAGCAGGTCAGGCAGCATCTCTGCAAAACTTGAATAGGTGACGTTTTGGGTCTGGACCCTTTCAAGCCGTTTTTTTGGATGTCGATGTATTGTACATTCATTTATCGTACAGCCACTGACCACAAGATAGGCCTCATCAAGATGTTTAGTTTAGTTAGAAATACTGTTTGGCGACCAGTCCTTCATCCCACCGAGTCCGCACCGGTCATCAGTCACCCGTTCATATTTGTTCTATGTAATCCCCGCTCATATTGAAAGTTTTAATTAAACCAGAGGTGAAATAAAATGTAGCTCTGCTGTTTCTTTTATTTATTACCCATCATGGTTGTAGTTACTCAATTATACCTTTTAATCAAAAGATTAAGTAATATAGTTCTGGAAATGGTTATTTCCACTGTATTCCTTAATCTTTTGATTAAGTTGGTCAAAGTAATCCCAGGATTGTTCTTAGGATTTCACTCATTAACAAATTTTGCTTGAAAAACATAACGTTCATTTACTCTACATTCATAGATGAAAACATGATTGTTATCAAAATAAGCAAAAGCAAATCAAATAAAATTGCAAAACCAAGCATTGTAAAGAGAAAGATTCAAACTGCTATGTTCACAGGATTCTTCATCGGATTTTACTGAGATTCCAGGAGATGTGAAGGTTCCCGCAAAGTGATGCAGGGGGAGATATAGACCTTAATCATGAACATACCTGTACATGCACTTACCTCTGTGCCTTCAGTTCAAAAGTCAAGGGAAGATTTCAATAATGAAAAGCATTGACTGGAACTTTTATTCCACTATCCTGAGGCAGGCTTGACAGGGGATAGGGGTGGGAAGAGGGCAGAGACAGGCTAATAATCAACTGCTTGCCATCGGCTGGTACTAAATTGAAATATTTTAATGAGATTGCATGCTTCCAATTTTATTAGCAGTTCAGATTTGTGCTGGGTTCCCCCGCTCTCGGGAAAGCCCACTTACTGAAGGGAAATGTGAAAAAGACACATTGGTTATGGGTCTCCTAAGGGTTACTTGCCAGCCACAAGCAGGAATGTTTTCCCTTGATCTCCATGCAAACTAGTTAACCTCTCCACAATCAAAATCCTCCCCTCCCATCTTATATCTATCGCATTGAATAGGCCCCATTGAAGCTGTATATTACTAATACAATGTGAAGCATATACCAGATTTCATGGTTAATTAACCAAAGCAGAGACGACCATTAATAAAACAGGTTCGCAAAGTAATTAACAAACACAGCATGACGGGCTTGGCATTTGCTACAGAATGAAGCTTGTATTAATGGCGACGAAGGTTGAGTATTAACTGACTTTAATGAGCAATTTCTTCAGTTCCGATTGCATCGCTGAATTTCAAATCTTTAAAGTAAAAGATGCCTTGGGATTGTGCCATTATGTCTTTTACATTCACCCAAGTGGGCAAGTTGGTCTTCCATTTAATTCAAAGAAGACATTAGTTCAAATAAGACATCTCAAACAGTGTGGCATACCCGCAAAACCTTCAGCCAGGATTACGAGCTTGTCTCAGGAGTACTTGAGCCCAAAGCCTTCTAACTCTAAACTCAGCGTGCTTCCAAAAGAGCCAAGATGGCACAATGGATTTGATATGTCAGAGAACCATGCTAGTAACAACAACTAATCAGTGTTAAGTTCTTAATGAAATTTCTCACTGTGGCAGTATTCCTGAAGATATGCAACTCAAGGCTCCAACATTCTCAGTGTAACATTCAGGAAGGGGAGGGAAAGCTGCCTTTGTAATGATCCACTACTCCTGGCTAAAGTCGACTTTAGTGAAACATGGAAGAAGCTTTGTAACAATCAAGCCAAAATTTCAGAAAGAAATGACTGGAAAAATAAAAAATGTGGTATTAAAATTTAAAAAATTAAAATATTAAATGGAGAGCAACATTTTAAGAACTTTCAGATGTGCAAGATTGTGACACGAGCAGAAAGATCAGCTATAATTGGAGAAAAAAGCTTTCGCAGAGTAAACCACAGAAGGTCACAAGTTTATAATGTTACCAAAACCACAAAGATCTTCCCAATGATTTCACTTCTGTGAATGTATTTATCCGCAGACATAAAAGACAAAAGAACAATATTATTTTCCCACCAATTAAACATTCTTCTCTCATCTTTATTGATTTGAATTCTATTGAGAGCAAGAGGACGGGAATGATTTTGGAAGCATATTCAGGAATTTTTAAATGGGCATGATGAGGCCTTGAAGCAGAAGCCTCAGTTTAGACTGTATTTAGCATGTAGTGGCACCAGGGCTTTTTAAGCTATAGTTTGGTGGTAGTGAATGCAAACCAGTGATCATCCAAATGAGACCAATAATAGACAATAGGTACAGGAGTAGGTCATTCAGCTCTTCGAGCCAGCATCGCCATTCAATGTGATAATGGCCGATCATCCACAATCAGTACCCCGTTCCTGCTTTCTATCCATATCCCCATGACTCCGCTATCTTTAAGAGCCCTATCTAGTTCTCCCTTGAAAGTATTCAGAGAATCGGCCTCCACCGCCCTCTATGGCAGAGAATTCCACAGACCACAACTCTCTGTGTGGACAAGTGTTTCTGCATCTCCGTTCTAAATGGCTTATCCCTTATTCTTAAACTGTGGCCCCTGGTTCTGGACTCCCCCAACATCAGGAACTTGTTTCCTGCCTTTAACGTGTCCAAACCATTAATAATCTTAGGGTACACAAAAAGCTGGAGAAACTCAGCGGGTGCAGCAGCATCTAAGGAGCGAAGGAGATAGGCGACGTTTCGGGTCGAGACCCTTCTTCAGACTGGTCAGGGATCAGGGAAACGAGAGATATAGACGGTGATGTGGAGAGATAAGGAACAATGAGTGAAAGATATGCAAAAAAGTATCGGTGATAAAGGGAACAAGCCATTGTAAGCTGTTTGTGGTGTGAAAATGAGAAGCTAGTGCGACTAGGGTGGGGAGAGATAGAGATAGAGGGAATGCCAGGGCCCGAGGGCTGAGGGAGAGGTGGGAAGGGGAGGAGACAGCAAGGGTTAACAGAATTGAGAAAATTCAATATTCAAGCCCAAAGGATGCAGACTCCCCAAGCGGAATATGAGGTGCTGTTCCTCCAGCTTGCGGTGTTGCTCACTCTGGCCGTGGAGGAGGCCCAGGACCGAGAGGTCGGATGTGGAATGGGAGGGGGAGTTGAAGTGCTGAGCCACCGGGAGGTCGGGTTGGTTATTGCGGACCGAGCGGAGGTGTTCGGCGAAGCGATCGCCAAGCCTCCGCTTGGTCTCACCGATATAGATCATCTGGCATCTGGAGCAGCGGATGCAGTAGATGAGGTTGGAGGAGGTGCAGGTGAACCTCTGTCGGACCTGGAAGGACTGCTTGGGTCCCTGAAAGGAGTGGAGGGGGAGGTGAAGGGACAAGTGTTGCATTTCTTGCGGTTGCAAGGGAAAGTGCCCGGGGAAGGGGTAGAGTGGGAGGGGAGGGAAGAATGGACAAGGGAGTTGCGGAGGGAGCGGTCTTTGCGGAAGGCAGACAGGGGGGGAGATGGGAAGATGTGGCGGGTGGAGGGGTCACGTTGGAAAAAGATTAATAATCTTATATATTTCAATAAGATCCCTCTCATCCTTCTAAATTCCAGAGTATACAAGCCCTAGAGAATATACAAGACCAGTTGTTTGCAAATGTGTAGATTGCCATTGAATGTTTTATCACAACATAACTGGCAAAAAAAAAAAAATAATGCCCAGTTGCTGTTGGAGCTGTAAATACCACCGAATAATCACGCTAACCCTTTCCCATATACTTTGAATACTATGTCTTCACAACATTTGACCAAACTCTTCGAGGAATTCATATTTTTCTTTTGTAATGCGATTTCACTTTTTAGGAGTCAGCTGCACAAATGTAGCTTTGCCTGATACCCAGGCTTCACTCTGCACCCTTTCCAAAGCCTCCAAATCATTCCTGTAATGGGACGACTAGAACTGTACGCAATACACTAAGTGCGGGCGGCCCAACCAAAGTCCTATAAAGCTGCACCAGGACTTGTTGACTCTTCCACATCTTACTGAGGAAAGAAGATCGGTACAAAATGCTGGAATAACACAGCAGGTCAGGCAGCATCGCTGGAGAAAAGGAATGGGTGACATTTTAGGTCGGAACCCTTCTTCAGACTGCGAGGGGGTTTCTGATCAAAAAACATCACCCTTTCCTTTTCTCCGGAGATGCTGCCTGACCCGTTGATTTACTCTAGCATTTTGTGTCTATCTTCGGGTATAAACCAGCACCTGCAGTTCCTTCCTACAATTAACGAGGAATCAGATGAGAACGAGGCCAGTTGCAACAGCATTCTTTCCTTGCAGATCACGGTGGCTGTGTTTAGAAACCTGCTTGACTCCTTCCTTCCAAAGGCATCCTGTAACGTGCCACTATAGGCCATCAAGAGTGCTACACAACTTTGCTGAAAATGGATGCAAGGAGCATGCAAATGACTCATTTGGCTCCCTTGCACGAGTTCAAATTATGCCAATCAATTAGGACAAACACTGTTAAATCCAAACCAGGTTCTTAGCAGGCACCTATTCAGCATGTGTTTCATGACCATCCTTCAAGTAAAACGCTAATGTGAAAATGATTCACTCATGTACAATCCTTCTCCAACAGGCTAATTAAGCCAAGATAATTGCACAGAGGTATTACATTTATGTAATGGGAGGCTGATGAATGGAAAGATAGAAGCAAGATCATTGTTTTGTGCTGATAACAGATAAAATAAAATGCTGATTGGTAACAAATGAAGAAGGCCTGATGGCAAACAAAAGTAGATATGCACAGGGAATCTAAGAATAACACCGGAAGAACCACCTGTAGGTTAATAAAAAATACTGAATTGTTATCTGAACACATCCAATTTTAATAAACACATAAATAATAATGATTGGTTCAGCTGGTTGAATGGACAGAAACAAATATTTTTTGATTTAAGTGGTTCATAATTATTGCATTTCCCAATCCAACAGTATAAGAATGCAAAATTGTCATCTATTTTGTTGTTTCAAAGATCAGAAAGCATTAGTACTACAATCCAGGTGTTTGATTAATATCATGATGCATTAAAAAACATCCATGTTTTGGTATGTAGGCTGCTTCGTTTTTGTCATTCCATAATTGTGCTCGAGAATGAGGAGGTGAGCTGCCTTCTTCAATGGTGCAGTCCTTCTGGTGAAGGTGTTTCCAAAATGCAAAATGCAAAAGGGAGTTTTAATTTAGTTTAGTTTAAGTTTGAGATACAGAAAGCATACAGGCCCTTCAGCCCAGTGAGTCCACGCCGAACATCGATCTTCCAGTCCTCCTAGTTCTGAAGAAGGGTCTCGACCCGAAGTGTTACCCATTCCTTCTCTCCAAAGATGCTGCCTGTCCCGCTAAGTTACTCCAGTTTTCTGTGTCTATCTTCGGTTTAAACTAACATCTGCAGTTCTTTCCTACATGCTAGTTCTATGTTACCGCACCTTCACATCCACTCCCTACCCACGAGGGGTCATTTATAGAGGCAAACTTACCTAGCAATATCTGCCTACAAATATCTGGAACTTACTTGCATGCATAGAAGCTTAACTGAACACCACAGATTCTTTTGAAGGAGAAGCCAGATAAGTGCGAGGGAAAAAATAATATAATTTCTCTCGACAACTAAGTTTGAGTGGAGACAGAAGATTTACATGATGCATAAATGCAGATATAGACCGCTGGGGGCAAGTATCCTGCTTCTGTGCAAAAAAAAAAAAACGGGACTGTTGGAAGGGTGACAACTGATTCTTCCACTCACAAGAATCAGCAATGGCACCATTATTTATCAGAGACCTCTTTCTGAAATTGTCTGCTGTGTTATAACCTTACAACAATGGCCACACATCAGATGTACGTTATTTGATGTGAAGTATCTGTAAAGACGTATAAAGGACAGAAAAATGTGATGCATAAATGCAAGTCCTTTATCCACTTCTGGGGCTCATCAATCAGCACAGTCTCACAAAGCATGTCAATGCATTACAGTGCAATTTTCTTTTGTTTTTCTACGTACGAAGGGAAAGGGAAGGATTTCACAAAGAAGTCAAGAAAAGGTTATCAGAGCCTGTAGTAATTTCCTGAACCTTTGAAGAGGAGACTTGGCAATTTTAACTGGCACTCCACCCTGTGGAAATGATAATGTTATCCAAACTCCCACCACACCCTGCTTAAATTGATCCCGAGAGAATCACCACTCTGTCTGACCAAAAATGTTCACACATCATCATGTTTCAAAGTCTTCCACCTTTTTGATGTGTTTTCTAAAGGAACAGATTTGACAACTAATGCATTTGACATTAATTGGAAATATGTCAGCCAACGTGAGAAGTGCCGCAAGTGTTGCATTTTTAACTCTCAAAACCGTTCCAAATTCATAAAGGGGTTGATTATTTTTATAATAGTTTCTATACCTGAATTATTGTTCTAAATATTAATGTGGAAAGATACATGCTATGTGGAAAGACACAAAAAGTTTTAAAAAGGGAAGAATTAATTGGAACAATAATGAAAAACTTGAACAGATGCTTCTGTGAAAAAGCACACTTCTCAGCTTAAACAGTCCAACTTCTCATTGGCAATGGAAAAGAAGGAATTCCACAGTTCACCACATTGTTTCTCTTGAGATCACACCTTCCCCAGCCAATAATGGAGTTACCAGGCACCACCCTGCCTGACGTCATTTAGGGCTGGCTGTGATTAGTCCTGGTCTTTTTTCGCCTCCAGCTCTTCACCTCCCCCCACCCTCCCCCATACCCAACTTTCAGTCTGAAGAAGGGTCCCGACCCGAAATGTCACCCATCCTTTTCTCCAAAGATGCTGCCTGACTCACTAAGTTACCCCAGCTCTTTGCTTCTCTTTTTGGTATAAGCCAGCATCTACAGTTCTTTGTTTCTACTCATAGAATTAAATTCATGGTCCTTTCTGGAAATGCCAAACATTTTCCAACCCACGGACAAAGCATTGAACTTCCATGCACGAAGCCCATATAAGCAGCAAGATGTTAGTAACCAATTTCTTTTTTTAAAAACACAAGGTGACATCGAGCATAAGAATAAATATTGACTATTCCAGCTTTTTGTGTCTGTCTTCAGCACCTCTGGCGAACATGGATGGGTGTTGTTTTGGGCAGGGACCCTTCTTCAGTCAGTATCAATCCAGTTGGTGGCAGGTTACATTGCTGTGAATGCAGTTTAGCCCTTTTTTTTTTAAACCATGGATGTGAATTTCTGTGCTTCTCTCCCTGGGTTCAGTATCTACTTTACTTATCTCAGGCTCTACTGTTGATAAATCTGCTGAAATATGTATGCTGTAAGGTAACACTTCTCAATCGGCATCTCAGTAAAGTGAAAACAAATGCGCACAACGTTGTGCCCAGCGGCAAACCCACCCGCACGTGCTGCTGACTGACACGGTAGGTCTGAATTTAACATTTATGGATGCCCTGGTTTCAATTAACTGGTGAAGTGTCAGCCCAGCGCTCAATAGCAAGACCTTAATTGCCAACAGGATGTTCCAAATATAAATGGAGGTTGGGTGTGAAGAATAAGCCCTCCCCTTGGAAGGACCCAGTGCACTGATTGCTGGGTATGCCAGCCTTTCAAGCACAACAAACCCACATACATTTCACTGAAAGAATTTAAAAAACTGTTGAAAATGTGACACGTGAAAAGTTTTTTTTAAAAACCCTAATATTTTGTAAAATCCTGAGAACATTTAAAACAAATAAATGCGTTCCACTTTTGGCCTTGGTATATTGGCGTCACCTACCAAGACACAATAAAAGCATTTGTTTTGTGTGTTATCCAAGAAAATCACAGCACATGTAGTGCAAAACAGGGAAAATAAACAGAGTGCAGAATATAGTGTTACAGCTACCGAGAAAGTGCAGATAAAAAAAATGTGCAAAGGCTGCAACAAGATAGATTGGAAGACCGAGAATTTATTTTTAGCATATGGGTGTCAGGGGTTATGGAGACAAGGCAGGAAAATGAGGTTAAGAGGGATAGATAGATCAGCTATGATTGAATGGCAGAGTAGACTTGATGGGCCGAATAATTCTACTCCCATCACTTATGAATATATGAGTTTATTTCAAGACTGATACGATATGACTTTATTTATCCCAGGAAGGAAATTAATTTTCCAACAGTCATAAAAAACACAAAATACATGAAACATGAAAATAAAGTGATGAGTGAGTGGTAGGGCTTTGGTGATGTGCAAAGATTGTGGGGGTGGGGGTGGGTCAGTGTCAGTCTACCCCACGACAGAACGGGGAGGAGTTATAAAGTTTGATAGCCACATTGGAAAAAGGATTTCCTGTGGTGTTCTGTCCTGCATTTTGGTGAAACCAGTCTGTTGCTGAAGGTGTTTAAGAAGGAACTGCAGATGCTGGAAAATCGAAGGTACACAAAAATGCTGGAGAAACTCAGCGGGTGCAGCAGCATCTATGGAGCGAAGGAAATAGGCAATGTTTCGGGCCGAAACCCTTGCTGAAGGTACTCCTCAGGTTGACCAGTGTGTCATGGAGGAGGTGAGCTGTATTGTCCAAGATGCTCCGCAGTTTGAGGAGCATCTTCCCCTCCAAGACCACCTCTATCCTGAGGCCTTCCTGATGAGTTTTCTGATTCTATTGCCGCCCGCAGCCTTCACCCTGCTGCCCCAGCACACGCAGCAAAGAAGATGGCACTGGCTACCACCGATTGGTAGAACATCTGCAGCATCTCACTGCAGATGTTGAGGGAGCGGAGCCTTCTCAAAAAGTACAGCCGGCTCTGTCCCTTCCTGCACAGGGCCTCAGCGTTCCTCGACCAGTCCAGTTTACTGTCCAGGTACACACCCAGGAATTTGTACTCCCTGGTGAACTGCACATCCACACCATCGATGGAGACGGGTGTTCCTCTCCTCCTAAAGTCCACCACCAAGTCCTCAGTCTTGTCGGTGTTGAGCTGCAGGTGGTTCAGCCCACACCACTCAACAAAGTCGTTGACTACACCTCTGTATTCAGCTCCCTCCCCTCACTGATGCAGCCCACAATTGCAGAGTCATCTGAAAACTTCTGCAGGTGGCAGGAGTGAAGAAGCGGTTCTTGAATCTGGTGGTATGTGCCTTCAAGTATTTGCACTTACAGCCAACAGGAGAGGGGAGAAGAAAGAGTGACCGGCGGGGGGGGGGAAGCAGTCATTTGTCACGTTCATTGTTCATTGGTTTTGTTGGCTAGTTTCCCAAGGCAGCTTCTGTGGAGGGAAATAGACAGACGATAATTCAGGTTTGGACAGAAGAGTCACGATCCAAAATGTCTCCCGTTTTTTTCTCATCATATAGAATTCTCATTGAATTCCTCCAGCACTTTTGTTTTTTTGCTCAATGTTCTCAATACTCATTTGGAACTAAATGTTCTTAGAATGAGATCACCCTCTCTGACGGTCTTTGTGCACCTGTACTCAAGGTCATGGTTGCAAGTGTCAGATCGGCCTCCCTGACAGCGAACCCACGAAAAGTGAATGACCCAGCTGGATCCTCAGAACCTCTGCAAACCAGCTAACAGGAGTATTCACTGACATTTTTAATCTCTCCCTACTCCAATCAAAGGTTCTCACCTTCTTTCAGGAACTGTCAATCTCTGCTTTAAAAGCACCCAATGACTTGGCCTCCAATGAACTCCATAGATTCACCGCCCTCTGTCTAAAGAAATTCCTCTGACTAAAGAAAGGTACATCCATATCCCTCCATTTCCATGAGCCCAACAAAAAGCCTCTTAAACGCCACCACCCCAGACACGTTGGGCTGAAGGGCCTGTTTCCGTGCTGTTTCTTGGTGTAAATAATCATCAATAATTTGTTCTGGTCCAACCACATTAACACTGCAGCCAAGAAACCACATTAACACTGAAAGCACACCAACGCCTCCAGTTCCGCAGAAAGCTAAGGAAATTCAGCATGTCTCCAATGACTTTTACCATAAGACTAAACTCAATTAAATTTTTTAAAAAGCAACGTTTTGGTTTTCATTTCATTGGAGATGTTGCTGCTGCAACATGTTAAAACAAGCACTGATTCTTTGGGCAGGTCCAAGAGTAAGAACTTGGAAACCTCTGCAATCTTTGCTCTGCTGCTGGAATTCAATGTCAGAACACTGCCACAAAAGGGCAGCGGTAGAGTTGATGCCTTACAGCGCCAAAGACCCAGGGTCGATCCTGACTATGGGTGCTGTCTCTACGGAGTTTGTATGTTCTCCCTGTGACCGTGTGAGTTTTCTCCGGATGCTTCGGTTTTCTCCCACATTCCAAATATATGCGGGTTTGTAGGCTAATTGACCTCTGTAAATCGTTCGCCGTGTATAGGATAGAACCAGTGTATGGGTGATTATTGGTCGGCACGGACTCGGTTTGTTCAAGGGCCTGTATCCACACTGCATCTCTACACCAAATAAGATTGCAACCACCTGCAAGCAAAAGCAAGGAACCCAAACTCAACCCACAAATTCGAGGCCTTTCTATTTTCATTCTTTCAATTACTATTTATAATAGTTGCCGATTTAAATTGTTTGCAGATTTAGTCAAGCCAACCACAAAATCTATGATTTAATGCATTAAGTAGGGCCTGCTAATAAAGTGAAATTATTATCTTGCAAATTAATGAATCTTGCATGAATATCAAGTCAAACCTTTTAACACATAACAATGACCAAATAACTACATTATAGGTAGCAGCACATTAAGGAAAATTATATACAAACAAAAACACCGCATCTATAATCTAAGAACCAAAATGGGTTTGAGGCAGCAGAAGTCAAACCAAAATGGGCTATGACAAATGAATTATGGCCAGAAATAGAACAATGAGTCAACAGTAGCAGATAAGTGGCCTGATCTATCAACTTAATTTACTCAGGAAAGAAAGAAAATGAGAAAGCTCAAACCAGGAACACTTAATGAATGAAGCAATATATCAAAGACCCGCAAAAATGATAACACTTTACAAGTGATTAGGTGAATAAATGTCAACAGAAGAACATTAGTGATCTGTTCTCAACTTCGCGACCTCCTCATTTCACTGTTGCGCCGAACACCACATCCCCACCCGGCTCGGATCTGCCCCGCAACAAGTGGTCGCCCTGAACCGGTTGTGTACAGGGTTCGGCCGGTTCAATGCCAACATGCATCACTGGGGGGCTGCGTTCATCAGCAGCCTGCGTGTGTGGAGACCAGTAAACAGCGCAACAGGTCATTTTCGACTGTGGTGTCCTCTGCCCACCTGGTGGAGGGGTAGACCTCACGGCCCTCAACAACAGCACATTGAACTGGCTACAGCGCCTGGAGGGCGTTACATAACTTCTGCTGCCTCAAACGCATGAAGAATACTGTCCTGGCATCCAGGATAACATGGAAGAATGGGCGGAGATGTTTTACCTTGCAGGCTTGGAGAGAGTGGATGTGGAGAGGATGTTTCCACTAGTGGGAGCATCTAGGACTGGAGATCTTAGCTTCAGAATAAAAGGACATTCCTTTAGGAAGGAATTTATTTAGTCAGTGGGAGGCAAATCTGTGGAATTCTTTGCCACAGAAGGGTGGGGAGTCGGTCAATGGATATTTTTAAGGCAGAGATAGATAGATTCTCGATTAGTATAGGTGTCAGCGGTTATGGAGAAAAGGCAGGAGAATGGGTTAGGAGGGAGAACTAGATCAGCCATGATTGAACGGCGGGAGTAGACTTGATGGGCTGAATGGCCTGATTCTGTTCCTATTGCCTATGACTTTATGAGTAGGGAAACAACGCAGGCCTCACTTATAACACTGAACCACAGGCACAGGAAGGACGGTCGGCAGTGCAAAATAAAAGCAATCAAAGCTGTGAATAATCATCCTAGATGATTAGAGCGCAATCACAGCTTTGAGGCAAAATGTCAGCTATTTAAATTATACTTGACTAACCAAATCGTAATGAAACCTTCAGAGTTACAAAACAAATTACATTGCAGATACATGAAAAAGGACAATAGTGGATCACATATACTCAATTTCATAGATGGCACGGGGGGATTTCATGGTTTGTTAAAATATTAATCCTTTTTTATTCATCTGGTTTGTCAATATCCTGCTATAAGCAAGGAATTATTCAAATAACACCACTATGCAATTTTAGCACTGAAAAATTCATAATCATAAAATTTGATTATTTTTCCCTGCATTTTTTAATCGACCAGTGAAACTAATGTCCTCTATCCTGAGAAAACATAGTGTAGAAATCAAACATATTGCTCGTTTAGAAATCTGAAATATGTACAGAAAATTCAGGATATAATCTCCAGGAGTGAAACAGCGTTCATGTTTCAGGGGCACTTTATCAGAACTGCCATAAGGACCTGATTATTTTTCTCTCCAGCCTAACCTGCTGAGTATTTCCAGCATTCCTTGTTATTTTTAATTTGTTATGAAGCATGATATTTACTTTCCTGCTGCAATCATATCCAAACACTGCTTGTTAATCTGACATTGACTTTGCCAACTTCATATTTAAATATTATTTCCTGAAACAGTTTTCACACAAAGTGTAAACTCAAAGCAGCACAGTGGTACAGCAATAGAGTTGCAGCCTGACGTCATTTGTTGTGGACCATTTAACAAAAGGAAGTTCTCTGAGGCACATTAATACAACCAAGGGACACACCACAGACCAGCACGGTAAAGATGCTCCTTACATCAATTAGATGACATGTTCCCAGACCTTCTGTAGTCAACTTTTGCAAGGAAGGTAGAAAAATATATTTTCAGTAAGTTCAGATATTTACATTTTGTCTCAGATGACGTATTTCTTTTTCGCTTTCTGGTAGACAACCTGCCTTCCTCCTCCCAACTTCATCAGGCATCTTGACTCTACTCAGAACTCCTATTTGGTTGATTATCACACAACTTCAAGCCAGGGTTTGGACCTTCCCTGTGCATCATGTTTAGGTTTATTATTGCCACGTGTACCGAGATAGAGAAAAAACTATTTCAGAGTAGAGCGATTGTATGAGACGATAGAAGATTGCTCACTCAAACCCTCGCAAAGAGTTGCCTCACTCCGGCACCCACTTGGATATAATGCCTTTCACAACCTGGAGTGGCAAAATGGTGCAGCGGTAGAGCAGCGGTCTTACAGTGCCAGAGACACGGGTTCGATCCTGACCAAGGGTGCTGTCTGTACAGAGTTTGCATGTCTCTCTGTGACCGGGTGGGTTTTCTCCGGGTGCTTCCGGGTTTCCTCCCACACTCCTAAAGATATACAGTTTGTAGGCTAATTGGCTTTGGTAAAATTGTAAATTGCCCCTAGTGAGTAGGATAGTGTTAGTGTACAGGGTGATCGCTGGTCGGCATGGACCCGATGGGCCTGTTTCCAAGCTGAATCTCGCGAGACTAAAGCCGCAAGACATCCCAAAGCACTCAAGAACGAACGAATATAACGCTAATTATCTTTCAAAAAAGGTAACATAGTCAGAAGATGATAATTTCAGATTGCTTACTGTGCATTAAAGACATAGTCACCATCTGACAATAGAATGAATATGCACCACTATCTGCTATTCTCCTTGGTGAAGCCACAAAAGCAGGAACTGTCAGGCTTTTTATCCCATTCTGAAGGCAATGCCATTGGTCGCTCCCACATCCTCTGGGGCTTTGTGATATACATGTCTTCAGTACAGTGGAAGGACATACAAGGGCAGTACGCAAAGACACATCAGTGCGGACACGATAAAAAAATAATTGACGTTCACATTTCAGCAGCAACCCCGGTGCAGATATTTGTGAATTAATAAAACATGTGCAACTTTGTTTTAACACTCTATTGCAGATAATGAAGAATTAAATTTAACCCAATCCTAGCTGTTGCTCTGAACACAAGATTTATTAATGGAACACACGTACACATCACAACGTGCAGTTTGATAATATAATCTCTATGAATTGATAAAGTCAATTGTTTGTGCCTCACCAGTGATTTTAATACAAAAATGTAAACTGACATTTTGACACGAGTGAATGTATAGACACTGAATAGTTTTTCACTTTTATGTTTTGTATGTTTTTTTTATTCTAAATAAGCTTCATTTATAGTGGCTACTTAACCCAATAACCCACATATATTTGGGATGTGAGGAAACTGGAGCACGTGGAGTAAATCCACAAGGTCAAGTGGAAAGCGTGCAAGTCCCAAGCAGGGAGCACCTGAGGTCAGGATTGAAATGGATCTCTGGCATTGTACGGCAGCTGCTCTCGCAGGTTAGCTACTGTGCTGATGTTTCCAAGAGAGGAAAGCAGTTCCATTGTTCTAAGCTGGAATCGATAATTGCACTTGAAAGTGGAAACAGGACCCTGGTTTAACATCGCAGCATTTTAAGGTGTCATCACTGGCCATGAAGTACTTTCCTTACTACGTCCCCAGAGTTGCAATTTAGATATTTGAACGCAGGTCATTGGAATGGGATTTCAATCAAGTGGGATCAAAAAGTTAAAGATAGACACAAATTGCTGGAATAACTCTGTTGGTCAGGCACCATTTCTGGAAAAAAAAGAACAGGTGACATTTCGGGTCGAGATCCTTCATCAGACGGAGAGTCAGGGAGGGGGGCACTGGAGGTATGGGAAGGTACGGAACAAAGCAGAGCCTGCATCGATGGCTCAGGAAAGGTGGAGCCTACATTGGTCCATATAAGATCATACGTGATAGGAGTAGAATTTGACCATTCGGCCCGTCAAGTCTACTCTGCTATTCAATCATGGTTGATCTATTTCCCCCTTCTAACCCCATTCTCCCGCCTTTTCCCCATAACCTCTGATATGGGATCAAATTTATTGTATTTACCTCTGCATGTCAACTGAGCCACAGCGATCATATGGATGGAAATACATTTGGCACACTAACTATAACAAAACAACTGGCCAATTAAATATTTGATTTGGCACCATTGTTTGGGAGGAGAATGTTAGACACCTGAAGAACAGTCTATTTTTCTTTAAGAGTTCCATTGAATATGAAACGTTCACCTCAGCTTCACACCTTAATGAACAATGCAGTATTGTTTTAGCTCGGCACTCAAGTCCCGGAACAAGGCTTGTAATCAATCTTCCGGCAAGAATCTAGATTACCGGATCCTGAAGTTCCCACAATTCAGTAATTTTTGCTTTATCTTTGGCAAAAAGTATTCATTTCAATTTATTTTTTACGACTGTAAAAAAATTACTTCAAAAACATATGCAAATGGTTTCTGAATGATGGTTGAAGCAAGCTGTAGCTTAAGCCTTTTAGATGCATAAATAAAGATGGCATCTATAACCTATTCAAAAATTTCCCCACATTCAACAACTAATCAAGCCCAAATTCTCTTGAGCTTCCTCACAATGTGCAAAATCAGCATCAATTTCACTGCAGGCTAGAAAAATCCCCCACTCTCTACTTGTAATGCACTTATGATTGGAAATATCTGATTTGCCAACCCTTATCCACCTTATTTTATTATTATACTTATTCTAGCATCTTTTTTTTTTAAATAAAGTCAAACCTCGATGTTCATCATGGTTAGATGCCCCATGGGAAGAGAGGCTGGATGGAAAAAATCAGTGTCAAGCAATGTAACACATCACTGGTTGTAATCTATGGAGTTCCCTTAAGGAACTGCACAAAGCAGTCAGAAGGTGAGAAATCAGAAAATGCAACCTCTCCTTGTTTTGCACTGATGCGAAAATTAGCTTTGATTCTTCAGCACAATAAAATAGAATTATTAAAAACTTGCAAAGACGGTGCTGTAATACTCAAGTGGACCATTTTCAAATGATTTTTTTGTCCAAGCTTTACATGCACCACAATCATTCATTTATTCATTACATTAAAGTTAAATACACAGAGGCACTTCACAAGGTTAGAGTGCATTGGGAAATTATAGGAAGTCACACAGAGGTGGTGCGAGTCACTGTGAGAAGACTTTGGCCGAATTAGGAGAGGTTATTGGAGTTACTACAACCTACAAATTTGCAAACAAATTTAAAATAGCCTCATCAGTCATACAAGAATACTTAGCAAATCAAAGACAAAGTAATGATCAGGGAGCATACATGCTGGGTTTTGGACACCTGTACATACAAATGAGCTACCCTAATACTATTATATTCAAAAACCTGATGTGTGTATGTTCATTATTTTCCTACAAATCCCAGAGCTAATTTATTCTCTCTCTTCCTCACCCTCTCTCTCTCTCTCTCTCTCTCTCTCTGCTTTTAGTAATTGTGCTTTCTTATCAATCTTATGTGCCTTTGATTCCATTCATTGCAATACTGTGGAAGTTTGGTTAACGTAATTAAGTGATCATGTGTATTTTCTGACATATACCAAAGCAACTTCTGAACGTCAGTAAAAAACAGACCCTGATCATAATTTGGGGACAGCCTGCAACTGGGTACAATCAGCATTTCAAAAACATGACTAGCGGCAGAGGCCAGGCAAATAATTATTATAGACTCATCAAGTCTGTGCCAGCTCTTTGTGGTGTGACCCAAATTATTTCCACCTTTGCAATCCAGTTCTCATCTAAAAGCTCAGGCTGTCTCTGGTTTTGCCACTCTCACGGGCAGCAAATTCCAGATCACAACCTTTTGCACAAAACACATTTACTCATCTTCTGCTTATCACTATGATTTGTACTTTATATTCCTCAAACCATCCACTTACGGAAACAGTCTAACTCCATTCGCTCTTATTTAAATCCATCATAATCTTCTTTCTCAATCAAATTTCCTCTTAACCTCCTTTCCTTCAAGGGTAACAACATCGCAGCTGAAATCCCTGGAAGAAATCCAGCAAATCTCTGCAGATGCGCTCTTGAAGTGTCACATTCATTCTAGAGGGCAGACTCTATATTTTATAATGGCTCAAAATGACTTTTGTACTCTGTCACAATTTATGAAGTGTAGAATCTCAAATGCTTTGCTGATGTTGGAGAAGTATCACCAAGTATCCTGCCTAATCTGACCAATTCCACGATTCACCATATTTTTCCTTGTATAATTCCTTGCAAAGATATTACAAATCATGGCCCTTGCTCTTTAGACAATCTGATATTAGGTTATTAATATCTTGAGTGTTATACAATCTGCCTGCATGAGAACAGTTCAGCTGGATTCGTAAAACCAATTGCACCTCAATATAGAAAATATAAATTTAAATTGCAAAATAAAACATAATAGAAACTGCAATGATAATTCACTCACTTTATACTTTCCTCTTTCATTCTACAATTGACACCCTAGCACAGAGGTGGGGAACCTTTTCATGTTGGAATGCCGCATTAACTTAGCTGTAATCTAATAAGGCCACATCCAAGAAACTTCAATTAGATATAATTCAAAATGTACATTATTTTGTAAAAATCTAACCACTATGTGCTAACTTCAAGAAAATGAAAACATTTTGTTCATTCTAAAGTTAACTAACCTTTTAATGACTTTGTTGTAACTGCTTTTTGTGGGAAAGCATTTGAATATTTGCAACACGGAGGTACGCAGTTTCAGCTGATTTTCTAGATGGGTATCCGTCATTTGTGAGAGTGTGTTGATTTGGGTTGGGTAGGCGAATGTAGATTCGCAGCAATAAGTGGTTGAAAAGCAAGAAAGCATTTTTCGTGCAGGGAGGATTATTTCGTTGAATCTTCTTATACCCTTTGGTATTTTAAATACGTTCATTTTAAGATTAAAATAAAAATAATAAAAGACGAACAAAAACATATTAATAAAAATAAAAGGATTTGTTCTACAAAATTTGGATTCATTCAGAAGGCCGCACTTAATGGCCTAGGAGGCCGCAGGTTCCCCACCCCTGCCCTAGCATTTATCTAGTTGAGAGGGAATGAGTACTAGGATCACTATTGGCCATATTGTTCAGATTCAACGAGAGAATCTGTTATTAACACAAAATTTCAAGCAGGGTTAGGTATCAGCGAGAGTGCGAGGATGAGCAGGAGGACTATCGCTGGGTCAGAATCCGGGAATTCTTTCCTGAACAGCACCGTGGATAGACTGTAGAAGTACGTGCTGAGGGACGCACTGAAGTTTGGTGCAGCCAACGCCAAGGCTCCATGGGGGTAGACCGCAGTCTGGGGTCCTTCAGCTGCTGCACATTGTGGGGCGGGTATGGTGGAGGTGCCCCTCAAACCAGGGAAGGGATATCACCCCAGGGGGCCACATGAGTGACAAGGGTGCTAGGTTGAGGTTTTTGGGAACAGTACCAAATGTAACGTTATAAATGTACATATATAGCATTGGAGAACATCAGAGAAATTTTGCGCAGTTCTCGTTCTGTACATATTTTTTAAATCTTTAATAAAGTTTATTTTGTTTTTAATAAAAAAATGCAAACACCTCAAGGACTGCAGCAATTCAAGGCAGCTCGCCACCACCATCTCAAGGGCAATTAGGCATGTGCAATTAAATACCAAATCGGCACCCCTTAAATGAATAAAACACAATGACTGCACCAGTGTGCAAGTGCTTTAGTAAGAGTGCGAGATTGAATTAGATCGTTTTCCGATTGCTTGAAGCAAATACTTCCAAAGAAGCAGTTTCTCTCATGTAATGTAAGAACACTGCTCAGTTTTCAAGTTAAAGCCTGAATGTCAACACAGCTACTGAGAAACACCATCATGTACTTCAGGACAAGTGAAGACTCGTTCAGGAATCTTGAGAATTAATGCATCCTAAAAGCTTGTGGGCACATATTCTACTGCACATCTTCCTTTAGAAATAGTGGCATGATAGTGATTCTCTCTTTGGACTATTTGGATATTTATCTTGTACTTCAATAGGCAGGAATTTGAACATAATTAAATCACTGCTCAACCTACTTCTAATTTTCTCTACATAGTTGCAGGTAAGAGTCAGAGGTGCACAATGGCGCAGCAAGAATGGGTTACCTTAGAAATGGGTGGGGAAGAAAGTGGAAGAAAGTTGGCCATCCTATGCTTGACTTGCAAACCATGATCACCTTTTTCATGGAGGACCTTTACTTGCAGTGATCTTCCCCGATAGACCCAACATCCAGCCGGATATCTAAATGCATTTTGTAACTGCTCAGTCACATGTCTTCCCTTTAGATTGCCTAGAGAGTGGGTGAGGACTTACGACCTGTTGTTACAAATGATCAATTTTAGCTACTTTGGATACTTTCAAGAGAGATCTTGATAGGGGATATGGGGAGAAGGCAGGAATGGGGTACTGATTGTGGACGATCAGCCATGTTTTAATCTGCAATTTGAGAAGGAGAACGTTAAGTCGGAATTGGCAGTGATGCAGCTGAACAATGGGGACTATGAAGGCATGAGAGGGGAGCTGGCCAAAGTAGACTGGAAAGGGATCCTAGCAGGAATGACAGTGGAACAGCAATGGCAGGAATCTCTGGGCATAATCCGGAAGACGCAGGATCATTTCATTCCAAAAAGGAAGAAAGATTCTAAGGGGAGTAGGAGGCAAATGTGGCTGACAAGAGAAGTTAGGGATAGAATAAAACTAAAAGAAAATATGTATAACACAGCAAAGAGTAGCCGGAAGCCAGTGGATTGTGAAACTTTCATAGGACAACAGAAGGAAACAAAACGGGCAATACAGGCTGAAAAAATAAAGTACGAGGGGAAGCTGGCCAGGAATATAAAGAAGGACAGTAAAAGCTTCTTTAGATATGTTCAGGGAAAAAGAGTAGCAAAGTCAGATGTGGGTCCCTTGAAGGCAGACACGGGTGAAATTATTATGGTCAACAAGGAAATGGCAGAAGAGTGAATAGGTACTTCGGATCTGTCTTCACTAAGGAGGACACAAACAATCTCCCAGATGTACTGGAGGACAGAGGATCTAAGGGGGTAGAGGAACTGAAATAAATTTTCATTAGGCGAGAAATAGTATTGGGTAAGCCAATGGGACTGAAGGATGATAAATCCCCTGGGCCTGATGGTCTACATCCCCGGGTCCTCAGGGAGGTGGCTCTAGAAATAGTGGACACATTGGTGATCATTTTCCAATGTTCAATAGATTCAGGATCAGTTCCTGTGGATTGGAGGATAGCTAATGTTATCCCATTTTTCAAGAAAGGAGCGAGAGAGAAAACGGAGATTACAGATCAGTTTGCCTGACTTCGGTGGTCGGAAAGATGCTGAAGTCAATTATTAAAGAGGTAATGATGGGGCATTTGGATAGCAGTAAAAGGATTAGTCCAAGTCAACATGGATTTATGAAAGGGAAATCATGCTCGACTAATCTTCTGGAATTTTTTGAGGATGTGACAAGTAAAATGGATGAAGGAGTGCCAGTGGATGTAGCGTATCTAGACTATCAGAAAGCCTTTGATAAGATCCCACACAGGAGACTGGTGACTAATATTAGAGCACATGGTATTGGGGGTAGGGTGTTGACATGGATAGAAAATTGGTTGGCAGACTGGAAGCAGAGTAGGAGTGAACGGGTCCTTTACAGAATGGCAGGCAGTGGTGAGTGGAGTGCCGCGAGGCTCGGTGTTGGGGCCGCAACTGCTTACCATATACAGTGGCTTGCAAACGTTTTCATACCCCTTGAACTTTTCCACATTTTGTCACGTTACAGCCACATACGTAAATGTATTTTATTGGGATTTTATGTGATAGACCAACACAAAGTGGCGCATAATTGTGAAGTGGAAGGAAAATGACACATGGTTTTCACATTTTTTTACAAATAAAAAAACTGAAAAGTGTGGCGTGCAAAAGTATTCAGCCCCCTTTACTCTGATACCCCTAAATAAAATCCAGTGCAACCAATTGCCTTCAGAAGTCACCTAATTAGTAAATAGAGTCCACTTGTGTGTAATCTAATATCAGTATAAATACAGCTGTTCTGTGAAGGCTTCAGAGGTTTGTTAGAGAACATTAGTGAACAAACAATGTTCTTTGGGCATCATGAAGCCCAAGGAACACTGCAGACAGGTCAGGGATAAAGTTGTGGAGAAGTTTAAAGCAGGGTTAGGTTATAAAAAAAAATATCCCAAGCTTTGAACATCTCACGGAGCACTGTTCAATCCATCATCCGAAAATGGAAAGAGTATGGCACAACTGCAAACCTACCAAGACATGGCCGTCCACCTAAACTGACAGGCCGGGCAAGGAGAGCATTGATCAGAGAAGCAGCCAAGAGGCCCATGGTAACTCTGGAGGAGCTGCAGAGATCCACAGCTCAGGTGGGAGAATCTGTCCACAGGACAACTATTAGTCGTGCACTCCACAAATCGGGTCTTTATGGAAGAGTGGCAAGAAGAAAGCCATTGTTGAAACAAAGCCATAAGAAGTTCTGTTTGCAGTTTGCCACAAGCAATGTGGGGGACACAGCAAACATGTGGAGGAAGGTGCTCTGGTCTGATGAGACCAAAGGTTTTTGGCCTAAATGCGAAACACTATGTGTGGCGGAAAACCAACACTTCACATCACCCTGAACACACCATCCCCATTGTGAAACATGGTGGTGGCAGCATCATGCTGTGGGGATGCTTTTCTTCAGCAGGGACAGGGAAGCTGGTCAGAGTTGATGGGAAGATGGATGGAGCCAAATACAGGGCAATCTTGGAAGAAAACCTGTTAGAGTCTGCAAAAGACTTGAGACTGGGGCGGAGGTTCACCTTCCAGCAGGACAATGACCCTAAACATACAGCCAGAGCTACAGTGAGTTGGTTTAGATCAAAGCATATTCATGTGTTAGAATGGCCCAGTCAAAGTCCAGACCTAAATCCAATTGAGAATCTCTGGCAAGACTTGAAAATTGTTGTTCACAGACGCTCTCCATCCAATCTGACGGAGCTTGAGCTATTTTGCAAAGAAGAATGGGCAAAAATTTCAGTCTCTAGATGTGCAAAGCTGATAGAGACATACCCCAAAAGACTTGCAGCTGTAATTGCAGTGGTCCTACAAGGTATTGACTCAGGAGAGCTGAATACTTTTGCACGCCACAATTTTCAGTTTTTTATTTGTAATAAAATTTGGAAACCATGTATCATTTTCCTTCCACTTCACAATTATGCACCACTTTGTGTTGGTCTATCACATAAAATCCCCAAAAAATACATTTACTTTTGTTGTTGTAATGTGACAAAATGTGGAAAAGTTCAAGGGGTATGAATACTTTTGCAAGCCACTGTATATTAATGATTTGGAAGAGGGAATTAGGAGCAACACTAGCAAGTTTGCGGATTACACAAAGCTGGGTGGCAGTGTGAACTATGAAGAGGATGTTAGGAGGTTGCAGGGTGACCTGGACAGGTTGAGTGAGTGGGCAGATGCGTGGCAGATGCAGTATAATATAGATAAATGTGAGGTTATCCACTTTGGCGGCAAAAACAAGGGGGCAGATTATTATCTCAATGGGGTTAGGTTAGGTAAGGGGGAGGTACAGCGAGACCTGGGTGTCCTTGTACACCGGTCACTGAAAGTTGGCGTGTAGGTACAGCAGGCAGTGAAGAAAGCTAATGGAATGTTGGCCTTCATAACAAGAGGATTTCAGTATAGGAGTAAAGGGGTTCTTCTGCAGTTGTATAGGGCTCTGGTGAGACCACATCTGGAGTATTGTGTACAGTCTTGGTCTCCTAATTTGAGGAAGGACATCCTTGTGATTGAGGCAGTGCAGCGTAGGTTCACGAGATTGATCCCTGGGATGGCGGGACTGTCATATGAGGATAGATTGAAAAGACTAGGCTTGTATTCACTGGAGTTTAGAAGGATGAGGGGGAATCTTATAGAAACATATAAAATTATAAAAGGACTGGACAAGCTTGATGCAGGAAAAGTGTTCTCAATGTTGGGTGAGTCCAGAACTAGGGGCCACAGTCTTAGAATAAAGGGGATGTCATTTAAGACTGAGGTGAGAAAAAAAGGTTTTCACCCAGAGAGTTGTGAATGTATGGAATTCCCTGCCACAGAAGGCAGTGGAGGCCAAATCACTGGATGGATTTAAGAGAGAGTTGGATAGAGCTCCAAGGGCTATTAGCAATGATTACAATGAATGGCGGTGGTGGTTTGAAGGGCCGAATGGCCTCTGCCTGCACCTATTTTCTAAGTTTCTATGATCACAATGAATGGCGGTGCTGGCTCAAAGGGCCGAATGGCCAATTCGTGCACCTATTGTCTATTGTAATACAATTCTTCCCCGTCTCTCTTCCAGCTTTCTTCACCCCCCTCTTCACAATAAGTCTGAAGAAGGGTCCTAGCCCAAAATGTCACCTATACATGTTCTCCTGAGATGCTGCCTGACCTGCTGAGCTACTCCAGCACTCTGTATCTTCTCCTGTTTAAATTAAACACTTTTTTGTGGATGTGAAAGATGTTCAAACACATTCACATACTATATTAAAGGATTATGCAAGCTTATTCAACAGAAATTAACAAAGCACGTATCAGAAACATTAATTTAAACCAACTCGAGTGGTCTTGACCTAACATTTACCTCATTGAAGATAGGCCGAGCGTCTCCAATCAGATTTTACTGGACTTTATCATGCAATGAACGTTATTACGTTTATCCTGCATCCGTACACTGTCTTCGGTTTGATTGTACTCATGTACAGTCTTCCCGCTGCCTGGATAGCATGCAATAAAAAAGCTTCACACTGCACCTCAGCTCACATGACAATAATAAAATAAACTAAGCTATTTTGTGAAGTGATTCATTGTAGGGATAATCACATTTCAAATGAATGCAAAGACAGATCTAAATCTAAATCTAAATCCTGCCCAAGGTAGCCTGTGATTGTAAGAACTACTTATTGATTCAATGTACCTCAGTAAACTAAACTTAACTATTTCTTTTTATAGAAACATAGAAATTAGGTGCAGGAGTAGGCCATTCGGGCCTTCGAGCCTGCACCGCCATTGAATAGGATCATGGCTGATCATTCAACTCAGTATCCCCCGTACCTGCCTTCTCTCCATACCCTCTGATCCCCTTAGCCACAAGGGCCACATCTAACTCCCTCTTAAATATAGCCAATGAACTGGCCTCAACTACCCTCTGTGGCAGAGAGTTCCAGAGATATCCGAGATATCCCAAATTATGTACTGGCACATGGGGGGAAATTCTGTGCTCCCATTGACTACATGACGAACCCAATGACGATTCAAGAACGTTTATTGTCATGTGTCCCTGATAGGACAATGAAATTCTTGCTTTGCTTCAGCACAACAGAACATAGTAGGCATGACTACAGAACAGATCAGTGTGTCCGTATACCATTATATAAATATATGCACACATGAATAAATAAACTGATAAAGTGCAAATAAACAGATAATGTGCTATTAATGTTCAGAGTTTTGTCCGAGCCGAGTTTAATAGCCTGATGGCTGTGGGGAAGTAGGTATTCCTGAACCTGGACGTTGCAGTCTTCAGGCTCCTGTACCTTCTACCTGAAGGTAGCGAGGAGATGAGTGTGTGGCCAGGATGGTGTGGGTCCTTGATGATCGAGCCAGCCTTTTTGAGGCAGCGACTGCAATAGATCCCCTCGATGGAAGGGAGGTCAGAGCCGATGATGGACTGAGTGCAAGCAACCTGAAGTGGTCCCTAGGTCTTGCATCTGCATTTATCTAGTACCTTTCATGTTCCTTTCAGAACATTGCAGTTAGCATTTAACAGTTAATGATGTATTTCTGAAGTGAAGTTACTGTCACAATGTGGGAAACATAACAGCTAATTTGAACACAGCAAGCTCCAACGATAGCAGCGTTATAATAACCAAACAGTTTTTCTTTTAGCAAAACTGGTTGAGATTAAGTACTGATCCGGTCTCCAGATACTCTTTCCCCATCCCCTCCCCAACCTTCTTCAAAATGGGATCTTTTCAATACGTTGAAAATCATTCCATTACTACTCAGTCTGGTCTCTGAATCTAAGTGGAAGGAGTTCAAAATCTTCTGGCAGAGGCCATTTCAACCTCCCTTGAGCTCCCTTTTAGTTGCTGATATGTCAGATTTACAAAGTGCTTCCCCACTTCTTCTGGAGACTTGCAACTATTTCCTGCATTACAGAAACAGTAGCAACGCTATTAACAAAAAAGCAAATGTAGAATTTTCACCTGGCCCCCAGAGTGCAATTCAAAGCATGGAAAGTAAATGAATGCTGCCAAATGAAAGAGATTCTTCAGCTACTGGCCTTCAGCTATGCTTACAATGCAGCTAGCAAAAGCGTTCAATTAGTCCAGGACCGCTGGTGTAGAACCCTCCATTTGGGAACACAACAATCAGCCCAAATGATTTTGAACAGATTTCAAGATTTAATACGATCAACTCCTCGGCAGAAGAAATTACCAGCACTTTCTGCTGTTCTTGGTGAGGCCCAATAAATATTTTAGATTTCCTTATGACATAGGAGGCCACTCGGCCCATCAGGTATACTCAGAGGAAACACATTCCTCCATTAATTTTCCATACAACCTATTCATCCCACATTCCCACTCCACCAACACTTGGGTTATGGGGAGAAGGCAGGGGAATGGGGTTGAGAGGGAATTGAGAGGTCAGCCAGGATTGAATGGCGGAGTCGACTTGATGGGCTGAATGGTCTATTTCTGCTCCTTTTACTTATGAAGTGGTGGCCAATTCACCTACAAATCCACTCAACTTTGGCATTGGCAGAAAACTGGAGCATCCATCGGAAACCCACGGAGTCACAGGAAGAGTGCGCCAACTCCATGTGGATAGCAACAGAGGTCAGGAGTGGAATGAGGTGCTGGAGCCGCGAGGCAGCAGCTCTACACACTGCGCCATCATGCCACCAAGCTAGTGAGTTGCTGCCAAATTGATATTTCATTCTCTTCACTCCAAGCCCAAGAGTGTGGAGCTTAGTTGGTCTGGAAGCCCAGCAAAAACATTCCTGGATTCTGATCCAGGCAACCATTTTATTGCACCTTTGTACTTCCTTCCTAATATATGGTGGCATCTGAAGAGCTTTGCAGGGATGAACCACTATCAGTGGACCACGGCTGTACTTCGCTATTTATCAGTGGGAAGGGTTCCAGATTCCAAAGAGATATTACTGCATATTTTTGCTCCCATAATCGGGAGAGAACTCTACCCTGGTGCAACGTATTAGCAGTACTCATAACATAGATAGATTAAAGGGCCTGTCCCACTTAGACGATTTTTTTAGGCGACTGTCATAGTTGTAGCAGGTCGCCGGAAAACCGGCGACTGGACCCCCCTACGACGATGTCTACGACAAGCTACAAAAACCCCCCACCTAGTCAACGTCAAGCTACCGACAACCGATTACGACGTCCACCTACGACAACGTACAGCCACACAGGCGACAACCTACGACAACGCAAGTCAACCTACATCCACCCACGACAAGCTATGACAAGCTAAGACCATGTCGGCAACAACTGAAGACAATTCAGTCTCCAGTACCTGTCGCCGTTGACGTAGGTAGTCGCCAATGTAATCCACCAAAGTCAGCACCGGCAACAACCTACGTTCACCTGGCGACAACCTACGACAGCACCTACGGCAGGAGAAGTCAAGCGACGCTCACTGGCGTCAACCCACTGTCGCCGACTGTCGGCAAAAAATTTGAACATGTTGAAAATCCAGCGGTGACCAGAAAAAGGCTACGACGCTTTGGGCAACTGAGGAGACGACTCACGACCATGCAGGTGACGCCCTGGCGACCATGGGGCGGCAGCCTAGTCGCCTGTAGTCACCTTAAAAATAGCTTAAGTGGGACAGGCCCTTAATGAGGCAAGCCAAAGGGGGGCTGGAAGACAGTTCACATTGAACATGAACGCCAGAATAGACCAGTTGGTCCAAGAGGCCAGTTCCTGCACAGCTCAGTTCACTTTGGCACAAAACAATCCAACACGCCCATCTCATAACTACGATTGCTCCACTGTCAACATTGCTTACATTTTGCTGCACAAGGGGAAGGTAGTTTTGAAAGTGCAATCTTGCAGAACTATTAAAAGCACAACAGTCTTTTATTCTCTGAAGAGGAGCCTAAAGAACTCGGAGAATGAAAATGAAAAATGAAACCAGCAGACGATAGGGGCTGAATTAAGGCAGAAAATGCTGCTGGCATTCATAAAACTAGCCAACATATGAAAAGAGAGACAGATGGTACAGGTTGAAAACCTTTCTAATGAAGCGACTTTGTCCTTTGCTGAGCATTGGCGCTCAATCCACTGTGGACATCAGGATCTTGTGGTTGCCAGCCCTTTTAATTCTCCTTCCCAATCACACGCTTGCCTGTCCACAATGTCCTCACTGCCAAGGCGAGGCCAAACGCAAACTAGAGCAACAGCGCCCCATGTTCCGTATGGACAGTCTACAAGCCAATGGCATGAATGGGGAATTCTCATAATTTAGATCATCCTCATCCCCTCTATGGCTTTCTCTCTCCATCTAACCTGGATCCTCACACCCTTCTTCCCATCTAATCCCCAAGCCTACCATCACTCTCTCCCAAACACCACTCCCACTGGATTCCCTTCCTCCAGACTGCTCACGACCTCCCCTTCCTCTGCTGTTCCCATCTGCTGCCACCCTTCCTTCAGTTCCATTCTTCACCTTCTGTTCCTATAAGATTCCAGAATCTGCAGTCTGACGTTCTCCACTTATCACCACCCCACATCTTCTGTTGCATATCTCCACCTTCTGCTCCCTCATTTGACTTATCTGCCAATAAAATCCTTTTTAACCTGTGTTCATCTATCACTTAACGTAATATAAAGGAACTGCAGATGCTTGAAGGTTGAAAGCAAAAATAGACACAAAATCCTGGAACAATTCAGCGGGTCAGGCAGCAACTCTGGACAAAACAGATAGGTGATATTTCGGGACTGAAGAAGGGACCATAGCCAAAATGTCACCTATTCATTTTCGCCAGAGATGCTGCCTGACCCGCTGAGTTACTCCAGCATGTTGTGTCCATCAACATTGCTCACTGGTAGCCCTTGCTCCCAACCCTACCCCCAGCCTTTTTGTACTGGCCACTTCCCCCTTATTCCCCACCTGTGGAGGCTGTCAATTGATAAGGTAGAGAAAAATAGATTTTTGATTAGTACGGATGTCAGGGTTTATGGGGAAAAGCAGGAGAATGAGGTTAGGAGGGAAAAATTGATCAGCCGTGATTGAATGGTGGAGTAGACTTGAAGGGCCAAATGGCCTAATTCTGCTCCTATCACATGAACCTCTTTATTCTGGCTACTGCCCTTATTCTTTCAGCTTAGATAAAGGATCTCAACCTGAAATGTCTGAAGAAGGGTTTCGACCCAAAACATTGCCTATTTCCTTCGCTCCATAGATGCTACCTCACCCGTTGAGTTTCTCCAGCATTTGTGTCTACCTGAAATGTTGACTGTCTATTTTACTCCGCAGATGCTGCCTGACCTACTGAGTTCCTCCATTTTTTTTTACAGCAGTCTGTCAAAAATGGAATGGTTGCAGGAACAACACAATAAACCTGTGATTCACACAGCTGTCAACACAGAGAAGCAAATGCCACATTCTTTACATTCGTGATAACCACTTATATTTCCAGTGCAGCCTACCAGTTAAATCTAATCTACAGTAATAAATTGCAGCAAACAGCCTTTTTACTGCTCAACTGAGTCTCAGATCAGCCAAAAGATTGACAGTGCCTTCCATAATGTTTGGGACAAAGACCCATCATTTATTTATTTGCCTATGTACATCCATTTAAGATTTGTAATAGGAAAAAAAAATCACATGTGGTTAAAGTGCACATTGTCAGATTTTAATAAAGGCAATTTTTATACATTTTGGTTTCTCCATGTAGAAATCACAGCAGTGTTTATACACAGTCCTCCCATTTCAGGGCACCATAATGTTTGGGACACATGCCTTCACAGGCGTTTTTAATTGCTCAGGTGTGTTTAAATACCTCCTTAATGCAGGTATAAGAGAACTCTCAGCACCTAGTCTTTCCTCCAGTCTTTCCATCGCCTCAGGAAATAAATGATGGGGCTTTGTCCCAAACATTATGGAGGGTACTGTATTTTGAATTGTACCTGTGGCCTCAAAACAGTCGGTATTTCAGATCTTTTAAAATTACAGCTTTTATTTTAAAGAGAAAAAAAAAAAAATCAGTCAGTCGTTTTTATAAGTTGTTTCTAAAAAATTCACAGGAATTGCATATTCATTGCTTATTAATACGCCACAAAATTAGAGCAGGCAATCAAGTGTGCAAGCATCCTTTTGATGACATGCTAATTGTTAATCTAATGACAATCAGACTCCCCAAATCAGAATAGGAACAATTAAAAATATTTAATTTCATTGCTGTAAAATGTAAAAGGGATGTACAAGGCAAGTTTTATTTTCGGCACATAGAGGGTGGTGGGTGCGTGGAATGCACTCCCAGGGAAGGTGGGAGACAGAAACAATAGTGGCATTTATGGGGCTTTCAGATATGTAGGGAATGCAGATTAGCAGAGGAAATTAGTTTAACTTGGCATCATATTTGGAGTCGACATAATGAGCCAAAGGGCCTATTTCTTTGCTGTACTGTTGAATACTCCATTCCAGTATGATGCAGATTCTTTAAAATGTTTTAAAAACAATAATTTTAACTGCCAACCTTTGTATACTTTTTCCATCTATTTATTTCTCTTTACCCGATTTGACGATTGCTATAGGATCTTTGCTAATTACTACTCTAGTTTTACAGCAATAGAGTTGCTGCCTTACAGCGCCAGAGACCTGGGTTTAATCCTGACTACGGGTGCTGCCTGTGTGGAGTTTGCACGTTCTACCTGTGACCACGTGGGTTTCCTCTGGGTACCCCGTTTCCTCGCACATTCCAGTGTTTGGAACCAGGTGTCACATTCTCAATACAAGTGAATGAGCTTCACCGTGCAGAACCAGTGAGAAGAAATGTATTTAACTAAAAAGTGATTAATCATTGGAATTCTCTACCCAAGAAGGCTGTGGAAGCGCAGTCAGTGAGTTTATTCAAGGCAGGGATGGGCAAGGGATATCTCTGGATTTTTAAAAAGACGTTGACGAAGCCGGCTAATTTCTCATTTGCTCCTTTCTTGCATTTCAGCCCAGGTCTCTCCTCCGCTGGGCTTCATGCTCGTCACCAAGAAAATCACTGTCTTCCAAAAGACTGCACATTCAACTTACCCACTGCCTGATGGCGTAAACATTCATCCCAGATGACCGAGACTATAATGTAATGCTCATTAAACATTCAATTAATGGTGTACAATTATTCAACTGCAGTCGAAGGAATGACACATTCTGAAGTTACAGTAGATATTGAGAGACGGTTATCCTGGCAGGAATGCCAGGAAATAGGCAGCAGAATGAGGAGAAACATTTTTCGCCAGCTTTGTGAGCTTTTAAAATTCTCTACACCAGAGGATTGCAAATGATGAGTCATTAAATATATTTAAAATTGGGATTGATGATTTCATGCAGATTAAAGGAATTAAAGGGATAGACAGAGAGAAGTAATGGGTGATGTTTGGATCGAGACCCTAATTCAGAGGATATGGGGATTGGGTGGGCAAACAGACTCAAGGTCATCAGCCATGATCTAATTGAACAAGTCTTTTTTATATACAGTTCAAAGTCCCAATCGATCTCTGAATCTTAACGCCTTGGCTCGTTTTCACAAAAAGATAAATTGAAAATAAGCTCAGCACTGACTTGGTTAAAGTACACACCTTGTTCATTATTTTTAGAATTTAGACAGTGTGGAAACAGGCCTTACAGCCCACCAAGTCCACACCAACCAGCAATCACCCCTTATACCAGCACTATCCTACAGACTCGGGACAATTCATAATACTTACCAAAGCAAATTAACTTACAAACTTTGTTTAAACTTTGTCTAAAGTTTGTTTAGGAACACAAAACATGAGCCATTTTAATCTTAGGCTACCACTTCTAAACAAGTAGCAATCAACTAAGATTTTCATACTGATAAATAATGGCCAGGTATGTCCCATCAGTGACCGAACTTGACAAAAACATAAGGTGTGTCTACCCTGACATTACCACTTATTCCAGGAAATCCATTTAATTTGCACCAGTCTCTGCAATTAAAATAGATTAAAAATTGTCAGATGTAATTATGTATAATGGGAGCCAGGTGCCACAGAAGCTGCTTTGCCAGTTTTTAGCAATATTGGGATAATGCACCCTTAGCATTTCCATTCCTTTGTTCGAAACCAATGTTCTTAGATGTTAAGGAAGGAACTGCAGATGCTGGTTTAAACCGAAGATAGACACAAAAAGCTGGATAACCCAGCGGGTTAGACAACATCTCTGGAGAAAAGGTATAGGTGACGTTTCGGGTCAAGACCCTTCTCCAGACTGAGAATCAGGCAAAAGGGAAACGAGCGATATAGATGGTGATATAGAGCACAGAGAGGGTGGAAAACCCGTATTGTAATGGGACATACTTATTTTACAGTAATGGTCTGCATGGTCACAATAAGGATGTCCCATTACAATACAGGTTAACGTCTGCGATGCGATGATAATAAATCAGTTGTGGTGATTATCACAAAAAGTCTAAAAACCGCTTAAGCAATAAACTGGATCAATTCCATGAAAGCTACTTTATAATATCTTAGATAATACTTAGACACTCTGGAAAGCATCAACTATAATTTTCAGCCTACCAGTTTATTTTTTGGCTCTACGTGTATAAGTTCCAAAAAGATCAACACAGCAGTCCTCAGTTTCTGAATGGCAAGATGCTTTTCACCTTGCTGAAACCTGATTAGAAAGCATTATCCTTTCATTAGCCATTTGAAGCAGCAATAAACACCGGGATCATCTTTCACCTTGGTGAAACTGCCAGAACCCTACAGAGGGTAAAGTTCAAAGAGCCAGTGTTCAAAGACAGGAACCAGACATATTGCTCATCCAGTAAACCCTCCAAATTTCAGAATAATCATTACAGAAGTAGTATTTCACTGAACATGCCGTGCACACAGCCTTCTCACTAATTAATGAGTTCAAGATTTACTCTAAATTCAGGACTGCTGTCACCTGGCTCCACTCATTTTTAACAGAGTAATAATCTGGGCAAAATCTCCTGCAGAGACTTCTCACCACATATTTCCTTCAGATTCACTGAAGGATTCATCTGTTCTTCAGCCAACATGTGTGTTAAAACCAATGTCTATATTCAATTACATACATGCAATATTCTGTACAGAACTGCAAGTTGATTGAAATGGGCAACAAATAATAGCATAGAATTATGAATTAATGCAAATAGAGATTGAAATTTCTAAACACACTACATTCTTAATTGCACTTTTGGTTCCTATTTAATCTGTCAGTCAGGAAAAAAACCCATGTATGTTCAACATCTGACTGCTGCAAACGGGGGCATTATTAAAAGGATAATTCTTTTAAAGGAAAGAACATTTTCTACATACTTCACTGGATCACCATCACAAAATATATTTGAAACAGTCCAATTATAGTCATTTATCAGCAAGTTATTACTTATACAAAATGTCCGTCATTCTAGCTCTACTAACATGCTGCAATTGCACAAAACTAAAAGAGCCACTTTGGACAACATGGATTTCCTCAAGTACAAAATTGGATGGACGGTGTTCCTCTATCAACTTCTAATCGTTGATATTATTTATGCATTTGCTTAAACCTTTCCATTAAATGAGCAATTCAGACTGACCTTTCAACTGTCCATAAGCAGGTTAAAGGAATCTATGGCAAAAAAAAATGCTTCTGTTCTTGTGCCAATGGCCAAAGGGGCATCCAAAGGAGATGGTAGCTGATTGGACATCATATAATAAGCAATCCAGTGTGGATGCTGGTTTGCCCCAAAATACCTAATTGAAATATGCAGAATAGTGAAAGGCTTGGATAGTGTGTATATGGAGAGGATGTTTCCACTAGTGGGAGAGGCTAGGACTCGAGGTCATCGCCTCAGAATTAAAGGACGTTCTTATAGGAAGGAGATGAGGAGAAATTTCTTTAGGGTGGTAAATCTGTAGAATTATTTGCCACAGAAGGCTGTAGAGACCAAGTCAGTGGATATTTTTAAGGCAGAGATAGATAAATTCTTGATTAGTACGGGTGTCAGAGATTATGGGGAGAACGCAGGGGAATGGGGTTAGGAGGGAAAGATAGATCAGCCATGATTGATGGGCCAAATAGCCTAATTCTACTCCTATTCCATAAAAGGTGCGATGTGGATTAACAACTCAATAGAATGATGGGTGAAAGTAAGAATAGAGGAAATCAAATTGAATCTCCCTCACGAGTCTTTGCTAATATAAAATACTAGACCAAGTGTGGACCCGTTGGGCCCCGTCCCCCAAATAAATATTCCACCACTGACCCATAGCCCCCAACTGCGCAGGCGCGGCTGAGGGGTTCCCGTTGTAACGCCAGAGATACCCGTTGTGGAAGTCACAGCAACCCTCCCACAACTGCTCCTCGCCATCCATCTTCCTACTCCTATCTTCCCCCCTCCCCTTCCCCTCTCCCTCCCCTTTCCCCTACCCTCAGTCACTCCCTCCCTCCATAAACCCTACCCCCTCCTCTCCCTCTATCTCCCTGTTCCCCACCCCTCACTTCCACCTATCCCACTCTCCCTCCTCATCTCCCCACTGCCCTACTCTCCCTCTATCCCCCCACTCCCTACCTACCCCACTACTCTCCCTCTATCCCCTCCTCCCCCACTATCCCTCCTCACCTCCACCACTTTCCTCTCCATCACTCCTCCCTACCCCCCTCCTCTCCCTCTATCCCCCTGCTCCCCCACTCCTCAGCTCCCCCATCCCACAATGAAAATCGCAATGTTTATTTAAATGAAATTCTCAATGAAAATCGTGTTTTTCTGTAAAATAACCTAAACATAATGTTAGCTGTTAATAAAAACAGAAGAATTTGATTTAATCTGAGTTTTTCTTTTAATTATTTATGTTAATCAGATTATTCATGCAAATTAGATTTGGGATCCCATTGTGACATCATTGTGATGACGTCGAACGTGGCTGATGGGCAGAGCAAGTGGAGATTTTTTTGATAAATTAAAAAATAATTTGTAAAATATACCATCAATCGGAACAAAACTTTTTCTTTTACATCCCAGGACAATGGTGAGTAAGGTGGGCCAAAAATTGTAGCGCTATTGTTTACTGTTTTGGCAGGGTTTTGGAATATCGCGCACACGCACGCACACACTTGCTCTACTCAACAGCTAAAAATCTGTAGCCTCCCTTTGATCTGGTATTTTGTTGGTTCACATGCTTGATCAATGGTGTTTTATCATTAATGTTTTATTATTATTATTATTATTATTATTATTATTATTAATGTTTAGTGTTTGAGTCATTCGTAGCTGTCACTGTATGTCATGCCATCAGGATATTAAACTTAGCTCAGACAAAACACTGATAATTAATAGCCCATTACCTGCTTATTTGCACTTTATCAGTTTATTTATTCATGTGTGCATATATTTATAGAATGGTATATGGACACACTGATCTGTTCTGTAGTTATGCCTACTATGTTCTGTTGGGCTGACGCAAAGCAAGAATTTCATTGTCCTATCAGGGACTCATGACAATAAATCTCTTGAATCTCTCTTGAATTGTGAATCTTGTTGTTACTTGTGGGCGGAGCACCAAGGCAAATTTCTTGTATGTGAATACTTGGCCAATAAACTTACTTACATGCACACACACATACAAACAAACAAACAAACAAACAAACAAGATGAGAGTTTTAGTTTATAATATATATATATATATATATATATATATATATATATATATATATATATAAGATATATATATATATAGATATATAGACTCCATTATACTTTGTTTGTAAGCATGGGCTTTGACCGAATTGGTCTTTGAAATACATAACATTTAAGTAAACACACCAAATAATTCTGCTTCATAGATTTTCATTTTCAGTCATTAACACCAAAATATGAAGTGAAACCATTACTGGAACCCTGGAGCAGTTGTGAAGAAAATTCCAAAATTAAATGGTATGCTTTTAACAGAAGTCTTATGTTTCCAGACATTATACAGACTGCAAAACATTTCCATAACTATTATACATACTTAAAAGGCACAAACTTTATATCCAACAGGACAAAATTACTGCAATGCATTAACATTCCTGCAATGGATTTTCTCCAGCAATAACACAGGTGCCTAAATGCAAATCAATAACAGTTTTATCGTGTGAATTTGGCACCAACATAGTGGAAACTGAAAAGCCACCAGCTGTTCTTAAATTCTGTTCAATGAAAGCAAATTCCATTAATAGTATGTGATTTCCAATGGATGCCTTCGTTTAAAATTCATCCCTTAAACATGCCCAAAACAGTCTGGAAACCTTGGCTGCCTGTGCTCAACCTTCAATGTTGACTGAATTATAATCAATCGCTGGCCACTTGATGTAATGTATGCAATAATGACACCTATGGAAACGTTCCAAAACGGAAGAGATTTAGGTGAAAACACAAAATGTTTAGCAGCTGCTGCAATTTCTTTACTGCTTGAGGAATGCCACACATTGTGAATTTTTACTAATTAGATTATATAAATATGAAGTAAATCAATTACCACAATTAAAATGGTTTGAGCTGTCATGCAACCTATCACACATGGTAAACCTGGATGATTAATACAACATACAGCATTAAAAAAAAATCCCATAAAGTATTATTGTAGCCCCAAGAACATTATACACACATACGGGAACATCATACTCTATTGAATATTTATATCATTTGGACGGGATAAATCATTGTAATTTATCTACAAGACATTTAAGAGACTTTTAGATAGCTGCATGGATATGCAGAGAATGGAGGGATATGAATCACATGCAGGCAAAGGAGATTAGTAAAACTTGGCATCATGTTTAGCACAGATATTATGGGCCAAAGGGCCTGCACTGTACTGTTCTACGTAATGCATTAATACATTTTACCATCTTTTAGATGCTCAAGAGGGTGTATCTTTAGATTGGGTTTGATTTTGCATCATTGCTTCATTTGACACAAGATTGTATCAGCGGCTCTTACTTTAAAGGTTTTCTCTCAGCTGGAGTTCTCATTTTATTTCTAAAACTTCACTCAACTGCATGCTTCAACTGGCATTGTGATCAACACATCCATTGACGCTGTCATTATTCTGTCAAGGTGTTCTGAATGTGGATGAAGTGAACTGGCAATTTGCATTTCTGCCCATCTGCACTTCAATTCCTTTTCCCAGTCTGTGCACTGCACAACAATCAATTCAACGATCCTGCAAACACTATAGATTAAGTGGAGGATGATATAATCACTGAGGGTGGTAAAAAATAACTTGCACATTACATTAAATCCATGTTCTAATGGACCATGGAGGGTGGGGGGTGTATGGTGTCCATTATTGCTGGTTGTCCACTATGATCGAGTAAGGTATTATCATTGTATATGTAGTAGAAACAAACAAGTTGCAGATTCAGGTTAATACACAAACGGACAAAAGTGCTGAAGTATCTCAGCAGGCCAGGTAGCATCTCTGGAGAACATGGGCGAGGTGATGTTTTGGGTCGAGACCCTTCTTCAGACTCTCGGTCTGGAACTTAGCGTGGAATCCAGGTGAGTTGATGGTTCCGGCCCGCTGGCGGCCTGGGGAGGTGAGGATCAGCAGAGTCAATGGTTGCGGCCCGTGTGCGGCCAGAGTGTGGGTGATGTTCGGCGGTGGTGGCAGCAGGCGCAGTGCACAAGGAAGTGTGTGGGCCGCTCGTGGCAGCAGAAGGTCGGTCTGGAAGCGACGTGAGCCAGGGGTGGCACGGGGGCAATCAGTGCTGTAAGCAGCAGGGGTGTGACACGAATCGGGTGTGGCGTGGGCAGCTGTCGGTAGGTCGGTCCACTCTAATCGAAATCCGTTGTAAAGAGGTCCATTAAAACAAGGGTTTACGGTATTCCAAAAATCAAAGAGGACTAGGTGGTTGTGGAGCAACAGCTCCTATACCTGCAGTTTTGACTTGAAAGTTTGATTAAAATATGACATTGGATGTTCATCTGATTTGTTTATGAAGAGGCAACATTTATATAAAAGTGGCATCTGAAGCGCAAGTTTGGGCATTATTTTACCAGAGCACAACATCAGAAATATGAGTAAGAGTAGGCCATATGCCTCGTCTTGCCTGCTTCAACATTCACAAAGATTATGGCTTCGCCAAACTTGGCCTCAGATCCACTTTCCTGTTCTTTCTCCACAACCTTAACTCCCTGCCAGCTAAAAAACAAAAATACTCAGTGCTGAGGTCGATAAAGCTCACGGAGATCACAATGGGGTCAATAATTCCAAAGATTCATGAGCCTCAAAGTAGTCTGCTCAGCCCAATCTTCATTGAAACTACACTTTAAAGTTACAGATTCCCCCATGAAGAGAAACACATTCTCTATCCTGTCAATTCCCCTCAGAATGATTCAAGAAGATCTCCCATTCTACTCAGTTACAATAGGCACAATAACTCAACTGTTCCTCATTACACACGCTACTTTCACTTCAGGAATTTTGGCAAACATTTATTTTTACATAAAACCATGATAACTTAGCTTGACGGTATTATAATTTCCTATCTATCCTGCTATTATTTCTTCAGTTTCAGAAATACTACCTAATGGGATTAGGTTTACTGATCCAATGGTTTCTGCTCTCCCCCCCACTCTGTTTCTTGAATAGAGGCAGTGCATTTGCAATTTTCCACTGGCTTTACCCAATCTTGTGACCTACAGCTAATCTTTGCAAGATGTCTATTTTTTTCAATATGACATCATCCTCAATCTAGTTCATCAGAGAAGAATCATTCTTCTCATGGTTTTTATTTTTCTATTGAATATATGATTGAAAATAGTAAGATTAAACGAGAACTTACCAGTTTGAAGTTTGATCTTTATTTTATGAGGAGTAACGATGAGGGATTACGTGAAGAAGCCCCGCCTGGTGCTGGAACGGCATACTTCAAAGCAGCGGCATGAAAAACACAGAACATAATAGCCGGAGTAAGATAGTAAGGCTTCTCATAGATTTAGAACGACCAGATGATCATTTATTTTATGAGGGTGGGGAGTGGAGGGCACGTAATCCCTCATCGTTACTCCTCATAAAATAAAGATCAAACTTCAAACTGGTAAGTTCTCGTTTAATCTTACTATTTTACTTCGGAGTCACGCGAGTGACTACGTGAAGATTTTGAAGCTTTCTGTGTTTTTCATGTCGTAGAATTTATTCCATACGACAGTCCGGCTCATTCAACACAGTGACGAGCGAATAACACATTTTTCCCCAAACATTGCCTCAAGTTATGTGATAAATTATTTCACATTATAAAGAATAAAAGTAATGCCCTTTCCATTGAAAGGCAAGTTTATCACAAAATATCAATTGATATATATATTTTGATGGTATGACAAAGCAACAATTATAGAGAACCCAACACTCCGTGTCCAAACCTGACACCATGACTGGTTCCTTTTTACTTTAACATTAATTTACACCCTCCTGCGGCCTTGCATCTTTGCTCGAGCGGCTCATCCCGTGCCATTCCTGTGAATGTATCTACCTTATTAACAGAGTGATTTTCCACCTTTCAGTGTCTAGTTCCACTGAGTGTATCCAATTCCTAACCATCTAGAATACATTCCTCTAGAACCATCAGTTTTTACTGAACCTAATGTGGTTTTTGTGTGTAGTGCTGTCTCATTACCACGGAGACTCTTACCTACTTCAACATATTTCATCAATGTTCACACACACACACAACTTAAGGCCGACAGGATATGCTTATAGGTTTACCTTGGTTTCAGCTCCTCTTGGTGTGCTTTGTTTGGTAAATTCATAAACATATATGATAATGCAATCTGTATCCACATGCAATTATAACGTAACATTTGCAATGTTTGCACTCTTATATTGATACTAAAGTCATCAGCATTATTATTTTCAATGTTAACTTTTTTGAATCATTGATAGAGTTAGAGTCCATTGCCTAAGGTAATTCAGGATTATTTATCTCCCGACTTATATATTACAATTTTGGACAGATTATATATATATATATATATATATATATATATATATATATATATATATATATCCACATAAATATCCCTTTCCATATCGGGATATTATGAATGCACCTGATAAGTTCTTGGTTAGTATATTGTCCGTTAATAGGACGGTAACATTCTGAGCCCTATTATTGATGCTCAGAAAAATGCAATCCACAAGGAACTCACATATATCTAATATGATAAAATAACTTTACTGTATACACAGACTTCCAATTTCTTATAACAAAATATTGTTTTTTAAACTTATTTCTACAAATTGCAGGTAACGCTTGTTTTATACATAATTATTTTATTGTTATGTTGTTATATTAGTTAAACATTCATAGACTTCTTTGACCATCAGCTGTTGTAATGGTCTGGTCAACCTGCAGACAGTCAAATTCATATTTTCATGTCATGGATGCCTTTGTACAACAATAAATTACTGCAGGGTTACACAAAACTGGAGAACCCAGCGGGGTGCAGCAGCATCCAAAGAGCGAAAGGAGATAGGCAACGCCTCGGGTCGAGACCCTTCCTCAGACTTCAATAAATTACTGCAACTATGAATCATCAAAAGTGGTTCAACATCACTCAATATTTATGAATCCATGAAGGATCCGTATTGGGCCACCAAAATGCCTCTGGCAGTGTCCTGCTACATTTCATCAGACACTGCCCTATCAAACAAAATGAGGAACACAAAAGAACATCTTTTCCTCATGTAATTGAGAGAAAAGCATCCACCTTTCCTGTTCTTGGTTTACCCACAAGAAACATTTGAAAGATCGGTGATTTAATCTGTATGCAACCAGATTAATCGTAAGTAATCCATATTAATGACAATGTGTTTTTCCTCCCAAATTTGTTGTCTCGGATACCATTGTCTCTTCCTTAGAGATAAACAGCTGGACTAAATTTTTTAGAATATGCCACATCTGTTTACTCAGATAATCCCATGATTGTTATTTGACTTATCTTGTGTGTTTTAACATATGCCACAGCCGTGGTATTGTTCACCTTGATACGACATGGACACTTCCATAATAAAACAATCGATATTTAATCCATAACTCCTTATACTTCAATAATTAATACAAATGTTTGGAAAATTTCTTAGGACAATCCATTTATGCTCACCTGGTATTATTGTCCGCAGTCCCAACAAGAGACGTATCAATTATTCTTATAAGAATAGATAATATTCTTATCTTTACCCAAACATTCACAGAAGCTGTACATCATCTGTAACACTTGCTTCAGTTTGCAACAGCTGTTAAGCTTATAGTTGAAGCAGCTTGTGAACCTTTTTTACATTACTTTAATAATGATAACGTATCATTTGATATTTGCATAAGCCTCTCACAAAGGCATACATATTCTTATAAGCTTCTGTATTCCTTCTTTTCGAACTTTATTTATTCTTTACCTAACCTAATGGAGGGACAAAGTATGTCAACAACAATGAGACATATTTGTATCATGGAACAATTTTCCCCCTCTTATGGTGCTGAATTACTTCTAAATTCAGAATAGTAATTTATGAATATTTTATTAATGCCTAAGCATACGCTTTATGTAATGGGTCAGGTCCTTGCCCGTCCACCAGGTTTGTAATTGCAGCACTAATTTGCAGCTGACTTCCAATTTAAATGTAATCAAGATAACCCATGACCATGACCTCATTAGTGCAAGTGCTGATCTTTTATCAGCATAATTGTTCCTCCAGTATTCTGTTTAACAGCCTTGAACTGGTTTAATCCTTTGGACAATGTTTTAACTTGCACAGCTTGACCCATTTTAATTAATTTCAAGCACCTGTAATATTGATTAACAATTTGTTAATAGCAACTGTATTTCCATGTTCTAGATGTTTCCATTTTAATAAATGTTCTTACACTGTGAAAGTGTATATAAAATGATGTTTGTATGGTTTATACCATCAAATCTTTACACTGAGGTAATTTTATAATATATATGTATGTACCCCTTCTTTATTGGAGTTACTTTTGAGTGCAAACCTAAAATCAATTTTTAAGGTTTTCTTATACAGGTGAACCAATCCTTCCTTAGTTATATTAAATTAATGATCATAATACACCTGTAATCCCCCACAATTGGAGATTTCATGAACTTATTTTGTAACAAGATGTTTGCACCTCTTCAACGTACTACAAGCCTTCTTTTCCCAATTATATGGGTTTGGATAAGGCTATGTTGGATTATACCACTTCTGCCTTTGTTTTGATCCATTATCAAATCTTTCATTGGATCATAGTTTTTCCCCCAAAGTTTAAAGATCAGTAGTCTGTTCTTTTGTAATCAATATCTTTGATTTATCATAAGGCAGGTTTATTCCATAATAATCAGGAGTTTAACATAACCTGATTTGTATTGATCTGCGAATCTAGAGTGCAGATTTGGTAAATTATATATATTTCTTCCCATTGAGCTCCACAAACTGATGTCAATTTATTTTATTTTAAAAGTATTAGTTATTTGCACAATGTTTTTATTTTATTTTATTTTTCTTTTTGAATAGTAATGCCATGCACCAGTTTGAAATACTTTGAAATTGTATTTCTTTATATCTCATATAATTTGAGACATGGATATCATAAACGGATTCACCGTTGATATCTTTATAAAACATAAAAGTTTTATCATATTCTGCTGTTTCAATCATTACAGCTTTGGTGAGGTTTTAGTTTCCATGTTTATTTTTCATGGCCTCACTCATCATTAGTTCTGCTGTTTTAACCATAACAGCTTTTAGTGAGAGACCAACTAATTTTTGGTTTCCATGGTAATTTTCCATGGCCTCACTCTTTATTCAGGTGTTGTGCATACACCTGTGTGTATATATATATATATATATATATATATATATATATATATATATATATATATATATATATATATATATATATATATATATATATATATATATATATATATAGATATATATATAGATATATATATATATATATATATTATATATATATATATATTATATATATATATATATTATATATATATATATATATATATATATATATACACATATATACATATATATATATATATACATATATATATATATACATATACATATACATATACATATACATATACATATACATATACATATATACATATATACAATATATATATATATATTGGTGCTGTGGTGGGTACTTCATGACCAGCCACCACTATCAGTGCATTTTTAGGGTCAGTTTTTCCATTTTATTTTTCACTGCCCTTGTTTCTCCTGAGTTTTTTTTTCCCCTCAAGGAGACTACCTTCAGAAATATCTGAGGTAGATATTCCCACCATATTTCATCATATTTTTTCCTTTTTATATGTGAAACCCCCTTAGGGTAGGTTAGGGAATATTTCCATTATTTTCCGTCTGAAGGCCTTTATTAACTTTTTAAAATTATGGCCTTTCTGACTTATTTAAATTCCCCCCCCCTGCCAAAAGTTTGTGGAGCATCTTAAACTCCCTAACGTATTTTTAACGGTCACCAGTATTGGAACCGGCTCCGTAATTAATCTCCCGTCCCGATCGCTGGGTATTCCCCCGGGACGTTCTTTTTTAAAACTCCGTTGTATTATACAGAGTATTTTTGTTCTATTTTACTCTTTTATTTTATTTTTGTTTTTAAATTAATTTCAAATCCTGGTTCAATACACCAGGCACGGAGTTTTCCAGACCCTAAAAGTTTTTCAACTGCACTTACCTGCCGGTTCCGTACCTACCGCTGTCGACGAGCTAGCCTCTGCAGCTCTTCCTTCTGCCGTCAGCGTCGACGTAATGCCGTTCCAGCGCCAGGCGGGGCTTCTTCACGTAGTCACTCACGTGACTCCGAAGTAAAATTATCAGTTCCATCACGGTCTTCTATTGCTTATCTACCGTCTTATTTTTTAATTTATTTTCTCAGTCCAAATTAGCCAACTCTGCCTTGGTACCTATTAATTTCCTAAATTTATGGCACAACATTCAGTATCCCACTTTCGAAACACGAATCAAATACTATCAAGTCACGATCACTTTTACCCTCGAAGCCTGTAATTAATCCTGATTCACCAGATTTAAATAGGTAATGTCTTGGCTTCTTCATTTCAAGAATGTTGATCCTAAAAAGCTTTTTTCTACAAAATTGTTCCAAATACACTCATCTTTAAAGGTATGTTTGACAAATATATTTTTCCAAACTATTTGAAGTTTAGTGTCACCTATGACCTTGGCAGTACCGTTTTACAACTCCCCAGTAATCCTACTCCAACCTTTCAACTTCTTTCTTTTGGATTTCATAACTGCAGGTTGATATTCTGAGCCAAGAACATTTCTCATTATGCTACTGACTTTATTCTTTAATAACAGGGCTACAGTTCCTCCTTTTCCTTTCTAATCCATCCTTCCAAAATGTCAAGCATGCTGGAATACTCAGTTCTCAGCTTTGAGATCAATAGCGATCAGATCACATCAATAGACTCTTATTTGTGCCATCAATTCATCAAACTTGTTAGAAGTTTTGTGTGCATTCAAATAGCAAGCCTTTCAATATTATAACTCTAGTTGTAGGTGCACTCTGCCCCTTACTGTTGCACTTATGTCATCATTACCCATACTGCTACCCTACACGATTGTCCGTTCTTTTTAACATTAGGAAAGGAGATTCATATGGAAGGACAAATATAGGAGGTACAGAGGAAGTTTGGCAATTACTCTGTTAAAGTACAGCATTTAATCTGAAAACAACTGTACAAATTTGCCAACAGAACAGCAGTGCAGCAGATAATGCTGCTGCCTCACAATGCCAGCAATGTAGGTTTGACCCTGAACTTTGGTGGCGTCTGTGTGGAATTTGCACAATCCTCCTACATTGCCACGTGAGAATCCCCCAAGTGCTTTTGTTTCTCCTTCAACATCGTAAAGATATGCTGCTGATTAATAGGTTAATTGGCAAATGTGAGTTGCCCCTGTAGTTGTTGCGTGGGGAGCTATGGGGCATGAGAGGAAATAAACTACAAGGAAAAAAGTGGTGGAATGAGATTGATGGGATTACTCTGATAGTTGGTACAGACTTAGGTGGGCGGAATAGCATCCTTCTATGTTGTATCAAAATAATAATAATGTGGAGGTAGTGGTTTATGAAAACCAATACAACATACTGTGGATGTGGTAAATCTTTAATAAAACAGACTAGAAATACCCAGTAGATTAAGCCTTCGTGTGGAGAGTGAGTAAAACCTACAATTCAGGTTGCTGATCCTTCAGGAGCATTTATAAAAATGATACAACATGCTCTAAGATGCAGTGAAAGTGGGGGAGTGGTAGATGGAAGGAAACATAGGGAGAAGTCTGTGATGAGTTACAAATCAGGAGTGATTAAGAAACAACAAAAATCAGGACACGAAGCAAACACTAATTTCAATGGAACAAATAACCACATCAAAATGAATCAGGAGGTGGGGGAGCGGGGGGGTAAGGAAGAAGTGGGTGGGTTTCCCCCGAGTATTCTGGTTTCCTGCTACACTCCAAGGACGCAGGTTAATTGGCTTAGGTAAAAATGGTCAATTGGCCCTAGAGTGTAGAATAGGACTAATGAACGGGGATCACCGCTTGGTGCAGATTCAGTGGGCTAAAGAAGGGCCAGTTTCCGCGATGTATCTCTACAGTAAACAACGTTAAGTGCAAATGGTATGAATGTGAGAAATTGTTTCATTAGGTTTATACTGAACTTCACTCTGGGATTACTTCTGACCAGACTTCAATCATCCACGCATTTTACCTTCTCATGGCACATCCTCCAATAAACGCAGAAATGCAAGGCCTGTTCATTTACCCTTCCTTCCCAATGCTCAGTGTCCCCATACACTTCTTTCAAACAAGACAGTGATTTTCTTGTATTTCTTTCAGTTTACTGTCTCCTCCATATTTGGAAAGCCACGCCGGGTTCAATCCACAAGCGTGATCTTGAGCTTTCTGCTGCATATCAATTTAATTCTGCACTCACTTCGAACCCTTCCAAATTAATTCCAATGAAGTCAAGTAAACTAAGGAATACTAGTTTGACTTTCTGTAAGCTAATAAGAGCCATGCACCAATTTCTCAACAATCAGCAATTTAAATTTTAAATAAAATCATGTGCTGGTTAGGCAAATTGCTGATGAGAAACAGTATTCATATGGTGCGTCCAAAGACTACCTAATCTGTTTCTCTCTCCATAAACTTTGCCTGAGAATTAAGATTTTAGATTTCCAGAAAATGCAATATTGGGACTTTTGAATTTTGTATTATAATTTAAATCATTGATATTAATTATTTTGAGCAATTTCAGATGTTTTTGTTATTACTAATTGCAATTTATTCCTTCAACGTTTGGTTTCTTTGTGTCAAGTTCTCTTACGTCACGTACCTCTGTTACTGAATTTCTCCTAATCTAAGACTTTCCATTTTGCATTTTCCTTGTTTCCATGCATTTTTAAACTTCTCAGAACTCAAACTATTTCCTGATTCAGAAGCAAGTTTGTAACTTTAAAGCACTAACGTAATTTTGGTCTCCTGATATTCTGCCGAAGCGGGTGAGCATTTCCGGCGATAATATGAAAGAGTTAGGCACCTGGTAGATTTTAAATTTGGTATCAGCACTTTTCTTTATATGAGAGATACAGCATGGAAACAGGCCTGCCAGCCCACAGAGTCCATTCCAACCAACAATAGCCCAGTACACCAGCACTATCCTACACATATAGGGACAATTTACAATTCACAGAAGCCAATTAACCTACAAACCTGTACGTCTTTGGAGTGTGGGAGGAAACCAGAGAACTCGGAGGAAATCCAAGCAGTCATAGGAAGAACGCACAAACTCCGTACAGACAGCACCTGTCGTCAGGATCGAACCCGGGTGTCTGGCGCTGTAAGGCAGCAACTTTGCCTCTGCGCCACCAGAATCTGTTTTCAGCTTGCCGTCACCTCAAATGCATTTAAATTAAATGATATTTTAAAAAAGTCAATCAGTACTTATAATCCTATTACTTAGATTAAAAATTAAATGAGTTTTATGAGGTATTTTCCTTCATATAAGCACTGCTTATTCACTACTGATTATCTATATAAGAAAATAAATGGGCTTGATTCATGTATTGTGATGTATGATAAGAAGGAATGACAATCTGGTAAATTATGAAATAAAAGATGAGTCCAACGGAGATTGAAATGGAAATAATACCACTGCATGTTGTTAACTTATAAAAGGTTCACTTTGGCATTAGCTTTTTTTTGCTTAGCAAATCACTTTGTTAAACAACAGTTAATTAAGATCTCCCTTTCATTCATACCAGCTTCTATGTGGGCTTCAGCACAGCAAATACTTAAGAGAATTAAAAATTAGCATCATTTACTGGCTGGGGAATATCCAGTTATCAAAATTAACCATTCAAACCAAAACACCAACGGCTGCTGACTTGTATGCTTTTCACAAAGACTGATTCCAAGTATTCCATGAAAATCATTTGAAGTCTTTTTCCATTTTTTTTTTGCATTAAATTCTGAACTATAGCTTAAATTTAAAGCACCTTGTTATTGAGATTTAATCTGACAACCCAAAGCTGAGATGAACACTGTCAAATTAATATTCATTGATTTAATGCCATTACATTTTTGCATTTACATCAGCACAGATAAAATTAAGGCACAGCATTGGGGGAGTGAAGAGCCTCTCAATTTAAAAGGAAATTAACTGGTTCATGCCCTCTCCACCACAGCAGACTGTGATCTTTGCTGCTGAACAACCTGCCACAAGGTGTGTCAGCTCAAACACAGCAATGAAGGTGGCATTGAGGGAGTGCTGGACCATTAAGCAGAGAGGATGTCCTCTCTGCCCTCTCAGCTGGATGCAAAACAATCCCCATGGTTTTTTAAAAAATTATTTCACACATCATGAGCTTCAGCGGCAAGGTCTGCTTCTAATGCACATGCATAATTGTCCTTGAGAAGGTGATAGTGGGTGCAGGGTTATTAGGTAAAACTGATATTAAACCTGTATTCTGATAAGGAATATTGAATGCATGGCGATACATTTGCAAGTCAGATGGTGCGTGACTTGATCGGAACATACAATTGCACAGGACAGGCACAGACCTTTTGTCCCACCAAGTCGAATGCCAATCTAACTAATCCCATCTGCCAGCATATAATCTGTATCACTTTATTCCCTTTCGGTTCACGTGTCTGTCCGAAAGCCTCATAAACATTGCTTCGTATCTGCTTAAAGCATCTCTCCTGGCAGCTCTTTCCTGGCATCTACCATTATTTGTTTAAAAAATGTAACTTGCATATCTTCTTTAAACTTTCCCTCTCTCACCTAAAACCTCTAGTATTTGACATCCCCACTTTGGGAGAAAGACTGATTTTCTACCCTATTTATGCCTTTGTTAATCAGTTCCTATCCTCAATCTCTGATACTCCATATAAAACAATCCAAATGTGTTATAGATAACACAGGAAATATCTAGATGAACCTTTTCTACAGTTTAATCCTCCATATCATTGTTATAGTGTGGCAACCATAAATGCAATATACAATGCTCCTAACCAATGTTTTAGAGTCAGAGGTTACACATCACGGCCCAACTTGTCCATGCCAACCAAGATGCCCCATCTAAGCTAGTCCCATGTGACCATGCCTGGCCCATATCTTTCTAAACCTTCCCTATCCATATACGTGCCCAAATGTATTTTAAATATTGTTATTGCACTTCCCTCAATGTCCTCATTCCAAAACTACCCACCGTCCTAAATGTGAAAATGTTTCCCCTCAAATTCTTATTAAATATTACCCTCTCAACTTAAACCACTTCCGCTGGTTCTTGATGTCTTAAAAGACTCTGTGCAATCACCTTATCAATTCCTCTCATTTTAAATATCTCTCTCTCTCTCTCCCTGTAAGAACACCCCTCAGTCTCCTGCCAACCTTTACCTGTAGCTCAGGCCCTCGTGTCCTGGCAACATGCTTGTAAATCTTTTCTGCATTCTTTCCAGTTTAATCACATCTTTACTATAGCAGGGTGACCAGAACGAAATACTGCTGCAACATGACTTTTACACTTTATACCCCAACCAATTAAGCCAAACACATCATCGGCATTCTTTATCATCCTATCTACTTATGTTGCCACTTTCTACGATATAGGGCCTTCATCCAAGATCTCTCTCCACATCAATGCTCATTGGGATCCATCACTTATTATATAGGTTTTCCTTCCATTTGACTTCCCAAAATGCATCACCTCACATTTATCCAGATTAAACTCCATCTGCCATTTCTCCTTCCAAATTTCCAGCTGATCTATATCTTGTTGTATCCGTGAACAACCTTCCTCAATATCCACAACTTCTTGATATCAGCATACCCTTTCCTAATTACACCATCATATATGTCCTCTTCCTTGGAGAAGTACTCATTTAGGACCTTGCCCAGTTCCTTTGATTCACGCATAAATTCTCTCCTTTTCTCCTTGATTGGAGCTATGCATTCCCAAACTACACTCTTGCTCCTTATACATACGGTCATAAGTGAGAAGAGAAGAATTAGGTCATTCTGCCCATCAAGTGTACTCTGCCATTCAATCATGGCTGATCTATCTCGCACCCCTTACCCCATTCTCCTGCCCTCTCCCCATAACCCCTGATACCCGTACTAATTAAGAATCTATCTATCTCGGTCTTAGGCCTCCACAGCCTTCTGTGCCAAAGAATTCCACAGATTCACCACCTACAATGCAGATTTTACTTTTTTGTGAGGCAAATGTCGGCAGAAAGTAGAAGTAGCCATGGTGAATTGCTGAAGTATATTTTGCAGACAGCATATGACAAAACCACAGTGCGCTCATGGCATGGGGAGCAAATGTTTGGGGTTGTGGATGGGGTACCAACCAGATGGATTGCTTTGCCTGCGTGGTGGTGAGGATTTCAGTAGTCTGGAGCTGTGCAATGATTCAGACAACTCCATCCTGACTAGTGGCATGTACATGGTGGTACAAGGTAAAAGGCTTTTACGGAGCTGCTCCTGTTAGGGTTTGGTCAAGATTATGCTAGAATGTTGATTGCAGAGGAGAATGGGGAATTCAGCAAACCAATGTCATGAAAGGGCAAGAAGATAGTTAGACTCTAGTTGGAAATGGTTACTGCCTGGCAGGTATTTGTGCTGCACAAATATTGACAGGTATCCAGGCTAACATTTATCCTTCAAGTAACATAACAAAAGCAAATGCATTGTCATCACCACATTGCTATGATTGGAGTTTGAACTATGCGCAAACGCCATTTGAGACACGTTTTATATTTCAACAGCAAAGACATATTTAGGTTGGCATTAGTCCAAGACTCAGTCTTATACCATTTCAAGGACAATGCTATAAATGAGGAAAGACTGGTGACAAAGGTTTCTGATATTATTGAACTTACTGATCGTAACAGAGAAGGCCAGTGAGCCATTCGGGTTCATTTCAAGTCCCATCAGTTTAATTTCCTCTCTTATAGTCCTGTAATTTATCCTCTCGACATATACACATTAACTACCTTTTGTTTTGCTCCTTACCTACACAAAGTGCTGAATGTAAAGAAAATGATTAGCCTACAACCACGTCTTTAGGATCTGGGAGGAAACCAGAGCATCCAGAGGAAACCCATGTGGTCACGGGATGAGGTCCACATAGCCAGCAACTGAAGTGAAGAATGAACCCAGATCCCCGGAACTGTGAGGTAACATTGATGCTCTGCCATAATAGAGCAAAAAAAAAACCCTCCTTTTATAATTTCCCTGCACATCTATGGAGTGAAGGAAATAGGCGACGTTTCGGGTCGAGACCCTTCTTTAAAGCGTCACCTTTTCTTTCGCTCCATAGATGCTGCCTCACCCGCTGAGTTTCTCCAGCATTTTTGTCTACCACTGTTTTTAAGTGAGTGGTTTCCCACCTATCCTTCAAGTGGGCCCCGATGACGGCACAATGTACAAAACTGATAAAAAAAAAGTTTGAATGAAATGTAATCAATTCTGGGCTTAGAGAACACAGCACCCATAAATAACTTTATTCTTCCTACATGGCAGGGATTTTTTTGCAAACAGTGTAATGCATCACCACAGATATTTGTTCTCTGTGGTTTAGGTATTAAGGTGACACATTATCAGTAAGAAAATATATATTACTAATCCTGACCTTTAATTGAAACATTGCCCTTATTTTACAAATCTACCAGAGTACAATTTTCTAATTTAAAAACGTTTTTTCCTCAGCTTCTTCAGACTTTGCAGCAGTTTTTGTTTTTTACTCATATTTTTGATGTTATGACCGAGTCCCATTCCTGAACGGCAAAGAGTACACTGAAACCGTGATAAATATCCAGCACTTTATCATTCAACGATCACTGGGGAATGCAGAATTCAACGTAAGGGAGTAACTACAAACCAACTCTGCTTTTCTCACTTTCCCCAATCTCTGTATCGGTGGACACAGATGGGTCCTCCGTCAAGCTGTGAAGCATAATACAAGCCTAGGGCTGTGTAAAGCTGAAGTATCATTCACTGCTGCACATGCTGAAGTAAAACTACACACGGCCTATACAATGCATAACACAAAGACAAGATGGCAAGTGGGTTTGGACTCTGTGGATGTTAAATCATATTCTTCAGGAAAATTTCTTGTTATGTCAGCGTTTTGTTTAAGGTTGGCTTTAAATACCAGCAGTTCAGCTGCTCTCCTTGTGTTTAATTTAATGGCTCACTAGATTTTTGAAAATGTGCTTGCTGAGTCATCATTTTACACAAGATAATATATTCCATTTCGTTCGATGGGTTGAGCGGGTTAGAGGGGAAAAAATTGTTTGTCAGGAATACGATAGAAAATATTACATACAATTTTAAATACATATATTCCCTGTTGTACACTTCAATCGGAGATAAATTAGATAGTTGTTGATCAATATATTTATTGCCTGGTTCACTTTCCTATGACTTTGAAATAAATCTGAAGATAATGTATTTCCTTTAAGGTGTATACGTGTATGTATGTATGCACGCACACAAAGATTGGGTTTAGGAAGCATTCCAAGATCTTCAAATGCATGCTGTTGTATGGTACTGCCACACTCTCACTCATTCTCCGAGGATTAGCGGCATATTTCTCAGCACTCCACATGCTGTGTATTTGATACAAGATTACGTACTGAATGATCCAGTTACTCTTACGTTATGAATTTTTACTGTCAGTCACCGACACGAAAAGCAAAAGAAAAGTAATAGCGAGAGAACTGATGGATAGCAAATGAAAAAGCATCTTTAGTTTTTTTGTTTTAGTTTTAGAGATACAGCGAGGAAAGAGGCCTTTCGGCCCGCAATCCCCGTACACCAGCACCATCCTACACACCAGGGATAATTTACAATTTTTTCTGAAGCCAATTAAGAATTTCATTGTCCTATCAGGGACACATGACACTAAACTCACTTGAACTTATGATACGATAAAACTTTACTAATCACCGGAGGGAAATTGGTCTGCCAACAGTCACAATACACAAGATGCACGAAAACTTGAAATTAAAATTAAATTAATAGTGAGAGAGAGAAAAAATAAAATGACAAGTGACTATTGGCTGGCTGCCGTGTGCACAGCACCTTAATTGGAAGGAACTAGCAAACAAACAAACAAACGCTGACTTATTCCCTGGGCAGAGGATTCTAAAACTGGAGTGCCCCCCATGCCGGGTCCCCATTGTCTTCCCCTCAACGGCTGATCGCGGGTTGATCACGAGGCCCCACCGCCTCCAAGCCTCTGTTGCCGCTGAGTCTCATTAAAATTAACCAACAAACCTGTACGTCTGTGGAATGTGGGAGCAAACCGGAGCACCTGGGGAAAATCCAAGCAGCAACATACAAACTCGATCTATCTCTGAGCTTGTGTTACATTTACTCCTATTTCGTACTCAATACATAACACTAAACTAAACTCAAAACATGATGCTGTTCAAAAGAAAAATTCCAGCTATTAGATCAAATGGGTTATTTTTTTCCAAAATATATACTTCCTGCATCATAAAATAGGTTTTCCAATGATATTTGAAATACTTTGAGCGAAAGCATTTACAACTATGTCTAGACCTACTGAACACACTGCAGTAAAAATACACAAACAGCAATTGTTTTAAAAGCAAATTGACCTCTCCTAAACACTGCACACCAGCATTTTGACATCTGGTCCCCATCTTTAGGGCAACAACATAATAAACTGCATTTTTATTTAAAAAGATGATTTATAATGTTCAAGAGAAAATTGGGCTCCAGTCCTGGAAAATCCAGCAACAATCATTCCAGCAATAGTTTTACTTTACGTATACCCTCTGATGCCAAAAGTATTCTTCCAGAAATGCCAAAATAAATTTGGCTGGGTTATGGATCAATAATCGGAATACCCGAAAAGTTATTACTCGCTGCACAAATAAACAATTTATTAAATTGCAAAATAATCAAACTGTTACCTTGGGCATACATGAAATCACTTCCAGTTCTCATTGGCTAATTTGAAAGCTGCCTTCATGCGAGGATGGTATAATGGAAGGGTTTTGTGTGTGGAAGAGGAAGTGGCAGAGGTGGGCACAATCACAACATTTAAAAGACATTTGGACAGGTACATGGATAGGAAAAGATTAGAGAGATATGGGCCGAATGTAGGCCAATGGGACAAGGTCAGATAAGAACTTGGGCACCATGGACAAGTTGAGCTGAGGGACCTGTTGCCATGCCGTACAACCCCTTTCCTCCAAAAATCAAGAATTGTTGGATCTCTCATTCCCTTGGGAGGGGGAGGTAGTGATATTATTATGCAGTAAGATGACGCAAAAATGGATCAAGCCCATGGGACAGTCGCAAGATTTAATCTACAAAATTGAAGTTATTTATACATCAATGAGATATTCAGATTTAATCAGAATAAGTGGTGAGAAAATAAAACCAATCTAATGCTTCCAAGTTCAGTCACTCATCTAACATACATGGATTATTAAGACAAGTCAGTCAAAGCATTACCATTAAAACCAAAGCTCCGCCCAGCTAGGTGCTGGAGAGCAGATTTAGGGATGTAAATCTTTACTCATCCACGAAAAGCAAGATATTATGTTGTCCCCTTTGGGCCTGCATCAATGTCTCCATCAATCTATATAATGTGATTGCAACAATCTCAGTTCTGTACAAAAATATATTTTGCTAGAGTTGAATAATTTGAAGTCCTTCAGAGATATTCCTCAAGAAAAGGATATCTGAAGCTAGATTGATGCCACGTCCTAAATTCTCATTTGAGATGTCAACGACTACATGGAAATGGTACTGTAGTAATGCGTGAACTGCAGCAGGAATCACAAGTCCTGTAGCAGAATGTGTACACATCTCTGGAGATGGAATGGCTGACGTTTCGGGTCGAGACCCTTCTTCAGACTTGAAGACCCGAAATGCCACCCATTCCTTCTCCCCAGTTCTGCTGAGTTACTCCAGCATTTTGTGTCTATCTTCAGTGTAAACCATCATCTGCAGTTCCTTCCGACACATAATTTATCTTCATCCTGTTGTTTTCTCCTCTCTCCCAATACTACAATGCGGACAATATAAAGCTAAGTGAAAAGACTAATAATGTACAGACAAACACCTGAGAGGAATCGAGCACCCTGCATGTTCACATTGTTTACCATAAATGTTTATAAGTCAGGCAGTAATTAGTCATAAAAGCACTCAGGTGGTAAAGCATTCTATCGGGGACCATCCGTGCTGGCATGATCAACAGATCGTAAGCACAGCATTTCCAGATGAAATGTGAGCTTCAACTGTCTGCTGTCACTCTGCCAGAACTGGATTGCAAATGCAGCCAGAGGCTTGAATAAATTTAAAATTCTATTACATTAATTTGATACAATGGCATTTCTCCAGGAAGTCCAATGAGAGTCACACTTCAAGTGGTTTTGGTAAGATAAAAGGCAACTTGAAGCTGTCACGAATGATACTGTGTTGTGGAACAATGATAATGATATGCTTCCGTCAGAATTTCAGTCAGCCCCCAAAAAGGTTAAAAATAGCTGTACCATTATCATGCAATGACCATTTTTGATGGGAGAAATATGGTGCAAATATATTTAATTGTCTGAACCTTCATGACAATGTTTCAGAAATACAACTTGTTCATAGTTCATTCTTGGATCAACTGCAGCACAGGCCACATACACAGAATCAATCCCCTTTTAATCCTTGAAGCTGACACAATACAATTCACAAATTACAAATACGTTTTCCATATCAGCTATCCTTGCAACCTCAAAATAAGACATTATTTCCAATAGTTTAAAAACTCCGACTTTTATTTCCATTTGAAACCCACTCTCACAATACCCCGTGGAAATTATAATTTCAATTTGAGTCTGAAGAATGGTCTTGACCCAAAACGTCACCCATTCCTTCTCTCCAGAGATACTGCCTGTCCCGCTGAGTTACTCCAGCATTTTGTGTCTTTCTTCGGTTTAAACCAGCATTTTCGGTTCCTTCCTACACTTTTCAATCTAGCCAACAGCCAAGTACTAAAGGCACCAATGAACCACTAAGAAGCCTTCAGACATTTTCAAATGAATATAGTAAGATTTTAAAAATTCACTGACAAAACTTGCTACACAGTAAAAATAAAATATCTCGGCTATTGATCTGTTAGCTAATCCATAATCCACAGTTGAACTCCATTTCCAAGAGTTAAATCGTGATAAATTTTACATGTTGCCAAAATGCACAGGAAATGGGTCACAGCAAAAGATGTAGATAAACATTTGATAGAAAATCAAGAACCCTGAGTGTATAAGGTGACTTGAATCAAGCAAAGGAAGAGATACTGTGCACAAAAAAAAAAATCCCTTCACATTGTCAGCATGAGTATATATGCATGCCAAGAACACTAAAAGGCAGCACCTGTCCTTCCTTTCCAGATGGAATAAAAAATATCTGGCCCAGCCATGTAAAAAAAATATATCCCTTAAGGTTTTATAGAAACTTCATCAAAACAGATACCTAGGAAACACATTTGCAAAGTATAATGCTACAAGTTTGCCATTCTGTACAGGATCTATTCAAATGGCTTACCTACAGTGTCCATGTTAGTAAAATACATTGCGTAGTATTAAGCAGGAGTCGCAACAGAAATAGATTCACTTTATGGCTTAAAGGGCAGTACTCTTAATTATTCATGCAACAACCAATCACAAAAATCGGCAATCTTTTCTGTCCAATTTAGCCCCAAATGAATCTTGCACCTCCTGCTTTAATTCATACACTTGTATGGTTTTGAATCGTAGGAGTCCAACATGATTGAGATATTCCACAAAATCTGCCAGGAAAACTCAAATGACAATGCTGTTTGAAAATTGGTTAGTTGTCAAATATCTATTTATCAAGATCCAATGTTTCTGTCCCAAGGAAGTTGCATTTTAAATTTTGTATTCCACGTGCCACATACGGTCAGCTTCTCAATAGAACTAGAATATCCTATTCCACCCTGGCTTTATAAAAGTTTAACCTACACGTCACACATGGACTTTATCAAATTTTGGACCACATGGTTGAAAGCATCGTTGCATTTTACAGATTTACACATCAAACACAGCAGATTGGCACGATTTATCCTTTTCTTATTGTTCACTGATTTCATAATACTTGACAAAACTAAAAGCAGGAAAGCATATCTGCAGTTAATAGATATCTAACTTCAGCCCCCTCTTGTGGAAAATTGTGTTTTACATTAATACAGAACAATACACCTGCCGTAAGAAAGGATTTGAAAATATTTTGCTGGAAGATATTTAATAATGGAAAGAAATACAAATTACTTCAGTATGTTATCAAATAAATATTTGTTTTGTACATAATTGTATAATATGAATGCTTTCCTTGAAATTCACTGTTGGATAACATTAACCTTTCCCAAATACATTCAATGGGATCTTTTAATCCTGCAATGAATTTTCAATTTATACATGTACATCTTGTACAAATTCGGAACAATTTCCTCCGCTAATAATTTCAACACAGATAAAAAATACTCTAAATATATATAACTACATCATAAATTCAAGGCTATTTAGTCTGTTCCACCACAGCTTGTTTTGCAAATTTGATCACCTGGCTTCTGTTTTTAGATACAATACAATTCTAAATTTGACAAAAATAAACTTCTCTCACAATCACTCGAACATGGATTGTTATATGGCAGGAACTAAATTAAACTAAGCTAGAAGCACAAGATATCTATCCTTCCTTTGTGATAACGTCAGTCCATCCGCGTTATCCATCTTTCATAATTTGCAACTGATTCAGTAGCCACTAGGAATCTTAAGGTCATATCCTTCTAATGTTTTGCATTCTGAGCCACAACTACTCGCACTTATATTGCACTTCTATCAAAGCATAATTATCCTCAACAAGAACATAACTAAACAAAACCCATCCACGGAGACATTTTGAAAGAAGTTTATAAAAGTCTGGCTGAAGAGATAGGCTTGAAGGAGTATCTTAATAAAGGAACACGAGGCCGAACAGTTTAGGAAAGGGATTTTAGAACGTATATAATACATAGCTAATTGTGCAACAATCAAACTAAAGACACTGAGGAGTCCAGAATTAAGCAGCTCAGATATTTTGGATAGTGACACGACTGGAGGGGTGAGTTTATGCCAAGGGAGTTGGAATATAATTTCAGTTTATTATGTTCTGGATTTCGGAAAAGGTCCGACATGTTAGAGGCAACAAAGGGGTCAAAACTATCACTGACGAGACCGACAAGTAACCAGTATATTACAAAACTGATAATGGTGCTGGAGGAGCGAGAAATAGAAGGGGCCAAGGACTGATACCGGGAGGAATTAAGCTGCATTAGTGCAGAAGAAAGAAAAGGTGCCACTGTGTGTTATTCCCAATCAATAATTGAACACGTGAGAATGAAACCAAGGGAGACACAAAATGCTGGAGGAACTCAGCAGGACAGGCAGCATCTCTGGAGAGAAGGAATGGGTGACGTTTCGGGTCAAAACCCTTCTTGCTGATGTCAGGGGAATGGCCAGGGCAGAGATAGAATGTAGTTGGAGACAGTAAGACCGGTGGGAAGAGGGGACGGAGATAGAGGGAAAGCAAAGGTTATTTGAAGTTAGAGAAGTCAATGTTCATACCGCTGGGGTGTAAGCTACCCAAGCGAAATATGAGGTGCTATTCCTCCAATTTGCACTGGGCCTCACTCTGACCTCTAACTTCAAATAACCCTTTCTTTCCCTCTCTCTCCATCCCTTCCCAGTTCTCCCACCAATCTTACTATCTCTGACTACATTCTATCTCTTTCCCACCCACTCCCAACATCAGTCTGAAGAAGAGTCGACCCAAAACGTCACCCATTCCTTCTCTCCAGATTTGCTGCCTGTCCCGCTGAATTACTCCAGCATTTTGTGTCTACCTTTGATTTAAACCAGCATCTGCAGTTCTTTCCTACACAAGATACCAAGGGAGTTCAATGCCAAACAGCCGCACAGTGGCAGGAAGTTTTTGTAGAAACACGGACTAGTCAAAGGTGCGTCATAATTTGTAAAAGGAATGATAAGGATGTGGAGGGATAGTTAAATTTTGTCCGTCAAAGAGGTCCAACTTGTCACGTTGTTTGGAGCCGGATTGGAATAATTTACTAAAGGAATCCTGGAAAAAGTGAGTAAGAATTTGGGAGAACTTTGAAGAGGAAAGGTTGTCATGGCATGTTAATCTGCAAAGAAGGAAGAGATGAGGATTATTCTTAATTTAGTAAAGTGTCTCAATTCATTTCACAGGTGAGTTTTTCAAGAAAATATGAATCTGAGCCATAGAGATGAAAATTGATGGGCTCTGTGCTTCAGCATCGGAAGACACAGCTGCTAATAGCAGAGGAATGGGTAGGAAAAGTGCAATTATTCAATCTTTTATGACTCTTACTTGGTAAGATAGCGGAATGAGGCAAGGGAATAGGAGTCAGTCTGGCCAGACTGCCTTGCCTTGTATTTGAGGAACAAATCAGGGTGACAAAAGGGAAAACAAAAAAACAGGTCCAAAGACAAAAGAGGGCAAATTTTAACCGACACACCTTTTGACTGGAGTACTAACTGCATTTCTGATGCTGTTGTTCACTCAAAAAATGGGCGCCTAGAGGATATGTTGAAGGAAATAAATAAATTGACCTCAATAACATTATACAATGTTACACATACTATCCAAGACAATAATTAATCAAACTTTGAGAGGGAAGAAGTATCGATAGTTCACATTTAAGTACTTTATTTACATAGGGAGTGATGAATGTGTGGCAGAAAATGCTGGGAGGCAAGAGAGATTGATAGTGTTGGAAAATGTAAGAACTGAATAGGTATTTGAAGACTCCTTAATCTTTTCTGGCCCCATATTTCACTGCAATCCCACAAATTCCCTGTGGCCGTCTAAATTCATTAAGTTGCATTTGAAGCTTTAATGAAACATTTTATTTATAGCCTGTATTGTCAGATCAAAATGTATCATAAAATAATCAAATATCATAAACATGCGTGAGATTAGATGAAAATGCCAATCAAATTTCAAACGATTTTCACTACCCTCTCGATGAAGAAATGTCTTCTTACTTAAATCCTGAATGGCTAACCCTTAGGTTGAAAATATCACCTCTGTAGCTTGATATCCCAGATAGCAAAGCAACATCAATGCATCAATTCAGTCTGTCTCTGTTTCAATAAGATCTCCTCCCATTATAGTAAAGACTTTCATGATTATTGTGTTACCCTAATTACATCCACATCTAATTCTCTGATTTCTATCATGTCCAATATTATCATAAACATTTTATTTCTGGGGTGCAGTCAACAAATAACTCTCATTAATGTGTCTGTCATTTGCCCTTTCTTGACTCCACTCAAATCTACTTTGACAGGTTGAGGTAAGATCCTCTCTTTTCTTCCCTTTACCCATTATCACAGCCACCTCTTCCCCTTTCCCATTTAAGACTCACTCTTCCAGTTCCCCCATGAGGTCCTAGATCTTCTTACTACTGTAATTAAAATAAATGACCTGAGTTCACCCTACTGCCTGTCGTTGTGATCACTGCCAAACCCACCTTCATCCCCGCGCCACACAATCTACAGAGGAAGGTGGCGATTGACTGCATCCATGGCACAGGGCACATTCTTCTTTGTACTGGAATAGGCATCCTCTCCTATTTTCTTCTCTCTTGGCAAATAGTGGCAGTGATACGTCATGGTATTGGATTTCTCCGACTCAACTCAGGAAGAGCAGAACTTTCTTGGTCAGCGGGGCCTGAACTTACTGAAGATTTAGTTTCAACTAAACGGAAATACACTTCAAGGATTTATCGGTAATTCTCTATGCACAATTGTCCTTGTATTGCAGTAAATGACAACGGGGAGGCGATTTGAAAACGAGACAACGCTGGTTAATTATTCCACTGCAACAAGCATCATTACTTTTTGAACAATCATCATGTAAATTTATTTGTAATGGGCCACAAGCTGATTTCAAAGACTCCTGGTTTAGTCAAATTACTGACACACAATTAATACTGACTGTCAATGCTAATGTTAATTTTTATATAACACTGTATATGGCTGGTTATGACATTGGGCTTTAGCCTTGGCTCATCATGACACTTGTTGCCAATTGAGAAAGTTGTGGGTGCAAGTGATGTAACCAAGTCAAGTCAAAAAAAGACACAAAGTGCTGGATTAACTCAGTAAGTCAGGCAGCATCTATGGAGAACAAGAATAGGTGATGTTTTGGGTCGGGACCCTTTTTCAGTCTGAAGACTGGCATTTCAATGTAGTACTTAATGAGAAACACAATGTAATGAGATTTTAAACTTGGGTCCTATGCATCTTTTCAGGAAGACCTTCATTATATTAAAAGATAATCCAGGAACGTATACTAAAGTCCCATCCAATATGTATTCCCTACATCTCAACAAAATAAATTTTCCAGCTTTTAGTTGTTTTTTCTCGATCCCTAGTCCGCAAACATAGTTCCCCACATTACAATAGAGTCTGTACTTGAAATGAACCGCACCAGCTGTGCCTCTCGAGCAGCTCCTGATATCAAGCAAACTATTCCACCTTTATCGCATTTATAAATATTTAAATTGAATACTCGGATTTGAAGATCAAAGCCAGGGCTTTGACCATGATGAAAAGGATCATAGTATTTAATTTTCTGCAAATGCAAACCCCTGTAACACAAAAGTCTGTGTTGACAGACCTAAAAATGTAATTACAGATTACAGCTGATAAATGATCTCACTTGTCTGAGACTCAGAAGTAAATGGTGAAAATGGAGACAAAATCATTGCCACAAAATGATCAGACCAAATAACACCTGTGGAGATGGAAACTTGGACTCTTGGCTGCATTTAACCACTTCCAATTACTGACTGAAAAGCCTAACATAAAAGCAACATATATCAGAGTACTAATGTTTCATCCAATAAAAATTATGTAGCGTGCCACAACCGATGAGTAATGGATGCCATAATTGCAAAGGTTGGTCACAATAATGTAAACCAGTTTAACACATGCAATTCCACATTTGTAACATGAGGACCAATATTTTTTAAATCCCACGTTTTACAGTGCCCTCCATAATGTTTGTGACAAAGGCCCATCATTTATTTATTTGCCACTGTACTCCAACATTTGCCACTGTACTCCAAATATTTGCCACTGTACTCCAACATTTGGAGTACAGTACCCCCCCCCCCCCCCAAATTCAGGGCACCATAATGTTTGGGACACATAGCTTCACAGGTTTTTGTAATTGCTCAGGTGTGTTTAATTGCCTCCTTAATGCAGGTATAAGAGAGCTCTCAGCACCTAGTCTTTCCTCCAGTCTTTCCATCACCTTTGGAAATTTTTATTGCTGTTTATTAACATGAGGACCAATGTTTTGTGCCAATGAAAGTCAAATAATGAGTCTCATAATTCACTATGAGACTGAAAAACAAGATATAAAACTGTTAGAGACATCAGCCAAACCTTAGGCTTATCAAAATCAACTATTTGGAACATCATTAAGAAGAAAGAGAACACTGATGATCTTACTAATTGCAAGGGACTGGCAGGCCAAGGAAGACCTTCACAGCTGATGACAGAAGAATTCTCTCTATAATAAAGAAAAATCCCCAAACTCCTGTCCGACAGATCAGAAACACTCTTCAGGAGTCGGGTGTGGATTTGGCAATGACCATTATCCACAGAAGACTTCATGAACAGAAATAGAGGCTACACTGCAAGATGCAAACCACTGGTAAGCCGCAAAAATAGGATGGCTAGGGTACAGTTTGCCAAGAAGAGAAACAACAGTTCTGGAAAAAGGTCTTGTGGACAGATGAGACGAAGATTAACATATCAGAGTGATGGCAAGAACAAATTATGGGGGAGATAAGGAACTGCCCAAGATCCAAAGCATACCACCTCATCTGTGAAACACGGTGGTGGAGGTGTTATGGCCTGGCCATGTATGGCTGCTGAAGGTACTGGCTCAGTTATCTTCATTGATGAGACAACTGCTGATGGTAGTAGCATAATGAATTCTGAAGTGTATAGACACATCCTATCTGCTGAAGTTCATACGAACGCATTGGCTGGCGGTTCATTCTACAGCAAGACAATGATCCCAAACATACTGCTAAAGCAACAAAAGAGTTTTTCAAAGCTGAAAAATTGTCAATTCTTGAGTGGTCAAGTCAATCACCCGATCTAAACCTAATTGCGCATGCTTTTTATATGCTGAAGGAAATACTGAAAGGGACTAGCCCCCAAAACAAGCATAAGCTAAAGATGGGCTACAGGCCTGGCAGAGCATCACCAGAGAAGGCACCCAGCAACTGGTGATGTCCATGACTCGCAGACTTCAAGCAGTCATTGCATGCAAAGGATATGCAACACAATACTAAACATGACTACTTTCATTTACATGACATTGCTGTGTCCCAAAGAAAATGAAATCGGACAATGTGCACTTTACAAATCTCAAATTGTGAAGTACAGAGGCAAATTAATAAATGATGAGTCTTTGTCCCAAACGTTATGGAGGGCACTGTATATTCAGAAAATTACTTCAGCTGCTGGAATTGTTTTCCTTCTGCACAAGTGAGTATATTGCTGATTTTCATTTTCACCTAGTCCACTGCAAACACTGGTTTCTCATCGTTATTTTTTTTGCATATCTTCCATTCATTTGTTCTATACCTCTCTATATCACCATCTATATCTCTCTTTCCCTTTCCCCTGACTCTCAGTCTGAAGAAGGGTCTCGACCCGAAACGTCACCTATCCCTTTTCTCCAGAGATGCTGCACTGACCCGCTGAGTTACTCCAGCTTTTTGTGTCTCTCTTTGGTTTAAAACCAGCACCTGCATTACCTTCCCACATATATAGCTAATTTGTTAATGTGAACCATAGCTACTGCTCAACTTGTTTTTGAGAATGGGTGGAATGATATGGGAAAAGAAAGACATCTTTTGTAAGAGGCATTAAATTCAGATAGTTTTTAAATCATGAGCTAGATTACGGGCAACCCTGAAGCCTAAATGAACACACATTATGATTTCAGTAGGATTCTTTGTACTACAATGCAATTTTCTTTATGAACCTCCCATTTAAATGTTCTAATTGTTCTATTAAACAGCAAGCATCAGTTGTGCAGTAAAACTAAACAAATCAGCATTTTGATTTAAGACAATACATCATGTAAGTAACAGGTCAACACTCTGACTGGGCTGAATTTCCCATCCACGCTGTTCCATTATGAAAAGCTACATTGTTGTCAGGTGAAGGGGAAGGAGGTGGGTGACAAGAAACACCAGGACTAGAAATACTCCAATAACTTTTCAAGTTTACTTTTAGCAGGAGTTTCTCGTCAAGCCTAACGCGAGGATTATACTTCATTGAACTGCAGCCAATTTTCCCCTTTTGCACCTTGGTATCCAGAACATTAGATGCAAATTACTGTACAAGTTATTTTTGCCAATCATTGATGTCAAGTAGAGATGTAAGCTCAAGCCATTGTTAACTGCTTCCAAGTATGAGAAATTCAGTTGAATGAGTGTTTCATTTTCTGGTTTCTTTGAACCATTACATGTTTGAGAGGCCTTACATGCTGCAGAAGGGTTTTCACCAATTATGGTACAATTATTCAAAAAGTACAAGAACAAAAAACAAACATAGTTGCAGTAGGCCAGACGACTCCTTAAATTTGGTCTTCTATTGAATAAGATCGTGATAATCTGATCTTGGCATTAACTCAACTTTTCTGCCCAATCTATATTAACCCTCGATTCCTCCAAAGTCTAAAAATGTCAGTCAAATATATTCAATCACTCAGCCTCTACAATCCCTGGGGTTGTGAATTTGAAAGACTTCAGAGAATAAATCTCTGCCTTATCTGTGATACATGGGACAACACCAGTTTCAGACTGTCTCAAGAAAGGGGAAACATCCTCTCAGCACCTCCACATAAAACCTCTCAGAATTTGATATATTTCTGTAATCAACACAGTAAACCTTCTCTGGACCAATCCAAATATATTCTTCCTAAATAAAGAGACCAAGGACCCATATGCAGTTCTGGTAGGTCCTCTCCATCCCTACTCAAAGAAAGACAAACATTTTAATTGCCTTCCAACATACTTGCTATACATGAAACTAACTCACAAGGACAACTGTGTCCCCATGTGACATTCTGATCTCCATTGAAACAGTTATTTTGTTTTTCCATGTGAATAAAGTAAATCATCTCACAATTTCCCCACATGATACTCCATTTGTCATACTTTTCACATCACTAAACCTATTCATTTCCTTTTGCAGACTGTACTCCACATAATTTGCGTTATCATCTCCCATATCTCTCCATTCCCTGCATATCTATGCACCCATTTCAAAGCCTCTCATAATTTTATATATTTTTATCATGTCACCCCTCAGCCTTTGAACTTCAAGAGCAAACAATTCAAATTTGTCCAACCTCTCCTTAAAGATAATACCCTCTAATCCAGGCAGCATTTGGATAAACCTCTTCAGCACCCTCTCCAAAGCTTCATTACCCTTCCTGTAACTGGACTACCGGAACCACAGATAATACTCCAAATACGGCCTAACCCAAGTCCTATAAAGCTGCATGGTGACTTCTTAACTCTTTTCCTCAATACTCCAATTTATGATGGCAAGCATACCACACACCCTGTTTACCACTCTATCTACTTGTGTTGCTACTTTCTGGGAGCAATAGACTTGGACCCGAAGATCCATGTATTCATCAATGATGCTATGGAACTAGCCATATAGTTTCACCTAACATTCGACCTCTCAATGCAACACCTCACACTTACTCGCAATAAATTCCACCTTCAATTGCTTCACACATTTCTGTAGCTGATCTATGTAATCGCTGTATACTTTATGACAACCATCTTCAATGTCAGTATCTCCACCAATTTTGGTTTTGTTCGTAAACTTACTGTGAGTAAATCATTGACGTGTAAGCCAGTTCTGAATCACAACCACCCAGTCCCCGTTGGTCACACGCATCTTAATCTTCTGGATCAGCCTACCATGAGGGACTTTATCAAATGCCTTACGGAAATCCATGTGAACAACATGTTAGAAACAAATTAGAAACCTCGCATTCTAGATCAGCTTATTTACATCCGAATCTGAATTAATTTGTACACAGACACAGCCTGCAAGATCAAATTTACGAAGATTTATAAGTGCAACAGCGCAAGACTGTTAACCCACATGTTGGGTTGAGGTTTTCCTTAAAGAGCTTTGAATTTCCTATATAAAATGTGTATGAACAGCCAGAACATCTTTCTGAACATATTCATAATCTATTTTCTCTGGCACATAGTCATTAGAATCAGTACTTGCCCTGAACCTGTAGGGGCTCCAGTTGCCACGGTCTCTGGTGCTGCAGAAGAGCATTCCTCTTCTGTGTCATTCTGTTTTTGCAAAAACATTTTCGCTTCTTTGGAAGAAGCATCTACTTCTTTAGTTACCCTAAAAAAGAATAAAACCAATGGGTTTAATGCAAAATCACAGTTAATAAATAACATCTCAATCACGTTTCTCATTGTATAATTGGAGTGTTAAGATAACAAAATGCATTTGTCAACTTCGAATGAAAGTTAAAACTAAAGATAATGAAGTGATATTGATATTGAATTTAACATCGGGAATATGGTTCCTACATCTAGCGTGTACAACCCCTTAATAATTGTATATGTTTCTATAAGATCCCCTCTCATCCTTCTAAATTCCAGTGAATACAAGCCCAGTCGCTCCATTCCTCCATATGATAGTTCCGCCATCCTGGAATGAATCTACGTTGCACTCCCTCAATAGCAAGAATGTCCTTCATCAAATTAGGAGACCAAAACTGCACACAATACTCCAGGTGTGGTCTCACCAGGGTCCTGTACAATTGCAGAAGGACCTCTTTGCTACTATACTCAACTCCTCTCGTTATGAAGGCCAACATGCCATTATCTTTCTTTATTGCCTGCTGTACCTGCATGCTTACTTTCAGTGACTGATGTATAAGGACACCCGGATCTCGTTGTACTTCCACTTTTCCTAACAATGTCACAGACATTAGTTCTCTTATAAACCTGATGGTTAAGATCATAGCATTATGCCACGATGAAGCCGTTCAGAGAAGATTATGAAAATAATACATGGAATGGGCAGATTGTCTGGTGAGAAAGTTTCTGCGGGCTAAGTTTGTATCTGCTGGTGTTTAGAAGAGTGAGAGGAGATTCGATTAAAACATAAGATACTGAGGGGTTTTAATAGGGTATATGTGAAAAGGAAATTTTCTCTTATCGAGAAATTCGGAGCCACTGTTTTCAAATGAAGAATCACTCATTTAAAACACGTTGCCATTTATTTCCTTGGAGAGTCCATAGTGTTTGGTACTCTCTTCCTCAAAAGGCGGTGAAAATGAAGTCATTGAATATTTTCTAAAGCACAGTTTGTTAACTATATGACCAGTGAAAGGTGTCAAAGAGAAAGCAGTTTACACTCAGATAATTCTCAATCTTCTTAGATGGCCAAACAGGCTTGAGATGCCACGTAGCTTGGGCATGTAACTTTGCAGCATGTTCATATGTATTGTTCCAATGCACAGCAACTTGCCCAACACCTTTGCATTCTTCCTGAAGCACTCGGATGTGAGCATATAACTCAATCTGTCAGCATTGTTCTTAGTCATCCAGATATTACATGTAATGCACAAGTGCATGATACCATTCCCAGTTTTCATCCATGTCGTCTGCAAAGTCCCTGCATTTGCATGCATAAAGAGCAATGCAGTTTTCCTTAACATCTGATTTCCACCTTCCATTATTATTACTGTGCTATCTGTAACTTTCCATCCTATTCATTTTAACACTCAGAAAACACATGAAACATAATTTACTAATGCCCAGACTCACTGGCAAGTCTATTATCAAATGCATTTTTGTAAACTATCTAAATTTTGGGTTGACCTTTAAATGCCAACAGTGCTGATGACATCCCTTTGGAATGCATTTAAATCCAAAGTGGATTTTTAAATATCACCATACGGTTCAATTCTTACTTCTGAAAAGCTTTTACATTTCAAAAGCTTTATTGATCGTCTTTCTTCCCCCTGCATGACTTGCTTCACATATTTAGTGTTTAATCTTGGAAGCTGCCATGCAAAGGATCATAAAGCGAGAAATAAGTCTCACTGAATAATTTGCAATATTAAACTGGCTTCATCCATTATTTATGTTCCTATATTTCTCAGAAGGGTTAATGTCATTAAAGCAATATTAACATAATGTTTTTTAAAAAGCAAGGAAAATGATAATTAAGCAATAATGGACAGGCGGGAGTACAAGCAAAGTTGTAATTGAGAAAAGACAGCTTGATTGAAAGACAATATTACAGGTTGACTACCTCAGTCAAACTGTCTGCCTCAATTATAATCCCTCCAGGATTACATATCTGTTATTGCAATCGAATAATAAGAGGTTTAAAAGTCCACTTCAATTTCGCATTTTTACTTTTAAAAAAACCTGTTTGTTTACACAGCTTTCTTTCTCCACTGGCGAACACACTGCTATGTTCCAATTCATTCCTTCTTCATACGTATTTTAGAAATAAAATTTCCTTACAGCCTTTCTTCTCCCCCCCCCCCCCCCCCCCCCCCCCCCCCCCCATCAGTCTGAAGAAGGGTTTCGGCCCAAAACATTGCCTATTTCCTTCGCTCCATAGATACTGCTGCACCCGCTGAGTTTCTCCAGCACATTTGTCTCCCCAGGCAGCATTTGAAACACGAGAGAAGGCAAACGAAAATAGCCAAAGATAAGCAAAGGCAACAAAAGATAAAACTAGCCAAAAATTGAGGGGAAAAGTGATTTAAAAAAAATCTTTACTTATGTTTGTGGGAGAAATCTACTTTTACCCATTCTACTCAACATAACCACTGTTATACCTCACTGGCAATACTGGCTTCTCTAACTTCAAGTAACTCTTGCATTTCTCCCCCCCCCCCCTCCCCTCCATCCCTCCCTCACCCTAGTTGTTGTACTAGTTTCACTGTTATCCTGTTGAGTTTCATTGGCTCTAAAACTTGTTATTACCTCGCCCACGGCCAGCCACGGACCGCGATGGACCCCACCTTTCTTTGATCATCTACTTTTTTGCATATCTTTCATTCATTTGATCTATATCTCTCTATATCACCGGCTATATATCTCTTTTGTTTTTCATTTTCCCCTAACTCTCAGTCTGAAGAAGGGCCTCGACCCAAAACGTCACCTATTCCTTTTCTCTAGAGATGCTGCCCGACTCCAGCATTTGTGTCTATCCAGGCTTCCAGACAGTCCGGTCCATTTACTGAGAAGAATGGAATATTGAAAGGCAAGTACAGCAGACAGCCACTACTCTCAATGTGCTTCGTGATGCATGGTGGGGAGAACGAAGCAGAAGAGGTTAACTTTTGTCGCAATATAATTATATTTCTGTATTTGAATTGGCATTTTTAGAAGTCTGTGGGGAATCAAGGATATAAAACCAATGACTACAGTCTTTATTAATTTCAATGTATTTTTATGGAGTGCAAATTTGATTGCACTAAGATGTGGCACAGGAGCGATGATTATGAACCAGAATAAATTAAGGAGAGGGAGGAAAAAGAAAAAATATAAACAGTTCCCCTGTTCTCATAATTGTATTAATTTCCTCCACACAAATAAGATTTAATGGGTAGAACTCTCCCATGCTTTATGTGGGGGGGAGAGGTGCGTTGATGTGTGGACCTAGATGGAGAGCATCATTGAATTGTTTTACCTTGGATGTTTTTATGCCATTGATTAATCCAAACACAGCAAGGTGATTAGCTAAGCAAATACAAACCCTGCTTCGTTTCTCTGTCAATAATCATCAGCTCAGGTTAATTTTCTTACCCCTGCAAGAACTGTAAAGAACTCCCTATTATCAAAGCGTCGGCAGCCGCCACCACTTTCACCGCGAGTGCATTGTGACGTCACTTGGGTTTTTTTTTCCCCGAAATGGGTGAGTTTTGGGGGCTGTTTTTAAAAGTTAAAGGATTAATGTCATCAGAAATATAGGTGGGAATGGGACGGGAAGATGTTTATCGCCACGACTGGAAAAATGTGAGAAGGATATGTGAAAATGGGAAGGCTGCGACCTAGCGTTTGCAAGAAGATAGGAACAGCAGGTTGACAAATCGTCGGCACAAACACAAACAATAGGAAGAGTTTTAGTGTTATAGAGATACTGAACGTCAAATCTTTGTTGGCAAAATGTGGCAAACAAAACCAATATTCAGTTGAGAAACATGAAAACATATTCACATGAAGAATGTGCCAAAACCAGATATCGAGGCATAGAGTAATTGAGTCTTACAGTTTGGAAAAAGGCCAATTTACGTACACCGGTCAACATGTCCCATTTATACTAGTCCCACCACCCTGCATTTGGCCCATACCCCTCTAAACCTGTCCTATCCATATACCCGTCTAAATGTTTCTGAAACATTTCAATAGTTGTGTCTTTGCCCAAAAATGATGGCATCTTCAATAATATGCTATGATAAGTACAAGGCACATACACATGGATTAATCTCGATGTTAAACTAATCTAACTTCTTCTTCCGGTTCTGATGTACTGCTTGCTACAAAAATCATGAGAACCCAGGAGCTGGATGCCATGTCTCAAGTTACAGCTGCCGAATTATGAATGATGGCTGGGAACAGCCTACAGTATTTACTTGTTCTCTTGAAGAGAGTGAATACAAATACATGCAAATTGAGACGGAAATGCTGGCATTTATGTTTAGTATGAGAAAATTCAAGCATTTCCTGCTGAAAAGACCCTTTTGTGCCGATTCTAGCGCACAGGCTGTCAATGGCAATCCTAAAGCAGCAAATCCAACAATGGCAACTTCCACTTTGCAAAGGTGGGCTTTCCACTGTCATTCAGCAAAACAAAAGGTCATTGTTCGTGCTCTGCCGCATTTAGGACATGAAACATCTGGTGAAGGTAGCAAAAACACAATTTTCACACTATAATTTGTGGGTGAGATTTCCCAGTCAAAGCCAGCAAGACGTAAACTTAGGTAAACATATCAACACCGACCAAATTAAGCCATACAGCCCTTCCTGATCACAGGTTTGAACTATTAGCAGTCCAAGAGTGCTTGAAATTTGGACGTTAAGTAGTCATTCCAAGTGTTCACAAAAAACATATTGTAAACAAATTCCATCTTCAGCAGGAAATCGATCGGCAGGGGCTGAACATTGAAAAAGATTTGAGAGAAGTCATGTCAATTTGCTCTTTGCGCAGAGCAATCTCACCCAAGGTATCACCACAACATGGAAATAACAGACTTGACACTTCCAATGAGTCCACTTGGATCTTTGTCAATGGATTTACAACAATTTCCTATTCAGCAATGTGCACCCGAAAGGGGTGGAAATCAAACTCAGAGGTAGCTCTGTGCAGTGCCCTCCATAACGTTTGGGACAAAGACTCATGTGGTTAAAGTGCACGTTGTCAGATTTTATTAAAGGGTATTTTTATACATTTTGGTTTCACCATGCAGAAATTACAACTGTGTTTATACATAGCTCCCCCATTTCAGGGCACCATAATATTTGGCACACATGGCTTCACATGTGTTTATAATTGCTCAGGTGTGTTTAAATGCCTCCTTAATGCAGGTATAAGAGCTCTCAGCACGTAGTTTTTCCATCACCTTTGGAAACTTTATTGCTGTTTATCAACATGAGGACCAAACTTGTTCCAATTAAAGTCAAAGAAGCCATTATGAGACTGAGAAACAAGAATAAAACTGTTAAGAGACATCAGCCCAACCTTCGGCTTACCAAAATCAACTGTTTGGTACATCATTAAGAAGAGAGCACTGATGACCTTACTAATTGCAAAGGGACTGGCAGGCCAAGGAAGACCAACACAGCTGATGATTGAAGAATTCTCTCTATAATAAAGAAAACTCCCCAAACACCTGTCTGACAGATCAGAAACACTCTTCAGTAGTCATGTGTGGATTTGCCAAGGACCACTGTCTGCAGAAGACTTCATGAACAGAAATAGAGAGGCTACACTGCAAGTTGCAAACCACTGGGTAGCTGCAAAAATAGGATGGCCAGGTTACAGTTTGCCAAGAAGTACTTAAAAGAGCAACCACAGTTCTGGAAAAAGGTCTTGTAGATAGATCAGACGAAGATTAACTTATATCAGAGTTAAGGCAAGAACAAAGTATGGAGGCGAGAAGGAACTGCCCAAGATCCAAAGCATACCATGTTATCTATGAAACACAGTGGTGGGGATGCTATGGCCTGGGCATGTATGGCTGCTGAAGGTACTGGCTCACTTACCTTCATTGATGATACAACTGCTGATGGTAGCAGCATAATGAATTCTGAAGTGTATAGACACATCCTATCTGCTGAAGTTCAAACAAATGCCTCAAAACTCATTGGTCGGCGGTTCATTCTACTGCAAGACAATGATCCCAAACATACTGCTAAAGCAACAGAGGAGTTTTTCAAAGCTGAAAAATGGCCAATTCTTGAGTGGCCAAGTCAATCACCCAATCTGAACCCAATTGAGCATGCCTTTTATATGCTGAAGAGAAAACTGAAGGGGACTAGCCCCCAAAACAAGCATAAGCTAAAGATGGCTGCAATACAGGCCTGGCAGAGCATCACCAGAGAAAACACCCAGCTACTGGTGATGTCCATGAATCGCAGACTTCAAGCAGTCATTGCATGCAAAGTATATGCAGCAAAATACGAAACATTACTTTCATTTGCATGACATTGCTGTGTCCCAAACATTGTGGTGCCCTGAAATGGGGGGGGGGACTGTATAAATACTGCTGTAATTTCTTCATGGTGAAACCAAAATGAATAAAAATGGCCTTTATTAAAATCTGACAAAGTGCACTTTAACTACATTTTTTTTTCTGTTATTTTCTATTTTCTATCAGTGGGTCTGGCAGCATCTGCAGAAGGAATCGACAGGCGACCTTTTGGATCGGGACCCTTCTTCAAACTTATACAGTCCCTCCTTGCCTTTACACCCTGCTAGCAAGTTGCATGATGCAATAGAGAGGGAGCAGTCTGTAAGGTTGGGGGGGGGGGGATTTGATGTCACTCTAGAGGAGGAGATTCGAGACAAGGTGGGAACCAGGGCAAGGTGGGTCAATGGAAGGAAGCATGGAAAGCAGCAGCAAGCAATGGCATCTTTCTGAGCCCAACTCTTTCTGCGCTAAAAAATGGCATCACTTCCCTTGACCACCAAAATCCACCCCTAACATCCTCAAATGTGGATATGCTTTTCCCATTGAGGGCAGGGAAGATTCAAACAAGAGGGCATGACATGAAAATTAAGGGACAGAAGTTTAGGGGTAACGTGAGGGGGAACTTCTTTACTCAGAGAGTGGTGGCTGTGTGGAATGAGCTTCCAGCAGAAGTGGCGGAGGCAGGATCGATTTTAACATTTAAAAGTAAAGTGGATATGTATATGGACAGGAAGGGAATGGAGGGGTATGGTCTGAGTGCAGGTAAACATGATGGGACTAGGGAAAATAAATGTTCGGCACGGACTGGAAGGGCCGAGAGGGGCCTGTTTCCGTGCTGCAATTGTTATATATATGTTATATAAATGTGGCAGCACATAGTGATAACCATTCACAAGTTAGTCTTGATCTGTTAAATGATACATAGTAATGAAAAGAAAAACTAAAACAGTGCTCTCAATGAATTTAGACCAAACGCCTTACTCTGATTTTTTTGTTCCTCAATTTCTTCCACCAGCCCCCCACTCCATTTCTAAGCACACTCTGACCTGCCTTTGTATCTCCACACAATGTCATCAGTCCCGCTAGTCACCTCCAGCTTCCAATGGATTTATATTCCCTTTTCCCACATGGTAGGTACGCAGAGAGCAGCTGGATAAAGGTGACATGCAAGTGTGATGAATGTACCCCCCACCCATCAAGTAAAACTTATTGGAGAATGCTTCATATTCTCAGGAATGGTAAGGTGGAATGCCCTGGAAAATATTAAAGTTAACCATGTGGTAAAACTAAACTTAAAAGTATTGTGCTGGACTATTGTCTCGAGCTATAATGGGCCATGATAAATGCATTTACTTACAACAAGCCAGAAAGGCTTTTATACATATTCTGGCACCAACATATTTCTGTAATGTACCAAATTGACAAAATATAATTCAATTTTACCCACAGATGACTGTGAATAATTCTCTTTATATTTCCATCACGTTAGCAGCTGTCCATTCTACATTTGGCTTATTAACAGGGAGGCGAATGTAGCCTGTGGGCAAACACAATTTTTTTTTGGAAAGAGAAGGACACAAAGCAATATTTGCTCTCATGTTACCAGAATAACCTCCTGGGTGCAATAAAGTAATCAGGCTGCAAAGTAGAAAATACCATCCGTCAAACCTGCAACAGTGTAATATTAGCATCCTTGGTCTCTATAGCAGTCTTAAAAGGAAGTTAAAAGCAAGTCTGCAGAGGGTGATGGAACTGGGCGAGAGTTCAAATCTTACATACGTCTTATGTTTAATTGCAGAGATTAGGAAAATTGGTAGAGTGTGTGCCGTGAATTTTAAAATAAAGAAATACAATAAGAACAGTGTTTTTGAACACGTGTATGAGATTTTTTTTTAAATTCCTCTCATTATAAATTTCTATGTGTGTTTAATACACTCAAGGGAAATAATTTTGTATAACTGCTCTGACAAAAGTTTTAAATAGAATACTGTTGAATAAATTAGGAAATGCATACGTGACAATTTTTTTTTAAATTTTAGAATATAAAAAGCACATGAAGTAAAATGGTTACGTGTCCACGGCAGAAATATAAGTAAGGATAAGTAAGAATAAGTAAGAAATACAAGTGTAAATAACAGAAAAGATATATTAATAGGCCACTTGACCGCTCAAGCCTGGCTGATATTAGAGCTAAACTGCATCCCCATTATCCAGCAGTAGCTTTTATCCCTTTGGTTATCAATAATCCAATTCAGTCTTAAATATATTCAATGTCTCTGTTCCTCAAGCAGCAGCAGAAGCAGAATTTGAAAGACTCACAACGCTCAAAAATAAAGTTCCCTCATCACACTCTTAAATTGACAATTTTTTTAATTGCGATCGTTGGTTCGAGAAACTCAAACAAGAGGAAACATTTTCTCCACATCCACCTGTCCAGCCTTCTCAGGATCTTAAATCTTTCAACACAGTCACCTCAGTCTTTTAGACTCCTGGGGTTACAAGCTTGTTCTGTCCAAAGATCCTATAGCAAGCAAGAGAGCCCACTCGACGAAAAAGACGTAGTACGGTCATGGGAAGATTCATGGGTAATTTTCGTCCCCATTTCCGTAACCGGCTTCCGTCTCCGCACCAAAAATCCCATAGCGAAGCAAAGAAACTAGTGCGGAGATGGAAGCCGGTTACGGAAACATCCTCGTAAAAATAAAAGTTCTTTGTTAAAATTCTTCTCCTCATTTTCATAATTATAATTTATTAACACAAACTGTTCCCCGCAACGTTGATTACACTGCGAGTCTGGCCGGGTTACTGAAATGGATGAAAAAAAAGGCCCACGTTCTGCTCCGTTGCGTACTACACGTCAGCCCACTGCATTTAGCAGGAGTGGTCTATCTTGTTCCGCTATAGGATCTTTGGTTCTGCCCAACCTTTCCTCACAAGACTACATCTCCATTGCAGGGTACACAAAAAGCTGGAGAAACTCAGCGGGTGCAGCAGCATCTAAGGAGCGAAGGAGATAAGCGACGTTTCGGGTCGAGACCCTTCTCCATTGCAGGTATCAGTTTAGTAATTATTTTCTGAAATGCTTACACCAAATATACACCCTTGCTTAAATGACTGGACAAATAGTGTATACAGTACTCTAGATAGAAATATTTTAAAAATGGATTTAAAAATTGGTCTCACCAGCACCTTGTATAACTGAAGTACAACCTCGCTTTCTTTATATTCAATTTTCCCCAATTAATAAGGTATCCTAATTACTTGCTGTGCAAGCATTGCAGTCATTTGCACATCATGCACCGTGGCACCCTGCTTCTCAGAGCTTTGCAATTTCACATCAATTGCCAAAATTAATTATTGCACATTCTCGAACATTTTCCTGCATTTAACAGATTTTCCCACTCAGTTTATCTATCTACGCCCTTTAATGTGCTCCTTATGTCCTCTTTACACCTTCAATCTTTGTGTCATTAACAAATTTAGCAGCCATACCTTTCATCCGATTCATATTACGAATTGTAAAAAATTAAGGCTCCTGCACTCTCTGTGGCATATGACTCATTAAATTCTTACCAATTAGGAAAAATAGCATTTATGCCTATTTTCTGTTTCCTGTTAGTCAGCCAAATTCTAAGCCAAACATTGCTTCTAACATCAAAGCTTTTATTTTCTGCAATAATCTTTGATGTGGTACTTATCAAAACCTTCTCAGAAATGTTATTAAATCGATTATCTCCCCTTTCACCATGGTACATTTCTTCTTAAAATAACTTTAAATTGGAGAAACTCAATGTCCCTTTTGCAAAATCAGACTTCGCCTCATTACCTTGAAATGTTCCAAACACTCTTCTATATCATCTTTACTAATAGCAATGATAATTACATATATTAATAATAACATTTTCCTATGACAGATGATTAGTAAACTAGCCAGAAATGTTCTTGCTTTCTTTCTCCCTCTTGAATAAAAGAGTTAACTTCATAAACAGTGGGGTACAAACCTATATATCAGAAGACTGCAGCACTGCTACAAACCCAAAAACTATTCAGTAAATAGAGCAGGCAATATTTCAAACACAATGTATTAAAAAAAAACCTGCAGTTGCTGGTTTATGCCAAAGGTAGATACGAAATGCTGAAGTAAGTCAGCGGGTCAGACAGCATCTCTGGAGCAAATGGATAGGCGACATTTTGGGTCGCGACCCTTCTTCAGACATTTTTAATGATTTCAATTTGAGGTTTTTCAATCTCAGTTGCACCAGCGTAACTCCAACAGAAAAGAGCAAATATTCAGTGAAAGAGTTTTGGCATAGTTGTGACAAACACGATACAATCAAATTGTCAACAAAAATCCTAGCTTAAGTTTTAAATGTTGCTTTTTATCTATTTTTCAAATAATATGCTAGAAAATCTGTTTAAATATATATTTTCCGCGCAAATGCCACGCTAAAACGTCACACAAACAAGGCTCTAGCTGCCTAACAATGTGGGTTAAACCCATCCTGGAGTGAATGTTATCATTCATTATGGCACTTAATCCTCATGCATTTCACTTTATTTATATATTTGTGTGCGTGCGTGCGTGTGTGTATTTATTTATTTTAGCCATTGATTTTATTTTAACTAATTTGCAAAAAATAGACAATGGGACTGGTGCATGCTTAAACAAATACTTGGTCAAAAAGCAAAAAAAAAGACACGATGTTGCATCTGCAGAAAGCAAACTGAATTCACTATAAATAAGATTGCATCTCAGACATAACTCTGCTTCATTGCTTCAGCTGGCTCTGATAGATTTCCATGGGAAATGTCACAGCCATATGAATCTATTACATTATTTATGAGTTGTGTAACCTAACCCAGTTTTCTGAGATCTCTGGATTGATCAATGATTCAATAAGTGATCACTTACATCTGCACCCGGGGCCCTAAGGGCCAACCTTCAATCTCAATATTCGTAGGGAAACTACAAACGCACCTCATAACATGCCAGTCAAGCACTTCATGTTACACTTACCAAGTTTCCGAACATTATCAGAGACGTCTTACTGCATCTCAACTGTCTCTTGAAACAATGTCTCATCTATGATCACACAAAGAACTGCAGATGCAGGAACCTTGAGCCAAACACAAAGTGCCGGAGGAACTCAGTGGCTCAGGTAGCATTTTGTGGAGGGAATTAGACAGACGTTGTTTCGGATCGGGACCCTTCTTCCTCCCCACCATTGACTCCATCTACACTTCACACTGCCTCGGCAATGCCATTAGCATAATCAAGGACAAGTCTCACCCCAGCCACTCCCTCTTCTCCCCTCTCACAACAGGCAAAAGGTAGAAAAGTTTGGAAACGCACACCTCCAGTTTCAGGAACAGTTTCTGTTATCAAACAACTGAATCATTCTATCGCCAACTTGAGAGCGATCCCGACCTTTGAACTATGTTTAATCAGATTTTATTGGACTTTGTCTTACACTAAACATCATCCCCTTTATCGTGTATCTCTACACTGTGGAAGGCTTGATTGTAATCACATATAGAATTTTCTGCATGCAACAAAAAAATCTTTTTACTGTACCTTGGTACACATGACAATGATAATAAACTAAACTTTATTTTCATCGGAGATCAGAACTTACAGGTATTATACTGCTACAGCTATACATGCATACATATACATCGCCCGCTCCGTGATGGTGTCCCAGCTCTGTGCCGCCGCCGAAGCTGGGGTTCCGGCTGGTCCTGACAGAAAACGGCGCTCCAGTGCGATGGTAGGCCGCGAGGAAGGGGCAAAGAAGCAGCTCGGAGAGAAGCCGTCTCCCCCACCCACCACATAAAAGAAGACCTCCAACAAACATTTTGTTTTTAACAGGACTAAAAATAAAAATAAAAAAGGGTGAAAGGACGGACTGCAGGCAGAGCAGCCATACACAATGGCGTCCACTCCTGCAGTCCGCCATTTTTTTAGGACTTGTGTATACTGTAAGTTTAAAGTGCCCATGAGAGTTGGAGATGTCTGATAGAGTGATAGTTGGTAGAACAGCTGCTTCACAGCTCCTGCAAATTTGAATACACTATTGTGTGTATGGAGCTTACACATTCTCCCAACAAGTATGCAAGTTTCCTCCCACTCCCCCACAAGCAGGTGGCTTAGTAGGTTAAATGGCCACTGTAGATTGCCCCCAGACTGTGTATGATTATTAGAAATATGAGTTATTGAGGGAATGTGGGAGAAGAAAATGGGTTTACGTAGAATTAGAGTAAATTAGTGGTTGATATTTAGCCATCTGGTATATAAATGATCAAAATAAAGAACAGGCTCCCCTCAGATACAATGCAAGCAGATGGTATTAATTCTCACAAATTCAATTTGGATAGATCCATCCCAGCAAATAATATTCTGTAATACTAAGGTAACATGTGGGAAGTACAACTGTCTAGGAGTTGGGTGACAAAGAGAAACAACAGACAACTCTGAATATGCACTTTTAACCTTTTTCAGCACATGCATCTTTGTAACATTTGGATCAGTGAAGATTAATTACTGGGGATTAATGATTAGTCAATAATTCCATTACTGTTGTCTAAAGTGATGGCTGCCGGCAAAATATATTTTTTTAAAGTACAAACACAAATTGTAGACAAAAAAACACAAAAAGTTGGAAATACTTGCAAATCGAACAGTATCTGTGCTAAGATCAGGTTTATGATTTCTGATTATTCCGATGATAAGATATCAACCTATAACATTACCGTTTCTCTCTCCACAGATGTTGTCTGACCCACTGAGAATATCCAGCAATTTTATTTTTTAAGTTCCGATGCCGATGACCTACTTTCTTGTGTTTTCCCCATCACAGAAATAAAATTACCATTAAATTCCTATTTCTCTACAACTTCAATAAAAAGAGTCAGAGTGTTTTATTGTTAAATGTCCCAAACAGAATAGTGAAATTATTATTTGCAGCAGCACAACAGAATATGTAAACATAGTGCAGGAAGGAGCTGCAGATGCTGGTTTACACCCAAGGTAGACGCAAAATGCTGGAAAACATCAGCGGGACAGACAGCATCTCTGGATAGAAGGAATGGGTGACATTTCGGGTCGAGGCCCTTCTTCAGATTGAGAGTCAGGGGAGTGGGAGACCTAGAGATAAGAAAGGGTAAAGTATGTGAAAACGAGACTTTTGATAAGAGGAAGATCAAGGAAAATGTAGAATAGATCATTGTTAGCTAGGAGAAGGTGACAACAAAGCAGAGATAAAATGCAATCGGGGTCAGTCAGACTGGTCGGAAAACAAGGGTTGCTTGAAGTTCGAGAAGTCAATATTCATACATATAAACATAATGCTCTGTAAACAATAATAAACAACAAAAAGGTAAAAAGTTCAGTATATCTTTATCTCTCTATATATATTATATAAATATAAATAATATGTAAAAATATATATAAAATATTTTAAAATATATAAATATATTAAAATAAATATACATTTCAAAAATAACATATAAAACATCCTTCCCTGTTGAAAATAAACCTGCTCTGCATCTTGAGCTGTGCTTTAAATAAGACAGGCACAGGAGATGACCACTGGTTCCTGTAAATGCTGCACAACAGGATGTACAAGGGTCAGAACTTCCCTCAGGCAAAGAATGCTCAAGGCAAACTTTGAGAGAACTTTAAATGTCCAAAAATGTAAATCAAGAACACACTTGGACACGGCAGAAATGACAAGTCCATAATATCTCTGTTTACTTTGAATATTAATAACAGGATGTAGGAGCGGCATATGAAAATCAGCAGCTGAACATTATTGCAGGCAGAAGAGAATAAAATAACGGCGAGTTGAAGGAGGAATAACAAGGGTGAGTGCTCCATGATCTGCCACCAGCGAGGGAGGGGCTTTTCCTCAAAATATTAAACACAAATCTAAATAAAATAGGACTTAGTACTTTTGCATAACTGACATCTATTCCTTAAAGAAATCCTGGAAAAAAAATTATGGAAGTCTATAACAAAAAGAAAGCCCTGTGAATCCGTTAACATTTGAAAGAGAAAATATTTACGGTTTCAAATGAGAGTTAATTAAAGAATTTCCATCCTTCCTTTTAAATGCTGTGGACTTGCAGTATATTTCCACCACATTCACTCTTTTAAACTTCCACTATCGAACCCCTCGGCAAAGGAATGGATGAGTCCGGGGGCGGCTCTTAGCTACAGGGATAAAGGGCAGGGCTTTAGGTGCAATCTCCCTCTTGCAGACACGTCTGGTCAGGAGAACGACAGTGAATAAAATACCTCCCGAAACACCTGGCTCCTCGCCTTCATTTTGGCTTATCGTCGCGCTACATTGGTGACCCCGACGTGATCCACGGGCTGGCTCACCCATCCATCCGGGAGACTACGGCATTTGTGGCTGCTCGGTTCATGTGGCACGGACAGGTTGGCCACTGGGCCCGCACCTGCATTCTGTGCCAGACGGCAAAAATCTAGCGCCATGTCCGGCATGGGGCATCCGAACTGCGCCTAAGAAGGACTTGACCTCATCCGTAAACGGAGCTCGTTTACGGGTCGCCACTCACGGTGCCCGGGGAGTTCCTGCCGACGTCGCCGGGGCAGCAGGGAACGCCCTCATCCACTCCACAGCGCCTTCGCGTGCGAGTTGGCAGGCTCGCACCTGTGCCGACATCCCACCATGAGACATTTCGCCAGCAAGTGCCATCTGCCTTCCGGGACTGCCCCTATGTTTTCCTGCGCCGTGACGCCCACCGGACACCTGTCCTGAGGCCGCATGTGGGCCCGCTCCGGGTGCTGGAGCACGGACAGGCAACCTTTGTGATGGACATGGGGAGCGGCTGGAGGCCGTGTCGATTGACCGGTTAAAGCCGGCACATTTGGACATTATCCAGCCGGTGCTGGTCGCCCCCCCCCCCCTTCGCAGCTCCCTTCACCTGTCCCTCTACTGCAGCCTCTGCCATGCCTCCTGTTCTGGGGGGGGGGGGGGGGGGGTCCTGTGGCGGCTCCAAAGGGTCGGGTCATTTCCACTATCGAATCCCTCGGCACAGGAATGGATGAGTCCGGGGGCGGCCCTTAGCTACAGGGATAAAGGGCAGGGGTTTAGGTGCAATCTCCCTCTTGCAGACTCATCTGTTCAGGAGAACGACAGCGAATAAGACACCTCCCGAAACACCTTGCTCCTCGCCTTCATTTCGGGCTTATCGTCGCGCTACAAAATCATTGTTCAGCAGAGATATGTTAGGTATTTCCCCCCCCTCTGGTGAATGCTATGTACTTAACTCTTCTGTTTCTCTCCTGAGTACAGGCCCCGTGGCTGGGAGTCAGGAATCAAGGGGTTAAGGGCTCCTGTACCCAATTGGCCAAGCTGTGTCAGGTGACGGGTGACTCATCGGAAGCTTAAATACCAGGAGTCTCCCAGAATTCTCTCTCTCTTCGTCGACCCTGACTCTCGTGAGCAGGTAGCTGGTCTGAGCTGCAGGAGGCCTGGCCACATGGCATAGAACTTTGTGTATTATTACCTACATTTGTCAATTAATGTTGAATTGGGACAGATAAGGGCTGACCTGAGGGTTTTCGTGTATTTTGTTTCAGGGTTATTTCCATTTAGGCAGGTTAGAGACTCTAGTTCGACAGCCCATTGCGAGGCTGGCTGGAGCACTGTTATCTTTGTTTATTAGTTTCTTCTTGTCCTTGTCTGGGTTGTTTGGATCAGGTTTGGGTTCTAACAAAATAAAAGACTATTTTCTTGAACTTGAGCCTGGTTTTTGACTGTGTTACACGGCTCTGAAGTACCTGCATTCGGGAGTCGTAACAAGATACAGCATGGAAACTGACCTTTCAGCCCACCGTGTCCACAGCGATCATCAATCACCTGTACACTATTTCCATCCTATACACTAGGGACAATTTACAGATGCCAATTAACCCACAAACCAGCCCGTCTTCGAGATGTGGGAGAAACCGAAACACCCAGAGAAAACCCACGCAGTCACAGAGAGAACGTACAAAATCTGTACAGACAGCACCCATGGCCAGGATCGAACCCGGTCTCTGGCGCTGTAAGGCTGCAAGTCTACCGCTGCGCCACTGTGCCGCCCATATAATGCAAGGGAATTGGTGCTCGAGAATGTATGTTGATACTAAATCTCTCCACGGCCCCAAAGCATAATTTCTTGTGTATTTGGGTAAATTGGTGAAAGAAACAAAGCATTTCTTTCCCCAGTTTTCCCAAACTGGTGGCACTCAGTGACACAGTACGAGGACACTTCAGTTAAGACCTAACCAACAGTCAAAGTTCAATTTAGAATCAGCTTCGAAATGGTATTAGCCTGCATCAACAATACTGCATTGATGCCTGCTACAATTTCTGTTATAGGGACATTTAGTATTAGTCCAGTAATAAGAGAGGATTAGTATTCCCTCAAGTGCATTTTCTCATTTCAAGGACATGAAAGCTTTTGTGCAATGTTAAAATCCAGGCAAACAAGCCAGCACTCATTCTTTTTAACTAATGCAGCTTGCGGAGCTAATCAAGCTTCAGAGTGAATGTCAAGTTTCTCAAAAAACATAAAATCCAGAAAGAAAGCAATAATGTGACACAATTACACAACTGAAAAGCTTCAAAGAACTTAGAAGGCATAAAAGCTATACTCATTCTCAATGCACATTAAGAAAAGTATACACCCAGCTTTTCAACAGTGACTCACTGAAAGCCATTCCCGACTAGTAGGATGAAAGGCAACAGCAACTTGTTTTTTCCAAATATTTTTACTAATGCACTAAAAAGCATCTCTTCTGAGAGATAACAGCCCCAATTTTCCACTTAAAAGCTCGCAGATCCACTCTGATCTGCCGGCATTTATCCACTTAACCAGATAAAACTCCGGACTCCTGAGAAAACCTAACTTCCTCCACAGCTATGCATTGATCCACAATGAACATCTCATTGAGCTCAACAGGGCAGCACAGACCAGCTCAGATGTCCTGTTCTCAAGCTGCCTGCTAAGCCTGCACCAGTTTAACCCCAGCACAGGTTCAGTAGATCAATGATATCAATAAGAATAAGCTTTGGAGAGATCAGTAAGCAAAAGTTAAATTCCTACATTTGATTTAATTGTTGGTTGACCAAAAACATAATCAATAATGTGCAGGAAGGAACTGAAGATGGACACAAAATGCTGGAGTAACTCAGCGGGACAGGTAGCATCCCTGGAGAGAAGGAACGGGTGACGTTTCGGGTCAAGACACTTCTTCAGACTGAGAGTCAGGGGAGGGAGAGAGACGAGAGATATGGAAGGATACAAAGAGCATGTAAGGTGTAAAATGGACAAATCAAATCAGACGATAATCTAGGAGATGTCCAATGGCTCATTGTTGGCTGAAGGGAAGGTGTGCAAGCGTTTATTGTTTGGTGCTATAAGGTCACATGGCTGTAATTTCTACATGGTGAAACCAAAATGTATAAAAATGGCCTTTATTAAAATCTGACAATGTGCACTTTAACCATGTTATTTTTTCTATTATAAATTTCAAATTGTGGAGTACAGAAGCAAATAATTATGGAGGGCACTGTAATTGTATTTTTATTTTTCTATAATATCCAATTTCACGCGAAATTTAGCAATATTCATATTAAACAACAGGTTTGAAAGCCAATAAGCCCAGGGCAGAGGTTGGGAGCAGGACAACAAGGCTGGCATGGGGACCTGCTACTTACACTACAAAGTCCTGTATTATGTCGACCTCCCAGTGGACACACAGTGCCAGGGTACGAGCTAGAGAACAAAGCCCAAGGGCAGACGGCAGCAATATCAGCAGAAGATTTCACCCCCTCCCATCGTTCCTTTCTCCCCACCACCAACTGACAAATTATGTTTAACGAAGACGCAGGATACTCCAATTAGCTATCCTACTGACAGAGCCCAAGGCAACTGTTAGCAATGACAGATGAGAAAGACACTGACTTCCAAATGACAACCTCGAGTCCCATGGAACTACCAGTCCAACAATAAATACGGCACCAAACATGCAGATTTAAAACCTGTTGAGAACAGGATCCAATAAATTGGCTTATTATAAAATTTGATAGGCTGGTTAAAAAGTGCAAAATTACATTTTATTGATTTAGTCCTCAAGAAATTTGCAAAGGGAATAATTGTGGCTTTGTGAAACCTTGGAGATGAAATCATGTCCAGGCCTCCCATTACATTGCTCATAGTGAGTCATGGGTTACGCAGTCTGTTTCACACTCTCGCAGTTACAGTCAGGAGATAACCAAATACATTAAGCTACAAACAACTTCCGTGAGATCAAACCGTCACCGCCAGCTTTGTTACCAGGGCAGAGAACTGTGACACACGTCACATTTTGGCTCAACAGTTATTCAAATATTAAACTAACAGTTCCCTCCATTCATTTCATATTCACGTGGACAACATGCAGTAATGTTCTGAGCAAATGCCAAGCTGTTCTCAAATAGTTACAACACTGGCATCTACTTGACCAGGTAGAAAATTATCAACGTACGTCCCAGTGACATTATACAGGACAAGTCAAATCCAGTTAACTATACAGCCTACTTGCAGGGGTGGACAGAGTCTGTCGTAGTGCTATTTAGCTGCCCCTACTCATCAATAACCTGCTCTCTGATGCCCAAAACACCAAAGTGCTGGAGGAACTAAGCATGTCAGGCAGCATCTGTGGAGGGAATATACAAGAGACGTTTTTCTGCAGTCTGATGAAGGGACTCGACCCGAAACGTCCCCCATTCCTTCTCTTCAGAGATGCTGCCTCGCCCGCTGAGTCACTCCAGTATTTTGTGTCTATCTTTCTTCAGACTAGTCGATTCCCTCCATAGATGCTGCCTGACCCACTGAGTTTCTCCAGCACTTTGTGTTTTGCTCAAAATTCCAGCATCTGCAGTTTTATTGTGCCTCACTCAATGGTCACATTTTGGTTTCACCGGGATATTTGGTTCCAGCCTTCAACCCAGCATTGGATTGAAGAACCAAATTCCAGAGATTTGGTATGTGATCACCCTTGACGCCAAGCGGTATTTGACCAAGTACGGCATCAAGGCATCCTAGTAAAATGAAAGTAAATGGCATCAAGGATAAAACACTCCTTTGTGTTTTCATCTGTCTAAAGAAGGGTTTCGGCCCGAAACATTGCCTATTTCCTTCGCTCCACAGATGCTGCTGCACCTGCTGAGTTTCTCCAGCATTTTTGTCTAACTCCTATGTGAATCTTACCAGGTACAAAGTAAAATGGCTAGGATTGCTGGTGTTCAATCATTTCAGCCACAAGATATCACTGCAAGAGTCCCTCAAGGCAATCGCCTCAGCCATTTCCAGCTCTTTCATCAATGACGTTCTGTCCATTATCTGGTCATTCCTAATTGTTGCACAATCTTATATTCTGTTTAAGACTCTTTCTGAAGAGTGTTCTTGCATAATTAGCAATTCTAACATTACAAGTGCCAACAATGGTCATCTCTCAGTAAGAGAGGGAGAGAGAAACTAAGTGACTATTCTTCACATTCAATGACAGTATCATCACCTCAGACCAGCAACCCTGTTGGACAGATTGGTTCTTCCAATTCAACCTTCAAGAGGTTTTTTGAGACCCAGGTCAAACACTCCGGAATTCTTTCCTGAAGCCTCTGTCTCACGGCATGCTTTGCTTCTTCAATATTAATCTTTAATAAATACTACTTTATTCACCTGGAGAACCCCATCACAAATACACCAAAAGAAGTTTCACTTCCGGCAAAAGCCCTTGGAAAGGCCTACTAGACCTGTCTCACGGTGCGAGTCCACCCACGAGTGACTCCAAGTGAAAAACAGACTCGTGGTTATGTACGGGATTCCAAGTTTATGTTCAAGTGTTTAACCGAGTTCCCACGGGTATGTAATTTCTGCGATGTTGCAAGTTCGTCTCACGAGTTACCAAGTTCCTCTCCCATTACACTTGAGCCGACCGTGAATGAAGGTAAGTGTGTGAGGGTGTGAGAAGTCCATGCCGGGTGCCGGCCGCAGCCACTGTTCTTTCACATCAGTTGCACATCAGATTGTTGGGAGACGGAGCTCAGGGTTTCGCCTCCTGAGCTGCTTTGGTGCCCAGGCGTAAGTTGAGGTGGAGGGAGGTTGGGGGGGGGTGTGCGCGGGCGTCATTAATCGGTCTGGGGTGACAAGGCTCTTGGGTTAGGCTGGAATTATCCTCTGCGGGATGATCTTAGTGCGGGAGACATGTGTAGGAGAAGTGTACTGACTGTGTGGGCAGACACTTTGGTAGTGATTGCCCAGCAGTCTCAAAAGCCGCTGTGTCTCCCTGTCCCTGGGATAGCAGGGGGCAATCAAACAGCACAATACCCCCCTCCCCCTCCACACCAACACGAAGGGCAACGATCCCAAGGCTTTAGGGTCAGAAACAGCGGGCAGGTGACAATCACCCGCCATAACGCGAGAGAGATCATGCGCTATTGTAGGTCTCCTTTGCACATCGGTGTTTCTGTCTTTCTCCATCTCATTGTTGGCCCTGCCTGTCGCCACCCCCACCCCTCTGCTTCCCGGCCATGTGTGTGACCCCTTCCCTCCCCTCTCCAGCTCCCGCCCATTGCACCGGGCGCGGGGGCTTCGCACCGTCTTCACGTCGGCGTCGATCCCAAGGCTTTAGACGGAAGGCAGAAGCAACAAGCTGGAGTAACAACGCGGGCCAGGTAACATCTCTGGAGAACGTTGATAGGTGATAAGGGCTCGTCTTCTGAAGAAGGATCTCGCCCCGAAAAGTCACCTATTCCTTCTCTCCAGAGTTGCTGCCTGACCCGCCAAGTTACTCCAGCATTTAGTGTTGGGCATCAAACAAACCCTCGTCCAGTCGTTCTGCTCGTTTTCCAGATCAGCTAATTATACATTTGTTCCCCTGATTACCCCACCCCTCTCCTCACTTTTACCGCAGTTGCACTTACATAACTGTAACTTTGACTTAATAATTACTGTACTGACTAATCTATTTATTTTAAATGCCAAGCAACATATTTCCTACTGCTTCCCCTAATTCCCATTCCTCGAGAAAGGGTTGAAGCATTAACTTATCACAAAAGGTCACAAAGTGTTGGAATAACTCAACGGGTCAGGCAGCATCTCTGGAGAAAATGGATAGTTGACGTTTCGGGTCGGGACTCTTCTTCAGGGTCTTTAGTTTAGTTTAGATACAGTGTGGAAACAGGCCCTTCTGACCACAATCACCCGGACACTAGTTCTATCCTACACACTGCAGGGCAATTTGCAGACGCCAATTAACATACAAACCTGCAATGTGGGAGGAAACTGGAGCACCCGGAAAAAAATCTACGTGGTAACTGGGAGAACGTGCAAACTCCGTATGGATAGCACAAGTTGTCAGGATTGTACTCGGGCCTCTGGAAGGAACTCTACTGCAGCGCCACCAATGTGACATTCCAAGTTTTAGAATGAAGTTAGCCACTTACAAATCCCATTCTCTGCCCAGCGTGGAGAATCATGAATTGCCAAGACACAAGGCACTGTTGATGTTGGTTCCTTTTTTTAAAATCACTAATTCAAAGTTATCTATTCAAGAATAATGTAGTGGGGTTCGTTGGATTTGTTCATACTCAACTTAAAATTGTCCATAATCTATAACTTAAAGTTTTTTTAAAGCATTTAGTGAAACACTACCCGCCCCCCCCCCACACCCACCTTTCCCTCCCAACTCCAGTCCCGTCCCGACCCCCTGGGAAACTGAAGGGAGCGACAATCAACTGCCAAGGATACAAATAATGTCATACACAGAGATGCCAACCCTAAATTTAGTTCACAGTAACATTTAACCCATTTGTCCGTAACAAATGGGGTTAAATGCATTTCTCTCCGTACTCACCTGGGGTTGTTGCCGCGGCTATGCGCCTGCGCACTGGTGCAGATCACGGGCACATGCGCACTTGGCAAGGTTGCCGGCGGGTGCGCCTGCGCACTGGGTGGGGGTGGGGGGGAGGCCCGGTGATGGGGCTGCCGCGAGCCCGGCTGGCGGCAAGAAAGTGCCGCTGATCGCGCAGGCCGGCCGGGCGTGGCGTGGCTCGACACTGCGCACGCGCGGCCACTGTCCCCCACTGTGGAAACCGGGGACACATGGCGCCGGTGTTCACCACGGAGGAACACCGGCGCGGCGGTGTTCCGTAACAGCATGTTTGGCTGCCGGAACACCGTAAAAAGTTTATTTCGCCGGGATAAAATACGGCGAATCCGGGACACTTGGCATCTCTGCATACACAAGAAAGGGCAGATGCTGGTTGACAAAAAGTGAACACATGGTGCTGGAGAAATTTGGAAATGTCATCCCGTCACCCATTCCTTCTCTCCAGAGATGTTGCCTGCCCGCTGAGTTAAAGAGTTCCCACGGTAGACTCACAAATCACCCGGTTTCACGGGTACCTGCCGTTAGCCCCACGAGTCGCTCAGTTGCTCGCGCGAGTTCCGACGTTCCCGCTACGTTGATTGTACGTGATTATCACGAGTTGAAACTCGGGGTCCCTCGTGGGTCAACTCGCACCGTGAGGTAGGGCTTTCACTGTTGAAAACCCATGATTACAGATGTTGAAAATGAAAGTGAAAATAATTATAGGAAAACAAGTCAAAGAAAAGATGACTGGGAAATTGCTACGAGACTCTAGTATTTAGAAGAAAACTATGCTGGAACTAAAAAAAAATGCTGGTAACCCAGTTGGACAAAGGACGTTTAAAAATCCTCCTTTTTAAATCTACATTTAACGCAAAACCTTGAATCAAAGCAACTTCCAGCATCAAGTGCACAAACAAAAATACTTAACTTCCTGTATTCCTTTAGCCCGAACACAAGACAAAGTTATTGTGATTCTCTCCAGACCTAAATACACAATATAAAGTGTCATTTTGTCATTTGCAAGGTTTGTATCAAATTTAAGGCAGTATGTGGACCCAAAATCGACTGAGACGAGTCTTCCAACCGATTTGTCTTGGATTACATTCAGCGAGGAAGCAGAAAAGCACTTTGCAATCTGCTTAAACTGAATTGAGCTTGAATACCTTGACATAAAAAGAGAACATGCTAAACAGCCACAAAATCCTAATAAATCATTTTATTTCAACAGGTAGAGACAGGAGATGGGGGTAGGGCAGGAAGGAAAGTTGTTTACAAGTTATTAATTTCCATTTTAAAAGCTACTTAAAAGGCTAAAGCTACTTGTCCCACAAGTTGAGCTAAAATGAAAGCTAACGTTCTCATACAAGCCCGTAATAGCTTAATTAACAAGTTGCCAGTTCAAATCGTTCAAAAGGCCAAATATAGCAGTACAACAACACTCAGATACAAACCCTTCAAATTGATTATAGTGAAGAATATATAAAAAATAGAAGACACAGGAAGCAAACAGGATCTGTAGGCAGGACAGATATGTTAATGCTTCAGAAGAGCTCTCTTCAAATTTGCTTCTATTTTTGTTTCAGTTTACCAGAATTCACATTTTAAACAGGAAAGCAAAGCCCACCTGCTGGTGCTGGGAATGTAGATTGGTCTATGTGCAGTGTTATGTGTTTATTCATGTTTCTGCTAGTTGTTTCTAAAGTTGCAAAATTGTTTGCTCGATTTTTCCTTTATAAAGCAGAAAGCGCATACAAACAAGCAGTTTTCTCTGACAACGGCAGTTGAATACTATTTCAATGAGTTGACAATCAACTACCAATATTTCTGTTGGAGTCACTTTGCGTGAAAATGTACCCTCTATTTTAGAAACAATTGATGCAGGATTTAAGCAGAATGTTACTGTGTGCTACAGATGGTCCCTGGGTGACACAACTGTAAGTCTGAAACATCATTTTTTCTGTAGTAACCCTTATTGTATTGCTATACATAGACTTGTTACGGTCCATTTCATTGAATGATCACCATAACAGTGCCAATAATTAAACAAATGGAATATATGAGCAAAGCACAAAGTCAGCATCTGTGGAGGGGATGTTGTATCCAGTCATTAATGAATGCGCTGAAATATTTTATTGTCATTAATAGTTGAAGACAATTCCTGACATCCACCACATTTGCACTTCTTTACAAAATTCGAAGCTTCCTAATTGAATTTAAGCATGAATTCGTCCACAGAATTTAAAAAAAAACATACTTTGTCCGTCAATTTGTGCTTATGGATGGTTGCTACCCTCTTGTGGTAGCAAATCAGAATTAATGCTTCAAGACCTTGCAGCACTGCAGAACAAGGGATTTGGACTTTATTTCAGAATTGCCAAAACACCACTAAATTCTTGTTTAAGAAGGAACTGCAGATGCTGGAAAATTGAAGGTAGACAAAAGTGCTGGAGAAACTCAGCGGGTGCAGCAGCATCAATGGAGCGAAGGAAATGGACAACTTCTTTCGGGTCGAGACCATTCTTCAGCCTGAATTTTTGCATAGAGCTCTTAGCGATAGCGGAGTTAAGGGATAAGGAGAGAAGGCAGGAACGAGGTACTGATTGTGGATGATCAGACATGATCACATTGAATGGCGATGCTGGCTCGAAGGGCCGAAAGGCCTACTCCTGCACCTATTGTCTATTGTTTGATTTTTTTTCCCTGGTATTTTGACGACAGAAGTCTAGTTACATTTTTTCAATGAGGATGTGAATACAACCTGGAATATTTTCCTCTATCTACCTGTAACTTTCTTTTGCCATGGCAGATTTCAGAACAGATTGGCTGTTACACAACTCTGGTGTCAAGTGTACAAGTGACAGAGCCAGCCCTTTGGAGTTGGCTGAGTGTAATTAGGACAATGATACAAGGATTATTCGCCTGTGTGGGGACTCTGAGTTTGGTTTAGTATCCTACCAATGGATCTGCTGGATTTCATGAAGAAAGCCTATGAAGAGCTATAATTACTCAAATGTTCAAGAGAATGGGATTCAGACTTAACACCAATTCAACAATGACTCGGAGTTTGACCTCCAAATATTTCATGTGTTCAATAGGAATGTGAGGGGTAACTTTTTCACACAAAGGGTGGTGGGTGTATGGAACAAGCTGCCAAAGGAGGTAGTTGAGGCAAGCACTATCCCAAGATTTAAGAAACCGTTAGACATGTACATGAATAAGACAGCTTTAACTCAGCGGGACAGGCAGCATCTCTGGAGAGAAGGAATTGGTGACGTTTCGGGTCCAGACCCTTCTTCGTCTCGACCCGAAACATCACCCATTCCTTCTCTCCAGAAATGCTACCTGTCTTGCTGAGTTACTCCAGCTTTTTGTGTCTATCTTTCTCCCTAAACAATAGGACTGGTTTGGAGGGTTATGGACCAAACGCGGGCAGGTGGGACTAGTGTAACTGGGACATGTTGGACTGTGTGGGCAAGTTGGACCGAAGGACCCGTTTCCACATTATGACTCTAAGTGTCAAATATCAGTATTTTGAAAATATCCAATACTTAAAAAACACAAAAGGTTTCTTTTTACTGAATGTAGCAAAATATTGACAATCCTGGCAGTTGCAAACTTCCTTCATCAAATATAGGCAAGGCCATATTACGAGGCGGTTCTGCTTCTAGAAAACTGTCTGAACCACAATTTTCTGTAATGCAAAACTGCGTCTTCTATTCATACAATTTGAAATAAAATAAAATTCTATATACTTCTGTTCCTGCCCCCCACCCCCCAACCTCCGTACAATTGAATGACTTCACAAACAAGATAATATTTATTCCTGTGTGTTTAAATGTTAGTTTCAGATCCTTGATGTGTGTGGCTTTCCATTAGAAAAGCCACATTAAAAAAACTGGGGATATTACTCTGAACAGAACAACCAAATTACATCTTCCTCCTTTGATCAATGAAAATTAGCAAAATCCTGTCCAGGTAAGGGGCATGAATCAAACGTAAACCACTTACTTGACCTCTTCTCCGGCAAAATCAAACACCTTTGTGATTGTGATCTTTCCAGGTGATTTTTGCTTCTCTGTGTTCTTCACTAAACCCCGATGCTTGTTAGACTTCTCTTCAACTAATGTATCCTGGACAGAAAAAAAAATTGTCACACATATCCCTCAACCCCACCCAAATAATATATTTTATTGAGAACAAAACAATCAAGGTGACTTCTGCTATTCACTTATAATGAAGTTAAACCCAGAAACATACCACCAGATGTGTACTCGTCCCTACCATTTATCCATAGAATGCTTTCTAATTTCAATAGTTAACACCTAAACTGATAGATAAATAGTCTTAAATCTGATTACACATTGTGAAAACCCTCTCCCAACTTAAAATGGATTCTAGACTTTTGTTTAACCCAATGACTGATTAATTCAGTTCCCCTGTATTACCAGAGGTATCAATTTCTACTCTCTATCAGTCAGTTTGAAAACAATTCTCCTTTATAGAGCTATAAAAGCATTGAAACACTTTGCCTATACCTGCCAAATGGGCATATTGGGCGAGTCCCATTGACTGCTTTTGCCCATATCTCTATAAAACCATTCAATCCAAATATCTGACCAGCTTTCAAAAGTTATAATTGTATCCACTTCTATAGTTTCCTCTATAGCTCATTCCAGATACGGACCACACTATTGAGCAAAATGTTGCCCCCGAGATCCCTCTTAAATCTCTCACCTTAACCCAAGCTCTCTAGTTTTGGAAACCTCTGCCCTGAGAAAAAGACTGCGAACGTGCACTTTATCCATGATCTTAATGGTGCTTGGTGTCAGAATGAAATGAGTGTAAGTTGCAACAATCTTAACCCTACCAAATCCTGTTACAAATATATGTTCTAAAACAAAAAGATTTGTAATATCTATACAATATAAACTATGGCAAATTGGGAATGCATCCAGGCTCAGGAATTATATTTTTCAAATTAATGACTTTTAAATTTGCACTCAAACAGCAATGCATACATTACAGAATGAAGTTCATAATCTGTCCCCATTCTACTCCTTACATTCAAAGATCCTCTTCAAATCCCTATCAAATAATGTATTGCCCCAGGTGCAGAAGCATGGCCAGAGAATTTCAATTCTGCAGACGATTTTGTCTAGTTCGGTGGAGAGGCGATTATTTTTTCAGATAGTCACTGTTAAATTCCAGCTTATAAACTCATCTGCAAAGCAAATGGTTATCAGAGTGGTTTAGTTTAGTTTAGATACAGCATGGAAACAGGCCCTCGCACACTGACCACATATTCCATAGTGTGTCAATGAGTATGTTTCAAAACTACTTTGTGTGCTCTGAAATAATAAAAAAAAGTACTATACAGGTGCATGTCTCTCTTTAAAAGCCCCAACTTTTGAAACCAAGCCTTTGGTCACCTGTCCTAACATAATTTCCTTGACTCCCTTACATTTTATCTGTAAATGCTCCTATGAAACACCTTGAGCTGTTTCAATCCATTACAGATAATATTAACACAACAAGCTGGAGTAACTCAGTGGGTGAAGCTGCATCTCTGGAGAAAAGGAATAGGTAACGTTTTGGATCAAGTCAGAATCTCAGTCCTAAGAAGGGTCTCGATCCAAAACGTCAACACTTCCTTTTCTCCAGAGATGCTACCTGACCCGTTGAGTCACTCTACCTTTTTGTGTCTATCTTCAGTTTAAACCAGCATCTGCAGTTCCTTCCTACACATATAAAATTAAATTTACTTGGACGTTCAGAATGAGCAACTATTAAATCAGGCAACATTATACCTTTGCAAGGATAGAAGGCTCAACATTTCTCTGATGGGAGAAACATGTTTCAGTAGTATCTACCATTCATTTTCTCCCAGTTTCATGGTCCAGATCAGGTTTATCATTACCTCTTTGTTGGAGGTTGGAATAATTGCTTGTGCTTTAGGGTTTTGCCCAACATCGCTCAGGAAGCTGGCCCACAGGTCATCGGCCTTCTTCTTTTCCTCCTTTGCACATTTTTCTGGATCAACAGCTTGGTCAACCTCCCTTTTGCCTTCATCTTCACGTTCTAAATATTGTGCATCACGGTTTCTGTCAAACAAAAGCATACAAATTAAGAGTGCAAGGCTGACTTCTGTGCCCATCTGATCTGCCCAAGGAACTACCTCACAAAGTTGGCGAAATATAACACAATGAATGAATAAAGCTTGCATTATGTTTCCTTACCCAATGTTGTCATGTTGAGTGCACCACGGATTGGCCAGTAATGCTTAATATACAAGAGGGTTATTCGCTGGAGAAGGGGGAGAGAAAGGATACAGAAACAGTAAAAGGTGGAACTTGCCACCTGGTTGCCAAATGGTTGCTAGTGGTTAGCGCAGAGATAAAAATTTAGACTTACAGGCAACAGTAATTTACGGGCAAACAAGAAGCTTCAGATTGCAGTGAATTGGTGAGAGCTAAAAGATAGCTAGAACATGCTCACAGTGGAGACCTGACGAGAGGTTATGGGGAGAAGGCAGACGAATGGGGTTGAGGGGGAAAGATAGATCAGCCACGAATTAATGGCAGAGCAGAGTCAATGGGCTGAATGGCCTAAATTTGCTCCTATGACTTTTGAGGAGACCATAAGAGTACAAAAATGGTTGACATTAGCAGAGAAGGTAAAAAGGCACATTTAATTTTTAAAAAAAAAAAAATCAGACTGTAGTTCACAAGAAAAGACTGGGAGACTCAGAGATGAATCAGCAATGGGAAAAGCGTTTAGACAACAGTCACAAATCAACAGGCAGATTTTGGGAAAATAAGTCAATGGGTTTAGGAAAGAAATTGGAGGGTGCAAATATGAGTCCTACAATTGACAGTAATGGGAAGCAAGAACGGGAAGGGGTTATTTCCAGCACTTGGTGCAAGTTCAGTGTCGAGATCTTCACTGGAAGCTTGCCTCTTGGTAACATCTCAACAATGTATTCACCTGGAGGAGACTCGTTTTCCTGTTTTCTTTCCTGACTTTTTTTTCTGAGGTTGGTCATCTTCGCCCTCAAGATTTTCTTTTACCAGCTCACTGACATCATCATCACTGCAGTCTTCATCTGTGGAAGACAAAAGGTACGTTACCCTCTATCTGTTCACAAATAAAGCAAAATAAATACCGAATCAAAGAACTTAACATTGATGATGGGTAAAGTGGCAATGATCGATTATGTCGGTCCACCTCTTATACATTGGTACAAGCTCCTATTGGCGAAAATAAACCTGTGATATGCAGGGACCAAAGGATGATTTTTCTTCATTGCACAATGGTGGGTGGGGTAGAGATGGTTGGATGTGTTGAGAGAAGAGTTTACAAATAACAAAGCATTGTACCCTTGTAATCCTCATTTGTGATTTCATTAGTTACTCTAATCAAAATAAATCAAACCATTATGATAATTTGGAGACACAAGGAACTGCAAATGCTGGTTTACCAAAAGAAATACAAAGTATTGGAGTAATTCAGGCAAGCTCTGGACCTATCCATGTCCTCCCAAGATGCTGCTGGACCGACTGAGTTATGACAGCACTTTGCGTGGTGTATGATGGAAATTTATTGAACAGGAGGCTATTCAACCACATGTCCACGCTGACCAAAAACACTAATCTCCCACCCGCGTTATTCATCTGTTAAAGGTGCAGCAAAACGTAGTGAGGGTTTCACACTCCATCACCCTCTCTGGTATAAATTCTGCACACCCAGTGTTTGAAATGAAAATTCCCTCTAATTCTTTTATAACTTATCTGAAATCGACACCCTGTAACTAATGATCTCTCAATTCAGGAAAATATTTCATTCCTGCTCCAGAAAATGCTGAAAATCTGAAATAAAAACAGTGGTGCTGCAAGTAGAGTAGTTGTACCACAGTGCCCCACTGATGTTCAATCCTGCCCTTGGGTTCTAACTATGTTAGGTTTGCACATCCTCCCTGTGGTTGCCTTCCATATCCCAAAGACATGCTGGTTGCGAGGTTAATTGGCCACTATAAATTACCCTCTAGTGTTTAGGTGAATGGTGGAATATGGAGAGTATCGACAAAAATGTAGAGAGAATCTTTAAAATTGAATTAAGGTAAGGTTAGTGCAAATGGGTCTGCATTGTATAATTCTGTGACTATGACCTTCCTTTTAGAGCCATTGAGCTATACAGCATGGGAATGGGCCCTTTGGCCCAACTCGCCTATGCTGACCAAGTTGCCAGCCAACCTAGTTCCACTGGGCTGAGCCTAGCCCGTATCCTTCAACCTTTCCGATCATGTTCAAATGTCCTGTAAATGTCATAATTGTACCTACCTCTGGATAGGAAAGGTTGAAGGATACGGGCTAGGCCTCACGGGTTGGTAGGAAGAGCCTCGCCTCGCGCTTTGGAGGCCGGATCAGCGCCATGGAGACCTCAGGAGAGGACTCGGTGGCAGTGCGGAAAGGTAGGTATGGCGGCCGATGATGGTACCGACCGACAGACGAGACGGCTAAGTGAGGCCTTGGCGGCGACGAGACCACATGGCGATGGGGCCTCAGCGGTGGTGGAGCCTCGCGAGTCGACCCACCGTCGATGAGAGTGCGGGGGGGGGGGGGGGGGGGGGGGGGGAGAGAAGGAAGGGAGAACAATGGGGAGGGAGGGAAAATAAAGGATAATGGGGAACCGGTGTCGGCGAACCGCTGTGGAAGAAGGATGGGGGAGACGACAACAGGAGCCAGCACGCTTTGTAACTTTGTCAGTGCCGTCGGTGGCCGTTATTTGTATACATTGGGTACACGAGCAAAGACTTTCACTGTGCCATGTCACGTGTAAAGTCAAGAGTGTTTCATTGTCATGTGTCCGAGATAGAACATCAAAATACTTACTTGCTGCAGCACAACAGAATATGTAAACATAGTACATTGCAAACAATATAGAAGGTAGACACAAAATGCTGGAGTAACTCGGTTGGTGAGGCAGCATCTCTGGACATATCCACATATATATATATATATATATGTATATATATATATATGTGTGTGTGTGTGTGTGTGTGTGTGTGTGTGTGTGTGTGTGTGTGTGTGTGTGTGTGTGTGTGTACATATACATACATTCATATATGTATGTATATATATATATATATATATATATGTGTATATATATATATATATATATATATATATATATATATATATATGTATATGTATATGTATATGTATATATATATATATATACATATATATATATACACGTGTGTGGAGATGTGTGTATATATACATATATATACACATATATATACACACACACACACACACACACACACATATATATATATATATATATAGTCCCGTTTGGGGGGGGGGGGGGGGTGCCTGTGGTGTCACACACACACTAACCACCCCTTGATATTATATTAATATTATACATGGGCTCCTTTTACCCCATCCGGTAAAAGGGGCAATGCAGAGCCATTGTGACGTCATCAGCTCGTTAACTTCGATAAAGATCTCAGATTGGTGAACAATTTTCGTAAAAATTCGGGAAATAATGAATCAAAATTTCATGAGGTAAATATCTACATATGTATTTACATAAATATATATTTCCATAAATGTAAAAATGTCACCTATATAGGCGAGTCAGGTTTTCGAGATGTGAATCACATACGAACACACAAATTAATACATCCACATCCAAGATCACAGTTTTACATTATAATAAATATATATATATATATATATATATATATATATATATATATATATATATATATATATATATATATATATATACATAAATGTAAAAATGTCACCTATATAGTCTATTGAAGTTCAGAGCTTATTTGAGGTTGTGGTGTTTAATAGCCTGATGGCTGTAGGGAAGAAGCTGTACCTGAACGTTAAGAGTTTTCAGGCCTTCTTCTCGATGGCAGGGGTGAAATGAGTGTGTGGCCAGGATAGCGTGAGAATAAACGTATTCCATTCAATTCCATTGCAAATAAAACTGGCTTAGAGGGAGGCATCTTGGTCGGCATGGACGAGTTGGACTGAAGAGCCTGTTTTCGTGCTGTACGAGTCTATACCACTACCACAGGCACCTCATTCTATTTCCACACTATCCTGCGTGTGAAAACATGGCCTCTCACATGCCTTTTAAATTTCTGCCCTCACCTTAAACCTATGTCTGTAATGTAAAACTCACCTAACCAGGGACAAAGATTGTGCTACTCATGATTTTATAAACCTCTATACGGCTACCCCTCAGCATCATAGCCATGAAAGAAAATAGCCCCAACCTATCCAGCATCTCCTTTTAACTCAAACCATCCAGACCCAGTAGCATCCTTGTACATGTTTTTTTTTTTACACCTTTTCCAGTTTAATTACATCCTTCCTGTAGCAAACTGACCAGAACTGAATACAGTACTCCACGTGTGGCTTTACCAAAATCTTATACAACGGTAACAGGATGTCCCAACTCCAGTAGTCAATACACTGACCGATGAAGCATGCCAAACGCCTTCTTCACCATCCTGTTTTAATGCCTTAATGGAATGATGTACCTGCATCTCTAGGCCGCTGTTCGACACCACACCCCAAGCCACTAACATTTACTGTCTCAATCCTGCTCCAATTTGTCTTACGAAAATGTTACACCTGACATTCATTGAATTCTCCATCTACAATTGGCTCAGTTGATCAACATCTCATTGTTATCCTAAATTAAAAAAGACACAGAGCCGGAGTAATTTGGCGAGTTAGGCAGCATCTTTAGACTTTGAGAGATACAGCGTGGAAAAAGGCCCTTTGGCACACCGAGTCCGGGCCGACGAGCGATCTCCTCGTACACTAGCACTATCCTGCACACTAGCGACAATTTACAGAAGCAAATTAACCTACAAACCTGAAGATCTTTGGACTACTATCTGATCTGATTGGATAGCATGCAAACACAATCTTCTCACTATATCTCAGTACATACGACAATAACAAATCTAACCCAATCTCTGGAGAGCATGGAGAGATGAGGTTCTGGCTCAGCATCCTAATACAACCAATGTTACTGTCATCTGCAAACATACTTTTTACACAGACTAGCATATTGATTATTTACAACACTGAATGCTGCTTTGCACTCTTCATCATCACTTAAAGCAACTATTTCATCCTTGGTGTTGAAAATTGGCATCCATTGTCTGAGCATTACACATGATCCAAACGTATCATAAGCTTGAACCAGGAGTTCAAACCCAAAACGAGCAGGTGCCTTAAGTTGCAATTTCCACTCCTTCACTAGTTCACTGCAACTTCGCACAGTTTAAGGTGATCACTTATTCAGGTGCATGAAAACATTTACAAGGAGCGATTTTATTTGTTTCTGGAACAATGTGAAAGCCTTAATTAAAAACAAGCGAAGAGCAGGCCATTGTGTTTCAGTCTGATTTCGCTGCTAGTGTCACCGCATACAATGCCCTCAAGTATGTTCCACCACGACCCCATCTCTGCCAAGCGGTCTGAACAGTCCTTCCATAATCTAGGGTACTGTCCAATTCACTTCTACCCATTATGGTCATAGGACTTTGTCTCTGGAACTGTTGTGCTATTATGCTGAGAAACTATATTCCGCACTCTACTTATTGTACTTGAGTTTGTCTTTTTATGTATAGTATTATCTGATCGGATAGCACGCGAGCAAAAGCTTTTCATCCTATCACAGTGGTCATGAAAATAATAAACCTAAATTTAACCCAAATGTATAAAAAGATTGTTCCAGAGTCTCAATCATGAGCAGGGGTCTTAAATTGAAATTTCTACCCATCCATTACATCTGTGCAACAGGTAACAACGGATATTTTAGGCAAATGCATAAAAACATTTACACGGAATGCTTTTATTTGTTTCTGGGATGATTTCAAAGCCTTAATTTTAAAAAAAAAGCCTAGAGCAGGCCACTGTGTCTCAAAAAAATCAGTGTATTACATTTGGTTGAAGAAGTTCAGTCAGACATTGTTGCAAGTATTACTACGCACAATGTCCTCAGATGTTTCCTACCTCACTCTCATTTCTGCCTAGCGGGCAGAGTATGGACAGTGGGTCCCTTCTTCCCTTCTCTTATCTGGGTTCTGAACGGTCCTCCGTAAGTCAGGGCACTGACTGATTCCTGACACAAAATGTTGGAGTAACTCAGCGGGACGGACAGCATCTCTGGAGAAAAGGAATGGGTGACATTTCAGGTTGAGACCCATCTTCAGTCACGACCCGAAACATCAGCCATTCCTTCTCTCCAGAAATGCAGCCCGTCTCACTGAGTTACACCATCATTTTGTGTCTATCATCTGAGAAAACCAGCATTCAATACGATACAAGAGAACTTTATTTAACCCAGGAGGGAAATGGATATGAAAAGTCATGAATCACAAGATACATGAAATTAAAGTGATGAGTGGAAATGATTGGGGTTGTGCAAAGATTTGGGGAGAGGAGGGGGAGGTGAGTCAGTCTACCCCATGACAGGAGGGGAAGAATTATACAGTTTGATAGCCACAGCGAAGAACCATCTTGGTGGAACCAGTCTATTGCTGAAGGTACTCCTCAGGTTGACTAGTGTGTCATGTAGGGGGCAAGTTGTATTGCCCAGGATGCTCCACAGAAGAGCATCCTCACCTCATAGACCACCTCCCATGAATCAAATTCCACCCTCAGGACAGAGCTAATCTTCCTGATGAGTTTGTTAATCCTGTTGTCGTCCTCGGCCTGACTACCATTGACGAACATGGCATTGACTGCCAGTGATTGGAAGAACATCTGCAGCATCTTACTTTTCAAAAAGTACAGCCGGCTCTGTCCCTTCTTGTACACTCCAAGATATGTACTCCTTGGTAAACTGCACATCCACACTATGGATGGAGACAGGGGACGGGGGTGTTTCTCTCCTCCTAAAGTCTACCACTAAGTCTTGTCGGTGTTGAGCATCTGCAGTTCCTTCCTAGACATACTGTCTGATACTCCTCTATCTCATTTCAGACATTGGACCTTGTCCATGAAACTGATGTGCTATAATGCTGAGAATTATATTGTATCTTCCCCTTTCCTCTACCTATTGTTTAGTGTATTGTCACATGTACCGAGGCACAGCAAAAAGCTTTTGTTTCATGCTATCCAGTCAGCAGAAAGACTGTACATAATTACAATCGCCAACAAAAGTGCACATATACATGACAAAAGGGAATAATGTTTAATGCAAGATAAAAGTCCGATGAAAGATAGTCTGAGGATCTCCAATGAATTTAGTTTAGAGATACAGCGCAGGAACAGGCCATTCGGCTCAACAAGTTCAACGAGTACACGAGCACTATCCTACACACTCTGGAGACAATTTACAATCTTTACCGAAGCGAATTTACCTACAAACCTGTCTGTCTCTGGAGTGTGGGAGGAAACCTGTGATACCGGAAAAAACCCACATGGTCGCAGGGAGAATGTACAAAAAGACAACCGTACTCAGGATCGAACCCGGTTCTCTGGCGCTGTAAGGCAGCAACTCCACCACTGTGCCATTGTGTAATTGTGTTTGAGTCTGACACGATTGTATTTCTCATGTACAGTATGATCTGATCTGTTTGGACAGCAGGCAGAACAAAGCTTGTCCCTGTACCTCGGTACACGTGACAACAATAACAAGAAGAAGAATCCTAAACCTAACGTGTTCCTCACGTTGACCGAAGGCGAAGTTTACCCGAAGGCTCGTAATCCGCGTCCTCCTCCGACGAGTAATTATCCGAATCGGAATCCGACATGTCTGTCTGTCTGTCTGTCTGTCTGTCCCGGAGAGCGCGGGCCGGTGCGCTGGCGCCCCTCCGCCTCCGCCTCTGCCTGTCCTGGAGAGCCGGTAGCGCCCGACGTCTGACGTCACCCGAGCCGCCTGAAGCCCGCCGTCGCCGAAGCAGCCCGACGTCTGACGTACCCGACCTGCCTGACGCCCGACGTACCCCGACCTGCCTGACGCCCGCCGTCGCTGGAGCCGCCCGACGTCTGACGTACCCCGACCTGCCTGACGCCCGTCGTCACTGAAGCCGCCCGACGTCTGACGTCACGGGAGCCGCCCGATGTCGCGTCCGAGCCGGGGATCGGCCCCAGCGACCGCACGGCGGCCGGCAGCGCCCAACTCCGCCAGACACATTCAACACAACCCACACTCCACTTCACGCGCACTTCGCAGCTAACGGGCGATCAAACGCCGTTAGATATTTATTCCTTGTCAAAACTATACTCCATACTTTATTTACGCGGTGAGATATTCGGCCGCGCCTGAAGTTGACGGCAAATGTGTGCCGAATGTACGGGTCTCGAATCCAAGCGCTTTTGTGTCCCTCAGAAACCCCGCCCCCCTCGACCGATTGGACCAATAACCGCCCTATTGTGACGGTGCGTTGCTCCGCGACATGATTGGTCCAATCGCCTGTCTGTCGAATGATGCAGACAATCCCCGCCCCCGCTGGGCGCTGATTCGCTGGTCAGAGCCGCCGGGTCGCGGTCCGCCCCTTCCCATTGGCTGCTCTGGCTGTCCATCAGGTGGCGGGCCGTTGGGTGGAGGGAGGAGGCGGCCTCGGCCGCGCCATCTCCGTCTGCGTCTCCGTCTCCGTCTGTAAATGGCCGAGCGAGGCCGTCCGTCAGGGGGCGTCACCTCACGCCTCGCCGCCGCCTTCCCCTTCCCCTTCCCCTTCCCCTTCCCCGGGTGTTGACGGCCGAGTGGATGAAGCGCCGAGCCCTCGATCTCCCTTCTGAAGTCTCTCGGGTGGATGGATGGGTTTGATGGCTGAGCCATGCTCGGCGCTGGCCTGACGGTGCATCAGATCCTGAGCCTGGGCCTCATCCCCCGGGTCGGGAACGCCACCTGCCCCGGCAATGTCACTCTACAGTTGTGCCAGTTCTCCGGTGAGTGAAGGGAGCTGACCGGGGGAGGGAGGCCGGGCTGGACGTCCAGTTTTTTAGTTTGGAGATACACTCAGCGCGGAAACAGGTCCTTCGGCCCATCGAGTCCACGCCGACCAGCGATATCCTGCACAAACACTATGAACACTCTACACATACATACACCAGGTCAATTAACCTGTGGATGTGTAGGAAGGAACCGCAGATGCTGGATTAACTCAGCGGGACAGGCAGCATCTCTGGAGAGAAGGAATGGGACACCCTTCTTCAGACTGACAGTCAAGGGAAAGGGAGACATAAATAAAGAAGTGTAGAATGCGAAAACGAGACATCAAAGGGAAAATGTAGAATAGATCATTGTTAATCTCTCCACCTCCTAGCCATCAAACGTCGCATCACAAAATAGACACAACATGCTCAGCGGGACAGGCAGCATCTCTTGATTTTGTGTCTATCTTCGGTGCAGAACCAGAATCTGCAGCTGCTTCTTACACAATCGTTGCATCAATCAGACTTTCTACAGTTGCAACTCTATTCTGTGCTTTGTTCCCCTCTCCCCGTCTCTGTTTATTTTCAATGCATTTGTGTTTAACTTATTGTCAAGGTACAGTGAAAAGATTTTGTGTCGGAAGGAACTGCCGAGATGCTGCCTGCCCTACTGATGAGTTACTACAGCATTTTGTGTTTATATTCAGTGAAAAGCTTTTCTTGCGTGATAACCAGTCACCAGAAATACTATACATGATTACATGTACATTGTATGATTATGGGGTGGCACGGTGGCACAGCGGTAGAGTTGCTGCCTTCCGAGCCCCTGGTTCGATCCTGGCTGCGGGTGCTGTCTGTACGGAGTTCTCCCCATGACCACGTGATTTTTCTCCGAGATCTTCGGTTTTCTCCCACAATCCAAAGACGTACAGGTTTGTAGGTTAATTCGCTTGGTATAAATGTAAATTGTCCCTAGTGTGTGTGGGATAGCGTCATTGTGCTTGGATAGCTGGTCAGCACGGACACAGTGGGCCGAAGGCCCTCTCCAAACAAAACTGTACCTTCAAACTAAACTAATCAAGCTGTCCACAGTGTACGGATGCATGATAAAGGGAATAATGTGAATAATGTTTAGTGCAAGATAAAGTCAGATCAAAGATAGTCTAGGGGCTACAAAGAGGTAGACAGTAGCCCAGGACTGCTCTCTAGTTGTTGGTAGATGGTGCAGTTTTGCTGGCAACTAGTGTAAAATACTTGTGCTCAGTTTAGCATCTGAACTCACTTAAGAAAACAAAATTAACAAACATTGAATATTCTGCAACAAAAAGACACTGCTGGAGGAAATCAGCAGGTCAGACAGCATTCGCGAAGGGAAATGTACAGTGGCGTTTTGAGTGAGACGAGGCCTTCATTGAATGAATATTAATGTAGGATTATACGACTAAGACCCCCAAGAAAAGTAAAGAGTGAGGAATAGGGTGCTTGTCTCATCCTCTTTGTTCTTGATGTACTATGCAATCGCATTCTACCTGTCCGATTGTTTGTCTTGTTCCCGACGTGTAGATTTCTCCCATGTTTGAATGGTTTCAATAAATAATCAGTTTCGGACTTTTCAATAATTTGAATTTGTTTCCTGATTTTCAGATCAACTCAAGTTAATTTTTCCTTAATCCACTCTATGGCAGTTAGAAAGAACAAGTGGTTTCACAAAAATGTTCAGAAAACTATGACAAATTGCTTTTTGAGCGTAGGTGTGCAGTGCAACCCACTGCCTGGTGTTTATGGTAGCAATGCATACGTTTGATTGTACCATTGGTGATGAAGGTGGCTGATTCTCCCATGGTTAGTTTGTCACAGATTGTGGGCAATCATCACCCTCCGTGGTACCAAACCAGAAACAGAAAGCATTCATAATTTATCAGGACGCATCTGTGGAAAGAGAAATAGAGTTAATGTCACAGGTCTATATGCTTTTCCTTTCACGTATTCTGCCTGACCTGTGTGTTTTCAGCATTTTCAAATTTCTAGCAGTTTTGGTTTTGTTTCATCCATTGTAGAGAATCTAAACTGGGAATATTATCCTGGGTTAGGCAAAAAGCTATTTATTAGTGACACTGTTCCTGTTCCAGTATTTCTTGCATCGGGCATTCTTATCAAATTGTAGGACTTCCATTGTGTTGGGTTGATCCTGCCAGGGCTGCTTTAATTCCTGGCACTTGCATTAGGTTGTTGAGAATTTTATGGATTTGGAGAATCAACCTATTGTGTTGCTACTTTTACAAATACTAAAGTTTAATCACTTCCACTTGTTTTCACATCATTGCCATTAGTCTGTTTTTAGCATGCAAAGAATAATTGAACCTGTCACTGCACACCATAAAGTGAAAGTAACCATTGCTTTCCCTCTCTCTCCACCCACCCCCCATCCTAATTCTCTGACCAGTCTGACTGTTTTCCTAATTACATTTTATCTTTGTATACTTCGTTGTTACCTTCCCCAATCAAACAATGATCTATTCTACATTTTCCATGAACTTCATCCCCTTTGATGTCTCGTTTTCACAACTTACCCTTCCATATCTCTGTGTCTCCCTCTCCCCTGAGTCTCAGTCTGATGAAATGTCTCGACCCGAAACGTGACCCATTCCTTCTATCCAGAGATGCAGTTCAGATTTCCAGCATCTGCTATATTTTTATTTTGGATTGTCATAATGCAATAATTCATAATGCAGATGTAGAGTAGGTTGCAAAAACAAGTCATGTCAGCTAAAATGATCTATCCAAAAATGTATGTTCAATTCTTCTTTTCATCTGCTTCCATTTCCAACTGAGTGCTTGTTTTGCTTTTGCTGGGTGGAAGATATAGTGCAAGTTTCTGAGTTTAATATTAACTTTATCATTAAAAACACAATTGTTTTTTTAATCTTGAGAACAACTATAATTACACAGAAGTAGAATTTTTAAAGCACTTTGATATTTTTGCTTCACCACATAAATATATAATATTCAGCTTTAATCTTAATTCTGTCCATGGAAGTTCCAAAATTCAAGGCGGTTGATGATTCATACCTGCACACATTTTTATACATTTTGTCAATTATTTACCAAATTTCGGTTGTTTCAGAAGTCTTCAATGCTGAAATAAATTAGTTATTTTCCCAAATTAATTTGACTAACTGCAGCTTAGTTTAGGGGGAGGATGACTGAAGAACCATGTACAACTGGCCATATTGTAAAAGGTGGGGTCAAGTGTTTGGTAGGAATATGTGGGATGATGATGTTCAGTAGTACAATTGGAGGTTGGGTTGTAGGAGGCTATATTACAAGTATATATTTTACTTTTTCAAGGTAAAAGTACATTTTCCTTTGTATTTTTACCAAGCAAATTTAAGCACAGTGAAATTTGAAGACCCGATGCAAGAAATACTGGAACAGGAACATTGTCAATAATAAGTAGCTTGTCACTTTAGTGTGACAATAAAGTCACAATATTGTGACTTTTACATACCATTTTCAAAGTAAGGAATGTTGAAGAAGGTGTCTTGGTTTGCAAGGGCAGTTACAGCACTGTTGAGTGGGAGTCTGTTCTTGGGGGAAGGAGTGGGCAGTTAGATAGGCTTGTGTACAGAAGCAGTTGTGAGCATTCTGTGAGGGTGTATTTTGAGAAATAGCTGGGTAGTTGGTGGAAATTGGTTTGGTTGAATAGTATTGGGTAATAGGGGATTTTTTTTTTAAACTGGGAAAGGTGTTCTGCTTATTGGTCGCAACTAAAATCTCTACATGTCGCAAAATGGAGGCTTGTGTTCTTGAATGGAGTAATTGAGTTTAGAGTTAAGAGATACAGCGCGGAAACGGGCCTTCGGCCCACTGGGCCCGTGCCGACCAGCGATCCCCGCATATTAACACTATCCTACACGCACTAAGGACATTTTTTACATTTACCGAGCCAAATAACCTACAAACCTTTGGAGTGTGGGAGGAAACTGAAGATCTGAGAAAACCCACGCAGGTCACGGGAGAAGGTATAAACTCTGTACAGACAGCACCCATAGTCGGGATCGATCCCGGGACTCCGGCACTGCATTTGCTGTGAGGCAGCAACTCTACTGCTGTGCCACCGTGACCGCTTAATTGATTTTACTTGCCATTGCAAATGGTGGGAGTTTATTAATTATGGTGCATTTAACTAATGCATCATAATTAATAAATATATTCACAGCAGCCTGTGGCAAAGGAGAGACAGCGAGATATCATGTTACAAATTAATTGGCAACGTGCACTGCTCCACCATTAGCCTTGTTATATGGCCACTCAATGTCTGCTAGGTTTCAAGTGATCAATTGCATTTACGCTGTTAAAGCAAATTTAAATTTGCTCCAAAAGTAAGTGTTGTATTTTTTATGATACATGGTCCATTGAAGTATAAAGATCTTGCTTCTACAATGCTATTCAATCCCACAAAATCCTTTGCTTTTTTTAAAAAATTCTAATCTGCCCTTTTATCTTTGCTGACTTTTCAGAATAGTCACTAGTTGTCTCGCATCCTCTATTGCTTGAGCAAAAATGTCAACCAATTATATATTTGAAAGAATAAAAGCATTGTCCTGAGAGCATGTGGCAAATTCAGTTTCCTGACCAGTTTCAATTTATTTCCCAAGCGATTTTCTGAAGCTGGGCCAGATTAATTCTGATGAAAGGCCATTGACCCAAAACATTAAATCTGCATGGATCAGGAAATTTCAAACAGTATTTTGTTTTTGTGGTTTTTGGTCCTTAGATCTGCCAGTCATATGACCAGTATCACCAAAACATTCTGCTTTCAATTCTATAATATTGCTCAGTTTTGGACCTGTCTCAACCTTCTTCAGCTGAATCTCTCAGCAATACTTCAATAGCTGTCCTGGTCAATATTCAAACTCACTGTGCATAAATTTGCTTGGTAAAATTCGGAATCTTGAATCTTAATTTGTACCTGGTCCAATTCAGCAACTCTGATGCTTACTGATGTACACTGGTATCCAGAATAAAGGCAGAAGCTGCTTGCAATATTCAAGGGGCAAGGCAGTATCTGTGGAAAGATTTAACATTTTAGATCGATAATGTTTCATCAGAATGGAGAAGTGAAATATGTTTTCACTTGCAGAGAAGATGGATGGTTGAAGAGAACAAAGGGTATGGGCCAAGTAAAGGGCCTGTCCGACCAGCATGCGACTGCATGCGGCGAGCGCGACGTAACGTGGTCGCTTGAGCCGTACGGCCTCGCCGGGCTGGTCCCAATTCGATTGACGGAGCCGTATGGAATTGTGCGGGGCTGGTCCCGGCATCGCGTGGGGCTCCGAAAAACTGACACTATTCAAAAATCCCGCGCGGCAACGGCCTGTCGGCCCACAGCCGCATTGAGGCCGCATGCAACACCTCGACGTCGCACGCAGCGTCTTGACGCCGAGCGCGTGGCGTTGCGCGATGTCGTCACCGCCCGGCGTGCCATTGTGTGATGACGTCACCGCCCGACGCCATGCGACGTCCAAATTCAGTCAGCCCGCCTCCTGCCCAGCTGATTGGTGAGTATGATGTCGAGACCAGCTCCATACGGTTCCGCGGTTGGAAGTGGGACCGGCCCCGCGAGGCCGTACGACTCAAGCCACCACGTTTGGTCGCGCTTGCCGCATGCAGTCGCATGCTGGTGGGACAGGCCCTTTAGACTGTCATGGGATAATGGCAGAGAGAGGGTGGTGAGGCTTTTTAAATCCTGTGATCTCTCTACAGAAATTGTAAATGGAAGGATGCAAATAAAAACATGGAGTGATTATGAGGGGGAGGGGGGTAAGAAGATAATTGAAACAATGTTGGAATTGTAAAATGCTTGCTAATGTAGTGATGTAGCTAATAACATTGTCAAGCCCAGGCGATCGTGGATGGTGTCGTCCGGCATGATATGTAATGGAGTTGTGATGTAATGCTCAATTAAAATTACAACCCAGCAGTATGAATATTGATTTCTCTAACTTCAAGTAACCCTTGCACCCCCTCTCTCTGTGTCCCTTCCCCACCCTAGTCATTGTACACTGTTCTGGTGAGTTTTATTTTATAAACTCATGAACTCATAAAAGATATGTTCCTGCAGTTCCAGTTGAAGGAAGCTGCATCTTGCAAACTTGACAAGTGGAGCTGGTGTTTCATGTTCTGTGTGTGCTTACAATCAAAATCACTCAAGAGGAATAGTGGATATGTTACTTCTGTCAAACAGAAATCACTGTCTTCAAGATGAATCAGTCAAGGGCAACAGCGGAATGTATTGGGACTTCATGAGGTTGTTGTATTGATATTATTCTGTGTATTATCTTCCCAGGGAAAGCAGTACATTATGAAACGGGACTTGGTGGACCCAATCTATCACTGGGTTAGGTGCAGCATTAAGATGGTTTGACATTGATCTAACCTTCTGCTCTTGTCCATTGCAGAGATGTGGTACGCAGTGTTCCTTTGGGCGTTACTGTCTACAGTTTTTATCTACGTTCCTGCTGGATTATTGGCATTTGTAATGTTGCGGCACCATAAATACGGCCGTTTCATGTCGCTGGGTATCTTGGCAGGGATCTTGGGACCCATCACTGCAGCAGTGTTGACGAGTAGGTGTTTTTTTAAAGCTTCAATTAATTAAAACATTCTCCCAAAAAGTATTTGTTTTGCTTATCTCAAAGTATCTGAATTCCAAATATTTTAATGTTTCCATGTTATAATGTTTGGTATTGTAAATCAAATTTTGTATTAATTACCTTTTATCATGTATGTAATGAGGAATATTATATCATTGGGTTTTGTCATGGGAAGGTGGTGAACAGCGTTTGTCCACAGCTGATTGGTGAGTATGACCAATCTGTATGACCAGAGTATGACCGTCCGTTTGCCTTTCCTGCGGTCCCCAGCTGGGCCCTTTGCTCCTGTACTGAATCTTCAAGGAGCTCAGCTTCCCGGTGGAACTTGCTGCTGCTCGTGTTGGCAGGTGGCTCCTGCCACTGGTGATCCTGACACCACCACCTGGCCTCAATGCACAGATTACCAGAACGGTTCAGCAGCTTGTTAACCCCTGAGGATTTTATTTTATTTTTAACAGCTACCTGTATTCTCTATGACCAAGAGAGAAGGAAAGTGGGGTGCAGTCCTGCAGACGCCTGTGCCACGCTGCAACCCAGCCCAAAGTTAAGGTGCAAAATTATGGCTATCAAGCTTGCATCATTATTCAAGGCTGACCCTCCAAACGCCAAAATGGACCTGTAACTGACAGTTAATTGAGGTTGGAATCCAACTATTTAAAGTAAGAGAGGTAGGGGAGCCTGGTAATGCAGGAGACACGGCAGTGTGCCTGGAAAGTAATCCAGACAGAAAATCTTGTGTGTGGTTGCAGCGCCTGTACATGAGCTCACTTGCATATACTCTGTGTTCTTGTTTTGGTGCAAGTTCAGTAGTACGGTTGCTACACTATACCAGTTTAACTGTAGTGACCGTTGACATGGGCATGCGCAGTCGAAATACCGAACTTGCTTATTCAACCTTGCTGAAAGAAGAGACACGGTCAATTTTAATCTTTTTTCCTGGATAAGGATAGTCTTTATCACTTTCTAGATTGCATTTCTTCTTAAAGAACAAGATGCAATATTTTCACACTCATCGGGGTGGTGTAGCTGGTAGAACTGCTGCCTCACAGCACCAGAGACCTGGGTTCAATCCTGACCTCAGATCTGACCTGGAGTCCTTTGTGCTCCAGATTCCTACCACATCCCAAAGACATGCTGGTTTATAGGTTAATTGGCCTCTGTGAGATTGCTCTTAGTGTGGAGGCTGTGGATTTGAAAGTTGGGTGACAGAGAACTAGTGTGAACGGATGATTGCTATTCTGTGTGGAATCTGTGGGCCAAAGGGTCTGTTTCCATGCTGTGTCTTTCAATCGATGTATATGTAGACAATTGTAATATGATCTTCGTGTGAAACCTGATCCTTTTCCAAAGTTATTTATATTAAGTGGTACAGGGTCCCAATTTTACATTATGAGCTGTTCTGTTAGATAAGTGTTGCCTTTTTAACTGGCTCTGGACGTTTCATGAATTATTTCATCAGAGGTATCCATGACTTTCAGAACTATAGGCAACATGTTCTGTCATTTGAACAAAAATGTCCTTGTACTGTTCAGCTACAATTGTTATCTGCTTGCACTTTTATGAAGTACCTCGCGCCGTTTAATACGTTAACAAAGCCAAACAAAGTGCATTGATAATAACACCAAAAAATTAATTGCATAAGACAATCTTTATTTATATATAAATACAGCTTTATATGTATATAACAGTCTTTATTTATATTTGATTCATCGGCTTTGTTGTCAATGCAGTTTGATTGTCCTTTCTGTTGCGTTATCAATGCCACTTGATTATCTTGCACCTTGTTGGATGTGTATGAATAGTGCAAGGATCATGTCCAAATGACAAGCCATTGAACATTATCTTGCAGGTGCGGCTATTGCTGGTGTCTACAGAGCTGCTACAAAGCAAATGGTGCCTCACGAAGCTCTAGTTCTTGGGGTCGGACAGGTATTTTTCGTCGTGGCAATTGCCTTTCTACGGATTTTAGCGACTTTATAGCACGAGGTGATCTGCCCATCCAAGGGGGCTGGATTACAAGTTCAACAATATCGCACCATTTTCCAGCTTGAGGCTGCATAGAAATTGCACTGTACCTGTGGAATCCAAACTAAGCTCTATGCCAATCATCGCTGCTCAACTAAAAGGAATTGGCAACACCATAAAGGTAGATTCCTTAGGATGGCCAAGCGTGAAGAACAAGATGCAATATTTTAACACAGCACCACCCATCAATGTACCATGTATATTTGAGGTACAATGTGACAAGATATCACTGCAACACCAGTCTTTTGATGGTCTCAAGATCTGAGATTTGTTCTTTTTTCAAAAGTCAAAGCCAAAAGAGGTAATTTGCGTAATTTGCATTTATTAGGCACACAAATAGACTTTTTTTTCCCACAATTTAAACTTAAGATTAAGAATTGTACAGGTATTTTGTAAAATTTATAAAATGTTTATTGTAGGATTAGAAAGTCAGACCACCAAGTTCTGAGATGGACAGAACTTATACTTTAATTCTGCTCACTACATCTCAATATTTCAAGAGTAGGAATAATTATGAAAAGACAACCAAAACACTTGTAACTGAAGATTACCAAAGGGTAAATACCCAAAGAACTGAGTTGTTACAGCTTCGCAGCTTAGACAAGGTGAACAGTTCTAACAATAAGTGGCATCTTATTTTTAGAGTTTCTCCTTTTAAAAATAGGATAATTTCACAACTTTAAAAAAAAAGTTGTATAGTTGAGTTTGAGATTATGAAATTCCATTGTTTATCCCCAGCAAAGGAATTGTGAACTTAATCATTCCTCATTGTGCACTCAACTCAAACAGTGATTATAAATATCTCATCCATTTATCCTTGTTTACACTGTATAGTAAAGTAGCTTTTATCGGTAATTGTATAACTTAATTTACACACATATCCGTGGTAAGACTAGGGTGTGTATAATTTTTTTTTAACGGCCACAACTAGGGCCCAAGCGGCCTAAATTGCCAATGTCATGCACTTCGCTTCTGGAAACATCATAAATAAGCATGTTTCATTTTCTTAATGTACAATTAGTGTTGCAGGTATTTTTACTAAGCCAATGACTGGGAATGTCCTCCACATTTCTGACTAATTACCAGTTACCAGTTCTTGATTGCACAAGTAGAAAGTAGAGCATGACTTTGGAAATGATCTGCAGTTTTCACTAAACCAGTGGGTGAAGTTTGGTCCTGATTTTGATTTTCATCCTGGAAAGTTGGAATGTTGTTTCAGTTGCAGCTTTTGACATTGACCTGTGTTAACTGCAGCAGTAACTATGCACATGTGACTGATGTTAACTGTGCACGTATATGTACAATTCAGGTGTGCCAATCATTTTAATATTTCCTAGTATTTAAAATCAGCCATTGTAATATTTGTACATTTTTAGAAATCCTTGTTTAGTTGTGTGTATAAACGATTGTTAATGAGCACACCTTAGACTAACTGTAAGAAAAGGAATATTCTGGGTTGTGTTGACAAAAAGTGCTGGGCATCTGTGGAAGCTGTCTGCACAACATGTTAAAGTCTCCAGATGAACAGGTTTGACATGATTTGCCAACCATTTAAAATAGATTTGAATATAGTTTCTATTTTTACATTACAACGGTAATGCAATTGCTGTATATAGTGAAATAATATATATAGCTGTTATAGAAAAAACAGAAACTATCGGCCACACTAATTTATACCGATTGCTCTTTACAAAGGAGCCAAACATGAATGTTCTGGAACAGTAAATGGAAGATCAGGGATCATGTCAACATTATCATCATACCTGTTCCCATTTAAGTTCTCCTTCGTGAGAAAACATTTTTCAATGAATGCTATCATAGGTGACAAAGCCAGACGATGTTGTGATTTGTACAATAGAGTGAAAGTGGAGAGTTGGGAGGAAGAGAGGAGAGGGAACAGCATGCACAATGTCTGGTTTTGACCCAGACTTGGAGTTTTATTCCTCCTGCTGCGGCCATTAACTTGCTCTGTGCTAGTTTGTTACTTATCTTTTATTTGTTTTGTTTTCTGTTCTTTGAGTTTAGTTTGCACTTTCTATCTGCACTCCTCCAATGTTCCTTTTTTTTCCTTTTGTCTAACCTGTGCTGTAGTTGGGATTATGTCCTGACCTTGTTAATTGCAACTGAGTACTAATGGTAGGAAGTTGTTTTATATGGTGTCACACTAAATAGTTATCTGCTGAATAATTATCTAGGAAAATTGTGGGGGGAGGCTGGTTATGGGTGAAGGAATTGATTAGAAATGTCATATTGTAAAAGGAAATCACTTGTTATCTGATAGTAGGATGTGAGTTGGTGTTATTCGTTGACAATTAAATGGAATGATAGGCTCTAACCTCAAATGCCAGTGAAAAGCCCAAATGATTTTAAAAAAATAGGATTCCACTTGGTCAACATAAAGTATTGGCCTTGCAGGTAATGAATAGTGAAATATTGAGAACATTCATTTCTCAAAAATATTTGCCTTTTTGCATCAAATCTGATATTTTCCTTGTGTTTTATTCATTAATTCTGTATTAGCTTATTCTTCTATCCTATTAACCAGAGGAGTATTTCCAAATTATTTTGTGCTGCATTGCAAATTTGCTTATAAAGTAATGTCTAGTCAATGGTCTTGATACTATCCAGATAGAATGTAGATGTCTGCTATGCTGTGCCTGCAGTTATTCATGTAGTAAGTGTAAATACAGTCTAAGTATGTTTGCACCTTTTATTTTGATGTTGGTCATGTTGAAACCACATTAGTGAATATTTACTAATCATTGTCACTTGCATTCATTGTAAACCCAATTAATTTTAGTTAATTATACAAATGATACCTTTTTGTAATATTTAATGTATGCAGTGGAAGCCTCTAACCAGTGGCTTCTCTTTCTAAATGAGTTGTCATGGTACAGTCAAATAGGTTGTTAGCTTACTTGATTGTTCTGTAAACTTGTCTAACAATGTGAATTTAAATGTTTATTATGGGTTTTTAATGCTATGTAATGATCAAATATTTGTTTGGAATTTATATTGTCAACATGGGGAAATCAGAATTTTTATTTTTCTACTTACATTGCTAATTTTGGTGATATTTACTGGAAAGTATTTATACAAATAAATTTTATCGAATTACTTGTTTTTAATTGTATAAATCTTGATAGAGATATGCAATGCTTTAAAATGAAGATATTTTCACATTTGTGCGTTCTATTTATTTGCATTTTATTTTATAACCGCTTTACCTGAGAATGGCCTTTATTTCCAGTCATTTTCCTGAAGTCATCAGAGACACTTAATCTACTGAAAAAGTTTTAGCTGTTGCTTCTCTTTTGCAAGTTTATGTCCACATCCATATGGAATTGGAAAAACCTGAACTGAAATTTATTTATAACTTACTACATATGTGTCAGACATTCCCTGTTATTGTTACTAATTGTATTATAAAAGGTGGAGGTTGCAGATTGCCCTTGCTTCCTCATTTGTCCCTTCTCCATGAAAGGTGATGGCAGGAAGTGGGTATGTTTTTTTTGGTTGCTGGTAACTCTCCTGCACAGTGGCAAGGTGGTGAGACAGTGCTCTAAATATTTGCTTAATGAGTCTATAATCTATCCATATTGCACCCTTGCCATTTCAAGAGAGTTAGATTTAGCATTTAGGGCTAAGGCAATCAATGGATATGGGGGAAAAAGACAGGACGGGTTACTGATTTTGGATGATCAGCCATGATTATATTGAGTGGCGGTGCTGGCTCAAAGGGCTGAATGGCCTACTCCTGCACCTATTTTCTGTTTATTCATATAGCATTTAGGAACATGGTTGCTGAAATAGGGACACAGAGCTACGCAGCACGGAAAGTTGCATCAGCCCAAGTTGTCCATGCCAAACAAATTGACATTCAGTGCTATTTCTATTTGCCTGCATTTTGCCCATAATCCCTCCAAATCTTTCCCACCCGTATCTGACCAAAATTCCTCCTTTCATGCTGCAGTTTGCCAAAAAACATTCTTGACCTGTGCACACCACGTTGAATAATGCAACTCCGCAGTGTTACAGGAGGACAAGGGAATTAAGGTCAGAATTAAAAATCAGGTGGGAAAGAATAACCAACAACAAATCTCAGTTTATTCTCATCAATGCTCTCATTAGAGTGAAGGTGGGAAAGTGTTTCAATGGCTGGAGGCAGCGGTTCCAATCATAAACACTGGCATTCAGCCTTTTAAAATTAAGGCTCTCACTACAGCCCAAGAGTTATTGAGCCCACAAGTCTGAGACTTGCTAACTGACGGATAGCAGTGCACCTGTATGTCATTGGCCTTATCCAACAGCAGCAATGGGACACCCTCACATCTGCATTCTACTTATCTGAGACTCTAATGGGATTCTAGACCTGTGGGTTAGGAGCCAATGAGTAGATCTAATTATTTAGCTTTGGAGAAATAATTTAAAATGTTCAATTAATTATCTAATTGAAGACCAACAGTTGTAAAATATTTCAATGTCCGCAGCTTTTTCATATCTGTTGGCATATCAGTCAGCATTGATAAGAACGAAGGTCTGTCTCCAGTTTTACCTCCTGGCAAAGGTATTGCAGAACTGCGCTCAACTGCTTGAGGTGTAGCAGGCGTCTAGATCTTTCCGGCCAGCTCGAGGGTATAGAACAATTGGCTGTATAATGCAACATTTATTATGTTAAGCAAAAAGGTGTGGTTTATGGAAGCAAATCACGCAGTTTTTGCCAGCTCTCAACTCCTCTACACATCTCTCGACTTCCGTTAGTGATGACAGTGGATGTTTCTTCATGTGCTGCTCAACATACTTGGGTCCTGTTCTAGTGGCTTGGTGCATTCATACTTTGTAAACATTTTTCATGTGAACTTCAGACATTCTTTTTACAATCTAACAATTTGAAAGGAAATTCACGTTTCACACCGTTATTTGGACAGCACAGTGGCGCAACGGTAGAGTTGCTGCCTTAGTGACGGTGATTCCCTCCTAACTACTGGTACTGTGTATGGAGATTTTACATTCCCCCTCTGAGCATGTGGGTTTTCTCCGGGTGCTCTGGTCTGAAAAAGGAAAGGACACAAAATGCTGGAGTAACTCAACAGGTCAGGCAGCATCTCTGGTGAACATGGATAGGCGATGTTTTGGGTCAAAACCAAATTTATTTGAGTCTAAAGAAGGATGTCGACCTGACACATCGCCTATCCATGTTCTCCAGAGATACTACTTGCTGAGTTACTGCAGCACTCTGTGTCCTTTTGTGCAGTAACTAGCATCTATGTTTGTAAAAGGTAAAATGTTTACAACTTTTATTTCTGCAGCTTTGAAGATTGGAGTCATGGGTAAAGAAACAGGCAACACCAATGGCTTCCAGGGATAAATAAACAGATATAATCCATACACCTCATAGCTGAAACAATAATGGACGTTACAAATACAGTTTGCATTCATAAAGGTCACAATTGAAATAAAATTACAATCAGCTGTAAAAAGCTGAGCAGGGCAAGTACAAGAATACATTTTAAAAGTCAAACTGCTTATGAGAAGTCAGTGTAAATAATCTGATGTGTTAAGAGTAAGAGTGCACCACACTAACATTGCTTCATTATGTAGTTTGCATACTGTTAAACATTTTGGGGGAAAGTGAGGTTTTATACCTTGCTTATTAAAGATAATATGCAAAATGCCAGGGCACACAGCTCTCCAGGTAAACAAACAACGTCATTAAACCACTGTTGTGCAACACATTACAGATTCAACTCCATCATTATGATTATTATTGCAAGTAAATTCCACTTAATGAATAACTACAGCCAATTGAGACTTTCTGATCACATGGAAGCAGATCTGTGCCTGTCCCTGCACAATTACAAGCTCTTATTGCCAAACTTTTCTCAGCCAGACTTTCATAATTTCTACCAGCTGTTTAAGGCAGACAAGAAAGGTTTTTTTTTTCTTGCTTTGAAGTTGGTAATGGTCAATTGGAACACAGTTACACTTGTATAGCATTGTTAACTTCTGGTCAATGTAGTTTCCTCTTCATCTTTCTCCTGGATCTTTACCATTAGACTGTCAAGTAAACGTCCTACTTCACATCACAGAGCAATGCGACACCTCTCAGTATCCAGTGATCAGGTGGACGCATCGTTTTCAAGTCAACAGAGGCAATGTAATTCAGATCAGTTCTTACTGGCTTTTTGTAGACAGGACAGGAATACACTCGTACATCTTTGGAATCTGCAAAAAGCACAACGGTTACTAAAGTTAAAGTCTCAGAATTTCATGGGATGCCTTTGAAATCATTTATTGGAAAAACAAGTGTTTTTAATTCAATTTCGACATAGAAAATAGGTGCAGGCCATTCGGCCCTTCGAGCCTGCACTGTCATTCAATATGATCATGGCTGATCATCCAACTCAGTATCCTGTACCTGCCTTCTCTCCATACCCCCCGATCCCTTTAGCCACAAGGGCCACAACTAACTCCCTCTTAAATATAGCCAATGAACTGGCCTCAACTACCTTCTGTGGCAGAGAATTCCACAGATTCACCACTCTGTGTAAAAAATGATTTTCTCACCTCGGTCCTAAAAGACTTCCCCCTTATCCTTAAACTGTGACCCCTTGTTCTGGAGTTCCCCAACATTGGGGACAATCTTCCTGCATCTAACCTGTCCAACCCCTTAAGAATTTTAAGTAAGTCTCTATAAGATCCCCCCCTCAATCTTCTAAATTCCAGCGAGTACCCGCCGAGTCTATCCAGTCTTTCTCCATATGGAAGTCCTGCCATCCCAGGAATCAGTCTGATGAACCTTCTCTGTACTCCCTCTATGGCAAGAATGTCTTTCCTCAGATTAGGAGACCAAAAATGTACGCAATACTCCAGGTGAGGCCTCACCACGACCCTGTACAACTGCAGTAGAACCTCCCTGCTCTTTTACCATTCACTCATCCATCTCATAGATGCAGTGAACCACTATGGTCCTTCTGGCGAAGGTACTTTAAAACTACTTTTGGGTCAATAATGCAGGGTTTAGACGCAGTTTTATTGAAGGACCCGTAATAAATTCTAAGTCCAGACCAGGGGCCGCAGTTTAAGAATAAGGGGTAAGCCATTTAGAACGGAGACGAGGAAACACTTTTTCACACACAGAGCTGTGAATCTGTGGAATTCTCTGCCTCAGAGGGTGATGGAGGCCGGTTCTCTGGATACTTTCAAGAGAGAGCTAGATAGGGCTCTTAAAGATAGCGGAGTCAGGGGATATGGGGAGAAGGCAAGAGCGGGGTACTGATTGGGGATGATCAGCCATGAGCACATTGAATTGCTGGCTCGAAGGCCTACTCTTGCACCTATTGTCTATTGTCCAAGTCATCACCAGGTGACGTGGAAGGGAACCTGCAGGTGGTGGTGTTTCCAAGGGCTTGCTGCTCCTGTCCTTGGTGGTGACAGTCATGGTTTCAGGTATTGGAGTAGCCCAGGTATGTACTGCAGTGTTTTCACTCCATCAAAACTATCGGTGGTGGAAATAAATATTGAGGGCAGTTGATGGGCCAGCAATAAAATGGGCTGCTGTGTCCTAAAATGGTGTCAAGCTTGTTGAGTTGTTAGCCTTGCATTCATCTAGAGTATTTTGTCGTGATTTGTACCCTGCAGATGATGGAAACACTTCTGTGTCTCTGGAGATGAATCATTCACCAGAGAATACCCAGCCAATACCTTATTCACAAAGCCATGGTGTTTATGTTGTCGGTCCTATTGAGTTTCTGGGCAATGGTAACCCAGGGAACTGATAGAGGGAAACTTGGCAGTGATAATGCCGCTGATTGTCCAGTGCCTGCAGTTAGGTTCTTATGGCGGTAATCATTGCCAGGAACATCTGTGGCACAAATGTTACTTGCCACATATCAGCCTTTTCCTGAATGTTCTCGGTCTTTCAGCATTTTATCTATTTTTGACTTTACTGTTCTAGGTCACCCCTATATTTGCAGAACCAACGATATTTGCAACCCTGATCAAAAATATTCATTAGAATCAGACTTTATCTGCACAGAAAAGGGTCATTTGGCTCTATGCAGCTGAGCCAAGTCCCCGAGTCAACCATCCGCTTGCTTCCCAACCGGCATCTAAACTTTTTGTTTTACTTTTGGTCATCTTGGAAAGGTATTTTAGATTTGTTTTTGATAATTAATGCCAAACTACACAACAAATACAAAGACCTCCACATGCCTGGATAATAATCATTTGGAATCTGAAACTAACCATGCAAGAGATTCAGAAAATACAAAACAAAACATACTAGAAACATTCAGCAGTGCAGGTGGTATCTGAATTGTTTTATTTCATCAAATAATAAAGTAACATTTAAAAAAATGAATGTAAAACTTGACGTAAAACCCCCTGACATCACTGTCAAGACTGAGAGTTGGATCTTAAAGTTGTTAATTCCATGTACTTTTGACAATTTATCCGCAGTTAATGTCTATCTTAATTTCACTGACTTACCGTGGTGGTTTATAGCAGAGATATGAATTATGGGCAACATTTCAAACAGAACTTTTGGTTTGGATTCTGTCAATCTGTGGTTGCGCCGATCCCATCCTGCGCCTTCTAGATACAGGCCAAAGACATAGACTCCCTCAGAAGGAGATTGTGTAATATCTTCCTTTGATATTCTCGTCACTTCACTGTGAAGCACTACACTGTCCAGAGCCCAGCCTTTATGATTTCGTGTAACTTCCTATTATTAAAAGTAAAACCTATGTTAATACAGTTTTAACGGAATGACAATCACATTTTATATTTTTAAGAAACAATTCAGAATATTACTTGTGTCACAAAATTCAATAAAACATTTGATAATTTTTAAACATTCAAAACCTTGGATGGTATGGATGTTTCTGGGGGTAGTTTGGGGGTCTTTGACTTTCGATGAGACATTACAAAGCAGACAAAATGTGATACTTTTTGGTTGATGTTTGCACTGTTTAAGTTGAAGTGTTAGCCTTTAACATGCAATGGGTCTTGCTCAGATGCAATGAAAAAGCAACATTACATTCTCTCCGATTGAAAGAATTCAATGCAGAATGTTAGGCAGGTTCTCTGCTAATGAAGTACCGGTGGCTGAGCACAAACACTTTTCACCTCTGTACAACAACAGGTACATATTTTGTCACCAATGCAAGCAAAATATAAATTCAGTTTTTGTCTTCCTTCGCAAAACTATAGAGAGAATATTTTTCATTTGTTTCTCCACCAAGGAAACAAAGTTCTGGTTTACTGTGGACCAATATGTATCACATTTATCAGCCCAAAAGAAAATGCAAAGTTTCCATCTTGAAGACCTTCAGCCTCAAAGAATGGATTAATTCCACACGGTTTATAAAATTAGACTCACAGTTGAGAAACTCATAATTTGCCTTCACTCTTGAAGAAGTGTTAGTTCGAGGTGGGATCAGCATCAGTTTGATCATTTAGTAGTCAAGAGTGTTTTATTGTCATATGTCCCGAAACAGAACAATGTCTGATTCAGGGAGCATTATCATGTCACAGGTAATCTCCTTTGGATGATAAATTAAACTGAGGATGTACCTAATTGCTGATGGTTCTGTTCAGGGGAACACAAGGGCCTAAAGTGTTTATGTTGTCCTGCCCAACATTATTGCATCAACTGTTGCAACTCAAACAAAGCACCAGGGTATTAATTTTACTTATTATTTTTGAAGCAAGGTGTGGATAACACTCCTCATCTCTCACACTGCTGCTAAGTTTCATTAAGGCAGATATCTGGAAGACATAGGGCATAATAGTTGCACATGTGCACCGGGAACATTGCACTAAATAGCTATTGATTATTTTGACCAAGCATCTGGATCTTACCTCAATTGACTCAAAATGATTGACTTGAGGTGAATGATTTACTAACCTGTCTCATAGCTGTAAGGAAGCCTTGAGGATTGAAGAAACCCGTCATCCAGAAACTATTTGGCCTCCCTTCGAATATCCAAGAATGGAACTGACGATCCCTTTCCAATAGTTCGGTGAACCAGAATCCCAGCGTACTTGAGGGCCAAGATGCCTTGGTAAAATTAAAAAAAAAAACACATTTACGACCAGATGCCCGTACTTTGGATAGAGATTCAACTTCCATAAATGATCCAGGTCCGCAATATATTTTGCCAAAGATAATGCACAACATACATTTATATCAGGATTATTTGCAACTCATTCAACTACTGGAAGAGTTTATCAATATATATACTATTCATAAAATGGTAAGCTTAAAGAAATGCATGGATATTAATTAGTTGATGGATCTTGCCAAGAGCAATTATTTTGTCACAGGTTGAATTTAACTTGAGGCCGTCTGCCGCTGAAGTAATCCACCACATGAACTAAAGGATAGATGTGGAATTGTTCTTACAATCTCCAAGTAATTTCACCAGATTTTAGAGGCTATTCCCTGAATGGTGTTTAACATAGATGAAAGCATTAACAAGGCAAAAAAGGTTGAAGAATGTGAATGAAAACATTTTGCAAAAATAGCAGTATAGTGCGGGTAATCACACAATCACAAAATAAATATGGTGCTTAATTACAAGCTGTTACCTTACCTTAAGCCACCTGGCTGGTATACGAGCGTCGTGCATGCAGTCTAGTGCATCCCGCAAGTTTTCACTCATAATAATTGTACCGTCGATGACCAGCTTCAGATCCATTAACGTGCTGCGCACCAATGAAATAACTTTCTGCATTCGATCGATTTCCTGATGGAGGAAGATATTCATTGGCTGAAAAGCACCCATCTTTGCTAACCTGTTTTTAACCTGAAATAAGGAAATGGAATCCAAAATATTAAGCAAATTGCAGGTCATGTTTGTTCATGCAGCAAAACGTGTAATTCAATTAAAAAATAAAGCAAGATTAAATACCAGAGATATTGCTAATTAATTAATTCTATTTATTTTGCATATTTCTATATCATATAGGAGCAGTATTAGGCTATTTAGCCCATCAAGTCTATTCTGCCATTCAATCATGACTGATTTACCTCTCCCAATTAACCCCATTCTCCTGCCTTCTCCTCAGTGAACCTCTGCCTAACATGAAAGGACTGTCGTGGTGCCTGGACAAAGTCGAGGGAAGGGGTATAGGGACAGGTGTTGCATCTCCTGCAGTTGCAGGGGAAGGTACCTGGGGAGGGGTTGGTTTGGGTGGGAAGGGATGAGTTAACCAGGGAGTTGTGGAGAGAACAGTCTCTGCGGAAGGCGTTAAGGGATGGAGATGGGAAAATGTGACTAGTGTTGGGATCCCGTTGGAAGTGGTGAAAATGTCGGAGGATTATGTATTTTATGCGATGGCGGATGGGGTGAAAGGTAAGGACTAGGAGGATTGTCTCTGTTACGACTAGGGGGAGAGGAAGCAAGAACAGAACTGTGGGGTACTGCGGAGACACAAGTGAGGGCCTCATCTATGATGGGAGAGGGGAACCCCCGTTCCCTAAAGAATGAGGACATCTCGGATGTCGTGGTATTGAACACCTCATCTGGTGCGCAGATGCAGCGTAAACGGAGTCATTGGGAATTGGGTATAGAGTCTTTGCAGGAAGCAGGGTGGGAAGAAGTGTAGTCGAGATAGTTGTGGGAGTCAGTGGGTTTGTAATAGACGGCAGTCGATAAGATGAATTAAAGTGTTTAGCAACCGGGAGATCAGGCACTTATCAGGCACACACAATACTTATGCAGGATTAAATTTTAGTTAGCCTCTAAGCATAGAAAATCCCTAATGTTACCATTCCGAGTCGAGAAGATGAAGATGTCCCATGCCACTTACTTCATAAACGATGTAATTAGGAGGTAACTTCATCAACATATCATCAGCAATATGGGCAACAACAGCCTCCCGGGTTTCACCATCCTCTGCTGAGCTATCCTTTGGCTGGATGTTAAGAATTGTATCAAGAACGTCTTGGGCAAGTTTGCTTTGATAAGTAATATCAGCATTTGGGTGAAGACCATAGACCTCTGGGGTGTCATATGCTGGTAGGCTCTAGTAAGGCACAGTACAAAGTATGTTAAACAGGCACAATTTTCCTGAATTTTATGATCAGGTTTCCTGCTGGAGATTGGATGAGCATTATGCAAGTTTTTCCAATGTCAACATCACAACTTTGTTGCAAGTGCGGTGCAGAGGAAGCAACAGTCATTTACCATGGAATGGAGTGACTTTCTGATTTTTCTAGTGTTAAATCAAACATGTGCACTAATTTTTCAGATTACATTTTCATAATTGATACATTGCATCGAGAGGTGAAATCAGAATAAAAACTCATGTAATCCTCAATAGTCATGACAAAATAGATGTTAAAGAGCATCCATTATTGAAAGCGGCATGAATGAGGGGCTGTGGTTACAAGAGGCAGTCATTGAAAACTGAGGTGCAGATGAATTTCATAGAATCATAGAAAGTAGGTGCATTCGGCTCTTCGAGCCTGCACTGCCATTCAATATGATCATGGCTGATCATCCAACTCAGTATCCTGTACCTGCCTTCTCTCCATGCCTTTAGCCACAATTTCTTCTTGAGAGACTGTTATATATTTGTATTTGTCAACCGCAGAGAGACGTGAAGGCAAGATTATAGGAGTATTTAAAAGAGAGGTGGATAAAGTTTTGAAAGATTGAGGAATAGAGGGCGAGAAGAGAAATTGGGATAGATCAGCCATGATCCCATTGAACTACATGGCAAGTTCAAGCGGCCTGGAAAAAAAATCTGTTGACGAAGATTTTCCTTTAATCTAGTCATCAAAAACTAATCATGAAACCTTTAAAAAATATATCCGCAGCTGTCTTTTGTCACAGACCTTGATCCTTATCCATCAGAATATCCAGCCTTTCAATCCAAATATCCAGAATATCAACAGAATGACCAGAGAGATGAGAGGAAAGAAGGTGAGACAAAAGGATTGCAGAGTTGCAAATTGTGATGGTAGAGGAAAGAACATTGTGAAGATAGAGGAAGGCTGGAGAGGGGGGAGGTGGTGAGGGGGCGTGTGGGGGACGAAGGGAGGGGGCTGTAGTTACGTAAAATTATCTAAAAATGAAAATTCAATGTTCATACCATTGTGTTGTAAGCTACCCCCCCCCCCCCCCCCCCCCCACAAAATCAGTCTGTAGAAGGGTCCCAACCCAAAAGGTTACCTATCCATGTTTTCCAGAGAAGCTGCCTGACCCGCCGAGTACCTCCAATGCTTTGTGTCTTTTTTTTTGTGAACCAGCATCTGCAATTCATTGTTTCTACAAATGCTCAGTCAAATGTTCAGGGAGATATGAAGAAATCCAAAATATTGTTATCATATTTTACTTCTCTGGAATGAAAGAGTTTGCAATTGCGTAATGCTGAATAAAAGTACAACTGCATACATAGGCCATATTTTTTTTTTCCTTATGGAATAGATGATTCACTGAATCATGCATATTATTCATATTTACATATAATTTAGTCTGACAGTGAAGTATGATGAAAGGGTCAAGAAGAAAATGCGGGCAGAAAGGTTTTATTAAGATAATAGACAATGTCTATAGACAAGATCTAATGTGTTTCTCTTTATAAGAAAAATAGATAACAAATCTACATTTAAACCACAAGAAATTTTACTTCCTAAAAACTTCAATTATAAATGTATTTATTTTTTCTTAAACGTTCACTATGGTACAAAATCATTGCCCGATAGGTGTTCCTCCATTATATATAAAGCAAACCTGTATGTGCTGTATATATTGTTCTGGTGTTGTGGAGTTCGGGATGGTGTAATCCTTATAAAAACAGAAGTTTGGTTTGAACATATTTTCACTGAACCACACATTGGCAAATGTGTTTAAAAGTCGTTTGTCGTAATCATCCGTGACACGTCCTCCATACTGGATCTCTCCAATCATGTAGTGAATTGTATTCCACGACACGCCCTATTCAACAAGACACAGTTTTTTTCTGAGGTAACTACATAATCTTTTGATTGACCCATAGCCATGACAGAAACTAAAGATTACAGGTTGAAGTAAAACGGTTTTGCAATGACATTGTTTCAGAAATTAAATGTTGATAAGTAATGGTGTACCATGCAAATACAATCTATATTGACGTGCAGTGATATGCTGGATTCCAGTTCTGGATGCAATACCAGGGAAATTCATAATAAAAGAATCAAAGAGTCATACAGCACAAGATTTTGTTCCTGTCATCCATTGTATCCATCCACTCTCATCCCATTTGCTGGCATTTGATCCATAGCCTTATATTGGTGATTCAAGTGCTTCTTAGATGCTGTGAAAGTATCTGCCCTAACCACATATTCAATCAACATATTCCACAGTTCAGTATGAAATAAAATCCTTATTAGATCCCCTCTAAATCTTCTACAGCTCCCCTTAAACTGCCCTCGTGACAGCTCCACCATTGTGTTACATCTCACAATGTAAAAGGAGGCCTTGTGAGAAGCAGAGTATAGATTTATCGATTTAAACATGGACACCAAGGTCTAAATATGAGGAGAGATCAGATAATGTAGGATTATATTCCTTTGAGGTGAGAAGGCTAAGAAATTATTTTCAAATTATGGAAACATATGGAATTAATATAAAGAAAAGCAGGCAAAATGTATAGGAAGGAACTGCAGATGCTGGTTTAAACCGAAGATAGGCACAAAGTGCTGGAGTAACTCAGCGGAACAGGCAGCATTTCTGGAGAGAAGTCTGAAGAAGGGTCTCGACCTGAAATGTCACCCATTCCTTCTCTCCAGAGATGCTGCCTGTCCCGTTGAGTTACTCCAACATTTTGAGCCGTATCTAAAGAAAAGCACATTAGGTGACATAAGTTAATGCTAGGCATTTGAGGATAAATGTCGCAAACATTTCATTGTGGATTTTAATTTTGAAATTAGTAGATTCATGTTAATCAATGGTATAAAGGGATTGAGGCAAAGTAGAAGTTGTTATTTCATCTGTAGCCACAAATGAATACTGGAACAAACCCAGGGACTAAATCCGAATCCTGTTCATTGTTGTTAGCTTTACCCATCTGATCCTAAACTCTGAAACTCTAAATATATTTGCCTTCTCCCTCCTTATTAAGCAGTTCCTTGAAACATACACCATTAACCAAGCTTTTAGTTAACTGCCTCAATGTCTCCCTAAGTGGCTTGGTGTCAAGTATTGTCTATTAAGTACCTTGGAACGTTTAATAGATTTGAATGGACTATATAACGAGACCTTGCCCACTTGCAGACCGATGGGATTGGTTTACATTGGCATCATGGTCAGTACTGACATCATGGACCAAAGGGTTTGTTCCTGTGCTGTATATTACTGTATGTTGTACGTTCTAAAGCACAGCTGCATCTCATCTCTTACATGACTAATGTGTGGTGTGGATAGTGTTGGTTTCAAATTATCAGAAATGAGGATCAGATATTTAATTCATGTATAAAGCATGAATTTATCTGAATTCAATTTTGAATTACAAACAATATGGGGTTTTTTAAAGTCAGAATGGTCAGAAAAACATCTTTGAGAACAATGTCATGTACCTTTTTGCCATCCAGGTCATCAAGATGGTTTTGCACAAACTGGATTGTTGCATTTAGGTCAGCTTGATTAAACTCATAAGGGATGTTCCACCCAAGAGGTCCAAACTTGCGTCTTTCTTGCACAGCAGAATGAAGGAAAGCTACTGCGTACAACATGACTTTCCAGTGCGGCATTTTACTGACCTCTAGTAGGTCTTGGGTGATACCTTAAAAACATTAAAATTAAAACTGGATTGGTGAAGTTTCCTTGACAATTCTCATGGCATGTCAGAACAGGAAATTCTAAAAGAAAGACAACATATCAGTGCAAAAAAAACATAATTAGAAAAAGGGTCAAGTCTATAGTATTGCAAGAGGTGGGCTGCAGTGTTCCGTTGTTGAAATAGGATTCAGGTTGTGTACGTTGGTGCTAGATGTTGGTATTCCTGAACATAGTGCTGTGGGACTTCAGGTTGCTGTACCTTTGTCAATATTATGCAGCCTGTGTAAGTTAGTCTCCAGCTCCACAGTAAATGGCCTAAATTTACAAAAATAGGCAGATAGTTAATTAGCCATACTTATGAGATCTGATTAGTTCTACTGATTTTATAGTTAACTAGACCTGTACCCCAACGCAATATACCACCACTAACCTGTAGCCCCCACGGGAGGTGTGGTCCCCAATCTCAGCCCGTTCCCCAATGTGAGATCCCACCACTCAGCACTTCCAATTCCAATTCCCCTGGCCCCTCCCCCTCCTGTGCTGCCAGGACCAGACTAAGTGTTCTATGATAGCAACATTGTTGCAAATATCACGTGGAGGACTGTAGGATTCCATTTAGATGAAAACTTGGTGGAAGCACAGAGTGTTCCTGGATTACAACATTGTATGGAAGTTTGTTGGAAGCTGGGGCAGCAAGGATTTAACCATAAAAATCTTCTTAAAGTTGCCTTTTTTAAACCTTGAAATATCAAAAACGTGAAATATAACATCAAATCTGAAGGGCTACGACGGGAAAAAGCTGAGTAATGTTGGAGAAGAATTTTAGCGTTACCATGTAGGCGTGGATAAGATCACAACACACACACACACACACACACACACACACACACACACACACACACACACACATATATATGAAAACAAGATTATTTTTTTAATAGGATACATATATATAAATTGCCAAAATGGAAAGGAGAGAGGTTTGGAAATTCTCCATGCCTGCTATCAACGTGGTGATCTGAGAAAATACAATGCATACTGAGAGAAAATGCAGTATGGATATTAGGTGGGATTGAAAATCAAGTCTCCTGTATGAAATTCCTACGTTATGGCCAGCAGCCCCAGATTGAATTTAATGCTTGACTGAATACCTGTATCATTACTTGATCCTACTGAACTATATGCTGACAAACCTTAGTCTCACAACACAGAAATGCGCAGTGGATTAGCTTGTGGGTAATAGTTAGGATAATCAATATTCACAAAGCAACTTTCGCAGCTGCTCAGTGACCATCTTAACATACAAAACAGGTGCAGGAGTGGGCTATTCGGCCCTTCGAGCCAGCATTGCCTTCAATATGATCATGCCTGATCATCCAAAATCAGCATCCCGTTCCTGCTTTCTCCCCATACCCCTTGATACTGTTAGCCCTAAGAGCTAACTCTAACTCTCTCTTGAAAACAAAAAACAGGTGATTCATAGGTCCGTGCTGTGGTGTGAGTTTGTTTCTTTCCATTTTGCTGAGACGTAGATATGTTGTTCAGTAGGTATAGTGTTACATGAGCTGACTGCTACCCACAATACGCTTAAATAGTCTGACAGGTTGTTTTTTTATAAACTTAGCTCTAGGGCAAATTTCACAAGGATGAAATAATTAAAAATAAGACATAGAAACACAGAAACATGGAGAATATGTGCAGGAGTAGGCCATTTGGCCCTTTGAGCCAGCATCACTATTCAATATGATCATGGCTGATCATCCAAAATCAGTACCCCGTTCTGGTTTTTCCCCATATCCCTTGATTCCTCTTAGGGCTAAGAGCTAAATCTAACTTGAAAATATCCAGTGAATTGGCCTCCACTGCATTCTGTGGCAGAGAATTCCACAGATTCACAACTTTCTGGGTGAAATCGTTTTTACTCATCTCAGTCCTAAATGGTCTACCCCTTATTCTTACACTGTGACCCCTGGTTCTGGACTTCCCCCAACATCGAGAACATTTTTCCTGCATCTAGCCTGTCCAATCCCTTAAGAATTTTATATGTTTCTATAAGATGCCCGCTCATCCTTCTAAATTCCAGTGAATATAAACCCAGTCGATCCGTTCTTTCATCTAAGCCCAGTCGATCCATTCTTTCATCTTAATAGTCAACAAGAAACAGAGCACGACCTAATTACAAAAGTTAAGCAACAAGGCGGGTGCCCAGACCTGGATAAAACATCTACCAGTTGAACAAATTCTTCTAGAGGAGAAGACACAAAGACAATTTTTTTAAAATATATTCGGTCCCAATTTGCTAGCAGTCACAAGAAATAAATAAAACATTGCATAGCTACAAGCGTTGATCTGGTAAATGACTTTTCTACCTGAGTATGTGCGTTTCAATCCAGCTTTTAATCCTTGTGGTATTTCATTGGTAAACTTTATGGACATTTGCAGCAGAGTAATAGGAAAGTTCTTGTGAACTTCAGTAGTTATCCAGAGTCGAAATGAATCCTGTATAGTTTCAGTTTCTGTGATTGTATCCATCAATTCATCCATGAAATCCAGTCCTAGGTGGCAATTCTGCAGTAAAGCCCAACCTCCCTTAAAAGGAATCCCAAGGACAATTAAATTAATTGCATTGAATTTAAAAACAAATCTGAAGAATATTTATTTACAGGTATGAACAGATAATAATTCATTCTTCGTACGTTAATCTTTTAAGTTTAGGATTTTTATTGTCATGTGTGTTATCCGACAGATCAGATATATGTGTAGGAAGAAACTGCAGATGCTGGTTTAAACCAAAGATAGACACAGAAAGCTGGAGTAACTCAGCAGGTCAGACAGCATCTCTGGAGAAAAGGAATAGGTGACCTTTCGGGTTGAGACTCTTCTTCAGACTGAAGAAGTCACCTATTCCTTGTCTCCAGAGAAGCATATCAATGTAACTATCTAAAAGCCTCTTAAATGCCACTATCATATTTGCCTCCACCACCACCTCAGCAACACTTTCTAGGCACTTTCCAGTGTAAAAAAAACTTGCCCCACACGTTTTCTTTAAACTTTGCTCCTCTCACCTTAAAGCTATGCCCTCTAGTCTGACATTTCCACCCTGGGAACTAGGGTGTCTGACTGTGTATCCTATATTTGCCAGATGAGTGCATGATATTTTTCTTACACTTGTCATGGTATGCTGTAGTAATCTGCGTGCATGCATCTCTTGCCCCTGGCCCATGGACACGCTGCGAGTCTCGATTTTCAGTCTCTTTCCAAGAGCAATGATGCGATCTGTCGGATCCGATCCCATGGAGAGGAAACAAATGAGTGGTGTCCTGGGTTCAGTCTCCTCCCAGCTCTTTTCAAGATCCAGGATGACACCTTCTACGTATCTCTTGCCTAGAGAGTCCATGATATACTTACGAGCCTGTATGTGGACAAAATTACTATTTAAGAACGTTATTTCAAGAAGCAATAATGATTTATCCTGTAAAAAATCAACGTTATATCCAAGTGAAAATATTTCTGCATTTTTGCTGGGTCTGAATACAAGTGTAATGGAGTATATGGAAATCGTCACCATAAAAACTATCTCTTCATCTGGTCGGACAAACACAATATCTCAAACGGCAGTGAACCACAGAGAATAAAGTCTCTCTCTATGAAAAGTTGAAGAATATATCCATACCTAATTAACTGATCTTAGTCAAGACGCAAGAGGTAATTGACTTAGGAATTAGGGACACCTACATTTGACGTCACCTTAACTAAGCTTGTAAAGGTTTCACCTTTGCCTCTGGTCAGTAGTTGAGATTCAAGTTACATTTTAAAAAATCTGAGTAACATAAAAAATGGGAGATTATCGGGTAGTTTCTCCAAGAAAAAAAACAAGTATCGAGAAAATCTTGATGAATTGACATTACCTAATTGAACAAAGAACAAGAAAAAAAATGACACAGAAATGTTGAAAATCAAAAAGGGAACATTAAAGGCCAAGATTTATAAAGAACCATTCCAGAACACTTTACAGTTAATGGACAATTTTTAATTCATAGTTGTAATCCAAGGAAATTCCCATTAATACTCATCAATTTCTTGAAGTGAAGGGAAAAGGACCCCCCCCCCCACACAACTTCCATCACATATTGGTCCAAATCTTTTAGGAATAAGTATCAATTAGGACACTCATGACCATTCCACCATTCTTTATTGAAGCTCCATCATGGGATCTTTTACATCCACACACATAAGGATTTAATTTCATCTGAAATGCAACATTTCTAACAGTTCACCATTCTCTCAATAATGCACTGGGTGAGGCTGGTTTTCATGCTCAAGTCTCTTCACTGGGTCTTGAGCAACAGTGTGCTGCTAACAGAACCATCGTTGATGCAGGACAACGGGGAAGGACAGATTTGAGCATATTTTTTATATTGATTGAAAATTTATAATGTGATGGATATTAAATGTGTGACAATGACATTTAAGAGTAGTATTTGAAGGAAATGGCAGGACATAAGATCAGAATAGACACGTAAGACTATGAAAAGTAAAAAAATCTCCCGACATTGGAAACCTGAAATAAAAGCAGGTCAGGCAAAACCCGTTGAAAGAGAAACAGAATTGGGACACGTGGTGTTGGACCTGAAACATTAGCTCAGTTTCTCTTTCCATAGATGTTCCATGACCTGCTGAACATTTCCAGCAGTTTCCAGCAGTTTCGCCGTGTATTACATTTCACTGCTTGTTTGAATACCAGTATGGACTGCTGTGGAGGAACAGCCTACTTTTGTGATATAATTTCCATTTAACTACGTTAAAGGCAGTTATCAACCATTTCTTATTTGCAGTAGCTCCACCTGTGCAATTGTTCTGTCTGGACACCAGGATCGGACTAATAAAAGTTTGCGGAAGCAATCCAGAGATTGATGGTAATCATTAGGCATAATCGTTTCCTCTTCTGGTGCATCTTTATCAAACCAACTTTTCCACTGCTTCTCATTTTCACCAATCTATAAATGTAATAAACAGGTAAAGAGCAGTCAAGGGAAAAACAATTCCAAATAAATTGAAACCTCTCCAAACCTGAATTTCACACATGGGGAGCACTAGAGTACAGGCAAAGAGTTTAACAAGCAACATTTTGCCACCCATCTATTTCCATAAGTTACAGGAGCAGAATTAGGCCATTCGGCCCATCAAGTCTACTCTGCTATTCAATCATCTTCTTCTGTCGTGTGTCTTTTACACCTGCAGCTCCTTTGAGGCGAGCCAGGCAAACGTGTCATCGTCCAGGTCAATCAGACCTCATTCACCATTTGGTGGCCGGTGTTTGGGGCAACTGGTGACTATGTGCTCTACCATTATTCAATCATGCATTAATGTTAGTAGAAATGGTCAGACTGCTCTCTGAACATGGTAACCACTGTGCATGATGATTCAGTGCTGGAAATACATAATGTCTGCAATAGGGGGAACTAAGTTCGATAATTCAACTTTAAAAATTATCTCTACGCTGTTTGCATTTTTTAAAGCTGTTAATCAAGAAAAACATGAGACAGACCATGTACAACCTTGCTAGTTGAGAAGAAAGAAGTTTCCACCTTGCTCCACGTAATTTCAATCTGCAAAGTTCTGCATTGATTTGATGACTTTTTCCCCCCAATCTCCTTGCCAATGTAACGCCGACACCCATTATGGAATCCCTACTACAGCCGCACCCAAGGTCAACCGACTTAATATCTTGGATCTCATTCCCTCATTCTCATTGGACTCTCTAATTAAACCATCTGGGATTTTTTATACAACTAATACTGTTCAGTTAAATTCATCTTGAGTACCTTTAGAGTTCATTAAAAATATCAGAAATAGAACTGCGATATTGAATTAAAATAATAATAACATTTTATGGTATTTTGTGGAAAGATCTAAAATATTTTTAACAAGTTTTTAATCTTTTGGTAATAAGTCAGACTTTTCTAATCTAGCCACAGTTCCCATCCAGTAGCTTTTTAACAAAAACTTTAACTATACCTACTATTTATCCATAAATACTCTGTCCAGTCTTCAGTATCTGGTAACACTTAAATCACCTGGTGTCTTGCAATCAACTGAATACTGATTTGAAACTACTATCTATTTTGCAAACCTGACATCAAGAGTATGAATATTTACATTTGTTGAATTTATACACATCATCAACTCATCTTACTGATCACCACCAGAGATAGGTAATACAGAGGAAGATGCAAGCCTGAAGGGCACATGAATAAATGATTTAAAGTTGGACAGAGTTATTTAAGTTCAGTTTATTGTCACGTGTACAGAGGTACAGTGTAAAGCTTTTGTCGTGTGCTAACCAGTCAGGGGAAAGACAATACATGATTACAATTCACCTTTTACAGTGTACAGATACATGATAAGGGAATAACGTTTAGTTCAAGACAAAGCCATTAAAGTCCGATCAAAGATAGTTTGAGGGTGACCAATGAGGTAGTTAGTAGTTCAGGACTACTCTCTAGTTGTAGCTTTAAGTGACAAGAGGCATTACTGTAGAGTTATTTGGGAGGGAAGAACAACTGCATGTTTGTTGGGTCTTTTAAAAAAATATTTATTTGGAGCAGAAATCCAAAACAAGTATAGATATTCTTTCCATCTGCCACTCCATATAATGAGCTGCATTCAGTTTGCTCAATAGACTCTGTAATACGTATCCAGCTAAGTTCCTACAGCTGTGCAAAATTGAAAGGAGAGAGGAAAAAAGAACCGTGGCTATTTCTTTATGCAAAACAGGGTAGGTAAATGCAAATATTAAGACTGATCCAGATTTTGTTAGAATGAATAAGGTCACATTGTCAGACTTTTTGTGCAATTAAAAAAATATATATATATATTTGAACTACTGCAGATTTAGGAGCTAAAAGGTTGAGGTCGAACGTGACTTTACAATAGAAATTCTACGGGTGGCATTATTTTCTTCATTCATTTTGATCTTTCCACTTCTACTCCGCTACCACCCTTTCTATTCTAAATATATGTAGATTTTTTTTTGCGTTGATTTTGATGTCACTTGCAAGACTCCTTTTCCTAAATACTAGTTTCCTGGCAACTACCCCTTTTATTCTTTTAATGAAGACCATAGTCCCATGTAGTTCAAATGAGGCCTTTCTAGCAACGCACTTCACCATCAAAAGTTACAGGCTGAGTTTAAACACAGCCAGCTTACAAAAACTGGTGCCTGTCACGTGTTTAATTTTGCCATTGGGTGATGTTCTCATGCAGTCAACAATGTGGGTAGTGCTGGTTGGAAGCTATAATTCTGACAGCAAGCAGGGCTCAAAAGTCTGCACTATGTTGAATAGGCGCAAGTTAATCATGTATGGCAATAGTAGCAGCCATTTTGATGCATTTTCCTATTTGGTTATCAAAAGTTACATTTGGAAGTTACAGCTTGGATTTAAAGTTTGTCAGAACACTACCTTGGCCAACTAGATAAAAGAATATTGCACATATTCAACATTTTAATGCTTACCTAAGTCTGCGGTCAAAGCTAAATAAATGAGTATTTTAATTTAACACACAATGATAAATTCAATGGCCTTTAACTGACTGCCGTGCACTTTACCTGGACAAGGATGTCTCTAAACTGATGAAGTTTACTGAGCTCAACTAGATTTAGCCATGTCATATCAAGAATCCACTTGGCGGGTTTTTGAGGACAGGTTTTGAGGTCCAGTGAGGCACCACCTGAAATTTAAATGGGAGGACACATAATATGGAGCCCAGAGTTAAAAACATATAAATCTAAGATAGACACAAACTGCTGAAGTAACTACACGTGACAGGCAGCATCTCTGGAGAGAAGGAATGGGTGACGTTTCGGTTCCTTCTCTCCAGAGATGCTTCCTGTCCCATTGAGTTACTCTAGCATTTTGTGTCCATCTTAGGTGTAAACCAGCATCTGCAGTTCCTTCCTAAACATAATAAATCTACCAGGCTGTCAACGGAGTAACTGTATGAGATTACAGAGAGCACAATTGTAATTGTAATTAATTTATTAGCCAAGTTTGTAAAAACGTACCAGGAATTTGATTTTGCCGTACAGTCATACCAAAAAAGCAACAAGACACACAACTACAAAAAAACTAACATAAACCTCCTGGCAGTCACAGCCAGAGAGGAAGTGGTTTGATGTCCTTCCCAACAAAGACAAGCAGATCAAAGAGATCTGATAGATATTAAAATATGGAAAATTGAAGTTTGAATGTATGGATTGTTTTTGATAAAAACAATTCACAACTAAAGTCCGTGCTGTTTAATTTAGCTATCACAAAAAACATTTAAACATTTTTTTTTTAAAGTTATAGATTCACTGCCTTTGAACCGTTACCTTTTATGAGAGTGAAAAATTCTTCATGCTTAACCTTGCGGCTCTGCATGTCAATTTTCAATGTGAGCAGAAGCGTGAAAAGGAATTTGTGTTGTTCGTACAACCCACGAGCCGTGTAAGCATAGACCTCATATGTCATATAATCAATGATGCTCACTATTCTCTTGCTGGTGAATGGACTTCTGATGGATCTGGTAGAATTTGTTTTGAAAGGAAATTAATTAAATACAACATAAATATCTTTAATATTTAAAATATTGCAATGAAAATTGGTGGGAAGAAATAAAGAAGGAATTAACCATGACTGTTCAATCTAAGTAAAAACATTTATGGTACCAACCTGACTAATGATAGGTCAAAGATCCCAAGGAATTGCCGCAGAGATGTCTGATACATCACATTCACCATACTCATCTCAACAACCAGGAAATAAAGAATGCTGCCTCTTGTAGCAACTGTATGAAAATAACATATCTATTAATTCACCCACTACAATGCAAAATTAAATTCAGATCAAAACTTTTACTGCATCTGCCTTCTATGAATGCCTAGACACTCCTCCAATAACATTATTTGCTTCTTTTAAAGGTAATTCCTCATCTATAAAGAACAATACTGAAATATTATGTAATCTCTCCCCTTGCATCACAGTAGCGCAGCAGTAGAACTGCTGCCTCACAGCACCAAGACCCGGGTTCGATTCTGACTCTGGGTGCTGCCTGTATGGAGTTTGTACATTCTCCCTGTGACCACGTGGGTTTTCTCTAGATTCTTCAGTTTCCTCCCACATTCCAAAGATGTGCAGGTTTGTAGGTTAATTGGCTTCTGTAAATTGTGTAGGATGGGAAAGTATAGAACTTGTGACCAGGTGATCAATGGTCAGCGTAGACTTGGTGGGCCTGTTTCCATGTTGTATCTCTCAGCTCTGTTTTAAGTTCAATATATATTTAAAGACAGGGTCACGTTTTGACATTTCAACATCATGAATTCAATTTTCTTGGAGCCTTTACTAATTTCAAAGCTGCAATTTAGTAAACTGGACTTCTGAAAGGTCATTGACTTTTAATTTAAAACACAAGCTATCCTTCTCTCTGCTTGATGCGCTGTGTTTTCAAATTGTCTGTTTCTTTCTTATAGTAAAAGGATACATTAATCAATCAAAGATACAATGAGAACCTGGCGATTTATTAAAGAGCAACAAACTGCAGATGCTGGAAATCAGAAACAAAAATTGAGGGAATAATATAAAAACTCAGTAGGTCCAGCAGAATCCGTGGGGGGGGGGAAACAGCTGCAGAGAACTCTACAACAAAACTGAAATCAAAAGTGTGAAAGCAAATGTTTTAATTAACAGAGAAGGGAGGTGGGAAGGACAGAGGGAAATCAACAATAGGAGAGGGGGTGGTAGGACAAAACATGCTTGTCTTCTCAAATTCACCATTCTGACAAAGGGACTTTGACTCAAATTGTCCCCTTTGCTTCATTTCTCACTGATGATGCTTTTTTTAATTCAGTATAATCAGCATTCTCTATTTTTGTTAGCAATTGAATTATTTGAAAATAATACTGGCCGCTTGGGCCATCACGGACACTGACCATCAAAGGGATCCATAGGAGGTGGCGCATCAAAAGGCCCGCGACATCCTGGCCACACTTTCATTTTACTCCTATCATCAGGAAAAAGGTTAGTCTGAAAACCGTGCTGGCCAGGTTCAAGAAGAGCTTCATCCCAATGCCCATCAGGCTCTGGAATACTCCACAACAATAGCCTCAACTATAAACTATGGATTGCATTAAGGACTTTGAGGTTTTTGCACTTGTATTCGGGTTTATTAATTTATTGATACTTTTTTATGATATATTATTTATGTGTAATGTGTTTACGAGTCTGTTATGTAGCTGCATGTATGAATTTCATTGTTCAATTGGCGGTACATATAACCATCAAACACTCTTGACTTGAAAATCACTACAAATACATTTGCAAGTTAGGACAGGCAGTGATGAGCACCCTTAAATGTATGTTTATTTGCAGAGCCTTAAGTCCATCAGAAAAAAAATTAAACACAAATGTGTAAAAAAATTGAAGTATTTAGCCTATTTAAAAAAAAACCCTGCATTTATACAATGGTGAGTTGATGCATTAGATTGCACAGAACCTGCTGACTCACCTGGTCTGTACTCTTCTCTGGCACTGTTAATTTGCATTTCTGTCTCAGCTGCTGTCTTCAGCTTCTCCGTTACCTCTTCAGCTGTCTGCTTTGTATTTCGAAGAACTACGATGAGGCTTTCGTCATCCACCAGGGAACCCTGGGTGGTTGTTAAACGGTAAAGGAGATTATCTTCTAACTCCTTCATCTTTCTTTTATTTGCAGTCACATCCTCCATCAGGTTTGTTCTCTCTCTCTCCAGTTCCTTAAAGAAAGAAGAACAGGTGGAGTAAGAAATAATTGAACGTACAGTAGCAGGTCAGGCAGCATCTGTGGAGGGAATTGGATGGATAATGCTTCAGGTCGAGACCTTTCTTTGGACTTTTAGGTGGAACTGTTTACTGTATAATGACAGAATGTGTTCCATTTCTGAATTTAAATAAATATCACTTTCAAGTGAGAATTTTACACACAACAAACTCACGGACAATTATTTCATTTGTCTTTAATTTTACATTCTAAACTATTTAAACCTTTTCTTTTCATATCAATGCAATTAAATGTTTGTCAAGTATTAATTATTGCTACAAAGTCATAATGATCTCAAATAATAAATTAAAACTACATTTTGTAATCTTCTGGGACATCTTGCTCTAAGAACCAATCTCTGATGCAAATCACAAATTTCAGGTAGCCTTTTTTGGAAAGGAATGGGGATTAAATGAATTAGAATTCAGTGGCCTATATAAGAGCAGTCACTATAATCTAAACTGAATTCATTGTTTTGCCATGCAGAAATGTTATTTCCATGAAATGATAAATGGCATTTAATTAAATATAATTCATTTGACCCATATGCATGAGTTAAATGGGACTTTCTATTTAGCCTTTACCAGATATTTTGTGATCCAGGGGAAAGAAAACTGCAATTGCGTAAGGGTGGCCATCCACTCTATGATATTCGAGCAAAGAAACCAGGAAAAAACTGAACCACTTTTACATTTCTACTCATAATTCTTGAATGCATGCTTATAGTTATGGTATATTTAGGTGAAAAAGAGCAAAGGACTTAAGGGCCTGTCCCACTTGTGCGTCGTTTACGCAACATCATTTATGCGTCACAACGCACGGCGCGCGCAGGGTGCCCAAGTGGGACAGGCCCTTAAGTGGTCGAGTGAGTGTAAAATAGAAACAAGGTGTACAGAAACTTGGTTACAGGGTGACCTGGACTGAGAACTCAATATTCTAGATTATTTGATGTTCAAAAAAAGTAGGCAAAAAGAGAAAGGAGGTGGAGTAGCATTGTAAATCAAGGAAGGTATTCACTCGCTGTGGTGAGTTGTGACATAGATGCTTTGAATCTTTTTGGGTGGAAATAAGGAAAGCATAGGAATGAAGACATGGGTTGCAGGAGTCTATAGGCTTCCAAAGAGTCATGCCTCGATTGAACAAAGGATAACATGGGAAATATCATACGGATGTAAGAAAGGAACTGCGACTATCATGGATGATTTTAATTTGTTCTTGTTTTTACATTTAATGAGCAGTTGTAAATCTTTGATTCATGAATAATATCTGATCATTTTGGAAATTCTCTCACATTTAGCATTAACTGAAGGAGTTTGTTACCTGCTTCTCAGTGAGAATGGTTCGTCCCAACAGTTGTTCCTCCAGACCTTTAATGGTGACAGTGAAGTCAATAATTGAAGTCCGGGCACTTATTTCAGGGGTAAAAGCAGGGTTTGCCAATTTTGAGGTGACGTACAGTCTGAAACCATTCATGACCTCTGTCTCCTTGTCTCCTATTTTCACCTACAGAAAAGTAAAGATAGCATACATTTGCTTTTGTTGGTGATTCCCATATCCCAAGAATAAGTATTGAAATGGTGCGGCACAGTGGCACAGCTGGTCGAACTGCTGTCTCAGTGCCAGTGCGATCCTGACCATGGGTGCTGTCCTTTTGGAGTTTGCACATTTTCCTTGTGACCACATGGACTTCCACTGGGTGCTCCAGTTTCCTCCCACATCCGGAAGACATGCGTGTTTGCAGGTTAATTGGCTACTGTAAATTGTCCCTGGTGTGTAGGGTGGTGGATGCAAAAGTGGGATATCATAGAGCTGGTGTGAACAGGTGATCAATGGTATAAGTGGACTTGGTGGGCCGAAGGGCCTGTTTCCCTATTGCATCTTTCAACAACAAAACATTCAAACCTACAATGTAAGTGATACCACACAGCTAACAGAAACAGTAGATTTAATTTGGATTATTTATTGACACTTTTAAAGATTTATTAGTTACCTTATGTGTTGAGCCAGTTTTAATGAAGTTTTTCTCCAACACATTGTCTAGTGCTGGATCCAGTTCATCTCCGACATCCTCAATTAATAATGGTCTACCAAGTGAAAGGCAGTCCTCCAAATGGTTTCTGAAATATTTATGATTCAGTGATGTTACCTGTAATAGATGGAAACAACTTCTAGTGCATTTTGCATTATTTGCATCAACGTGTAGCTTCTATATTCCAGGGGCCTAAACATATACACAAGATAAATAGAATGTAAAAAAATCTAAAACCGTCACTATTTATTCGATACCCTTTATACAAAAACCTGCAATTTCTCACTCATCCTATAGCCAGTACATTTGATGGGATGAATGATTTTTTTCTGCTTTTTTTCATTTTCTTTCCGTCTTTATTCACCATTCCAACGGTGTTATAGATTTCCACTCAACTTTAGCATTGTACTACTTACTCCACTCTGGTCAATGACTGACCTACATTAGAAGGAGGAACAATGGCTTCTTTAATGCTTTCTGCTCTCCCCCTCAAATATTTCCTCATCATCAACCTACAGACAAAATTCTAATGAAATGCTAAATACTTGCAAGGCAATATAAATGTCAGACTGCTGTGTATTTGCATTTATAATCTGTTGATTAAAAATTTGTCATGTTGGATTTGTGCAGCAAATTGTGGTTAATTGGTTATTTTAATTGCTCATTTTAATTAATTTGAATAATATTACATCTGCTTTGTTTCATCTCGCAACATTATCAGGGATGTCGTGGCCATTAACAATCGTGCAAATTCTGGAAACATATTTTATCCTCACAGTGCATGTCAATTACCTGAAGCTCATTTTTAGCTTCATTGTTCTTTATCCAGGTCTTCCCCTGAGCCTGAGGATCAATTAACAGAGGATAGCGAGCTGCCTTTGTAATAATTATTCCATTTTGTATTGAGAAGTCGTCATTCGGAAGGCCTTGTAAATTCCATTCTCCAACTGTGGGACCATCAACAAGCATCTCTGAGACATTCAGATGTGTGGTGAAAGGGATATTACGTAATGTTATTTCTTGCTGCCATTTGCTTAACAACTGGTTTCTGAATTCCTGGTTAAAAGGACCAGAGTAGGACAAGAAAGCTGTAGCCACAAGAACATTACCTGTAACAAACATGAGAGCATAAACCTATTAGATTTAGGAATGGTGCATCTATACAAATCCCACTGCAGAACAGCTTATTCTGGCAAGGACTATGCAATAATCAGATGAGCGAAAACTGAAAAGCATTTCTTTCTCAGTTGCAGGTGGATGGTTAAACAGACAAGCATAAAAATTGCACAATCCTTTTTTTGTGTGGGCAGCACATTGTAACATCATTAAAAAGAAACAATTATAGCAGGAGATTACTAGGTCTTTGCAATCCGTGATTTTCCTTCTGACCTTCTGCATGCCACATGTCCATGCCCAGTGTGCATGTGAGCCCTGCTTGAATGTTACATAAACTAGCCCTGCTCAAGCAGATCCTGATCATGGGGTTCCCAAACGACCGCTCCCATTTAGCACTAATTGAATTAGCATCTGCCACCACCACTCCAATTAACACTCCAACATCTGCAAGTTGGTATCAAGTCCAAACTCTTCATTGCTAATTTGATCAGGACTTTGAACTCCACCTCCCTGCTCTGAGCTCCTACCTAACCACCACAATCAGATTTCCCCTCCAGCACTGACTAATGGACATGCTCCCAACTCTAGAGATTTCTCTTATTAAAATTTGTTTCCCCCTTCCCCATCGCACCCTGCCCTCCCCCGATAACAACCTATTTAATTTCATGCTTCTGCCACAAAAGAAAGGTTATTCGTTGCCTCGAAAACAAACCATTGACCAACGGTGTAAAACCGATCTAAAACCTCTCTGGGTGTTGAACAACATCTGGGCCTTCTCACTTAGGCCATCGGAATATCAGAAAAAAGCAATGGCACATTTCAATGGAATGGCATCTTCAGGTAAAAAGTAGTTTCGCATAATTATGGAGCAATCTCGCAATAATTTACTGGGTTATTCAGGCTTGCCATTACCACAACAATCTTTCATTTAAATTGCTCCTTTCAATTAGTTTGACAACCCAAGATAACTTGTATGAGCCATTTCAAAAATAATTGATACTAAACCGCATTAGATGGACAAGACAGTCACAGACCTTACCTTTTAAGATGCCAGGGCTAGGGGCCTTGACAACTGAAGAGAAGATGTTTGCGAGCTTGGAATGATGGAGGCTATTACTGAAATAATGAGGAGTAAAGCCATGGAGAGATTTCAAGACAAGGATGAGCACTGTAAACAAACAACAAACTGCTGGAGGAACTCCGCGAGTCAGACGGCTTCAATGGAGGGAAGGGTCGGCATTTCAGATGGAGACTCTGCACCAGATGTCCTATTGTAGAGACACGACCTGAAATGTCTACACATGCTGCCTGACCCACGCAGTTCCTCCAGCAGTATGTATTTTGTTCCAGATTACAGCAACTGTAACCTCTTGAGTCTCCTGAGAATTTTAAAAACTAGGAGGTATGTTTTACTCACTCAGTACTTGCTTGTGCTAAAAGGGGTGACGGGTGACCCAGGTCAAGTCAGAAGATGGTCAGATTCAGTTTGCCACATGGAAATTGGCTCTAAATCTTGGCATATTTGTTCATTCATGTATTATGATTATTTGTCAGACTTTTCATGAAATAGGCAGCTTGCAATTGTCAACAATGCAAGTACGAAGCATTCCTTTACATTCCTTTGTTACCACTTACCCACAAGTCTTTTCTCCTCAGCAGCAAATTCTTTTCCTTGTTCAGTCCAGCGTTCTTTCTCATTTGACAGACCATCGATCAGACTCGAAGCCATTTGCATCTTCTGCCGGCAGCGTTCAGCATCCTCTCGTAGTGTCTGAGAATCACGTCATACAATCAATTATAAGCTCATAAGGGATAGGAGTAGAATTAGGCCATTCGGCCCATCAAGTCTACTCCTTCATTCAATCATGGCTGAACTATCTCTCCCTTCTAATCTAATTCTCCAGCCTTCTCCCCATAACCTGTGACACCTGTACTAATCAAGAATCTCTCAGCCTTAACAATACCCACTGACTTGGCCTCCACAGCCTTCTGTGGCGAAGAATTCCACAGATTCACCACCCTCTGATGAAAGACATTTCTCCTCATCTCCTTCCTAAAAGAATGACCTTTAATTCTAATCCTATGACCTCTAGTTCTAGACTCTCCTCTCCACATCTACTCTATTAAAGCGTTTCACTATTCTGTATGTTTCAATGAGGTCTCCCCTCAAAAATCACTAATCAAAATGACCATTAGATTTCTGACCCATGTCAGGTTATTAATCTATTCATACAATTCAAGTGAATTACCAGCCACTTAAATAGCCAAGTATTAAGATGGAGGAATGTAAAAACATTGAGTTAATTAGATAAAGTTTCACAACAGAATTACACATCAGCCTTCCCTCCCCCCCAAACAAAATCTGACTAGACAGAAATCTGGTTTTACAACATATTTTACTTAGCAAAATAGGATACACATTATCAGATAATGAACTGCAGCTTCCCCAACAATCAGTGAAAAATCTTACAGCAAAATTTAAATAACTGATTTTGTACTGAGAAAATCTAAATAGAGCGTGTGGCATGACGTTGAGAGGGGAAACATAAAGCAAATTAAGAGTTAGCAAATTCACACAAATAATGCGTGAAGGAAGGATTGATGAGACGGGAGGACATTGGGTTAGGGGGTCTGACAGGAAGGATGCTGAGAGAATGTTGCTCCTGGGATGATATCTAAAACAAGGAGGAAATGAGGATGAATTTCTTCTCCCAGCCCAGGAATTGCGGAAATTGATAGACATTTAAATTTGAGGGACTCGGAGGGGGTAATTGTGGGAGAGTGGTGTTGAGGTCAGAATTGGATCAGACACGATCATATTGAATGAGGCCACTTGGCCACCTCCTGTTTATGTCCTATGTTATCAAATCCAGTAGGTTCTTGGCTAAAAATTCATCCCCAGTTCGTAACGCTGAATGCATCATATAGCCAGGTTATTGCATTGTACTCTGCCTCTGACATCTTTTGTTTATTAGTATTATTGTCACATGTACCAAAATAAAATGAAAAACTTTTTTTGCAGGCTATCCACACAAGTCATACCAGACATGAATACAATAGAGAAAAATATCAGATTGTAGAATATAGACTTGCAGGATAATAGCACTACAATTACAAAGAAAGTGCAAATAAAAATAGTGCAAGGTCTGCAGTGAGGTAGGTTGGGAGATTGGGACTACATCCTATCTTATGGGAGGACTGTTTGGTAACCTGCTGATCACAGGGCTGAGGTTGCTTGGGCGGCTTCCCTTCATGAGCTCTGATATTTATCATACAAAATGCACACCACAACAGTTGAGATTTCCGATCATCGTTGATTTTGGTAGTTGCAGAACATTACAGATGATCTGTAATCTACATGAAACAATGTCATCTCGTCCCACCCTATTTTTGCAAAATATATTAAAAGACTTACTAACAGCTTTTCTGCTGTAGCTGTATTAAAATACCCAATGCATATCTGGCCGGTGATAAAGTGTCCACGGCAAGTTTAGTCCTGAAGTCATTGCAAGATCTGATTAGAATTATATATTTATCCCTTAACCAACATCAATCGAAACTAGACTGTGGGATCACTATCTCACTGTGAATCTTTGTTGTATGCTAGTTAACTGCAGCAATTCCCTATATTCACTAACACCTAGCGCTGGAGAGCTTTGGGATGTTGTAAGATGGTGAAAAGTAACATCTAAATGCTTCCTTCTTTCCCACATTCCAACCAAAAGTCTGGAGTCAGCACAAAATAACCCAGTCAAGTAACCAGTATTCTCCTATTGAATGTTCTCCTATTCTGAAAAAGGGTTTCCTTCGTTCCATAGATGCTGCCTCACCCGCTGAGTTTCTCCAGCATTTTTGTCTACCTTCTCCTATTTACCTGCTTTTCTCTCATTGCTTGCTCATATTCCATCTGCACAGTATCAAGCTCAGCCTGCTTGGCATCAAGCTCACACTGAGCCTTCTTCAAATCCTCCAGGGCAATGGCCAGACGGCTTTCCTGTACAGTAAGGTTGGCCTTGAAAATATTGAAAAGATTTTCAACCATTGCAAGCCGTGCAATATTAAATATTTCCTTAAGTTTCAAAAACAAATTAGAATCAAATATTGGAAATCATAATCAATGGTTCTATGGAAATAACCAGACACTTAAAACACTCAACAAACATAAAAATGAGCCAGCAACTTCCAAAGAGGAGTCGATGCACGGTGTCCAAATTTGCAAATGTTATTGCCCAAACACACCACTTCACTGTTATTTTGTCAAATATTGAAACTGGATATAAGGCTTATTAATGAAATGTAAAGACTGGTGGGAATATGTGGTGTTTGTGAGATAATAATGGGCAAAACCCATCACACAAAACCTAACTACCATTTTAATTATGTTATATATTAGCTGCAATCAATTCAATTGCCACTGAAAATTAACCGTCACAAGTATTGTGTTAAATCTTTCAGATGTCAGGCATTATTAAAAAAGAATGATAATTTTAAAATTATTTTCTTACTTGTGAAAGTTTGTTTAGCCCGTTTTACACCAATCTTCCTGCCCTCTTTATTTCCCTGTCAGTAGCAAACGATGTGTACATGATTTGGCATTGATTTGACTTTCATTTATACTTCCATTTCTGTTCTTGCACTGTTTATTTCCTATCAATTGCTTGTCTTGTTCAACTGATTGCTTGTCCTTGGATGACCATCTCCCTCATTATGCTTTCAGCAACTTGAGGCATGAGAAAATTAACAACCAAAACACACTAACTAATGACAGATAGCATCGGCTATATTGCTAAAGTGAAATTTAGCCCTTTAATTTCTCATAAATTGCAATTTTAGTGAGTTTTAATGCAGACTGTCACTGCAACAATGTGTAACAAACCTGAAGAGGCAAGACTTCTTTATTTATCCCATGGAAGTAGGCCATGGCTCGAGTCCAGGAGCAAAGACCAGCAACATTACCGCAAACCCGTCTGGCCACATCAATGTTATAATCCGACATTTGAAAATAGGGACAGAGCAGTTCAACTGTCTCTTCATTGATGGTGTCTTTAGGAAATTGCTATGAAAACAAAGAAACCATTTTGATGACAGATAAATACAGAAATACAGGAGATATAGCCTCAGGGAACAACATATTCCAACCTAATGCAGGTCCTGTCATATTTATGTTGCCAAGTTTGAGTGAGGTCATGCGCAATTTTCAATAAAACAAATAAGACACTTAACATTCAATGTCAATTGTGATTCTTAGGGTGTTTTTTACATTAACGGGTTTCACAAAGCATTTCAATCAAATAACTTCAAGACAAAGAATCAAAGAGCCTAGAGTTACAATAAGGAACAAGCTCTGCAACTACCTTCTGGCTGAGAAGGGAAGGCCAGAATTGTCTTCCCGATTCTAATCGTTTTACTGAAGTCGATTGGCAACTTACACAGCAACCATTAAAGCTGAATATAAACAACTGGAAGAAGGGAGAAAGCTTTGGTGGGAGAGGAGGGATAAAGGATTTATTCATTATTTTAAATACTTTGATGTCCGAATAAGAGTTCTTTTCTTTAGCTAAAGCCCAATAAAACCATTACATTGTGCAGAAAGGAACTGCATTTGCTGGTTTACACCGAAGGTATACACAAAATGCTGGAGTAACTCAGCGGGACAGGCAGCATCTCTGGAGAGAAGGAACAGGTGACGCTTCGGATCAAGACCCTTCTCCAGACCATTAAATTGTCTTTTAGGAGAAACAAACTCGCAAGTAATTTCCAAAATACGTTTGATGAGAACTTTCTGGTTTTGAGTGAAGTGAAATCATCTAAATTGGACAAGAAACTTCACCAAGCACCAGGGACACTCGTTGACCACAGGTACAGCAGTATTTATCTCCACTTCAAGCCAACACCTCCAGCTCAGCTGTATTTACCTGCAATGCTTGGAGAGGGTTTCCTGCCATGAACTTCAGTGATTCCTGCCAAGATGGTATAATGCAGTTCCTCTCCACATCAAGTCTTATAGGGTTCAGTTTCCTTTGCAACAGCAGCAGCACACAGTCCATTATCCTCATGATCAAATGAGGGGGACGCCCGAGAGTCCGCACTAAGGTTATGTCAGCTGGTTTAATGGTCTGCAGTGTTTAGAGGGAACAGATTAGCCTATCATCAATACATGAAAACATTAACATATTTTTAAACTACATTTGTAAACAGTGAGCCCAAATTCTGAATAAACATTTGAAAGTTTTGAACTGTATGCTAGCTTGCACGTGATGTTTGCAATAGACACCCTCCACAGACTCAAGATCCTGACCCATTCACCTGCAGGGCTGCCTCAGCTTCCTCCAGTGCAGGTCTGGCAGCTTCAAGCTTTTTCTCAGCCACTGCCTTATCTGCAGATATGCCATCCACAATCATCTGGGCGAGGTCTTTGACTTTTTGTACTTCCATTTTCACACTCTCCGCTGCCTGAGCTTTCACAGTCACCTCTTTAAGAACCTACGAACCAACATATTTAGTGTAAAGAACGTGAAATTGGATTTCCCCCCAACTCAATGCTGAACCAAAGTATTGGATTCTATTTCGAAATTATCTTCTTTCTTCCCCAAATAGGCAAAAATTCCTTTTTATATGTTTTAAATCCTATTGTACCGGAGTCTTACAGTAGCAATGATCCAGTGGGAACTGCCAGTATTCAGCCGCTCATAGTTAATGTGTCTTGAAGTCGCACGCATTCAGTGTGAAAGGTCAGAGTCTGAGCCTCATTGGGGGTCAGGTGCCAGAACCTGACAATTCACCATTGAGACGAGGAGAGGAGAAACTTCACATTGGCCATCAAGTGGTGTTCAAGAATTTTGTGCTGGGAAAGACTGGCAATGTGATCAACAAACCCATTCAGTCATCAACCCAGTGGGAAAAGGGAATGTCTTGAATTATAGGGGTTTTGCACGTAAGGTCACTGGGTCATAGGGCTTGACGCAAGGAGCCGCTCAATCCATCTGGAGGACATACGTAACTTCCGGTATACGTTATTAATACAAGAAACGCGTACTTTTCTACCTGTTAAAAAACGCCAAAATGTTGGGTTTTGGCACTGTAAAAAATTGTGGAAGTTGGGGTAAGCATGAGAGACATGTACCCAACTTCAGAATTCCAAAAGTGAAGCGAAATGAAGGTAAAGAGATGCGAGAGCTGAAGGGACAACAACAGATAAAGCGCTTGGCGAACATTGGCCGTGCAGATATCGGAATTGGAAATATTGTGAATTATCGTGTTTGCTCGCTGCATTTCATCAACGGTAAGGCATTATTTGTGGTTTTTCTTGATTCCTTTGGTATCCAAAAAGTCTCAGAAGTGATAAATCTGGCTGTAAATTTTGCTTTAGAGGCGTTTTATTTTTGTATGTAAAAACCCATTTGAGAACCATGGGCGATTTTTAAATTTTACAGCCAGATTTATCAGTTCTGAAAGTTTTTAGATGCCAAAGGACTCAAGAAAAAAACACAAATAATGCCTTAGTTGATGAAATGCAGTGAGCAAACAGACAATGTTCGGCAAGCACTCGTACTGTTGTTGTCCCTTCAGCTCTCGCTTCTATCTACCGTCATTTCTCCTCACTTTTGGAATTCTGATATAGGCTAAATGTCTCTCACGCTTATCCCGATGTAATTATTTACAGCGCAAAAATTGACAATTTTGTCGGGTTTTAACGAGCCCGCTACACTGGAAACAATGGTAAGTGCTTACCTGCAGTTCATCACGTGTACTCCACTTGGAGTAGCGTAGCAACAATACGGGTCATGGGTCATGACCCGACTGCCGTGAAACCTCCCTTTTGCTTTATTTCAATTTTTTTTAATTATTTGTTTTCATTTCGATATGATTTTAATCAAAATTAATTAAAAGTGTTGAGGTGTTAAATGGGTAGGAAGGGACAGCAGATACTGGTTTACATCGAAGATAGACACAAAATGCCTGTATCAATCAGTAGGACAGGCGGCATCTCTGGAGAAAAGAAATAGGTGATGTTTCAGATCGGAGCACTTCTGGTGTTAAATGGGCCAGGAACAGTAAAGCATCTCCCGAGGCTAAGACACTTCCTGGAGCAAACTCCACCTCATAGGATGTCTCTTTGGTGAAGTCAGAACTCATGTGAGCATTCAAGCAGTTTACAAAGCCAGAGAGTATGTTGTGACTCAAGGCCAGAGTCACATTCAACTAATTCAAAGAATGAAAATATTTCTAATTATCAAATTCATATTATGATCCCATATTAAATGTCAGGACATTAAGCAGAACTCATGACATTTATTTTATGAAAGAATTCTTGAAGATGGTTTTCAATGCATTGTGATAATTCATAAATCAGAAATTTAACTTTTCCAAAAAGAGAATAATTGTTATTTGGGAAACAATAAGAGAAAGCCCAATTTATACTAACTGTGATAACCCTTCCTCCCAGACAATATTATTGAATATTGCAGCCTCAAAGGGGCCGAGGCCACAACATACAAAAATTATAGTGGTTAACTATAATAATTAGATCTTATAATGGAATATAATCAAATAATTACCAGTATTCTGCTTAATTGCGCATGAATACTGAATTAAAACCAGTAGCAGAACATTTAGTTGCCATGGATAAGCATTCTCAAAGTAAATCAGAGTTCATAAAATGCCTTTGAACAAAAATTCCAACACTGTTTTCTCTTGAAATTAATACGAATTAATGACAAAAAACAAAACACTTCGGCAAATTATTACTTGCACACCTCATTACCATGTCAGCCTTGTCATTGGCGATTTTAAGCTCTTTTTCTTTTATTTCCAGTTCTTTGCTAAGGGCTACAACAGACTCCGAAGCTTCCTTCAACTTCTGCAAACCAGTCTTCATTCTTGAGGAGGAAAGAGAAATAACTAACTCCATTTGTGCAATCAACAGAATGAAAACAGACCAATGTGAAGGAGCAAAATGGCCGTACTGAATGGCGAAATAGCCTCACATCCCCCGAGGATTAGCTCGTCAGCAATTTTCCCTCTGAGTTAGATGATTGTGGGCTCAGATAATCCAGATATTGAGCAAAGAATGCAGACCAACAGTCCAGTGGAGAACTCAAGCTACACTGCTGAAGTTGATATCATTTAAAATGCAACGTTACGCTGAGGTCCTGTCAACACTTTCAATAGCAGGAGTAAGATCTCATGGTAGTTTTTCCACACACGATCAAGAGCTTTTACTGGCATCCTAGCCAATGTTTCCTCCTTAATCAGCATTATTATGGAATAGATTATTTTCTCATTATTTTTACTATTGTCTACAGGAGTGTTATTCGATGTAAATTGGCTACGGGCTATCACTATATTACAGCAGTAACTACATTTCAGACGCACAGTACTTCATTATTTGTAAAGTTCTTTAGAACACGAGGTTGCTTTATCAATTCCCTTTTTGAAAAAAACCAATAACGCGTGTAATATTTATTTGAAAAGGAATAGGGAACATTTTGTTTAGGGTCAGTCTAATCACCTCTCTGCCATAGTCTGCAGCTCCGATTGTTTCTCCTGGTACACGACCTTATAGCTCTGAATGAAGGACAGATAGGACTTGGGTGTAACATGGGTTGAACGCCGATACCTGTGAATGGAAAATCAAAGTTACTGATTGAATTACAAAGAACAGTTGTGCATGTGTGCTACAATTTGCAGGAATATGATTTACCATCTGTACATTGCAGCTGGTGCTGAAAACATTTAATAACAATTTTAACAAGTGCCTTTAACATGATCATCCCATATTTAACAAACAATATAACTGATTCATGTAGATATCAGTTCTATTCTGAAAGTTACCGTATTACAGAAGCCAACCCCATTGTTAACAGAGAATTGCAGGGCATATTTAAATTCATTTTTCTCTTCGCCATATAACTGGCCATAAGAAAGGCTATGATCAGGTCAGTAGTTTTCAAAATATAATTCAAGTGAAAATACTTGAATCAAAGCCATATAGAAGGGCTAAAGGTGAAACAGTCCAGTAGCATCTGCAATAGAATTATCAAGCCAGGAATGGCTTACCAAATAAAGACTAGTATACTGCAGGAAAACTGCAGGAAAACAGATTCCATTGATATATTCTAAGGTAAAACTGGCTATACGTGTAGCTAAGCAGAAACATTATGTAAGTTCCAAATTAAGAAATCAGAATTCCTCTGGGTACTTTCAACTATTCAAGTCTAGCTGAAAGCTTAACTTAGATTTAACACAGTTCAGTAAATCACTATTCTGAAACTTGACCAGGGATTCTTGGAAGTTTTAAATTATATCTATCCAGTTAATGTTAACTGGCTGTAAGTTACTACGTCACAGTGAATTAATCCAGTAAGAGGCCTTTTGATAGGCACATGAGTTCAAGGTAGCTGTAAGTGTAACAATATCATAAGTGTAATCTGCACCTCAGTAACAGCAATGTTTAAGAACCATCATTCTAGTATTCCAGCAAGATTTAGAAGCAGAGAAGGCATTCACCACTTTGTGCCTGCTCCGCCATTCAAATAAGATCAAGAGTGAATTTTTCATGGTCCTCAATTTCCTAAGCTAACCCCATAAGAATGAATGGATGGAAGCCAATAATCTACAAAAACCCTCTAGAGTAAATTTATTAGAGGAATTTATTAGAGTAACATTAATATACTATATTGTTTACACTTAGATCTACATAAAGTCAATAAATGTGTAATTGCTAATATTTTAAAAGACAATATGGCACGGAAGAAACATCAACATCAGCAAAACTGGATTTATATAACTTGAAAAATTGAGGCACCTACTTTGAAGGAAAACTGAACAATTTGATTCCCTTCATGCTCTTCAGATCTAAACAGAATTATTGAAAGTTACACAATTATTGAACCTTTGCAGCCTTTTCATCCCAAGCCTTAGTCACTTACTCCATTCATCTGCCAAACAAACCCATCCTGCCCCCACCCCCCACCTGCATCCACCTTTCATTTGCCAGGCTTTGTTCTGCTTCCATCTTTGTTTTCCAGCTTTCCGCCCCACAATTCAAATCAGTCTGAAGAGGGTTCAGACCCTAAACGTCGTTTATTCATTCCCTCCACAAAAGCACTTTGTGTTTTTATGAAAAGTTTTCAGCTTTGCTATTTGTAATTTTCTCTGAATTTACAAAGCTATTTATTAGTAAAATGCTGACTCACCTTTCAAAGTACAAGACACATTTCTCTGCTACACCATCCTGGAAAGTTCCCATGCACTCTACCACTTCATGCTTCACCTCCAGGCTGCAGTCGATCTCAAATGAGGACAAGAAGTGTTCAGATACTACAGGAAAACAAGACTTTTTTTTGTAATCTGTAAAACAACATTCTGCAAAGTAATTGGGATTTCTGCAGTCAAAAATTGTCCTATCACAATCAACAACAAAAAAAGTTTGATGAACTCTTTGGAGTTTATAATGAGGGTGATCTTATTGAAACAAATAAGGTGCTGAGGCGGCTTGAGAGGATGTCCACCACCAGTGGTAGCGAACGAAGGGACATTGTTGAAAGATTAGAGAATGATCATTTAAAACAGATGTGTAGGAATGTCTTCTCACAGAGTGTGGTGACTCTTTAGAATTCTCCACCCAACGAGCAATGGAGTCTAAATCAATGAGGATATTTGAAAAGGAGAGAGATACATTTTCAGACGTTTGGGGAATTGAGGGCTATGTGGAACTGGCACAGAATAGGCCTTTGGGAGGTCAGCTATACGCAGGACTCATGGAGCCTGGCTACCCACTCCTGCTCCTATTGTCTTGTGTACTGATGTTATAATCATAACACTTGCCCACTCTGAAAAGTAAAAAAAAACAGCCACAAGTTTTATCCCTTTCACTTCAATTACTAACATTTGATTTCATATACCTTGATGCTGGAAGTCTAATTTCACATAGCAAATTGTATAACCTATGACTCACTGATCTATAGTATTTTGATTTTATATTACTTTGGAAATGTCATTCCCCATTTCTACATTCATTAGATTTGAGGAGATTGTCATAATAGCTTTTGAGGCGAATGTTGAGAGCAACCGGTGTAAGACTACAATGCAGTTGAAAATGGTAATTCTGTATTTCAACGGTTTACTGAATAATTTACAGACCATGTGTGCTCTTTGAAATAATATTCTTTCTGTTCTACTCCATGAGAAAAAGCAACGCTCAAAAAATATGAAAACAAACTTTGTGAAAAATATATTTGTTCAGTGTTCAGTGGGTGCAATTGGTGCCTCCATTTTTCAAGTTATATAAATCCAGTTTTGCTAATTATGTTTAACTAATTAATTTCTCGTAGAACTTTTGTTTCATTTTAATATTTACATTGAACTATTTTTATATGTCCAATTATCATCGACTTTTTATAGAGATACAGAGTGGAAACAGGTCCTTCGGCCCACCAAGTCCGCACCGACCAGAAGCCAATTAACTTACAAACCTGTACTTCTTTGGAGTGTGAGAGGAAACCAAAGATCTCGGCGAAAATCCATGCGGTCACGGGGAGAACGTACAAACTCCGTACAGACAGCACCCATAGTTGGGATCGAACCCAGGTCTCTGGTGCTGTAAAGCTGCAACTCTACTGCTGTGCCACCCTGCCACCCTTGATAACAGTAACCTGTCAAAAGGGTGTCAGTGTGTTCCAGGGATAGGGCCTGAGGAACTCATGCCTGAGGCCCAGTCGCTGCCAGTGGACCACACTGGATCTCAGAACAGCCATGGCAGTCATTGCTCATGGCTGATTGGTGCCGTACCGCACTGTGGGACAAAAGTCAGGGGTGAGTGGGGATAACAGAACAGACCAAGCACAATACAACTTAAAGGGTGCAGAATAAAGAGAAAAAGGATAGGGGAATCGTGCAGCCAGGGTTACAAATACTTTGAATGTTGAATTCTAAGTGACGTTACCTCATATGCAACATACTCCACATTCAGTCCTACCTTCAATGAGAGCATCCTTTGGCCAACGACTGAACCAATCCATGGTGCAACCAGAAATCAGTGCTGGGAATTTCAGCGCTCGATTTCGAAACTTTTCTCCAACTGGTGAGAAACAAAGCACGGCATGCAAATTCTGCCGCACCCGGCTCATGAAATAATCGTACAGGTTTTCATTAGTTGGGGGTCGTCTAGGAAACTGTTGCTTCATTGCAAGTGCAAGATCATTGCAAATTTCATCCATTTCATCTCGATTAAACAGGTTTGAAACCTACAAAGATAATTACAACTTAAATATTACATTCAACCCACCAGAAATTCACCCGCTAAAATCCCGCAGCAATATTATGCTTTCCCTCAAAACAAGACTTTTCTATTCCCTACATTCAATTATCTGGAAATTATTTACCACATTCTCTTAACACGATGTACACTCATTGGAGCACATTTTACTCATCCTCCAAAATGTATTCTATGGGTCCACAGCAGAGTAGATTTCAGAGACAAAGTACAGTGATCTAACACAACATTGCATTTTATTGAGCATTAACTTAGTTGGGGTTTTTGTTCGGCATAACTGTTAATTGTGGTAGTTTCAGGATTCAATTCTGATGCACATTTTGTCAGATGTGAAGATGATGGTATATCTGGCAAATTGTAATAACAATTAGAATGTGCTTTCTTCAAAATCAAATCATAAGTAAATATTATCTGCTATTGTATTTTTTGTATATCTTTATTATCATTTTTCCTGAGTACTTACATACCCAGAGGAAACGAAAAAACGTCGCTCAACCAGTGTCCATTCAGTGTGCGGTAAAAAATAAATAGAAATAAAAATGAAAATACATATATCATGAGTTCCAATCGGCAGCGGCACGACAATGGCTCTGCTTCAGTGTGTCCAGGTTGGTGGTTGGTGCGCGATACTTTGGCAGGGGGCAAAGTCCGTTTATCAGTCTTATAGCCTGTGGGAAGAAGCTGAGGAGCATCCTGCTGGTTTTGCAGCTGATGCTCCTGTACCTCTTCCCAGATGGCAGGATGGAGAATATGTGATGCGATGGGTGGTAGGGGTCTTTGATGATGGAGATGGCTCTGCTGATACATCTCTTCCTGTATATGTCCAGCAGGAAAGGGAGTGGAGCACCAATAATCCTGCTGGCGGTCTTCACAATCCTGTCCAGTTGGTGCCGTTCGTACGCCTTGCAGCTCCCCAACCAGGAAGTGATGCCGTAGGTTAATGTGCTCTCGATTGTCCCCCTATAAAAAGTTCGTAGGTGTGCAGTGGGGAGACCTGCTTTCCGTAGTCTACGGAGAGGGTGTAGTCGCTGCTGGGCTCCCTTGACCAGTGCTGTGGTGTTGGTCGTGGACGTCAGGTCATCTGACAGGTGGAGTCCTAGGAACTTCACACTGCTGACCCTTTCCAAATCAGCTCCATCGATGTGCAGAGGTGTATGGCGTTGTTTTTCTGCCCTCCTGAAGTCAACCACCATCTCCTGATGCTGGCAAAGGCCTTTTTAACTCCGGCTGCGGACAGCCTGAGCGACTGGTCACTGGGAGATGGCAGTAGTGCACGTGTCTGGGTGCTGTTTTTAACCTCAAACCGTGCGTAGAACTCGTTCAGTTCATCTGGTAGAGAGGGGTCGTTTTGGCATATCCGCAGTGGGGGGGGGCTTGTAGTCAGTGATGGTATGAAATCCCTGCCACAAGCGACGTGTGTCTTTGTCATTTGTGAAGTGACTATTAAGTTTTTGTCCATACAGCCTCTTTGCTTCCCTGATCCCCCGGGATAGGTTACTCCTTGCCAGTTTGTATGCTGCGTTGTCTCCAGATTTAAATGCAGCATTCCGGATTCTCAGTAGGGAACAAACTTTCCCAGTTAGCCAAGGTTTCTGATTGGCACGGCTCCTGACGGTTTTTTACCACCGTTACATCCTCGATGCATTTATTGATGTATCCGATGGCGGATTCTGTGTATTCTTGGAGGTTGATGCCACTGTCATCTGTTGCTACCTCTCTGAAGATGGCCCACTGTGTGGTTTCAAAACAGTCCTGTAGTGCCTCAGTAGCTCCCTGTGGCCATGTTCTGACTTCTTTGACAGTTGGCCTGTCCTGTTTCACCCTGGGTCTGTATGCAGGTGTGAGCATAACCGCTAGGTGGTCAGAGTTGCCGATATAGGGGAGAGGGGCTGCTTTATATGCATCTTTAATGTTGGTGTACACCAGATCTAGTTTGTTCTTTCCCCTGGTTGCAATGTTTACGTGCTGGTAGAATTTAGGCAGGACAGTGGGACTATCTCGCCCCACTAAAATCAGGATTTTGCTTTGTATTGCAAATATTTTTTCTTAGCTTCAGAGTTACTGACCACTCCAATATATTTTCTGTTCAATGGAACATAGAACAGTACAACACAAGAGCAGCGTATTCAGCCCACCATGTTTGTACTAAACATGATGCCGAACAAAATATCCTGATAATAGTGATTAAGGCATTGCTGCAGAGAAGACTTTAAGCCCCTGTCCCACTTAGGAGACCTAAACAGCAACCTCTGGTGACCTTGCCTGCCTCCCAAAATAAAATCAAGGTCGAGGTGACCTGCAACCTGCTATCACCTCCCACGCATATGTTGAAAACCTTCCTCAACTATGAAGAAAACTGACTAGACCTTCGACTAAAAAATTATCGATTTTTAAAACGGTAACCTATTTTTAGTCGGCCGGTTTTAATCGTGATGAAAATATAGCAGCAACCCAGATGAAACCTCGACCACCGTGGAAACCACTTTCGACCATTAGGGAGAGTGACCAAAACCTCCAGGGACCTCATGGAAACCTTGGGTGGCGGGCAAGGTCACCAGTGGTTGCTGTTTAGGTCTCCTAAGTGGGACAGGGGCTTTGCTCTCTCAGTTAGGGCCTGAAACTTGCCAACTAAATACGTCATTCTTTGAAAATAGACTGGATCTACATTCTTATCAAACAGAGGAGATTCTGAACCTACAATAATTTCCTCAGGAACCTGATATCAATTCCTCAGACAAATGAAAATATACATAACCTGTATAACACAGCAAAACACTCACAATGCATGCAAATACTTCACATAAAAATGCATTGCCGCTTCAAGTATTCACTAGCAACAACAGAAACAAAATTCGATAACATTTTAATATGGCACAAAGTAATAAGGCACACATGTATCTCGAGTTTGTACTAAAACATGTAAAGATTGTACCAGACCTCTCCAGAGGAAAGCACATTGTTCAAATACTCCAGGAATGCCTCATCCTTGATTTCATTATCGGTAAAAATAAAGGTTACTCCATTTCCATCCTGTCCAGCTGTTTTGTACAGAGTCTTCAAATCCTCCAACAGGTCTAAGGTACTGTATGATCTGATTATATACAAGTTATACAAAGATGGCTACAGTAACTGTTCTGAACAACAGTGCTTTCCTATTTAATAGACACTTAATAGTCCATTACAATTGAGACTATTCTTCTTGTTTGGTAATATGTAATCATGTTAACTGTTCAGTCTGACTTCTTAAACTGTCTATTATATAAATTCTGAATGCAAACCACAAAGAAAATATTAGTCTTACGATACCTGAGTGGAAATCTAAAATTATTTCCAACATGAGACATGGCAAATTAGGAAGCTCTGCTTTCTTTTATTATTGTATGTGGATTAATTTAGGGAGATAAAAGGACAACTGAGGACTTTGGACAGAAAACCTGAGGGACATTTGACTCTGCATCCAGAAACTCTTCAATTGTACTTCAGCAATATAACAGAGACATTTTCAATGCAATATGATCTACAGTCCTTCCAGAAAATGAGAAAGAGTTTGAAGCATTTTCTAGCGCAGAAATCACAGTGCAATGGGCCCATCAGCATTTAAGCATCTCCTCATGACTTTAGCCACTAGAGATTATGATTGTTCATTGAAAGTATTTAGCAAGAATTAGCAAAAGCAAATTCCTTCCACAGTGGCGTTTCAACCATTCCTGACTTTTGTGTTAGTCCATTTGTAGAGATTAATATTTTACGGGACTCACACATGCACACATTCATATTTAACGTGTAGATTTACCTGGTGAGAGTGATTTGGAATGTCTGGTACCCAGCAATAAATGATGTGAGTCTTGTTAGGCTCTGTTTACCCGAACCACCCACACCAACAAGCAGAGCATTGCCCCGAGGTGTTCTGATGATGCGGGATATCTGCAAGTGAATTCCGGGACAAAGGTTAAAGTTGCAAATCTCACATGAGATTTCCTTTACACGCACCACCTCTCTCTCTCTCCCCCGACACAAACAAAAAGCTGCTATAAAGTTGCTGAAGTAATAACTTCATTGTTACTGTTCATCTCTGGGGCCATATGACAAATAAACAATCTTGAATCTTAAATCTTGAATAAGATAATGCCAAGAGTGCAACGTCCTTCCAGAATAACATAGTGTGGGTTGACGTGCTCTTCAGTAGTCATCCATCTCAGAATCAGAAGTGTTTTCAGTGGGCCAAGGCTGAATCTTATAGTAAAATCTAACACACTACTTCCCAAATTGGCATCAGTTTTAAACTTACATACTGTAGAAAGCACAGGCTAGCAACGCATAGCTTTAAAACTGGGAGTGAATCATGTTGTGAAAGTACATTTGTCCGCTCACCTTGACCAGGTGAATTATGGCATCTTCGAAGAAGACCAAGTCCAGATGGCCCCCTCGTACTGTCTCGTTGTAAAGGAACATGAAAAGATTCAGTCTCTCTTTTAAGACTTCCAAAGATTCCACAGCCTCATACACTTTCGGCATCTCATATTCTTTGTCCTCTGGTTCCTCTCCTGGAGAATAAATAGACTGATTTGGCGAGATAAGCAGGTTGAGTAAAATAATGTCCCTGTCCCACTTACAAAACCTGAATGGAAACCTCTGGAGACTTTGCACCCCACCCAAGGTGGGTCCATGTGGTTCCCGGAGGTTTTTGTCAGTCTCCCTAATGGTCGAAAGTGGTTTCCGTTTTAAAAATCGGTAATTTTTTTAACCGAAGTCGGTTGTGATGCTAGTTGAAGGTGGTTGCCGGAGGACAAAAAACCTCCGGGAACCGCATGGAAACCTTGGGTGGGGCGCAAAGTCTCCAGAGGTTTCCATTCAGATTTCCTAAATGGGACAGGGGCATAAGTTTTTATTTGTAATGACAAACAGAATGTATAACACAACCGCGTGCTGGGTCAGACAAATATCTTGAAGCTTCTGCTACACGGTGGAGCTCGATTAATTGAGGAACCAAAAGACCGCAAAAACACACCCGCGATCACGTGACGGCGCGAGCCAATAGCAAGGGTTCGCATTGCCTCAAGCCACCACTAGGTGCCGCTACACTGAATCATTGCTCGATGAGCTGACCCAGACTTAAAGGGTCAAGTGGCATCTAATGCTGTAATGATCCTATGCCTCATTGATTAGGTTACCAAACATAATCATGGAATCATAGAATCATGGAAAACTTTATTGTCATTCAGACCTTGCGGTCTGAACGAAATTTCGTTGCCTGCAGTCATACATATAGTAAATAACAAAACACACAATAAACACATATTTAACATCCACCACAGTGAGTTCACCAGACACCTCCTCACTGTGATGGAAGGCAAAAATGTTGTCTTTGTCGCTTCCCTAAACAGTCTTCTATAATTACAACTTTCTCAATAGGAAACCCAGTGGACCGCGAGTAAACAAACCAAGGGGACTGGCACTGAAAACACACCTGCATTGGATTTAAAATATTGAAAGTAAAATTAAAGTAGGTTCTTAAAAAAAGATGGTTAATCTTCAAGATGCAATCCCCTCCCAGATAAAAGTTTGTTTGCAAATGTTCAGTATCTTTATTGTGATGCAAAACCAACCATTACCAGCACAGTAGGTAGACAGAAATGCTGGAGAAACTCAGGGGGTGAGACAGCATCTATGGAGAGAAGGAATAGGCGACGATTCAGGTCAAAACGTCACGTCTTCCTTCGCTCCATAGATGCTGCCTCAACCGCTGAGTTTCTCCAGCATTTTTTTCTACCTTCGATTTTTTCAGCATCTGCAGCTCTTCCTGAAACATTACCACCACAGTGGTAAATCAGGTTGAATTATTTTGTTTTTGAAATTGCCTGGCCTTCTCACTACACTAGAGAAAATAAGAGAAAATGGAACCACTTTTACCGCAATGTATCCCAAAGATTAAAAAACAGTGTAGTGGCATTTGTGACCAGTCACACGAATGATAAGAACTCAAGATACTCTTAAGTCGGTGATCTAATGGTGGGTTACATCCTGTGTGTGAATGAGCATGTAAATAGTGTCCTGACCTGTAGCTTCGGGTGGGTCACGCAGGAAATCAATAAAGAAGTTTTCAGTCTCTTCTGCACTCACGACACTCCTCATTTCTTCCCGTAATTCTTCAGCAGCCACAGTCATCAGCGTTTTATTAAACCATTCACAGTCCTCGGAGCTTGTAAAACGATCAGCCACCACTCGAGTACATTCATGTTGCCAGAGCTTCAGAAGAATCTGTTCAAAACAATGTTTTCGACGTGTCATGTTTCATGTAAGAGTTAAAATAAAGAAGAATTGCATATCTTTCAAAATCTCAGAAATTTTCAAACTACTATAGTGTGCTGTTCTGGTTTCAGGATGGATGAATGTGGAGGATTTGGAGCGGGTGCAGAATAGGTTCACCAGGATGTTACCTGAATATTACATCAATTATAAAGAAAGCACATCAATACTTCCCTGAGAAGATTACAGAGATTCAGTATGTCAGAGAGGATTCTCGTGAACCTCTACATGTGTACGTCAGAGAGCATATTGACTGGTTCACGAGAGCGTAGGTTCACGAGATTGATCCCTGGAATGGCGGGACTGTCATATGAGGAAAGATTGAAAAGACTAGGCTTGTATTCACTGGAGTTTAGAAGGATGAGGGGGAATCTTATAGAAACATATACAATTATAAAAGGACTGGACAAGCTAGATGCAGGAAAACATTTCCCAATGTTGGGCGAGTCCAGAACCAGGGGCCACAGTCCTAGAATAAAGGAGAGGTCATTTAAGACCAAGAAAAAACATTTTCATCCAGAGAGTTGTGAATTTATGGAATTCCCTGCCACAGAGGGCAGTGGAGGCCAAATCACTGGATGGATTTAAGAGAGAGTTAGATAGAGCTCTAGGGGCTAGTGGAGTCAAGGGATATGGGGAGAAGGTAGGCACGGGTGCGATAGGGGACGATCAGCCATGATCACAATGAATGGCGGTGCTGGCTCGAAGGGCCGAATGACCTCCTCCTGCACCTATTTTCTATGTTTCTATGTTTTATGACTGGTTAAATTACGGCCTGACTCAGCAACTTGAATGCCCAGGAGCGAAGAAGACTGCAAAAAGTTGTGAACATTGCCGAGTCCACCACCGGCTCTGAACTCCCCACCATCTAAGGGATTTACCGGAGTCGCTGTCTCAAAAAGGCAACCAGTATTATCAGAGACCCACACCATTGTGGCCACACACTCATTTTACCCCTGACATCGGGAAGAAGGTACAGGAGGCTGAAAACTGTAAATGTCATAAACTAGAAGCCATATCATAATGAGAAAGTTTAAAGATTTAAAAGTTACAAAATGGATGCTTTCACCTTTCTCCTATTACACTAGCGAGATAACAGCACAACTATATGAATGTTTTCCTTTCTGATATAAACAATCAAAAGAATGTTCAGACAACAGCTCTTTCCCTCTGCTCTACTGATTGCAATGTACAAACAATAGATCAACAAGGTCAAAAAACAAGAGTGCTTGAATCTGCAAAATATAGCTTCTTTAGCATAACCATATATGGGCTAACCTTGCCTCTCTTGGAAGAACCTGTCAATCTTAACAGGCAAGAGGCTGCACAATGCTCTGTAAGATAAAGTATTGCTGAATTGCTGATTTTACTTCGGAGTCACGTGAGTGATTCCGTGAAGAAGGCCCGCCAGGCCGCATGCGCACCATTACGTCAGCCGCATTGGTGCAAGCACCAGTCTGGCAGGACAGAGCTCCTGCCGGTGGTAAGTTAAACTTAAAAGGTAAGTTTGGTTTTTTACTTACCAGGGGTTTTTAGGCAGGAGCCTCTTTTTACAGATGTTTTTCCTGCCAGTTTCGCAGCCCGACAAGTTGCCGGTTATGGACTGTGGGGAAATTCCAGTCCGACCGCAAATGCAGATAAACCGGCAAAATTGATCGGGTTGCGAGATAAGGGGCCGCTAACAGTGCAGTTAGCAGCTCCCCAGCCTGCAGGGATGCCGTAAAAACGGCAAACAATTTAAGCAGAGTCGCTGACAGGGGGGTCAGCGGCACCCCAGCCTGCGGGGATGCCGTTGGAACGGCAAGAAATTCAAACAGAGTCGCTGCCTGTGGGATGCCGTTGGAATGGCAAGGAAGCAACGCTGGAGCCACTGACAGTGGGGTCAGTGGCTCACAGACGTTGGTCCCCAGTTAAGAAATGACTGGGACTCATTCAGCTCTATTTGGACTCAGGTGAGTCGGGCAATAAAGGGTTTCTCCTTATAATAAAAAATATGTATTTTAGACGTGTTTTTTCTTTAAGTAAAAGCTAAAGGCAAAGTGAAAAGTTATTGTTATATGTTCTGACAATGTTATAATTGTTTAAGCACAGGTTGCTATAATTTATTTTTACCCTTCACAGGTAAAGCTGTACACTAAATGTTGATTTAGTGAGCTTACACAGCAATAGCACGGGCCTATGGGACAGGCCGCGCCAGCAGCGCCAGACAGGGCTGCTTCATGTGTAAATTGTGCGGGCCTATGGGACAGGCTGCGCCAGCAGCGCCTGACAGGGCTGCTTCATATATGAAAGTGCCGACCTACGGGAGAGCCGTGCCAGCAGCACCTGATACAGGGCTGTTTCATTTGTGACATTACCGGCCTATGGGACAGCCGTGCCAGCAGCACCTGACAGGGCTGCTTCATATGTGAAGTGCCGGCCTACGGGAGAGCCGTGCCAGCAGCGCCTGATGCAGGGCTGTTCATGTCAAATAGTGCCGGCCTTAATGAAAGGCGGCGCCAGCAACGCCTGGGACAGGGTTGCTCAAATTCACACATATCTGCTCGCCCACAGAGTCGGGAGATGATTCTCCACCGGGGCTAGAGAGCAAGGCCCACAGAGTCGGGGGATGAATTCCTCACCGGGGCTGGATAGTGCGTTGAAACAACTATCCTAAATACAGCAACTGTTGTATACAGTGCTGCAAAGGTCTCCCTCTCGGAGGCAGAGACCAAGATGGGTCAGTATTCTGCTGACACTGAGTCTCAGGGTATGGCTGTGGGGCATACCCAAAGGGATGAAGGGCACGTGTCAGAGGTATCTGTCCTGACAATAAAGTTGCCGTCCCAGTAAAATATTCTATTGGGTTAAGGCCAATGGGTTCGTATCAGTATTTGTATCCTACGGCCTGCGGCAGCGCTTGTTAGAGTTACCTACGAATCACCCTCTCTGAGGAGGGAAGAGCAAAAGGTCAAGATGTGCAAGATGACTCCGGGCTCTAAAGATGTCAATAGAACAGACTCAAGCACATATGTGCCGGCAGTGAACAACGCCAACAGGGGGATGTGAGAGCCAGCCGCTGAATCGGTTATTCGGGTAGGTCTATTCTACAGGGGAAGAAGCCTGGCAGACAAATTAATTCGGCCAACAATGGGCAAAAGTCATCGTTCAGAACGCACCCCAGCCGCTCATCGGCAGTAGCGGTTCACTGGAGCTGGGGGCAGCATGATAGCTCAGAAATTCCATGCACCTTCCGATCATGCTCAACTAAATGTGTCTAGCACTTCCAAAATATGGGTAGTGCACCGTTCACAAGTTGTAATATTTACATTTGTTTGTACAACACACAAAGGGTAAAAATATTTGGTTGAGGCACAGCCGGAGCATTCCAAGTAAGTTTGGATTATGGCCAGGGTTTGGAAATTGGGCAGAAGTTCTCATGCAAACCACCCATGCAATAAGGCAGGATTGGCATGTTATTATGAAGAATGGAGAGTATCGGGCATATGAACTTTCCGAATGTAAAAACTTATTCCTGACTACAACAGATTCATAAGGTCAGAGATACATGTTATACAAATCCCATTACAAAGGTTATCAAAGACAATATAACTGTACTATAACAGTAAAGCTTTGCAGTATGGGATAAACTTTTGATGGTCATTGGGATTTACCTTTAAGTATTATTAGCCTTGTCTCCGCCTTGTGGCAAGAGATTGGGGTTATAGCAATCTGTTACAAAACTGAGTTATTTTCATTAAGAATAATTGGTAATATAGCAGCTGTGTTGCAGCTGAGCAAATCAAGGAACTGATATTGTGTAAGTAGCAGCTGAGCAAATCAAGGAACTGATATTGTGTAAGTAGCAATTAGATCATTGCTAACAACCTTGTGCTATTTTCAGCTGCGGCTACTTCAGCCACAATGATGAAGTAACAGTATTCAGCATTGCTGAACATGACAATAACTCATTGAACTTGAAACTCTAAGATGAGAAGTTCCAAATCAACAACTCAAAGGTAGTGGAGATTGCATGAGTTACCAATTCTTCAGTTGTTGGTATCAACTAAATATATACACTAAATGCACCCATGAGTAAGGGGTTTTGAGCGAATTATACATATTCTACATGCTCAAATTCAAGTTGCTACTCTACGATGGTGACATATGTTAGTCACATGATAATCAAGGGAAACATATCCTGTAATTAATCTCCTTGCCACTGGTGTATCATCCAGTACAGATCGATGATAACACAGAATAAGTGTTGGATCTCGAAGTCTGATGAAAGCATGGTTCAATACTTCATTGAATATCCATCATGTTAATGCATGTTTTTCATTCATTCAAAATATGTGGCACAACAGTGCGGAGAAATACTTTCTCGCTTCAATAGGAGGAATGGTCTTTATGTCTTCCTCATTTTTTGCCTCATTAGCCGGGTCTTAAAACAGTCTGCAAGACCTCGCTTGGGTTTGTACTGTCGGACTGGCCAAGCGTCCATGTTGCCTGCTTCATCGGGCATTATGGCACAACGGTATATGGTTATGCCAAAAAACAAGAACTTGCTGTTCTAACTGTGGTTCAGGAGACCAGCTTTTGCACAGTAAAACAATTATTGACCTACACATTTTGAATGGATTGACTTTTTCCTCAGGTTGTCACATCAAGCCATGAAGGTGCTCACTGCAGTGTGCAGGGATAGCACCCAAAAAAGCAGTACATTCCTATTGAGGGGATCAGAAGTGTTTTGTTAAGTGTTAATGTTACATTTAATACGGTACAGATTACTGACATTTCCAGTTCATTTTAAATGGTATTGACAATAATACAGTTATAGAGACACTACAGCTGCAACATAAGGGAACTACGCTCTCGGGTCCAACTGGATATCGAGTTGTTAAAAGATCTTGACAAAGGTTCTCCCACTACAAGATTATGCAGTTGGTTATTGAAAATGTGTGAACATTACTTCACCAAGGGGTTCCAGCTACATCCTTAGTTGTGACATTTATATCAGCACAACGACGGCACACATTGCAAACGTTGTGGCCTTGTTGTGGCCTTTTTTTGTGGCCTTGACAAACAATGTTTGTCAAGGCCACAATAAGCACATTTTTAGAGTCATTTATCCTGCAAATGAATTTATACATGTGGTGTCTTAGGATATCTTCTAGAGTACTGACTCCTGCAGCCACAAACATATTACTGGCACTACACCATCTTAGTTGCCTTAGCAGTGTTCTCATGGCATCGTTACATGCCACCTTTAGTCTATATAAAATATAAAAGTGGATAAGTCTCCAGGTCCTGACAGGATATTCCCTAGGACATTGAGGGAAGTTAGTGTAGAAATAGCAGGAGCTATGACAGAAATATTTCAAATGTCATTAGAAACGGGAATTGTGCCGGAGGATTGGCGTACTGCGCATGTTGTTCCATTGTTTAAAAAGGGTTCAAAGAATAAACCTAGCAATTATAGACCTGTTAGTTTGACGTCAGTGGTGGGTAAATTAATGGAAAGGATACTTAGAGATAATATATATAAGCATCTGGATAAACAGGGTCTGACCAGGAGCAGTCAACATGGATTTGTGCCTGGAAGGTCATGTTTGACAAATCTTCTTGAATTTTTTGAAGCGGTTACTAGGGAAATTGATGAGGGTAAAGCAGTGGATGTTGTCTATATGGATTTCAGTAAAGCCTTTGACAAGGTTCCCCATGGAAGGTTGGTTAAGAAGGTTCAATCTTTGGGTGTTAATGGCGGAGTAGCAAGATGGATTCAACAGTAGCTGAATGGGAGATGTCAGAGAGTAATGGTGGATGGCTGTTTGTCAGGTTGGAAGCCGGTGACCAGTAGGGTGCCTCAGGGATCTGTGTTGGGTCCACTGTTGCTTGTCATGTACATCAATGATCTGGATGATGGGGAGGAAAATTGGATAAGTAAGTATGCAGATGATACTAAGATAGGTGGTGCTGTGGATAATGAAGTAGATTTTCAAAGTCTACAGAGAGATTTGGGCCATAAGGAAAAGTGGGCTGAAAGATGGCAGATGGAGTTTAATGCTGATAAGTGTGAAGTGCTACATCTTGGCAGGACAAATCAAAATAGGACGTACATAGTAAATGGTAGGGAATTGAGGAATGCTGTGGAACAGAGAGATCTAGGAATAACTGTGCATAGTTCCCTGAAGGTGGAATCGCATGCAGATGGGGTGGTAAAGAAAGCCTTTGGTGTGCTGGCCTTTATAAATCAGAGCATTGAATATAGGAGTAGGGAAGTAATATTAAAATTGTACAAGGCATTGGTAAGACCAATTCTGGAGTATGGTGTACAATTTTGGTCGCCTAATTATAGGAAGGATGTCAACAAAATAGAGAGAGTACAGAGGAGATTTACTAGAATGTTGCCTGGGTTCCAGCAACTATGTTACAGAGAAAGGTTGAACAAGTTAGGTCTTTATTCTTTGGAGCGCAGAAGGTTAAGGGGGGACTTGATTTAGGTCTTTAAAATGATGAAAGGGATAGACAGAGTTGACGTGGATAAGCTTTTCCCATTGAGGGCAGGGAAGATTCAAACAAGAGGGCATGACATGCGAATTAAGGGACGGAGGTTTAGGGGTAACGTGAGGGGGAACTTCTTTACTCAGAGGGTGGTGGCTGTGTGGAATGAGCTTCCAGCAGAAGTGGTGGAGGCAGGATCGATTTTAACATTTAAAAGTAAAGTGGATAGGTACATGGACGGGAAGGGAATGGAGGGGTATGGTCTGAGTGGAGGTAGATGGGACTAGGGGAAAACAAATGATCGGCACGGACTGGAAGGGCTGAGAGGGCCTGTTTCCGTGCTGTAATTGTTATATGGTTATATGGTTATATGGTTATATGGTCTGTGCCGACCATGATGCAATTTAAAATATTTCCATTGCCTGTACATCTTCTATATCCCTCTATCCTCTAGCTGTTAATGTACCCGTCTAAATGCCTTTTACACGTTGTCTCCACCACATTCCCTGGAATCATGTTCCAAGCTCCTACTACATTCTATATAATAGTTATCTCACAATTCTTCTTTAACCTCCCCCACTCTCATCTTAAATCAATGCCTTTGTGTTTGACATTTCCAACTTTGGAAAAAGACAGACTATCTACCCTATCTATGCCTTGTAATTGTATTTACTTCTATCATCAGGTCTCCACCACTCCACAAAAAACAATCCAAGTTTATTCAAGCTCTCCTATGGCAACTACTCTTTAATCCTGGCAATATCTTCATGAAATTTGTTTGCACCTTCTCCAATGCCTCCATCCTTCCCACAGTGTGGTCTAACCATCATGGCCCGACCAAAGTTTTATACAACTGCAACATGACTCACCCACTTTAATACTCAATGCCCCAACTTATAAAGGCAAGTATGTTGTGCACCTTCTTTACTGCTCTACCTACGTGCATTGCCATTTCCAGGGAGCAATGGTCCTCATCATCCCTTTGTACATCAATGGTCCTAAGGCTGCATTGGGATGTCCTAATGCAGCCTTAGCAATACATCACCACTCGTTTACTATATACCTTCCTGACCACCCAATGTGCATCACCTCACACGTGACCAGATTGAACTCCACCTGCCACTTTTCCACCCATATTTCCAACTGATATATATCTAGCTGTATCCTTCGACAATCCTCCTCACTGTCTACAATTCACCCAATGTTTGTGTTGTTTGCAAACTTACTAAGCAGGTCACTTATCATTTTATCCAAATAATTTCTATATATCACAAACAATTGAGGTCCCAGCACTGAACACCAGTGGTCTTAAGTCAGAATACCCCTTCCTCCCCAACCCCAATCCAACTTTCTGATTTCCGTGGCAAAGCCAATTTTGACTCAAATCTACCAAGTAAGGTATCTATCCCTTAATGTTCTCGTTCAGCCTACCATGAGAGACCTAGTTGAATACTTTCCTAAAGTCCATGTAGACAACATCCACTGCCCTCCCTGCATCAACAATCTTCATCTCCTTCTCATAATGTGTGTAAGACATGACCTCCCCATCACAAACCCCTGCTGACTAAATCTAATAGATCTTTGTTTTTGCAGATATGAGTAAATCCTACTCCCAAGAAACTTCTCAATAGATTCCCTGCCATTGATAAGCACAGCAGCCGACAATATCTTGTAACGGCACACCAGCTGATAAAATCTCGACTTATTTGATTTGAAACACATCCCGTTGTTAATACAGAAAGCTTTACCTCTTTACAATGAATGACCTCTGCAGTGGTGATGAGCATGCCTTGCCAGATTCTGGAGAGGTCCCGTAAATTGAACACATAATGAAATTTTGCTGGTGTCGGAAGCATCTTCACTTTGACAAGTTGCCAGAGTTTGCGTGTGACGGGAACAAGTTGAGCTGCCAAAGCTGCAACCTCCTCAGTGAACCTCCGTTGCTTGCAGAAATGTCCCGCTGCAATCACACCTGCAGCCAATTGCAGATATCAACAGAGAAAATACAGCTAATTATTTAGGTGTGTTTTTGAAAGCAACATTTCTTAGCTTATTTTATAATGCACTCCCAAATTAATCCTAAATATGTAACAAAACATTTTAACCACTGACCACAATCAACATCCACTCCCTTTTTACATTTCTAGTCCTTGCTGTGAATGCAGACATTTGTTAATGAAACATCATTCTTATTGGTGGCATCTAGCATTTTTTGTCAAGTACTGAAAATCAATACACTCCTAACTTACCAAAGATTTTGTCAATGGAGATGTTTGAAGACAGTGTACAATTAAAAATGGCGAATTGCCTCTTCAGCCTTTGAGGAATATCATTCCGTCCTCCACCAGGATGGATCATTGCAGCAATAAACTGCATGTCCACAATATGTGTGAACTCTCCTGGCTTCTCCAGGCTATAGAATCCATTCTGTTCTATCAGCTGCCTCAAAATTTCATTGGTTACCTTCGAGCATGATAAGATGTTGTGTTACCAATATTTTCCTGCTACCACTTTATTCAATTTCAGTTGTACAATACAATTTCGATTTCAACAATACGCAAAAAATGTTCTCATCTCATTCTGTTGATCTATGAATTGTGAAGAAGGGTCTTGACTATGAATTGTGAAGAAGGGTCGCCTATCTCCTTCGCTCCTTAGATGCTGCTGCACCCGCTGAGTTTCTCCAGCCTTTTGTGTAACCCCCCCTGTTGATCTATGATGTGTGCTATCTGGAATTGGAATAGAACCACCAACTTAAGCACTATTCTGACTGAGCAATACATTATCACCCTCTGGTTCTAAATCCTGGAGCACTCCCACCTCCCACCACCTTGCCCCCAGCAGTAATTTTTCAAATTAGGTAGGACCCACACACAGGTCCCACCGCAGTCTATCTTTGCAGCTGCAGAATGAGCAAACTACTTGAATGAATATTAGATGAAACTTTACTATCAAACGACAATGTCACATTTTAATGATTTTTCTCCTGGGTTACATCCACCAATTTCTTGGAAATTAATGTTATATTTCTGGAGATGCCAGCTAAATTATTCAGGGCTTGCAACCTGATATCATAGCGACGTAGTGGTGCTGGTTTCCAATGGGAATGGTGACGGAAGCACCACACATCTCTGTCCTCCAGTTCCTGCGGACTTCCGCTGCTGGAAGTATCCGATTTTGGTGTGTGTGCGCTTTATCATCATTCCTTACAATGCTATGTACGGCAGTGATCGCAACTTCTACTGAAGTGTGGATGGCCGTTGGCTCACTAGAAGCTCATCCGCCCTTTGACAGGTCTAGTTTTTGGTCCTGCTGGGGGTCCACAGCCCCCTCCTCACCTGGCAAACCAGGTGGGGGAGATGGTTTAGTCGCCGACTATCCGACCATGGAGCACATAGCATGGGTTTACATGGCACCCGTGGTGAGGGGAACTCCCCCTGACCTGACCATGTGATATCATAGGTCAATTTCAATAACTTAAAAGACGAAGTTGACTTCATGCGCAAAGTCAATCTCTTGCTAAAAAAAAATGTAGTGATGACATAACTGTAACTTGGTTATCACAGCTCCAACTTAGCCATATAATGGAAAATAACATCTCATTTAACCTAATGCAGTCTTATCATACAATCAGTACGGTCAACTAGATAATTACCAGCTAATGCAAAGAATGACAACAGAGAAATAAACTGATTGAATATTTGACTTACCTGATCACCCCACTCATTAACAATAGGCATGCTGATGTCATCTATAAACACAGTCATTGTTTTTCCAGCTTGAGGTCCATAAACATTTCCCATCCTTTTGTCCACGTAACTTTCAACAGTTCTCTGGTTAAAAAGTCAAAGTACATAGATTTAAACTGAAATTTGAAAATTCTATTCTACTCTTAGGTTGCTTAGAATGTTATCAATCTGAAACCCATCAAAAATGAAAAATTCCATTATGACTATTGCAACTGGAACATGCTCCAGATTCCAGTATCTACAGGCTCTTGTGTGTCCATTGAACATGGATCAATCCTCTTTGGAAATATCTATCTATTCTCTGGCTCAAAAGGCAGTGGAGGCCAATTCTCTGGATGTTTTCAAGAGAGAGTTCGATAGGGCTCTTAAAGATAGCATAGTCAGGGGATATGGCGAGAAGACAGGAACGGGGTACTGATTGTGGATGATCAGCCATGATCACATTGAATGGCGGTGCTGGCTCAAAGGGCCAAATGACCTACTCCTGCATCTATTGTCTATTGTCTATAAGCTTCAAAAACAAAGTTGCTGATTAAAAAAGATGCAAGGGAATGAAATCAGAGAGGAATGACATGGCAGTCATTGATTCTGCAAGTTACATGAATTTCATTTGAATTACATCTGTCTTTTAATTCATTCCTGTTTTCCATAAGTTACACTTCCTTCAATAAGAGCTGTAGTTAATCTCCTTATCACAGAAGGAGAGGGACATTACTGCAAGAATATGAAGACATGTGGTAGCTTTAATGTAGCTTCAGCAAATAGAAATGTGCAATAGATCACCAATACATTTAATGTTCAATATTATCTCAATATCCTCCTCACTCTCTAAGATACCAAAAATAATTAACAAATTAAATAATAAATTGTTTTTAGGTGTTAAATAGCTTACAGGAATAATGGGCATATTTGGTAATCTTCTTTAAAACAGCCCCTCCAGAATGCTTTATCAATCAACAGATAGTCGCATGAAGCAATCTTTCAAGTGCTGACACTATTAAAATAACTGTGTTGTGCATGGACCTGCAATACATGTTTCAAATATGGCAACATTAATTCATTTATTTGTTACTCTTTACCTGAAACATGAGAGGTGTAGTGGCTGAGGAAAAATTAAGGCTCTTCTGCAGGTGAGTCTCAGTATTATATTTGGATAGGAAGCTTTTTATGATGACTGTCTTAGCAGTTCCTTGTTCGCCAGTCAAAAGTACACCCTGTGAAATGAAATCAATGAAAGTCATAATTGTTCAGAATTTCCTCACAGACTCCGAAGTGAAAAGACCAGTAGAGGATTAAGAAATGAACTACATGCTGGAAATGGCAGGCCTCCCCTGGAAGAGGGGTCAGTTTTCCTGGAAAATGACAAAAAGGGCAGATATTCCTCAATGAAAATACTTGACAACAGAAGGAAAATGGTTTGGCTAGCTCGCTTCCCAAGTCAAAATTCCCAGTTTCCATCTCCAGTGGGCTTGATATTGAAATGAAATTTAGATTCAAGACATGAAAAGATACGATTGGGACTCAAGAAAGACCTGAGGTAAGAATTGAAAACTCCCGAGGTAACAATGCAGCATGTGGTTTTACATTGACTTTCATCACGTTGTGTTTTGCTTGACCTATTTCATGTTTTGCTCTGACCATTCCTTCCACAGATGCTGCCTGAGCGGCTGAGTTCCTTCAGTACTTGTGTTTTGCTCAAGTTTCCAGCATCTACAGTTCTTTGTTTCTCTCTCTATCTTTATAAAACTTCTAAATAATGCATTCTCAATAGTGCTGATCAGCCACCCTCCTCCCTTAAGTGCTGCTCACAAAAAATGTTTATGTTAGATGGACTTGAACCATCCAATATCTTGATGCAAGGTCAGAAGCAAGGATCAGTGGTGCTTGGTGTTGTAGGAACATTAACCTTCCTTCTATGGCAATGAAGCAGGGAACTATTTTACTGCTTCTGATAGCAGGCCTGGCAGTCACCAAAATTGTTGCAAATTTTTAAGTTTTTGAATGTCTCTGACACTCAGAGGCATTTAAGCGATAAAATATGAAGCTCAGATGATAAAAAAAATATTTTTTAAATTATATTAACATTAAATGCAAAAATAAAGTTAGGTAAAAGCATAATGCACTGATAAATAAATAAAATCATTAAAACTGAACAAAAACATTTGTTAATGAATGAACAACTTCTAATTTTGATGTTCGTGGCCACACTATCATCATTGAAATCAACAGTCTTCATAATTCTTTCAATATGTTCTCTCATATATGAGCTATATTTATAATGATTATCCAGGCATCATGAAGGAGGTGAAAACTTGAATTTCATTCAAGGGCGATGTGAAGGCAGCAGAAGAATGATATGTATGCAGGGAACAGGGTGCAATGTTTGTCCAGTTGGTGGAATGAAGAATACGTCATATCTGTTGAAAATCCCAAACTACCAAGGCTGGAAATCTGAAATAAAAATTGAAAGTGCTTAAAGAGCTATGTCTGTAGAGAGAGAAACCCTGTTAATGTGTCAGATGAATGAACCTTCAACAAAAAACAGGTTTGTTTTAAGTTGCAGAGAAGGAAGAAAGTGGAAAGAATAAAGGTTGGAGAACAAGATCATCCAGGTTACACCGTTCTATTGGTGCTATCTAGTTAGACACATTGGAGAAACAAAACAGAGTGGGTGGCTACTTTGGAGAACAGTCCGCAAGAATGGCACTGAGCATCTCGCCATCAATCACTTTAATTCTTCATCCCATTTCTACTCTGAGCATTCTTTCTTCATTCTTAGCTGTTGAATGCAGCTGATTCAACAGGTCACACAATTAGGTTGAGGAATAGCACCTCATCTTTTGTCTGGGTGCACTGGGTCTCCTGAAACTCAAACTTAATTCAACAATATCAGATGAGGAACCCAAAACATTGTCTGTCCATCTCCCTCCACAGATGCTGCTTGACTGACAGATCCTCCAGCATATTTTTCTTGCTCAAGGTTCCAGCAACAATGGCCTCCGTGTTTCCAGCTTTTTTCTTCCACTTCTGATATAAAGTCATCCGGACATAAAACCAACTCAGTTTTTCTCCCTTCGCAGATGTTGCCCGACCTGCTAGTTACTGTATTTCCAGCATTCTCTTTAGTTTCAGGTTTTCAGCAACTGCTGTATTTTGGTCTCACAGTTTCAGCAGGTTATTTTCATTTATTCTCTGTCTCTAACTGATTTCACTCACCAAACAATTGGATGCCACCAAAAGCATTATATAACTCTGCCAATCTTGGTTTCTTCTTTATCACATACATTCCCTTTGTTCTCTCCATCGCTTCCCGTCTCTCCAACTTCAAATCCATTTATTTTCTCTCTTTACAGGTTCCCACGAATGGTTGTTGACTTGAAGTGTTATCTGTGTTCCTGCACAGTTGCTGTCTGACCTACCAAATAATTCCTCCTCATTCTGTTTTTACATCAGACTGAGTGTATTTAGCAATATTGTGATTTTTACCCGGTATTAATCTCCTATGAACTATGGTGTTTACCTTCCTATATTATGTTTAATTATGACAAACCAATTAATAGTATGCACAATGTAATAGTTTGAAATACCTTGTGCTGTTTAGCAACAATATCAATAAGAAAACTTGTCCTGACATTGTCAACATTTGGCACAAGGATCGATCCATATTCTGGAATGGTGTTTGGCGGATAAATGTACTCCTCCACTTGCGTGCTCCAGTGTAACCAATTCCCTGTGGTGCACAGAAACATGGACATATAGAAAACAGGAGCTGGGGTAAGGCATTCAACCTCACAATTCAACACAAATTATAACAGGTTTCCAAATCCAGGACACTGTTCCTGCTTTCTTCTCATTCTTTAGCCAGAGGATGAAATCAAACTTCTTTGTGAATACTGTACAGTCAATAACTTGTGTGGCAGAACATTCCACAGTTCACCTTTCTTTGGGTGAAGACATTTCTCCTCATCTCAGTCCAGAATGGCATATCCCATATCCACAGGTTGTGACTCCTAGTTCTGGACTTCCCAACCATCAGGGACATCCTTCCTCCATCCAGAATATTTAGTCCTGTCAGGATTTTCTAAATTGCAATGAGGTTACTTCTCATTCTTTTAAACTAACAAATATAAGCCCAATTCTTCTAATCTCTCTTCATACATCAGAACTACCATCACTGCACGAGTAGCCTTTTTTAGATAGAGAGACTATCTCACCAAAGCCCTGAACAACTATAGTAATACATCCCTGCTCCTGTACTAAATCCCTCACACTATGAAATCCAATATACCATTTTTACAAAGCAAAACTCTTTAAGAATTCCATTACATAATTTAACAGGGACACACAACTGCAAAGAAACATTTGACTGCAAAGACACATTTGACTGCATTGGTCAAATTGAAAGTAAGTTATTTCAATTGTACTATAACAGGTCTGATGATTAATCTCAAAAACATATGTAATTACTAAATCAACGACTAAGCTTCACCGTAAAGAAGAACATATGGTCAGTTACCATATGGATGCTACTTAATTATTTATTGTCAATTTTCATGCGTTTAATCGATTTAGTTCCATTTGAGAAACAAGTTTACCATAAAATAATAGTACAACAGATAAAATGAGGCACTTCAGCCTATTAAGACACTTTAACAAACCACTTACTCCCACTCGCCATGTTTTTGCTCATATCCCTGCAACTTTTGTCTCCTTCAAGTATTTTGGAAATTCCCAGTGAATATCGTGTCTGCAACACCAGGCCATGCACCTCAAATGCTAAGCTCTCAAGTTTCATTTTATTTGCTCCTTTTGCCAATTATCCTGCATCCGTGCCTTCCACTTAACACTTCACTGGAAATAGTTTATCTTCATAGACCATAGAATCTGTGGAATTCTCTGCCTCAGAAGGAAGTGGAGGCCAATTCTCTGGATGCTTTCAAGAGAGAGTTAGATAGAGCTCTTAAAGACAGCAGCATCAAGGGATATGGGGAGAAGGCAGGAACGGGGTACTGATTGTGGAGGATCAGCCATGCTCACAGTGAGTGGCGGTGCTGGCTCTAAAGTGCCGAATGGCCTACTCCTGCACCTATTGTCTATTGCCATCAAATCTCCCCCCACCTTCTTCTGGGAAAAAATAATAAAATTTTCAGGATGAATTGGTGTTTACAATTATTAAATATAAAAGCAAAGTTCTGTTCTGTTTATAAAATATTTATCTCAGCAATCATGGGTTAAGCTCTGCATTAAAACTACAGACAATTAATAAGATGTTAGTTCCTTCCATTCCCTCCTGGTGAGCTGCTGCAGATTTTGCCTCGATTACACGGAAGCGATGTTCTTGGCCCCATCCCTATTCTTAATGAGTCCTGGGTTTGTGCCAGTGTTGAGTGACTGCTCAGGTTCTCCAGGAATCCCATCCTTTTTTTCCTTTTGAAAGGCCTTGGTAGAACCATACAAGTTGAGGCCTGAGCTTGTTAGGCCCCCCTCGGTCATGGCTGACCATGGGTGATGCATCCTGGTTGGATGTAAGCCCGGGCGATGTCATATGGAGGACAGGCTGTTGCCCATGCAGCACATCCCCCCTCTCCACTTCGCTGATCGATCCAAAGGAACAGCAGGGCCATTACAGTTTGGCACCAGCGCCATCGCAGGAGCTGCCAGAGCGAGGTTGTAGACAACAAGGTTGTCTACAACCTTAGGGGCTCCGACACCGGATTTTCTTGAGGTTTACTCCTGGAGCCTTTTCCATGACTGGATATGACCACTGGAGGATTTAAATCAGAGTTTTCCCTCTCCTAGATGGACTGCCTTCCCAGGCTGACGAGCCCCATCTGCCCGAGACTCGTGGGGGTGGGAGTGTCTACCTTCCCGTGCAGATCTATAGCACCTGCCCACTGCCCATGGCCTGAGCTTAAGGGCATTCTAAATAACTCAAACCCTCAATGTTAAGACAACCAGCCCTAGTAAGGTTGAATTACTCCATTCAGTGGAAGTGACTGTTGTGGGAGCCAAAGAAGTTAAAATAAAATGTTTGTCGCACCCTTTGGGACTTTGGGGTCAGAAGGGCAGCGCAGCTTGAATGAGGGCGAGACCTTATTCAGGCTCAGAGCCAGGAGAAAGACCTCTGATTCACCCTTGCAATAGCCCATTCTAAATTTGCTAACCCCATCATTGTACAGTAGGATTTCCGGGCCGTAAATTTGCATCATATTTTCCAGATTAGCTTTCACCTCACTTGCTGGAATATTAGAAGTAACTCACCATTGGGGTCCACGAGGTAGTCAAACATCGTTTCTTCACCAAGGTAAGACATATCTGGCATATCTAATTTGATAGAAGCGTGATTTCTCAGCCAATATTCCATCTTTCTTCTATCATCCAACTCTAGAGTGGCACCAATACTCCACATGAGGCCAAAGGTAAACAACCGTTCCAGTCTCTGTTGAGTGAACTCGCCAGACTGCTCCTAAAAATGTTGAGTGCCATAATACATTGAGACTGGTTTCTATTTAAAAAGAAACCCACAAACGTCCACAAATTGTAACATTTTGAGGTGACCAGGAGGGTTGCCAACACTGTAACTAATCCAATTTAAAATCACAATTACCTGTAATACCTATTAACAAAATAATTAATAGATTTCTGTTGTAACAAAGAAACTAAACATCTATTTAGATAATTGCATTATAGTGTGCAGAGAGCAATAAACAGACATTGATTTCCCATAAAAGCATATTCAATGATAAGTGATAGCCTACTAAGGAGATACTGCACCTTTGGTGGTAGAAGACCTTCCAACATGTTAATACTTTGCATAATAACAAAGGCTTCAAGCATCTCCATCTTTTGATTTAAGGACTGGATGCTATAACGATAAAGCTCTGGGAAGACTGTTTCATACAATGCTTTGAGGATTTGAGCTTCATGTTGTGAACGTAACATTAACCAGCTCTGTGAAAAGCAGAGAAAAGCTTTAGGTCATAGTTTCCCCTTTTTTCCTGTATCAATCAGAAAATAAAATCTCCTAACAACCATCCATACAGTACGTGCAGCTCCATTATTATTAGTTTGTCCAATTTCACAGAGCTTTGTACAGTAAACAATGACACAAGAATAAAGGTTATCATTGTCAACCTTTCAATGATTTGTATTTAAACTTGCACTGGGATTTTTGTATTTTCACATCTACATCCGAATAATAAGCTATGTACGTTTAGCATAAACATAAACATGACCAAATTTTGCATCGTTCGATTTGCATCTTCAAAAGGATTTTCTGATTAGTGTTCAAAGTAGTCACTGACCTCCAAAATAGGCCTCCAGTCAAGTACAGAGGAACTCATGTACACCATCCCATTCCGAGAGACAGTGGCCGGAGAAGCATTGTCAATGTTATGAGGCTCAAAGATTATCTTGCAATTTGAGGCCATTGGGATACGATCTCCATTTGCCAAAGTAAGAGTCTTATTGTCATCGAGAACAGAATTAAGATTTTCTATCCAAATAGCATCCACAGGTCCGTCCAGTACCAGCCAAATATGCTCACCTATAGCACACACAGTGTAGAGTTAAATGATCAGGTCTCTTAAAAATCTCACCAATAACACAGTAAAGCAAGTTGCTGGAATCATTAAAATAATCTTAAATATGGATGCTGGGTGATTTTAACTGAGGAAATATTTGTACTGATAATGCCTGAGATAAGATAGTAATCTTTTTAGAAAGTACTGCTTTTCATCTCCTTATGCAAAATTAAATAAGAGCATAAAAAATGGAAGCAGGAGTTGGCCTTTCATCCCCTATGTCTGTTCTCCCATACAATTTGCTCTTTTATCTCTTGGGGTGGCACAGTAGTGCAGCAATAGAGTTGCCTTACAGCGCCAGAAACCCAGGTTCAATCCTGACCACAGGTGCTGTTTGTACGGAGTTGGCACGTTCTCCCTGTGACCGCATGGGTTTTCGCCGGGTGCTCCGGTTTCCTCCCATATTCCAAAGAGGTTCAGGTTTGTAGGTTAATTGGCTTCCATAAAATTGTAAATTGTCTTTAGCCCATAGAATAGTGCTAAAGGTAAGGGGTGATCGCTGGTTGGCACAGACTCGGTAGGCCGAAGGGCCAGTTTCCATGCTGTAACTCTAAAGTCTAAAGTCTAAATCTCAGTGTCATTTTCTGATACTAACCTTATAACCCTAAGCATCCAAAATCTATCAATCTTTGTTTAGAGTAGTTGAGCCTCCACATGCCTCAGTGAAGAAACTTCTTAGATCATATCTGAACGATTAACTTCTTATTTTGATTCTAATTATTATTCTAACTCGTTGATTTAGGCAGCATAGCCAGAGAAACAGCTTTCCTATATCAACCCTATCAAGCCCTATAAGAATTCAGTGTATTTCGATGAGATCATCTTTCATTCTTCTAAATTCTAGAGTTTAGGTGTGGTCTGCTCCATTTTTCTCCACAGAACAAAGCCAACCACCAACCCCGATATCCCAAAAAACAACATGGAGAGCAAAGTAGAGTCAGTCCATCTTGCTCAGTTCCTTAACAGTGATGCTGTTTGTTTTCAATGGTTCTCCCTCTCCCACATGACTTCTCTGGAGTGATGGGGTAACCAGGGTTCACTGGCGATATGAACACGATAAGGGCAGATACAGGAACTTGGTTTCAAACCACAGCTACACTTTTGCCAGACTTTCTAGGCAAATGGGATTGGACTAAATTTTCAGTGACTCCTTTAAGACTGATCTCACGAAAGGAGACAGGACTGCACTGCCCACTAGATGTTCTGTTGCTCTGCATTCTCTGCACTGATACCACTGATAAGGAGCATGAGGAAAACGCTGTCTGAAAAATATGAGGTCCACGGGATGATATGTGATCACGATCAGGGATAATAATTACATTTTTCCTCGGATAAAGTAGAAACAATTTGTCAACTGGTTAAGTCTTTCATGCGTCATGCTGGTGGGAAGCACTTTATTCAGTTTCCTACGACATTCACTCACCTTTCTTGGCCTTGAGAGTTTTTCTCCACAATATTGAAAATATTCCGTCAGTCCAGTCATTGGTGGCTACATCCAAACGGCCAAACATCTGAGCGGCAGTAATTGCTTTGGGGTTCATTCGCATCTCTCTGTGAGGTTGACCACACTCTAGGTAGCAAACAGAACATAGTGTCCTCAAGTACTCTTCCGACAGTGCTGGCAACTAGCATACAGGTAAACTAAAGCTGGTAGGACTGGAAACTGATGGACATCATTAATAGAAGCTAACTCTCTACCACTGGGTCTGAAGAAGGATCTCGACTTGAAACGTCACCCATTCCTTCTGCAGCATCCAGTAATGCTGCCTGTCCCCCCTCTGAATTACTCCAGCATTTTGCGTCTATCTTCAGTTTAAACCAGCATCTGCAGTTCCTTCCTACACATCGCTACCATTGGGGATTGGATTCAATTTCAGACCATGTTGATGTGTCTGAAAATCTCTTCTTTTTGCCAAACATAAAAAATCAGAGTTGATTTGAGTGAAAAATCAACTTTGTCCCATTCTGCATCCATGCAGCACTATCCTTTAATCCAATTGGTTTTACTTTTGATAACTCTATTCTGGTAATCTTCCCGATTTAGTGTAAGCTGTTAAACTCATTTTCTCTGATATGCTGTATGAATCTTTATGGTGCCTTGACAGTGTGAAGCTAAACAGCTTTTCTGAACATTCCTATTCCTGATTAGTATTGTAGTAAACATCTGTAAGAATCAATTAGTGTTCCCAAATGTGTTATTTTATGTTTTAGAGTATCAAAGTTCGACAGAAAAATATAGATGAACCTGGGAACCGTCTAACAAAGCTTCTTACAACAGGGATTAATAGAAATACGGAGTACAGCAGGACTCTGTTTAAAGGTGATGTGAACTTTCACAAATTATATTCTGCACTCTATCTTCCCCTTTGTTCTATCCATTGTACCTCAGTACACATGACAATATTAAACCTAAACCCAACACTTTCCCGACCTAAAGCTTTCCTGTGCACTGCTCAAGGCTTTTTTGCTTGTGTATTATTTTCCCAATTTAATTGCATCAGGGTTGAAATTTTTCTGTGGAAGATTAGGTGACAAGTTAAAACATGTTTTTATAGAATTCATGGAGCCATATGGCATAAAAACAGGCAATTCGAGGAGAGACTATTTTCAGGAAAGAAAGTATGTTGCAAATCATGATACATGCTCGAGCATGTTGCACAAATTGCACAGCAGGTAGACACTAACACCATCATATTTATATTTGAGTCAATGCACCAGCCTGCATTAACACTTCAGCCTTCCACTGATTATTTTTCTAAATTAGTGTGCATTTGCTAATAATTGCTACTCCAATTTTTAGCTGGTTGTTAATATATTAAATCCTACCTGTCATTGCCTTCATGAGGGTGTGAATACAAGTCGTCTTTCCAGCACCACTTGGACCCAACGTCATCATACCATGTCGTACGCGCTGAGTTTCAAATAACTGAATAACCTTCAGTTTCCAAGCTACATGTTTCACTAGACCTCCATCGTCAATCTGATAAGAAAGTAGATGGTACTTGAATAATTCCTGTGTTGCAATTGTATTTATTTTCACTTCTTAAATACTTAAAACCCCTAGTAATTTATTTCTCCGAGTTTGTTCTCTTCTCCAAAGTTACAATTATGTCAATTCCAGTCTGTCCATTTAGTAGTAGAGACATAGAGTCGTTGTGATACAGTGTGGAAACAGGCCCTTCGGCCCAACTTGTCCACACCGGCCAACATGCGCTAGCTACACTAGTCCCACCTGCCCACGTTTGGTCCATATCCCTCCAAACCTATCCTATCCATGTACCTGTCTAACGGTTTCTTAAATGTTGGGATAGTCCCTGCCTCAACTACCTCCTCTGGCAGCTTGTTCCATTCACTTACCACCCTTTGTATGAAAAAGTTATCCCTCAGATTCCTATGAAATCTTTTCCCCTTCACCTTAAACCTACGTGGACTGGTCCACGAACCTATGTCCTCTGGTCCGAGTAGTTCTCTGTATTGTTTAAAATCTGCCCAAGTGCCCTTATGAACTATTTGAATTTAAGTGAATTATCAATACCTGTTTGTCAATAGCTTCTTCAAGCTCTAGATATCTGGCCTTATCCAACCGGATGCCAGGAAACAAATCCTCTATCAGGCTAAGGAACAGTGGTTCATCCTCATCAATCTGGAAACAGGTATCAGAAAGTGAGAAAGAGCGATAACTTGCGTTAATAACACATGCACAAGTCCTGTGATTAATAAGAAAAGTATCAGATCAGGTATTGCCGCATTAAATAGGAATACAAACTGTAGGCCACTTGTCATCAGGGGAATTCAGCAGAAAAATACAGAAACAAAAGTTTGGTTGTTAATGAATGTTTTCTTGCACCAGAGGGGTAGAAATATTTTCTGCAGAGTTACAAATATACATTGAAATATATAAATTTGAACCTATTAGAAACATAGAAACATAGAAAATAGATGCAGGAGGAGGCCATTTGGCCCTTCAACCCTGCACCACCATTCATTATGATCATGGCTGATCATCCACAACCAATATCCCGTGCCTGCCTTCTCCCCATATCCCTTGATTCCGCTAGCCCCAAGAGCTCTATCTAACTCTCTTTTTAATTCATCCAGTTCATTGTGGCAGAGAATTCCACAAATTCACAACTTGGGTGAAAACGTTTTTTCTCATCTCAGTTTTAAATGGCCTCCCCTTTATTCTTAGACTATGGCCCCTGGTTCTGGACTCCCCCAACATTGGGAACATTTTTCCTGCATCTAGCTTGACCAGTTCTAGGAACATATTTGCACAAAAAACTGTTCAGAAATGTCAAATATATTAAATTGTACCTGGAATATTTTGCACAAAAATATCATAGCATTCTCTCCATTTATCCAAGGTGCTCACCTGTTTTCCCCACAAGCTCCCTTCATGTTGCCCCCACCTCCGCTACTTACCTCCACCCAACATTCATTGATATAAACAATGATTCCCTTTCTTCAGATTTCATATGTAGTGACAGATGGAACTTAATCCAGACAGGTACAAGGTAATGCATCCGGGAAATCAAATTATCTTAGGATGTACATAGTAAGAATATTGGCAGCATAGATTTACGGAGAAACCTTGGGCTGCCAGTCCAAGTGGCAATGCAGGTGGATAAGGTAATGAGAAAGACATTTGGTATGCTTGCCTTTGTCGGCTGAGGCATTGAGTATAAGAGTTGGATCATCATGTTGCTGTTGTACAAAATATTTATTAGACCAGTAAAGGAAGAATATGGGACAAATATTGTTTAAACATTGTAACCACTACTTCCTGAAGCAGTTCATTCCAAATATTCACCACCGATAGGGAGAATGTGGAAGAGATTCACCAGGTTGTGGTGAATGAAGGGCTGTAGTTATAAGGAGAGATTAGATTGACTGGGTCTATTCTTACATAAGTTTACAAAATTACTAGGGGCATAGATAGATGTCATTTTCGAGGTATTGGGGTGTCGAGGACTAGAGGGCATGGTTTAAGATGAGTGGGAAGAAACCTAAAGGAGATGTAAGGGGAAGAAGGTGGTGAATATTTGGAATGAACTGCTTGAGGAAGTAGTGGTTACAATGTTTAAACAATATTTGTACAGGTACTTGGTGAGGAAAGGAATGGAGGAGTGGAGCTAATGCAAGAAAATGGGATTACTTGGTAGCACGGTCAGCATGAACGAGTCTATTTTTCTTGGTCAGGCCCTCACATACGGCACAGCCTTTCAAGCCATACACATTTCCACTTCACACTCAAATCAAACCCTTCAGGACAATTTTCTCCCAGCACACAAGCCATGGTTTTGGCACGAATCATCAAGAAATCCTCTTAAACTGTGACGCACCATACTTCCTTTATATCCGTAATCACTTTGCTCAATTGAATTGACCATTCCATCTCCTCCAACATTGCTCCCAGGGGCCTGCTTCACAGTGGGCATGTCAATTGATCACACTTTGTCAATTCAAGATCATAGTACATTTGTATTTAAAGCAGAAAAACTATCTTATAAAATATAAAGGTAACAACTTCTTTAAACTGCAATTAAAACAAATGACTAGAAAAGTGAATAACCAGTTTGGAGAGGTTCATGTCTCGAAGGACTCCCATAACGATCGTAGATTCAGTATCTTCAGGCCTGGCTCGCTTTGCAGCTCCGAGAGTCCGTAAAACAGACAAAATATTGCGGAGTCCAAAATCATAATGCACCTGAAACCGGACAGTGATAACCATGAGGTCCAGAAAGTTTGTCGTGAATTTTAATAAACAATCAGTTTCTTGACCTGAGTTTTGGAGATTTATAAAATATGGCTTTAAATTTTGCTGAATTCTACTTTGATCAAAAGCAAAAGCTGGAGATCTGGATCAAAATCGTTCATTTCTCCATAATTATGCTTCCTTAAAATAGCTCAGATGAGATTTATAAATCATCTTGATCACTTCCTCTCAGAGGGCACCATCATCTTTTGTGTCTGCTTTCATGTTATTATCTCGTCTGGAATCTTGCCAACTGCTCACTGGTCGACAGTTATAGGTTTGTCTCTTTCACCATTCCTGATGAGTTGGCAACTTTCCAGTTCTGTAGCACAATCCTCGTGCTCTCTATTTACCTTACAACATAGGTGGCTATTCAGTCCACAAAGTCTACGATGATTCTCGTAACATTCTCAACTATCCCATTCCACTCTTTACTTCCCTGTAATTCCTTCCCTCAGATGCTCTTCCAATCCTCCCAGATTCCCCTGCCATCCATGTACACTTTTATAGTAGCTATTTAACTTACCAGCATATCTCTTGATGTGTAAGGAAACTGGAATGTCCTGGGGGAAATCCATGCAGTTATAAGAAGAATATACAATTTCCACACAGAATGTACCCAGGGTCAAGACTGGACCCTAATCAAAGGACCTGTCCATCAACAGCACTATTGCTGTGCTATTGCGCAACACATTTCTAAAAATATCTGACGGTTCAAGTTCACATTCACGTTTATTGTCACATGCACCAATTAAGGTACAGTGATATTTGAGTTACTATACAGCCATACAAGTAAAAAGAACGCAATTTACAATAAATTTAACATAAACATCCACCACAGTGGAATCATCATTCCTCACTGTGATGGAAGGCAATAAAGTTCAGTCATCTTCCTCCTTTGTTCACCCGTGCTGGTTGGGGCCTCGGAACGGGGCCGTTGCCGACGTTCCACTGTTCAAGCCTTCTCGTCGGGATGATGGAAACTCCGGCGTCGGGACGGATCGGAACGCTCCACCGCATGGAGCTCCTGAGTCAGCCTTTTCTTACCGGAGACCGTGGCTTCACGGTGTTAACGTGCAAAGGCCCGCGGTCGGAGCACTTCCACAGCGATCCTTGGCAAAGGATCGCCCGCTCCGCGATGGTAAGTCCGCACTGTGCTTGCGGCTTGAAGCAACGGGTCGGTCTCCAGGAAAGGCCGCACCAATGCAGTTGTTAGGCCGCAAAGGGGGAGGATGGAGAAAGATCACATCTCCGTCAAGGTAAGTGACTGAAAACGGTTTCCTCCTATTCCCCCCCCCCCCCCACATAAAAACATACACACTAAAAATAACAAAAAAATGTCAAAATAACACACAGGCTGCTGGCGAGGCTGCCATCTCAGCGCTACCCGGTGGTGATATCAGAGGTATTATTATTTCCTTTCAGTCTTCCTTCGATAAGCTCAGGTACATACTGTAACATCAGTACCACATCTTCATCATTGGCTATCGTCTAATTGCTCCAACCCTTCCTGTTGTGCTCATTTGCTCTCACCACTGCAGTTTCTTGTGAAAGTCAAGGCATGAGGCTCATTTAGTGTTTCTGCCATTTCTTCATTCTTCACCGTTTTCAATCATTGCGCACCAACTAGAGCTGCTGCCTCGCAGCACCTGAGACCCAGGTTCGATCCCAACCTCGGGTGCTGTCTCTGTGGGGTTTGCATGTTCTCCCTCGTGGGTCTCCCCCCAGGTGCTCCGGTTTCCCCGAACATCCCAAAGAAGTGTGGGTTTGTGGGTTAATTGGCCTCGGTAAATTACACTTTGTGTTCAGGGAGTGGATGCGAATGTAATATAACGTACAACTAGTGTGAATGGGTGACTGATGGTTGCCGTGGACTTGGTGGCCTGTTTCCATGCTGCATCGCTAAAACTATTGGCATTAACTCAATTTCTTTCACTCATCTTTCTAAATTTTATGTTTTCCCTTTCGCCAATTTAGTTTATTTATTTGATTAATTTGTTTCCCCTCCCTACTTACACCCGGCTATTGAAATTCCTTTGCATTGTTATGATTGGGATGGGCTGCTCGTGTTAATATTTTCTTGTTAAATCTCACTTTAATTTCTTTGCCCAAACAAGGTTCACAAGCTGCTCCAGCACCGCTTTACTCACTACAGAGAAACATGCCACGTATTCCAAGAGCTCAGACTGGCCCACCAACCTGTTTGGAAAGCTGCTCCTCACACAATTTGTACAGCGTAAAGAACTTGCAAGCAAGGGTGACATTGTCTATGAATCCACAGCTTGCCAGCTTGACACGGATGATGATCTGCCGATCAGGCACCATCATTGCCACTGACCGGAAATTAATCTTGAGGTTTTCAGGAAGTTCCTGTCTCCCAGCATAACCTGGATTCTATTAAGTGAAAGAAAATAATTTAATACGATCTAAATCGGAAATTATAAGTATATTGCATTCAATGGTCAAAACAGACAACTTTAAAACACAAGTGAGTTTTGGTGTTGCTTTAGTATTGTCACCTGTATCAAGATACATTGAAAACCCTTGTTTTGCGTGCTTAACAGGCAAAGCATACCATACACAAGAGCAAACCAGGGAGAGCAACAAGGAAAACAGATACAGAAAAAGTGCTGATGCAAAATAAACATCCAATGGTCACCACAAGGTAGAATGGATGATCAGGAGTTAACCCTTATCATATAAGCTGTCTTCTCAAGAATACGATTTCAGCAGGGAATCTGGTGACACGTACGTTTGCTGTTTGAGTTCCTATACTTGAAAAACATCCATCTCATTTAAAAGAGAGCAATGGACTCATTTGCACCCATGCATTTATCCACATGCATGGTATCAATTTGTGAAAACCATGTGCTTGAAAGGCATGTTAAGAATACAATCCCCATCACAAATTAAGAACAAAAAATTGAAAGATGCAGAGTGTGGCGCATGAAAATTGTTGTGTGGCTCATGTATATTGTTATGAGTAGCTATTTGCTCAATGTTGATTGGGTCACTTCTTATTTCGTGTGGAGTGGACAGCCTAAAGTTGTTGGACAACTTGTTCTATTTGATGTTTTGTTAAAGAAGGAACTGCAGATGCTGGAGAATCGAGGGTTACACAAAAGGCTGGAGAAACTCAGCGGGTGCATCAGCATCTAAGGAGCGAAGGAGATAGGCGACGTTTCGGGTCGAGACCCTTCTTCCTTTTTTTCCTTCTATTTGATCTTCCGTTTGTGCACGTCGAGTTGATTAGTCGAAACAGGGCGGACCACGTGAAGGTTGCAATCTTCCACCCCGACTGGGTCACCATTAATTTCAAGTGCTCTAGTCACCCAGTGAACTATTGTATGACATTGTATGAGCTGTGCTTCAGTTCAGATTTGAGAGTCGACGAACAGAGAAATGTGCAACGAGATGCCGGTTGAAGTAGCTAAGGCATGTACAGTAACAACAACAACAACAACAACAACTAGAGAGCAGTCCTGAGTTACTATTTACCTCATTGAAGACCCTCAGACTATCATTGATCGGACTTTGCTGAACTTTATCTTGCACCAAAGTTATCCGCTTTATCAAATATCTATACACTGTAGATGGCTTGGTTGTAATCATGTATTGTCTTTCCATTAATTGGTTCGCATGCAACAAATGCTTTTCACACATGACAATAAACAATAAACTAAACATTTAGAGTAAAAGATATTCGGACAGGATATGGGTTGGAAAGGGTTAGAGGGATAAGGGGAAGGCCCAGTAATATGGGAGAGAGACACAAAAAGCTTGGAGTAACTCAGTAGGACAGGCAGCATCTCTGGAGAGAAGGAATGAGTGACGTTTCGGGTCGAGTCCTTTCTTCAGACTATGGGACTAGCTTGATGGAGCATCTTGGTCAGCATGGACGAGTTGGCTGGAGGGCCTGGTTCCGAGCTGTAGGACTCTATGAGAAGGTCTCAGGGGATCAAGAAACCTGCATTATGCCTTGAAAATTGTGAATATGAATAAAACTTTGTGAATCTAAGTTGACCTACATTGTTCATGACTGACATATGTTAACTTACAAGTATATGAAAATCATAAGTTCTTAAAGTGAATACATACTGTATAGGATTGCAGTTCTCTTCCCATTAAAAAAAGTAGTGTTATGTCTGTGCAAAGGTTTATGGCTTGAATCTACAAACCCATTCATGTTTCTTTGAGGTCGATGAGTTATTATTGATTATTATTGATTTAAGATGTTATGTCGTTTGCATAGCTTAGCAACATTGTCTGTGTGGTTGTTCAGTTTTGTTCAGAAGATTAATTGTCACCATGCACGTATTTCCTTGAAGCTCCAAGTTGAAGTTAATTTACCTCATAGTATAATTACAAAAACCCGTCACCACATTAAGAAGATGCAGTAAAGCAAATCTGATGCTGGATTTACACTCCCCAGGGTCCCAGCACAAACAATATATAGAAGACACAAAGACAGAGATGCTGGAATCTGGAGCGAGACTCCATCTTCCACCGTGTGGTAATCTATTTCAATACTGTCTAATGGTATTATCCTATCACAATGTAATATTCACATCCAGACTGTGTAGAGTTTAGACATCCCCCCTATTGGTAAGGAAATCCTACCCTTAATGTGGAGTGGAAATCAATTTGAATCCACACAAAACCATAGTCACATTGAATGGGGGTGCTGGCTCAAGGGGCCGAAATGCCTGCTCCTGCACCTATTGTCTATAGTTTCCCAAAAAAAAAGTACATAAATTTGCAACAAACACATTGATATGAACCTGAGTACTCAGCTTGCCCTGTACCTGAATCAGTGTGTTAGGATATTTTTAAAGAAGCTTTACATTCAACTTTATCCAGCGCCCGCCGGGGGCTCCAACTTTGTGACTTTTGGGCCTAGAGCAGGACCGTACATCGCCCGGCGCGGCCTCAATGGCCGTAGGACTTAACATCGCCCGCCTGGGGCTTCGGCATATCGGGAGAGAAATGGTGCGGGAGAGAGAGAAGAACTTTGCCTTCCATCACAGTGAGGAGGAGAGTCACTGTGATGGATGTTTGTGTGAATTGAATTGTTTGTGTGTTTTATTTTATGAATTGCTCTGTGTGTATGGCTTGTAGAAACAGAATTTCGTTCGAGCCTCTCTGAGGTTTCGAATGACAAGTAATAAAATCAATCAATCATAATAATCCCACTATTAATTCTTTCCACATTCCTGACACTTCCACTATCTATCATTGAGCTTGAAGAAAATTCTAATCATACAATGATGGATATTTAGCTCGGAGGACGATCATATGATGTATCTCTAAGTTGGTATATCTTCATATAGAAATTGAAATGGCATCATGATAAACAAATCTGGACCATTTCCACCCAATCAACTTTTCTTTTAACCTAAAACATAAACCTGACAACTTCACAAAAATGTTAGATACTTACCATTGTAAGGAAGATGCCAAACTCTGGATTAATTTCTAACGTGTCATTGTCTGTGAAGACAAAACTTCTTCTGTGTTCCTTCTTGCAGGTCAGGACAATGGCTATTTGCTGAGCAGCCACAGAAAGTACAGGCAAGTCAATCCGATTAAACTCGTCAAAGCATCCCCAAGACCCTGATAGGGACAGTCCTAACACAACAAGTAAAAATAGCTTTCATTATCTCAGTCTCATTGTGCAACAGTTAACTGTATTAATCGGACATTCTCTTCTATTGACTACCTTTGAAGATTCGACCAAGGCCTCGGAAATCCATCTGGTCCGAACAGTTGAACACCACCACGTACTTGCCAAGGCACTTGCCCATATCTTTGACTGTTTCAGTCTTTCCTGTGCCAGCTGGTCCTGTAGGAGCACCACCCATATTCATTCCAATAGCCTGCGCTAACGTGATGTAGCACCTAGGAGAAATATTCACAGTGCAAATGAATTAAAAACTGACTGCCCTCAAGGGAAAACATTTTAATGAAGATTAAGTTAATTATTGCAAATGTAAACTAAGAACAGAAAATGCAGGAGGTACTGTAGATGATATGTGTATACACCTTTAATTGATAGTGACGATGTCCATGCTAACCGCTCCCCCACCAGTTGGTATATTTGTAACCCACACGCCCCTAGCTCTCTCTCTAGTGATCGTGACAGACCACGTACAGCCAGGGCTATATATAATGTATGCTTAATAAAGTAGTGAAGACTTTAAGGTGTCTGTGTACCTTCTCTACAGCTACCCAGCAGGTTGGACACCATCTGTCGAGACCATTCTTCAGACTGATGAGGGGGTGGGGGTGGGGGGGGGGGGGGGGGGGGGGGAAAGAAGAAAGGAAGAAGTGGAGACAGTATGCTGTGGGAGAGCTGGGAAGAGGAGGGGAAGGAGGGAGAAAGCAAGGAGTACCTGAAATTGGAGAAGTCAATGTTCATACCGCTGGGGTGTAAACTACCCAAGCGAAATATGAGATGCTGCTCCTCCAATTTACGGTGGGACTCACTCTGGCCATGGAGGAGGCCCAGGACAGAAAGGTCAGATTCGGAATGGGAGGGAGAGTTGAAGTGCTGGGACTCTGGGAGATCAGGTTGGTTAATGCGGACTGAGCGGAGGTGTTGGGCGAAGCGATCGCCAAGCCTGCGCTTGGTCTCACCGATGTAGAGCAGTTGACACCTAGAGCAGCGGGTGCAATAGATGAGGTTGGAGGAGGTGCAGGTGAACCTCTGCCTCACCTGGAAAGACTGCTTAGGACCTTGGATGTAGTAGAGGGGGGAGGTAAAGCGCAAGTGTGGCATTTCTTGTGGTTGCAAGGGAAAGTACCAGGGGAGGGGGTGGTTTGGGTGGGAAGGGACGAATTGACCAGGGATTTACGGAGGGAGCGGTCTCTGCGGAAAGCCAAAAGGGGAAGAGATCGGAAGATGTGGCCAGTGGTGGGATCCCATTGGAGGTGGCGAAAATGTCGGAGGATTGTTTGTTGTATGTGGCGGCTGGTGGGGTGGAAGGTGAGGACAAGGGGGACTCTGTCCTTGTTACGAGTAGGGGGGATGGGGAGAGAGAGCAGAGTCACGGGGTATAGAAGAGACCCTGGTGAGAGCCTCATCTATAGTAGAAGAGGGGATAGGAAGAAGCCTATGCTTGTCAAGTCCTACCCCAATTCTTCACCATTAACAAATGCAAAATTCAATAAACTAAACTAAACAGACAATTCAAATAAAACTACTCCAATCAAGCTATTAATACAAAAATAAAAAAAATAAAAGAATAAAAGAACAAGCACCATTAACATCTGTGAGATTTACATTCTCCTTCCTCATTACTGTACTTTTCAAGGATATATCTTTTGTCAGATCTTTAGCAGCCTATTGCAGGTAAACCATAGAAATCCTGCCGGAGAAGTGGGTGCTTGTACCCATGTCAACTGGGCTGAACAGACGCTTTCCAATAAGAAGAGAGAGTTGGATAAACAAGGAATTGCAGATGCCAGAATCTTGCTACGAAGAAGAAATAGGTTCAGAAATTAACCAAAGATTTCTCTCTACAGCATGCTTGAGTACCAAGATTCAAGGGTCCCAAATGCTGGACTTGGTGGGTTAGGATGTGCTAGAATGGCCCTCAAAGCATCAAATGTAGCAACAAAGCACTGAGTCCACACATTCCACTGATACACTGCCACAATCAATCAGTCTTCAGGAATTTGTGCAGGGTGGCAAGGTACATACCTGTCAGTGAGGGGAGTGATAACTAGTCTCTCAGTACATCCCAAAAACTCATTTTGGTAAGTAAAATCCACATCAGTAATCACTATCTTCATTTTATCAGCATCTTCATTGAAGTAGAACCTGCACTGTTTCAACCATTCAAAGTCAGTCGGAGATTTTATCTGCATCCGGCACTGCAAGAAATTAATATTTTAAAAAAATAATCAGATCTCACTTTGCTCTTTTGGTCCCAACAAGGAACACATCCATTTGTGTTAAAACGTAATTTAATTTAATTTTATAATTTTATTTAATTTTATTAATGATGGGATTCTCAGCAAAGAATCTCCTCAACTGAGTTGTAGTTGACTATGTTTCATCCCTGTTGAGTGCTGTAAACTTTGGGTCTCTTTTATTGTGGTTGCCTTGGAAGCGATGGGACAAAGGCTCACAAAGTTGTCCAACAAATTAAGGGGAGTGCCTCATGAAGGAAGTCCAAAGAGATTGGATTAATACTCTATAGAATTAATACCATGTCAGTTTCTGAGGAATTTTAACAGGGTAGATACCGACAGCATGTTTCCGCTGCTGGGAAAGCCTGGAACTAGGAAGCATAGTCACAGAAAAGGAGAAAATGATTCAATGATACTTTAATGATACTTTATTGTCATGTGTACCTGAGTACTGTGAAATGCGTAGTCTTGCGTACAACCCGGTAAAATCATGGTGCAGGCATCACCTCAGCAGCACACAAGTGTCACCACGTTTTGGTGCGGTCAAAGTTACAAAACATAACCTTGTGCAGAGATGAGGTGGGATATCTTTCTCGATCCCAAATAGCTATAGAGGCTGTCATTAAATGTATTCAGGGCTGAGATAAATATTTATCTGACCAATGGAGAATCAAAGCTTAAGAAGCCTGGAGTGGCCAAAAACAAAGCACACTTATTAAATGGTAGAGCAGTCTCAAAAGTGCCAAATAACTTTCTCCTGAACTTTTATTGTTTGCGGTAATGTTCTTTTTGGATTGTGATCCATGTCACACTTGTGAAATGCGTACTTTGTGTTAATATCAAGCCAAGAAAATTCATTGCTCACAATATCAACATATTAGTAAATACTATTCAACAGAAACTCGGCCAAACCAGACAAATGAATACAAAAGCAAATCAGCCATTCCCTCCCATCTTGTGCAAGGCACAAGTCAGGAATGTGAAGGAATAATCTTCACTTGCATTGACAAATGAAGGTACAATAACACTGAAGGAGACATCATTCAGGATAATGAAACTCAGAATATTAAATCTACCAACTTTAATTCTCATTTCCTCTGGTTTTGACACATACTGCTGGTGCTTGTACCATTCATAAAATGTAGTGACTTGGCAAGACTCCTTCAACAACAGTCTCTGTCAACCAAATCAACCGGAGTATCAGTCCACTGGAATGCCATTTTCTTCAGGCTCCTCATTATCCTGACTTGAAAATATACCATTATTGCTGTGTGAAAAGTATGGATGTCCCTGCCCAACAGAAGCATGAGAGTATCTTCATCACAAGGACCAAAGAGATAAGGCGGTTCACTGCCGCCAGTGAGGAACCAACAATAAACAGTGGCTTTGCTGTGATGTTCATATTCCATGAATTTATAACAATTTTACAATATAATTCACTAAATGCAATTGGGAGTTGTATGTGTTTGTACCTTGGAAATGTATCTATGAAAATAAACTAAGTATGGTTAACAAAAAGAGAAAAGGAAGAAGGAAGATGAACTTTTTTGGAATGTAACCTTTTGAATAAATATTTTATAGTGATGCAAGTGTGAAGTTGACCATAATTTACAGCACATTTTTCCCAAGTTGATTGACAGATAGATGGAACAATCTCTCAATCTTTTATATGGATTTTATTTAATCTTAGAAATGTTTTTTCTGGAAATAAAATGTATTCTGCATTGAAGACACAAAACAAATATGTAATTAATTTAAAAAAATAATCAAAGGAAAAATATTACATCCACCCGCAGCCAAAAGTCAGAAAATATATTTACCAGCTCATCGAAGATATCTCTTTGATGGACGTGAATAGTAATTAAAGTTTCATATTTCACACGCTTATTAACATCTAAATCTTTGGTTGTTGTGCCAATCAGTATATTGAGCATTTCCAGAAAATATTGGTTTGTTGTCTGCATGATTTTGCTGTCACCTTTTGCAAGCCTTAAAGCATCTTGCGCATCTCTGGTCCAAATCATCTGGATGCCAAGAAGGCCGACCTGTGACAAATATAATCTTTATTAATGATCACATAGAAACATAGAAAATAGGTGCAGGAGGAGGCCATTCGGCCCTTAGAGCCAGCACCGCCATTCATTGTGATCATGGCTGATCGTCCCCAATCAATAACCCGTGCCTGCATTCTCCCCATATCATAGAGTTACATCACATCTTTTTGATTACTACATGGAATAACACATTTGACTCCAAAGCAGTGTTCCCACAATTAATTCTGATTCCTATTCCATGCTTTCCAAGTTAAACTTCCAATTAATTAATTCACCAAACTAGTGCTTCAAACATCAGTTGGCACCTGAACATAATAAACTCAGCTCCCCTAGAAAGCCAACAGCTTGCACACTAAATATGTGTAAATCGTATTCAAGGAAGCTGACAATTTATTTTTAATTTATTATAGAATCAAAGAAACTTTGACAATTATTCTATTGAAAAGAAAATTAGAAATACTTTGTTAAGTTTGAAAGCAGATCACAATCAACTTTCAAAACTTCAAACTTATATTGAAATTAAGAACAAAATCATATTCTCATCATCTGATCTTCCAACCTACCTGAGCACAGAAACCATTCAGGAAATCAATAAGATTAAAGCGTTCCTCTTGTATTACTTCAGCAGCGGTCCGAATAATGCTGTGCAGAGAACTTTGAGACTCCATAAGCAGTGAATTCAGCCAAACTTCCACATTCCCTTCTGTGACAACTGGGTTATCAAATTCAATGGTGTCCCCTTCTCTGGAGATTGCAGCCAATATGTGGTCATAGATCTATACGGCATAGTTTTGGACAGTGACCCAAAAATGTGGTGGAAGAAATGCAAAACAAAATTATGAATTGGTAAAATAGCAAATTATCAAAGTAGGAGGAAAATAATATGAAAGGAAAGGAACAGGAGTCCATCAATTGACCCTTCAAAACTCAACTTCACTATTTAATGAGCTACTGATTATGGTGGATCTATGAAAAAGAGCCCAATGGCCTACTCCTTCACCTATTGTCTATTGTCTATCGTGAGCCCAACTTTGCCCAATAACTTTCTGCACTTTGGGTTATCAGAAAGGGAAAACTTCAGGACAGGAGGTTGTTTTATATAATAAATTCATATTGCCACTACAAGGATCCAGTTCCCACGTCCCAGCCTTCTCTCCATATTCCAGCACATTCTTTCTTTGCAGATACATCTAGCATCCTTTTCAATGCTACAACGGATCTGCCCCTGGCAGAGCATTGCTGACCCTAACCACGCATTGCATTAAACAGTTTCATTTTACTTCGGAGACGTGAGTGACTTCGTGAAGACCCCGCCAGCACGCATGCGCGACATATCGTCGCTCGCATTTGCAGTCGACTGCTGGGGGGGGGGAGTGCGCTCCGCTGCCGGCAGCTTCAAAAAGGCCCTCAGGTAAGTTTTCACTAACCTTGAGCTGGTTAGTTTTTCTGTACTTGATTATACCTACAGGAAAACGATGGATAGAAGAACGAAAAAGAAGGCTGCGCTGAAGCATGCCTCTCAGGACCGCGGGACTTCAGAGCGAAGGCAGCGGCCAACATCCCCGGAGCTGACCGCAGAACCGGCAGCACCCGTAACACGGGCCGGGAAAAAAGCACGGAAGTTGGGGAGCCCCGCTCAGTCGGCAGGACCCGACTCTCCACCACAGGTCCAGGGAGCTGCATACTGGCGGGAGGACCGCGCGGGAGCAGGGTAGACAAGACCCCGACTCCCTACCGCTTCAGTCTGAACATAAACAGACCAGCGGTAAAAAGGTGCGGAAGACAGGGCCCGCCTCAACGGCACACCCCAACTCTCCCCCGTTACAGTTCGTAAGAGGGCGGACCGGTGGGAAAACCGCACCAAAGTCGCGTAGCCCCGCTGGACCCCAACTCACCACCGCTTCAGTCTGCTGGATTGCGGACCAGTGGGATAACAACACAGGAGTCGTGTAGCCCCGTAGGAGCGGCTAGCACCGACTTTGCGTCGCATCAGTCCCGAAGACCCGGGATTGGCGGCAAGCCCGCGCGGATGTCGTGTACCCCGCTGGAGCGGCTGGCACCGACTCCTCACCGCCGCAGTCGAGACAGACAGGCGGAAGATCCACCAGGAAGTTGTGTAGCCCCGCAGGAGCGGCTGGCACCAACTCTCCACCGCTTCAGTCCGGAAGACCGCGGACAAGCGGCAAATCCGCGCGGGAGTCGTATAGCCCCGCAGGAGCGGCTGGTACTGACTACCTACCTCAGTCCCACAGACAGCACCTCGACGAGGTGCGGACTGTCGGTAGCGGCCCCATAGGTTCATCAGAATCTGGGGAAGACAACTTGCACGGAGCGGCGGCGGTCGCATAGATCGTATGGAGCGCATGGTCGAGCAGCTGCTGGAGCGGGACCTACTCCAACAGGAGCGTGCGTCCCAAGGATCACGGAGATCCACGGCAGGCCCCTTGATAGGGCTGTCCAACTTCTCTCCCTCCTCAATAGGGAGTGCAAGAAGCCAGGGACTAGCTGACTTCGAAGAGGGGTTGGTGGAAGATCCAAAGTTGCAAGAGATGCCAGAAGAGGAACTTCTGGGGATGGTATCAAAGTTCGCCCAACCATCCCAGAAAGGGCAACCTCTTCAGCCGAGGCTAGCGGATAGCATAAATTACCTGGCGACTCACCAGCTACAGGAGCAGGTAATTTCGGAAACAACCAATAAATACATGGCTCCGGAAAATTGCGTGTCGCTGAATGTCCCTACCGTAAATACGCCCATATGGGGTAACATCAGCCCTGGAATTAGGGCTCAGGAATTAAAAATCCAAAGGATCCTGAAATTACTGACCTCAGGCATCACGGCGTTTGCCAGGTCAATAGACGGTACGGATATGACGGAAGAGCAGCAGGGTGCATTAGCTCTGATATGCAACACCCAGTACGAAATCAACTGTTTTCGGAAAAGCTCTATCCGTCCTACATTAAACCCCAAGTTTGCGGGTTTGTGTAAGGCCAACGTTACGCCGCCACCAAGACAATTGTTTGGTGATGACCTGCCTAAACAGGTAAAAGATCTGGACGAGGAAGCCAAAGCGGTTGGGTTGATAAAACCGCCTTCCTCCAGCAAACCACCGGCGTACCAGGGAGCATCCATATGCAACAGCGAACAGGCCTCGGGTTCAACCTGACAGAGGGACAGGAACTAACCCTAAGGTCTTGCCTTATCAATAGAGGCCTTTTTTAGGTCAAGGCCCACAGCGACCAGCCTGGAAGATGCGCCAACCTCACATCCCAGCAACACAGCAACCCAAGAAAGGCCTGTTGAACAAGCCCCACCGGTAACCATGGAGATAAGGGGGTCTGGTTCCCTTGGGAGTGCTGCATGCAAAACCTCACGTAGGAGGGAGATTGCGTCTGTTTGGGGATGCATGAAGTTCTACAACTTCTGACACTTTCATATTACAAAGTATTCAAGGTTACGAAATTGAATTCATAAACGGACAACTTCCCCCAGCTCAGCATGTACCTAGCCGGAAATTTGTACTTTCTCACAAAGAGAAAATGGAAGGACATGCAGAACTATTAAGATTATACACCAAGGGGGTTATAGAAAAAACGATATATGAACCTCTTGAGTTTGTATCTAACATCTTTACTAAAACGAAAAAAGATGGTGGATGCCGTATCATAATTGATTTAACCCAAATGAATACTTTTGTACAATATACCCATATCAAGATGGAAACATTTGAAACGGCTAAGCAACTGATTTCCAGAGGGTACTTCATGGCCTGCATCGACCTAAAAGGTGCATACTATTCAGTACCTATACATAAACATCACCGTAAATACTTAAAATTTGTCTGGATGGGGCAGCAATGGCAGTATAAAGCATTACCTAATGGACTTACAACAGCCCCCAGATTATTTACCAAAATACTAAAACCAGTATTGGCGTCTCTATGAAGACAAAACCACATAGTCAAGGCATATCTTGATGACATTCTGATTGTGGGAAAAACTTTGGAATTAGATAATATTATTTTACTATTCATTTTATCACCTTCATTCTATGTCCCATAATTCATGGCATCTCTGTCAACAGGAATAATTTCCCTATGAACTTTTACAAAATTTAAAAATCTCCATCAGATCCCCTGACACTTCTGCCAGTTTAGTGAACTGCATTCAGTGATGGAGTGGGTGTGGATGGAGAATTAAAATGCAAGCAATAAGGTAATCATACAATATAGTTTCCCCCACCATTGAGTGATCGCTTTAACACTATTCAGTCTGCCAGGAAGACTTTTAGCTTCCAATTTTCCTTCATTTTCATTCCCCATTCCGCATCCACTCATTTTCATTCCGTAATTTTCCTTAATTTTAATTTTCCATTCCGCATCCACTCCATCATCAATGTGGTCTCTTACCCTACAAATCTCAACATGACCTATAATGTCATCCTCCATCTGAGCACATTACAGAGCACGTAACTCAACACTAATTGCAACAATATGCAGCCATTCCAGTTTGTGTCAGAACTAGCTGATTCTCATCAATTTGTAACATTAACTCAATTTTCTTTCTCATGTTATGTTATTTAACTTCCTGTGTATCTTCAATATTTTCATCTCAGATCCAATTCCCACGCCCCTGCCTTCTCTTCATATTCCAGCAAATTATTTTGTGTTCTCCATTTCATATGCCAGCACCATTTTTCTCACTTCTTCATTCTCTTTCATCTTCATTAAGTAAGTAAGTAAGTAAGTAAGTAAGTACGTTTATTGGCCAAGTATTCACATGCAAGGAATTTGCCTTGATGCTCCGCCCACAAGTAACAACATGACATACAGTGACAGTTCCGAATGACTCAGAAAACACTAAACATGAATGATAATAAAACATTAATTTTAAAACACCATTGATCAAGCATGTGAACCAACAAAATACCAGATCAAAGGGAGGCTACAGATTTTTGGCTGTTGAGTAGAGCAACTACTCGTGGATAAAAACAGTTTTTATGTCTGGCTGTGGCAGCTTTGACAATCCAGAGTCGCCTTCCAGAGGGAAGTGATTCCAAGAGTTTGTGGCCAGGGTGAGAGGGGTCAGAGATGATCTTGCCCGCTCGCTTCCTGGCCCTTGCAGTGTACTTGTTATCTGCAACTTCTCCGTGCAGTTCAGCTGTGATCAATAAGCCTTCACCATCCTCTCTCAGCTACATGACCACCATTACCATGATTCTGCCTCTTGGTTTCCATCCCATCCCAGGCATTCATTTTGTTCTCTCCACCCAAATTCATTCTCTGTGACTTTAAATGTTTGATTTCAAACTTCTCTCAGTTCTGATGACAGGTCATTGACTTGTAATGTTGACTGTGCTTGTTTCTCCACAGATGCTCAATGAACTGATGAATATTTTTCACCATTTTCTACTTTTACTCCTCACAAACCAGGGAGAACAACTCCAGCTTCACCAATCTCTCACAGCCAAGAATCATTCCAGGAAATTTCCTCTTTTGTCTCATCAAAGCCTGTACATTCCAGATACTCTGTACATTCCCAGATCTGAATCACTGTCATATTTTAATACTCAATTAACATGACAGAATTCATCAAAGTCTTTACATATTTTCTAAAATGTGGAGCCAAGAACAGGACAAACTAGAATTGCACAAAGCATCATTATGATTTCCTTGTCACCCTTTATAAAGCCCAGAAACCTGTCTATTTTTCAAATACTTTCTCAATCTGCTCAGCCATTTTGAACAAACTTTGCAGATATCCCCATATATTTTAGTGGTGTAATCCTTAAAGAATTGATTATTGGTCTAGAATCAACTGCTGAGGAAGAGTTCCCAACTTTTGCATGTCTTTATATGTAAACCTATTTCCCAAAAATAATTTCTGAAAGGATTCACTGTTATTTTTAATCTTGGTCTCCACAAGCCGCTGATATAGCTTTATCTATCGACCCAATTCATTTCCCTATAATCTCATAATATCTCATAAACTTCGATCACATAATCCTTTAACAGCTTAAATTCCATGGAATACAACCTGGAATATGAAATGGTGAACTGAATTATAATATTTAAACTTACTAGTTAAGTTGATGTGCAAGAATTGCTAGAAATTTCCAAAATATTTCCAACTTTACAAATATATTGGCTTCAGTGTTACCACTAAATCATGACATTAATCTAATATCTACACATGTTCTTCGTGACCTGTAATGTTAGTGTTTGACGTTAATAAACTGAATGTTTTCTGAAAGGAATCCACTTTATCAGCATAGATAAGGTAATGAATAATTCAAACTCACCGTCTCCTGAAACAGGACTGATTTAATATTGTCAAAGACATTAAGCAAATGAGATTGTATTGTATGGGAATCAGATGCTTGGCCGAGGATCTCCAGCAGAGTGGGGTCTGATACAAAGAAGAATCTTGGAAATATCAGCCGTTTCTTTTCCAGGTAACTGATGGTTATGAGTAGCCAGAGAAAGTAGGAAAAATAAAGCAGAGCAAAAATAAATCTCAGTTTCAGTAAACAGTGCTTTCCCCACATCTCTGAGAAAGTATAAATAATCTGTATTTAACCACAAGAAAATCTAATCAGATAAAACGCGTCTGAATCTGTACATTCCCAGATCTGAATCACTGTCATATTTTAATACTCAATTAACATGACAGAATTCATTCTGAAAGAGACAGTAAAAGAGTAGAGGCTAGTGAACTAGATGATTAAATAATAAACAATAGAGGATTAAATCAACCCTCAGTCTTTCGCATCTGTGCACTCACTAAAATGGCTCAGTCACTTTAATCACTATCACTAAATCTCATCACTACATCATCTCAAAATTAACTCTGTGCTTTACACAGTTCCAGCATTTACCCAGTTAATGATTTCTGACATATTTCAAGTTGCTCCAGAAGATGTGGTAGCAGCCGGACCATAGCTTCATCTCCCATGCAACACTGAACCACATTAGGGACTTCATGGGCACGATTCATTATCTTCATCCATGACTTGTCAATATTGGAAAATCTCTTTGCTTCCTGTTAAGACATAATAGATTTGGTAGATTTATCTTTGCAAATCATTCTGGTTAATGCTTTTTAGAACAAAACCATAATTTCCTTATCCAACATTTACAATTTTGCAATTTACAGTTTTACAATTTTTAAAAACTCCTGCCAACCAAAAATAATCTTGGTCCATCAGTCTTTTTTGGGTGATAGGAAGAAAATTGATTTAAAATCTCAGAAAAAATATATATAATCGCCTGGTTCCAGTAGATGACATTACTTTGGAGATGGGAAAACATGTTGGTAAAGATTTTTTCTTCCAAAATACTCTTGCTATATAACCAAATGGAAATGAACTCCTAATGCACAGAGCATCCTGCCCGTCTAGTTAAGGTTTATATCAGAATTCTTATTTTTTTGCATGATCTGCAATTATGTTTTCCTGATTCCTATGTGAAGCAATAAACAGATTTTTAATATTGAGATATTTCACTTAGTTCCTCATTAGTGTGAATGTCTCATTCCAATGAACAGATGTGACATCATTACATCTGATTCTGAAGAATCGTCACCCATCCTTTTTCTTCAGAGATACTGCCTGGTCTGCTGAGTTATTCCAGCACTTTGCGTCTTTCTGTGATATAATTACAAGTCAGTTTCCCTGAAGACTGATGCACTTTGGATGAGTAAGGTACCATTGCCTAAGGTGCATCACTGGTATCAAGCATCACCTTGAAGCAACATAGAAACATAGAAACATAGAAATTAGGTGCAGGAGTAGGCCATTCAGCCCTTCGAGCCTGCACCGCCATTCAATATGATCATGGCTGATCATCCAACTCAGTATCCCGTACCTGCCTTCTCTCCATACCCTCTGATCCCCTTAGCCACAAGGGCCACATCCAACTCACTCTTAAATATAGCCAATGAACTGGCCTCAACTACCCTCTGTGGCAGAGAGTTCCAGAGACTCACCACTCTCTGTGTGAAAAAAGTCTTTCTCATCTCGGTCTTAAAGGATTTCCCCCTTATCCTTAAGCTGTGACCCCTTGTCCTGGACTTCCCCAACATCGGGAACAATCTTCCTGCATCTAGCCTGTCCAACCCCTTAAGCACCACCACCAATTCTGGTGTGAACCATTCTCCTCTGGTGCTGTTATTGCCCAGGATATCCAGGAAATACCAGACCCTGCCTCTAATTTACTCTCCTACCACTTCCCTACCACTTTCCTGGTCATAACAGTTCAATGTAGACAAATTAGAATCGCAGAGGCTCAAACACACTTGATGGAACTAAGTAATGATGATGCTGGCACAGCTTTAGTATAATGCAGTTCCTTTGCTTGCTTTGGCGAGGCTGCTTACTGTCAGGAATAAAACAAATGTTAGGAATTCCCCCCTTAATCCAAGAGTCTTGTAACACTATATAGTCATCATTTCAGATACATTCATGCTAACCTTTGGTAGCTGCTTGGCAATATCTCCACCCACAAACACTGCTTCCAGATACACCCATAGGTTTTGTACAGTCAACCAGCTCTCAATTATATCTATTGTGGAGGATAGGTTGTGCACCCACTTTTGAATAAGTTCTTTAAATGGACCATTGTACCTAAGGAAACAAAATACACATATTAACTAAATTAAAGGTAGACAGCAAATGCTGGAGTAACTCAGCGGGACAGGCAGCATCTCTGGAGAGAAGGAATGGGTGATGTTTCGGGTCAAGACCCTTCTTCAGACTGATGTCAGGGGAGTGGGAGGTACAGAGATAAAATGTAGTCGGAGACAATAACGGTGGGAGAACTAGGAAGGGGAGAGAGGGAAGGCAAGGGCGACTTGAAGTTAGAGAAGTCAATGTTCATACCGATGGGCTGTAAGCTGCCCAAGCGAAATATGAGGTGCTGTTCCTCCAATTTTTCACACTGACAATGGAGGAGGCCCAGGGCAGAAAATTACTTGGTCTGTGGTAATAATTTATTTCCAGTTTCCCACCATTCAGGATATATAGAGGAAATTTAGTGCAATAAAAACCCAAGAGGGAATTCAGAACAAATATCGTCACTCAAAGAATATCGATTACGTGGAATTTGGGCTCAAGGAAACAAATAATCTCCCTCTGTTCCTATTTCTTCTGGTCTAATTGTCCCCTGGGCTGAGTGGAAATTTAAAATGGCCATTGCAGAGAGTGGTTAAAAAAAGGCATGTTCGTCGTCTGTTGTGAAATGATTACTGCCACCAACATTTCACTCCAAATTTACTTAATTAATTGAATTTAAATTCCCTCATTACCACAAAAGAACATGATTGTGTTCCTGCATCCAAAATTTCAGGCCACTCGATGCCCGTCCAGTAAGTTAACAGCAAGGTTTCTTGACCATCGTAGCATTAATAATATTATCAACTGCAGCTGTATGAACTTGACATTTAAATATGAATATCAGATGAGATAAACTTGCTCAGCTCCTTTGTCACTAAATGAATACATTTTAACTAATACAGATCCCCAAAGGAAAGCTTAATATATCTATTAGAAATGCTAAACTAAATTAGCAAGCATAAGTCATTTACAAAAATACAATGATCAGACTCTAATAACTATTGTTTTCAAACTGAAAACTTATCCTAGCTAAACCACACTACTCTTCATTCTTTCTTACTTCAGAGTTTCCAACCATTCTTTTTTTTTCATGGCGCACAATACAAATTCCGATATTTTACTGTATTGTTTGAGAAGATTGATCGCTTGAAGTTCAATTTAATAAAATTGTCCAAAGCTAATTGATAATGCTGGTTTATGTAGCCAAAATTCAAAAAGCTATCTTAAAATATGCCCATGTAGTTAAAATGAACCATTTCAGATCCTGCACCTCTCTACCGCCAGCACATCCACGTTATTTTGTTCATGCTCTTCAATTAAACTCTCTCCAACCTCAATATATTGAAATTTTCCACTTAGTCCTTTTTGGAACTGTGAATATCCTCGTCATTCTCAATCTTCCTGACCTTGTAAACTCTATAGATTGGGTTACAAGTTTTGTATTAACTGAATCCTAAATGTCAATCACTCCCATTACCCTTCTATTCATGACCTTTATCAAATTCTCGTTTCCCGAGTCCTCATTTATACCCGAGGCTTCTTCATATGTCTTTCCAATGAAAAAATAGTTTGAAAGTGTTTAATATAAATGCTTCTCAGTTAAAATAATCGTGCAAGAAATAGTTCTTCGATTTCCACAAATCTACAGTAGTTCATCGAGAAAGCGTTGACTAATATACAATGAAATTAACCCTCAATGTTGAATATTTATTTTCCGATATGTATGACTCGCAAAATAGATGTTTTAATAATAAATAAATAAAACTGCCTGTAGTTAGATAATAATCAAGTTAAACACTATCTGGGGGATTAATTAAGGTCCAGACAAAAATATAGCAAAATAAATAATTTCACTTTTCATTTTTGTTGTTTAATTTCCTTTTATTCTTGACATTTTACTAATCCATTCAAATACAGGGCATGCACGCAGATCTTACCTGTTGTTCAGGAGGGAAGCAAGAACCATTAAACTATCTTCTGCAAGTGAGATGATCTCAGATGTGTTGTCACCGCGGAGAAGCAGCTCACCACGTGATTTAAAGTTGGCAAATGTGAAGTATCGATTATCCCACTCTGCTAAGACTAGCTTCAGCTTCTGTTCAATATCTTTTTCTTTCACAGCACTGATGCAAATATCCTAATATCAAAACACAGTAATTATCAGTTCACAAGTTTCCTCAACTCACCTTGTGACTGAAACCGGTCAGTTATAAATCAGAATTGCACAGATTCAACATCTTTCTTTGAAAATAAGCAGGTTCTTGGATCATATGAAATGATCCCCTGTCAACTATAAATCTGGAGTAGGGGACAGCCTGGTTCGTGGTTGGTGGTGAGGCAAGGCAGAGGTCAGCATGGGGATAAGTTCAAATGGAGGAAAATGAACAACGTTTAAGTCTGCCAGTCGATACTGCAGACTGTGGTTTAGATGCCCAGGGGTAATTAGTTGAGCCAAGTTAGGGATGGAAGTGCAGTATAGACAGGGCAATAGTGGGCTGGGAAAGATAGTATGAACAAGCCTGAGTGCATGTGTTACTTTAGGAGACACACCCATGGCAGGTTCCCAGCAGGTTCCGACCACGGCCTGCACCCCAGGCAAGCACTGTGGTAGACCACACCACACTGTGGGTTCCTGCTTCACTAGATTGCAATTGCAAAAGGCTGGGCGTCTTTGCGAATTAGCTCCTAAAACACACATGGGGTCTGGAAGGATAACCATGAGCTTACTGTGAGCCTACAATATTCAATTCAAATATGTTTACGTTGGTATTGCATTGCATGTGGAAGGTGGAGGTGGGAGTCGAGGAAGAGGTGGAGTGTTACTCATATAGCTCTGAAACATTATTAATAAGGGCAAATAATATTGAAGGAGAGTGTTATGGTCACCAGTGGCAAAAACTGCAGAAAAGTTGTGCAAAGGCGTGGAGGGATCGTGCATAGACGGTGGCCCTTATTAATAATGTTTACACGATGTAAACAAGGAAGCCTGATTTGCTGTCTCATATTCCATGTGCAGCCAGACCTGAGGTGTTCAAATGATGCAAGGAGCAATATATGCATGAAGGGGACCAAGTGTAGATCTCTTGTTGTTTCCAGAGTTACCAACATAGATGACCAGAAAATAACCTTTTGGTGAGGATGGTCCAGCTATGATTAAATACACAAGAGGCAAAAAATAAATAAAAGCAGCCCTACTGACCAAAACTATTGGAGGAACATGCTATGGTCACCCGTGGCATAAACTGCAGAAAGGTAGAACAAAAGCACGGAGGGATTGTGCACAGAAGATCGCCTTATAAATAATGATTCAGAGCTACGTCTGTCACTTTAATTAGAACCTATCAGACATGAAGCTAAGTGAAGATGCTCACTTAAGGATTTTGAAAAGGAAAGGGAATTGGCAGATGGAACTGTTTGTACAGCTTCTATAATGTATTGGTGCAAGCAATAACAGAAATATATTCATAAGAATCATCAGATAAATTATTGAATTAATGGAATTAGAAAATGGCTTTGATTTTTAATTTCTTCCCACTATCCATGCATTGTTCTTTTATTAAATTCACTTTAAAGTCATTGCTGATTATTTGATCATTTGAAACAGTTCTCCAGCATATGGAAAATGCAGCAGGAAACAGATGTGTTATAACATTTCTTCTCTGGTTATTTTCATGAGAGGAATTTAAATTTGACTTCTGGAATGACTTCTTCATCTTTTAACACAAACCATTGATAGAAATTCCCTTCAATTATTAATTTTCTACAAATCAGAACACACCTCAATTTCTTCTTTGTACTTTAGAAGTGGGGCTTCCATTATGTTGGACAATTTAAACGTTTCACTGTCAACGTCAAAGTCTTGGTTCATGACACGGCCAATGCCCTGCCAATGACGAGGCATCAAAGCCTTATTGGACATCATCTCCAATAGGGGACAACTTTCATTGAAGTCATCGATGGTCTGCTTTAAATCAAGGTAGGCTGGCCATTCCTTCAAACCTCGAGGCAGTTTGCGGCATCTGAAACGTATCAGCAACTATTAGATTCCCATCACTTCAAACAAAACTTCCAATGGGGCATAGTCTGCAAATGCATTCATATATTGCTACTATGACCAGATACTTACACTATGCTTTAAATCAGATATAAGATCTTTAAAAATAATATCCACTACCTTTTCCAATGAAATTAACCAAAGGGAAATACAGCCAATCTGCTATTGCCTAATTTTTACCACATTGAAAGCTCCTCCAGAGTCATCCACTGTGTATTAACAAAACTGGCATCAAATACTTTAATATGAAAATTGGAGGTTTAATGGCTTTGTATAATTTATTCATGGCAGAAAAAAAAACCTTTCCAAATCAGTGATTGAAACCATCTGGAACTGCAAGGGCAGCCAACCATTCTGATTTGAAAATAACCTCATCCAGAGTCAGAATCCTAGAATTCCTTCCAAGTGGCATTGAGAGCTCTTTCACAGCACAGACCACTGCGGTTCAAGAGGGTGACTAATCTTCCCAAGTGCAAATTAGGAGAGGAGAATAAATGTTGGTTTTGCAATCTATATTCACATCCATTAAAGCAGCCTCTTATTGATGGATTACTAGATGCTGTTCAAAGGTGAGGTTTAACTTTCCTCTTGAGCCAAGTTCTGAGGTTAGGAGGAGCAATCGTGTTTCGTTTAATTTCTGTATCAATTCATGTCCTCCTGATTGATTCCACTGCCCAGATTGTGCTGAAGTTTTTCCAACTCTCCGTGTGACTCTCAGGTTGTCCACTGCCACTACACACACCCTATGTTACTGATAATAAACCATCATGGCTAATAAACCAATTTGCCTTGGCCCTCACTTTTGATTTGTTATAATATGTATTGGCCCTCCCATTTGACTTGTGTAGTGACACATACCAGTGCCTTTACGAAACACACCAACATACAATAAAATCAAGCATACCAGTTCTTCTCCAAAGCAAGCTCATTTAATATAATAGCACTGGACTGAATGCTAATCATAATTAGCTTGACATGTGGATAGGAAACGTTTAGAAAGATATGTACCAAACATGGACAAATGAGACTAGCTTAGATAGAGCATCTTAGTTGCCACAGATGGGTTGGGTTGATGGACCTGTTTCATGCTGTATGATTCTAAGACTCTGTCTATGTAATGAAAAGTTTCACTGTCAACAGTTCATCAATAGCACAAATCACAAACTTCTGTTAAACTCACCAGCAAATAATTATAAAGAGTAGAGGCTGCTGAACTTCGTTAGCAATCGCATCAGATTTAATCTCATCAGAAAGGTTTTAGTTCTTTAACATGAGTAAGCCATAAATTTTTGACAGAATTTGCTGACCTTTCAGCTTGTTTGCTGGGCTCAAAGCAAATACAGTAGAAGTTTGGAAGGTTTTAATTTTGTAACTACGAACACAAATAATTAGTGAGGGGATCGTTCCTATCGGACCTTGGGCCAAAGACTAGCTGACTAGTAGTTAATTGCCATAATTGCCAGCATTTCCATTTTTTTGTTGCGAGGGGTAAACTTGGATGGATTGTAAAATTCTCGCCAAGCCAGAATTAAACATTTCAATATCAGCATGGGTACCAATTCTTGTCCCCAGCATCAACACATTCTCAGAAGGATGGGTTCATTCTCTACTTAGTGTCACTAACGAGTTAATTTTGATTTGTTATTAGGTTTACTTGCATAGAAATGTCCTGCAGGAATATTAAATCTGCACATATAGTCATGGAATGCATTGAAATGTATATCTGGCACTTTGAGACAAAGAACAAAACCATCAACTCCCATGCAAGATTTAATAATTAACAGCATCAATAAAACATATTTATTGAAAGATTTGCAGAAATAAAACTATATTCATACTTCATTAAAAAAAAAGGATTTAATTACATGAGGATAAGTTACTGGAATGTAGAATGTGTTCAAATTATTTGGAAAATTTGTAATGAGGAACTTTTATCCCCATATTATGTGTATCAGAACATTTGTCTTTCAGATTTGGCTTTGTTGTTTTAAAAGACAGATTGGCCTCATTTCTGAAACACCTGCATGAGGTTTGATCCTGGCAAACTATACATTATGATAAATTTAGCAGACAATTCAAAATGGTTGCCTGTTTTTTTCTGCAAATACTTTACTGCTCTCAATACATTCATGAGTATCATCGGAAGACAGTTGCATAGAAAGAAGACAGTTAACCTGTTCTGAAATTCCAGCAGCTCATTGTTTATCTTCTCTATGTTCACCTCGGCCCAGAGAACTTCAAAGTAGCTGTTCACTGTGTTGATCACATTATTGTGAAGGCCATAAAGCTTCTGTAAAAGGTTCAGCTCCTTTTTTACCTCCAGCAGCTCAGGGCATTGTGTAACTGGCAGTCCAAAGAGCTCCTCTCCAGCAGTGCAGGTGTTAAATTTGCGATATAGGTTGTCAAAACGATTCTGAAAATGTTTGACAGGATACATTCTTATGAGGATTTTAATCGGAACAACTTAAGTCACCTGAACAATCCCCAAACTATAACACTCTGTTCAGAGATGTAGTTTTGCAAATAATCTTAATTTACCTCAGAAAATATATTTGAAGCTTTACTCGTGATGTACAAAGTTGTTTACAGTGCCTTTACGTCTTATATACAAGTAGTAAAATTATAAAGGAAATGTCTCCCTAGAGACTACCTCAAATAACCCTTTAGCTTCACAAAGAGGAAAAAGAGATATCCTTGAAAAAAGGAGTCAATTCAAACTAAATATCAGGTAATTCCTTCACATTGTAAGGACTGTGGGAAACACATTATTTCATGCAATGCAAAGGTACCAAACTTTCTTTTTAGTTTTGTATATGAAAACCTGATACAATATTTCCACTTGAAGATTATTAAGGGCTTGTACACGCTAGAGGCAGGAAACATGTTCCCGATGTTGGGGGAGTCCAGAACCAGGGGTCATAGTTTAAGAATAAGGAGTAAGCCATTTAGAACGGAGACGAGGAAACACTTTTTCTCACAGAGAGTGGTGAGTCTGTGGAATTCTCTGCCTCAGAAGGCGGTGGAGGCAGGTTCTCTGGATGCTTTCAAGAGAGAGCTAGATAGGGCTCTTAAAAATAGCGGAGTCAGGGGATAAGGGGAGAAGGCAGGAACTGGGTACTGATTGGGGATGATCGGCCATGATCACATTGAATGGCTCGAAGGGCCGAATGGCCTACTCCTGCACCTATTGTCTATTGTCTATTGAAAAAACATACTTTTAAAATTAAATAATTAAATATTTCCAGTTATTAATTAAATTAAATTTTGTGCATGAAATATATATTTCCTGGCACATAATGTTTTCAGGATGGTCCCTGGTGAGACTAGATATTTGCAGTTTTATTCATTGTATTAACCAGCATATTATTGGCAACATCTCCACCTCCGAGTTCAGCATATCACAAACATTCAGATATATTTAAACCGTTTGATGATAATACAACTATCCGTATAAACTAACATGGTTCAAATCTATTCTGTAGTCTTATCGAATTAACCCACTTTTCTTGGGGGCCTGGCGGACTTGCAGATGTGAATGTGCACAGGTGAACTCTTGTGACTCATTCTACATTGAATGTGTCTAAATTGGTAAATATTAGCAAAGTCAATGGTATTCGTAACTGTTTTGATGCTATAGCAGTTAGCCGACTCATTAAACATTGTTTTTTTTGTTCTGAAATTCATCATTAATAGTCAGTGTTTACTTGATCTAACATAATAAATCTTGCACTCACAAAAGTCCTCTTTCAGTATAAAAATGTGCTATATATATACATTTTTCAATACAATAAAGATGGCACATCCAAACAACGTAGTTAAGGCCATACAAGCTCTGTGGCCATTTTACCTGATAAATAACCAGCTGGTCATTAGCTTCTTGAGGGGACAATGCAAGCTGCATAGGTCCTTCCTAATGAAAACAAGACACAACAGATTTGACTGAACAACAATGAAGAAAAGCAACACATATAAACCAATAAATTACCTTGGCAGCTATAAGAAATGATGGAACATCCTGCTTCAACTTCCACCGTGCACTTCAATTGAAACATCAAATTTGTTCATTTTTCTCTGTTCGTTTGACTTTGTCAGATGCTGCCTGACATACAAATATTTCTAACACTTTATGTTTTAATTTCAGATTTTGCTTTGGCAATCTGAGGGCATGGGTTTTCACATATTCAGTAAGAGATGGGTCGCCTATACCATTTATATATTATCCAACCTATCCTACTTATTTCGCTTATTCTACATACTGAACTTTTGTTTATTATGGGTTTTAGAGAGTACTGTGTTTACATCACTGTTGTGCTGCAGCAAGTAATACGTTGTTTCAGGACATATGGCAATAAAGCACTGTTGACTCTCTTGACAAAGCATAGGGTGATGTCACTGCAGGTGAACAACCGATTGATTTAAGGAACCCTGTGTCAATTAAATTCAGCGTGCATGAGAATCTGTTAATATTAAATGACTGTTGCCTACATCATCTCTGCAAACACGGCCTGAAGATCTACAAATAAATCGGCAAGACATCTGAATCAGTTCAATGTTACTTCGACTTGAGTCCATCAAGCTGGAGTCAGATCAGTATTTGTACACAAATCACTTAATCTTAAAGATATACAAAACTAGGAAAGGCCAATCCAAGTCGTGATTTAAAATATATTTTGAAGTTCTTAATACAATACCTTTTCATAGTCTTGGAAGAAAGTATCAGAATCTTCTAAAAAAGTTTTCATATTGATGATCAGTTCAGCACGGAATGAAGGTTGTAAAGAAATTAGCTGATTCTGTACTGCTGTTCCATGCATGAGAAGCTTTTCCCAGGTATATCGCAATGTATCCACTCTGTCAGAATCCTCCTTAACAATTTGCATCTCATATTTATTCAGCATGGCAAAGAATTCCTGCGAAATTTAAAAAAAAATGAAAGCCAATAAAGGAACATTTTTTTTGTTATCAATGCAAATATCATTTATTTTTCCTGTGGTTTCATTTTTCTTCCGAATTTCTCACAAACAACCAAAGCTCTTTCAAAGATAGACACAAAGTGCTGGAATAACTCAGCGGGTCAAGCAGCATCTCTGGAGAAAAATGATCGGTGACGTTTCGGGTCGGGACCCTTCTTCAGACTAAAAGTAGGGGGAGGGGGGAGGAAAGGTTGGAGGCGAGAAAAGACAGATGTGGCAGGGCGTGGCTGATGTGGCAGGGAGGAGGGTCATTTGTGATATGACCTGCTCCTTCTGCCATGTTTACAGGGCTTCTGTGAGCTCCAGGTACATGACCTCATGTTCTTCAATGCAATCCGGAATACTGCCCTCTCCGTTTGGAGTAGTCAATGGGTCAGAAGCTCTCATTGATCTATGGGGACATTGCTGACCTCTTTAAACTTTGAACACATGGTTAAATATTTATCTACATTTGCCTGGTAACCTCCCTGCAAGACAGAGTGCAGAATACAGTGTCTATTCTGAGAGTATGGTGTCAGGCGTGTGAACAATGAGGCCAGTCCATCATCTGGTATCTTTCTCTTTGCTCTGCCTTTTGTATTTGTGTAAGGCTTGATTGTATTCATTTACAGTGAATGAATAAATGAGTGAATGAATGAATGAATGAACGCCCCTGGTGGTCAGCAGGCCCATGACCACCAGGGGTGCTGGGGAGATGGCAGCCCTGCCGGCAGTCTGTTCGTTTTTTCATCTTTTGTGATTTTTAGCGTCTGTTAAGAGTTTGTTTTAAAGTACTTTGGTTTGTTTTATGTGGGGGGGGGGGGGGGGGGGGGGCGGGATCGGGGAAACTTATTTTCAGGTTCTTACCTTCCCGGAGATGTGATCAATTTTCGGATCACATTCTCCGGGCTCTGCAGCCTACCATCAATGGAGCTGGGAGCCGCCTCGGACTGTGGTGAGCCCCACCGCGGGGCGCGGACTTAACATTAGAGCGAATCCCTTGCCTGGGATCGCTCCCACGGCGGCCTGCGGACTTACCATCAAGGGCTCGCAGTCTCGGGAGAGGCTGAGTCGGGAGCTCCAATGCCGCAGAAGGTTCGACCAGCCCCGACGCAAGGTTCGACCGCCCGTCGCGGGGGCGCTGACATCCCCCTGATGCAGGAGCTGAACGCCTCGATGCGGAGGACCCAAACGCCGCAGGCTACGGGAGTCAAGATTGTCCCGTCAACGGGGGCTCGAGGCCCACGACAGAGGAAGAACTAAGGAACTTTATTTCGCCTTCCATCACAGTGAGGAAGGTGTAGGAGTCACTGTGGTGGATGTTCATGTTAAAATGTGTTTTTAAGTGATTTGTTGCTTTTAATTGTGTGACTGACCTGGCCAATGAAATTCCTCGTATGTTGCAAAACATACTTGGCGAATAAAGTGTGATTCTGATTCTGAATACTTTATTTTCTGATATTACCTGATTTGATTGGATACCACACAAAAGCTTTTCGCTGTATCTCTGTACATGTGACAATAGTAGACCAATACCATGGTCTGAGTGTAACTCGGACCTCAATACTGAGCAGAATGGTCTCGGAGAAGACACAGACATTGGTTTGTTTACCCTTCCTATGAATTAGGGGACATTTCAAAGAAACATTGGTAGAAATGTTCTGATGACTCAAAAGGAGTAAGTCAATGCTGCAAACAGAATATTTTTCTGAAGTTTTATCGTTACTTTCAATACAAAATATCTTAAAGTCAAGTACAGTCAAATTCTGATAATCCATTTCTGGCTGACTAATTGTGAGTTCAGCACCTGCATCACTCATTAGTATCCTAAGTCCTTGCTACAGTATCTGCAAACTTGCTATCAGCAGGCCCATGTACTCTCGAAAGTTGGCTGTATGTTACAAGGAATGTATGCGAGGTGTGCAGTCATAGCTGAGGATGGTGTCATAAACATTGGTCGAATTATGGCCAGAACTGGATTTCAGTTGTGCAGCCAGAGTCTGGGTTGAGAGTGCTTGTGGAAAGGATGAAGTTTATATAAGTTTATATGTTTTAAGTTTATATAAAAGTTGAAACTCGTTGAGTTCTGTTTCTATGGTAGACAAAAATGCTGGAGAAACTCAGCGGGTGAGGCAGCATCTACGGAGCACTGGAATAGGCGATGTTTCGGGTCGAGACCCTTCTTCAGACTAATGGGGGATGGTGGGCGGGAAAATGTGGCGGGAGGGCGCTATTTTTTCCGTCCCCCCCCCCACCCACATCACTGAAGTAGGGTCCCTACCCGAAACATCGCCTATTCCTTCGCTCCATCGTTGCTGCCTCACCCACTGAGTTCCTCCAGCATTTTTGTCTACCTTCGATTTTTCCAGCATCTGCGGTTCTTTCTTAAAGAGTTCTGTTTCTATGCTCCCTTTAAACTTACCAGGGGCATTTCTTGTTCATTTGAAGTCCACAGGAAAACATACTATAGTACTGTATAACATATAAAGAAAGTGATGACCACAACGCTCCAATATTTCAGAGTAAGATCCAATTGTCTGAAAATGTATTATCCCAGCACCACCAAGGTCCGAAGATTGCCAGATTGTCACCCAGAGTCTTACTATATAAGCATCTGTTCATTGTAAGGTAAACTGTAGCAGTGTCTAAACCCCACACATTGGACAATTGCAACTCTTCTATCCCCACCCTTTCCAACCATTCATATTACTTCTCAATAAGGTGGAAAAGTCCCCACAACGTTGGACAATTCAGTGGGAACACCAGCATCACTCTAAAGACGTTTGAATTCCCCAAATTCTTTCACAAAACACTCTCTGGTCAATTCATTTTCTACCACAGTGATACTGTGTCACAGCGATGAAAATACTTGATGATATTGCAAAGTTCAGTATCGCTGTTATCTAAAATAAGTAATAAACATTGAAAAAAAATTGTAATAAAATCCAGAAATATTCCTACCTCAATGGGTCCAATTTGTAAATCAATCTCAATCTGTTTTTCTCGTATCTCTTTCAAAGAGCTTACAATTATTCTAATATCATCCAGATCATTGAACGGACGATTTAATTTCCTTGAAGTCTCTTCTATGAAGATCAAGATATTTTCCAGATTTGTCCTATATTTTTCATTGCAGATTTGAGAAAACCCAATCATCCAAGCTCTGCATTCTTCCATCAAGGCTATCTTCATATCATCTGTTCAACAATATATATATTTTAGTCAACCCCTCTGAATACTTATGACAAAGAGTCTCTGTGTCATATATCATTAGCCACAAAATAAAAAATATTGTTAATATTTTCTAAGATGCAAGGTTGTGTCAACAGCTCAGTAAACATTTAGGGGCTCATTGCCGGTAGCAAATTTATATTAGACAAGAACATATATACAACCTGCATAAGTAAATGAAATGTACAGAGCAACACCAGTTGTTTAACAAGTTCTCGATTATTACTTTAGCTAATATTTTTAATTTATTAAAGTTATTTTACCTTTCCAAAAGTCATACAAGTTTAACCTTGTAGAGAAAGTTCTGAAAATATACCTGCATACAGTGCAAAAGGACACATATAAATGACTCTGGGTTCAGCTTGAACTTGGACCTGCAGATTGCGGTAAAACTTGATTTGGAACTCAATTTCGGAGATTAAGGGGATTCCCTTCATAAACTTCTTCAGAGTTGTTTCACGGTCATTTTTCCAGATATGACAGTAGCTGATCAACTTTTCCAAAACTTCTTGCAGGTCCTAGGACAAGAACACACAAAGCTTTAATTATCCTGGAAAGATTTCATGCTTTTACTAATTGTATAGAATCAAGGAATGATGCCACACTGAAGGTTCCACTGTGTTTGTGCTGGCTCTTTGAAAGTTCTGTCCACCACCTTTTCAAGCTATGCAGTCCAGACTGTGTCTACCTTCGATTTAAACCAGCAACTGCCGTTCTTTCCTACACATAACTTACTGGATACTGTTTTCACCCTCTAAATAAATAATATAAAATATATAACTAGATTGCACATAAAGAACACATAAACCAGAATAAAGTCATAGTCATACAGCATGGAAACAGGCCCTTCGGACCAACATGCCCCATCTCCACTAGTCCCACCTACCTGCGTTTGGCACATATCCCTCTAAACCTATCCTATCAATGTACCTGTCTAAATGTTTCTGGAGCATTGCGATAGTACCTGCCTCAACTACCTCCTCCAGCAACTTGTTCCATGCACCCACCACACTTTGTGTAAAAATGTTACCCCTCAGGTTCCCATTAAATCCTTCTCCCCTCATCTTAAATCTATGTCATAGATACATAGAAAAGTAGGCCATTTGGCCCTTCGAACCAGCACCGCCATTCAATATGATCATGGCTGATCATCCAAAATCAGTACCCTGTTCCTGCTTTTTCCCCATATCCCTTGATTCTTTTACCCCTAAGAGCTAAATCTAACTCTCTCTTGAAAACTGGTTCTCTGGTTCTCAATTCCCCTTCTCTGGGCAAAAGACTGAATTTACTCAATCTATTCCCCTGTGATTTTGTATTCTAAATGCTGCTGATGATTATGCAAAATATTTCAAATCCGTTGAGTATTTGAGCTGTGTGTGAAATGGCCCAGATGAACAAATCCAGAAGAAGGGTCTCGACCAAAAACGTCACCTTTTCCTTTTCTCCCGAGATGCTACCTGACCCGCTGAGTTACTCCAGCTTTTTGTGTCTATCTTCCGATTTTTCCTATTTTGTTCTGAAACCACCTGTTTTTTATCCCCCTTATCCTTGCTTCCAGGTGCTAGAGCCTTTCCTTCCCTAATGAATGGCAAGGTTAATAATAATCTACTGTGAGGCAATCAGGCAGACTCTCTTTAATGCCTGTTTCATTACTGTGCTGCGCTCCATTCATTTTGGTCACAATCTGATGAAAGTCACCACTGGGAATTCAAGCACAAGCACTGGAAATAATATCACTGCCATAAAATGTTTCAGAAATGGTAAATGAAACACGTGTTCAAGCTAGTGAAATGGCACAATAGTATCAGCTATCTTACAAATATATGAATTACCTGTTCCTCCACACAGAAACGATGCTCGACTATAAAATTAAAATTCAGACCAGCACTTGACATGACCCCACAACCAGTCTGAACCTGATTGGAGTCTGAGGAATCGTCTTTTTTTTCATATCCCATCTCAGCCTGGAGATACAGCAAGCGTCAATGCCCTCATCGGCATTGCAGGGCCTCGATATATTCTTTGCTAATAAATAATAGTGTATTTGTTTATTTATTTATAAAATTGCCACATTTATTTATAGAGTTAATTTATTTATAAAGAGTTGGCTAAGCCCAATATACTTGAGTCTGACGACTCTTTCATAGGTAACTCGACCTGAACCCAACAGGGAGTCTCTGGTCTGCAGCAAATTTTTGGGTGATCTGGTGATCTGGTTCTGGATGATCAGCCGTGATCATATTGAATGGCGTTGCTGGCTCGAAGGGCCGAATGGCCTACTCCTCCACCAATTTCTATGTTTCTAAGTTTCTGTTTTCCACCATTCTAAAAGACTTATTAACCACAATGTTTCACGGCAATAAGACAAAGACAAGACAAAAACATGTTTAAGCATTGGTGTAAAATTAACTGAGTTCAGACTCATTAGCTTACCTTTCTAAGTGAGATGATGGATGATGAAATAACAGAAACCAGTTTAACTACCTCTTTATTTTCTGAAATTATTTTGTAGTAATTATTAGTCTGGGTGTGGACAGCAACAGTATCTGCAGCTGAAATGAAGACGGTATACTTCAACCGTGCTTTAATGGAAAAACATTTAGGTCTATATTAGTGTTCATGTAAGAGAAACACAGTAAATGAGTATCTTTCAAATAGAGCCGTAATGTGAATTTAGCATTAACTAATTTATCAGAACAATAGAGCATGCAATTTCCCCCCCAACATACTTTGCTGCTCTCTCCTTCCGCTTCACAACGGCACTCTACAATACACCAAAAAAGATGCTTTCACCTTTTCTATAGATATTATTTGTGTCCCGCATTACAGGTCAATTTTTTCCTCTTTCACAAAGGCGCCTTCAATTTTACAGGTTTCCCTTCAATCCCTTCAAACTACAGACAAACTGCAGCCAAATTTCTGTCCATTCCACTTTGGGGTGAAAGCTCTCTTTAAGAGAATGTGTGGCAAATTAAAGCTGATGACCTTCGGAGAGGTACATTGAGCACACACATTATCCACAAGTGTGGGTGCACATATATATTACTCATATATGGGAAATGGTTCAAGTGGTGTGGAAGAAAGGATCCAAGGCTCTGCTTGCCTTTCCCAACCCTCTATGCCATTGATCTTTCTACTTACATGGTTATTTCCCTAACACATTAAATATCCAATTCCTTTCTTCCTCCAAAGATCTAATTGCTTCACAAACAAATGTACTCAGTTTCAGAGAGACATTTAATCAGACATGTGTGCAGTTTTGGTCCCCTAATTTGAGGAAGAACATTCTTGCTATTAAGGGAGTGCAGCATAGGTTTACAAGGTTAATTCCCGGGATGGCGGGACTGTCATATGCTGAGAGAATGGAGCAGCTGGGCTTGTACACTCTGGAGTTTAGAAGGATGAGAGTTGATCTCACTGAAAAATTGTTAAGGGGTTGGACACGCTAGAGGCAGGAAACATGTTCCCGATGTTGGGGGAGTCTAGAACCAGGGGCCACAGTTTAAGAATAAGGAGTAAGCCATTTAGAACGGAGACAAGGAAACACTTTTTCTCACAGAGAGTGGTGAGTCTGTGGAATTCTCTGCCTCAGAGGGTGGTGGAGACTGGATGCTTTCAAGAGAGAGCTAGATAGGGCTCTTTAAAATAGCAGAGTCAGGGGATATGGGGTGAAGGCAGGAACGAGGTACTGATTGGGGATGATCAGCCATGATCACATTGAATGGCGGTGCTGGCTCGAAGGGCCAAATGGCCTCCTCCTGCACCTATTGTCTATTGTCTATTGTCAGTTCCAGTCCTGTCATGAAATATTTGACCCAAAGCATTAACAATGTTCTTCTTTCCACAGATGTTGCCCGACCTGCTGAGTGTTTCCTGCGTTTTCTGCTTTTGTTTCAGTTCTATAGTACACTTCCACTCTTTCTGCATCCAAATGCACATTCAGCTCTGGTTCATATGCACATCCCTCACACACAGGTACATGTCCCATTCTTGATGCTTCTCTAAATTTCAGCCCTGATTTCAGCCGATACTATTGCTTCCGATGAGACTCTGCAATGCATATTGCTCGTCAGCCTCACAATGCTGAGTTTTGCATGTACAGATATCCCTCCCCTCCACCTCCTTTTACATTCAACCACAGACCAAACTGCACCTAAATCTCTGTCCACTCATGTGGAAGAGAGTAAACATTTCTCAGCAGCTTTGCCCCATCTGTCATCCGAGGCTTCATCCCAGTTGGCAGCAAGGGAAGTCCAATCAGTTTTAAATGTTAAATGTCATCTGCAATCAGATGCAAATTACCATGAAAATCAGGAATTCAATGCACATCATGCACAAAGTTCATTCCCAAAATTAAATGACAGCTTCCAGCACAAGCTGGACCTATAACCTTGAGTGAGAAAAAGCATTTGAAAAAACAAGTCAACAGATTTCTCCCAGTCTTGTGTTAACAAATTAATTACATTCATACTTGGATACATAACTTGCTTAATCTGCTTGGTGCATATATCTAACATGTGGTAGAAATTACCTGAACCATTGGCTTCACCAGGATCTACATGAACATTAATGAGAGGGTCAATCTGTGTATCATTTGCTCGGAGTTCAGCAATTCCCTGGGCATTATTTTTTATCTGTTAGTGAAATGAACAATATTTGTTTCAATCTTCACAATAATTTTGTTTCACGAATGTTTGACATCATATTTGTTCCGGCAAGTTAAGAGGCACAGTGTTCCGGAGAATTTGCTCTTATCACATTAAGAAATTAGTTATCTCAAACATTCTATCTTCAGGTCATGAGGTCATAGGTAATTAGAGCAGAATTAGGCCATTTGGCTCATCAAGTCAACTCTGCCATTCAATCATGGCTGATCTATCTCTAACTCCTAACGCCATTCTCCTGCCTTCTCGCCATTATCCCAAACACCCGTAATAATAAAGAATCTATCTTTAAAAATATCCATTGACTTGGCCTCCACAGCTTTCTGCGGCAAAAAATTCCACAGATTCACCACCCTCTGACTAAAGAAATTCCTCCTCATCTCCTTTCTAAAGGAACATCCTTTAATTCTGAGGCTATGACCGCTAGTGGAAACATCCTCATCACCATTCACAGCCCATCTGTGTCCGAATTTACATCATTGAACTCTCAAAGCACAATTTGAAGTTCATAATTATTCACTTCAAAAAATGTTAGTGACAGTTATAAAAAAGTGTGAATAAAAAATGCAATTCAAGCATCTTCAATAGAAAATATCATAGTTTACAACAAATTCCAATTTTATGTTGCATTGTCCAACTTAATTGCATGTTAGCCAAAGATTAGGAGACTTATAATACATACGTTTGTCATTCTTTTCTTTCCCCATACAGACAACCCTCTGGAAACATTGATAATGCAGTCACAAACTCTATTCAAAGTATTCTGGGCTTCTTCCAGACTGGGATGCAGCTCAATGTTAGGAATGGCAAAGCAAATGTCAGCATGGAGAATTGCTTGTGAGGTTTGCATTTGAAAGCTAGCATCAGCATCTAAGGAAAGAAAACCAACCAAATCAGATTTCCACAGACTTGATTACAATTTTAGATGTAGACATACAGCGTGGAAACAGGTCCTTAGGCCCATCGAGTCTGCACCGACCAGCGATTACCCCATACACTAACACGCTTGGGACATTTTACAATTTTTACCAAAGCCAATTAACCTACAAGTCTGCACGTTTTTGCAATGTTGTAGGAAACCAGAGCATCCAGAGAAAGGCCCTGTGGTCACAAGGAGAATATACAAACTCTGTATTGACAGCACCTGTAGTCAGGTATGATCCGGGGTCTCTGGCGCTGTAAGGCAGCAACTCTACCACTGCGTCACTCTGCTGCACTACTTGATAGACTAGTTTCATTCAATCTTATTTTCAATGAGAATCAAAGCAGTAAACTCAGACTGCTAGTTGGTATTATTGAAATCAAATTCAATAATACCGATTAAATCTTCACTTTTGCCCATGTAATTATTAGTCTATAACATCTCTATTGGAAAGCATGGAAATAAGCCCTTCTGCCCATCAAGTTCATGCCAACCATCGATCGCCCATTCATACTAGTTTCATGTTATCCCGTTTTCTCTTCCACTCCCTTCACAGTAAAGGTAATTTACAGAGATTGAACCCTGGTCTCTGCTGCTGCAAGACAGCAGCTCTACCAGTTGCTCCTCCGTGTAGCCCTTAAGCATCTATGCAAATAACCTATTTTAAACAGTAATTTACATATCTCTAATAAATCCAAAGGTCGACTTTATATTGTTAAAATGAATGTTATTTTTGTTATTTGGTCCGCCATCAAAATTAGTTCAAATATGGCAGGCGCAAGTGGCCAAAATATACCATCAATATAATTATTGCTAAAATCTATATCACATAATTTCCTTAAAAGTTGCTAAAACCATCATTCATTGCAATGTTCTTAACCATCAAATTAAGGGAAGGCTGTATAACACATTATCGCTTCCGACAGCTTCCTAACCATTTGTAATAAGCACACTTCAAAGAGGAGGCAATTTTCCTCACCTCCAAATTGAGCACACGTAAAGTTCTCTGTCCAGAGTCATACAGCACAGAAACAGGCCTTTGGTCCAACTTGCCCATGCTGACCAAGACGCCCCATCTAGGCCTGTTGCACCTGCCTGTGTTTGACCGATATCCTTCACAATCTTTGCTATCCATCAGAGAGCCAGAGAAATCCACAAGCTGAAGATGATTTAATGATAGTCAAGAATGGTTTCAAACTATCAGTCAACTATCAGTCTTTACTTATATTCAAATCTAGCACTTCCTCCAACTGCTTTGAATGTCAGTCCCAGATTAGTTTAAGAATTTTGGATAGGTATCTTTAATGCCACACTTTCCATCGCACTAATTCAGCCTTTAGTTTTACAGTACGAGTTAAAGAATGCTTATGTAACTGAACTATTCACATGAAAAAATAATGATACCCTATCAACCGACAAGAGAATAATGTTGGGCATTATCAAACAAAATCAATGGACCTCAGATTCATACCCTGATAAAGAAGTGTGGATGAGTTCTGCATGCGTTTTCTCAGCTTCTCCAGGGCATTGCGGATAACCTTAATGAGAGCTTCCATGTTACAATGGCTGAAATGGTTGAGTAATTCTCTTGCTTCGTGCTTCAGAAAATTGGGGTCTTGTAGACATTTTGCGGCCGTGGTTGAACGAGCATCAGGAGAGGTGATTGCACTGGATTGTATAGATGCTTTTGTTCCTTTATTGTCTGTCATAAAAGGCAATATTTTGCAATTAACACCAGTTAAATCAATACAACTCTTCTAACCTGAAGATAGAAGATTAAAGTTTCTATGGAATGAACTCTAAATCTCATATTTATCATTAATAGGAAAATTAAAATCACAGTAAATTGTCCTGTATCCTTCCAAAGCAATCAAAAGCTACAAAACATCAGATGTCATCCTTCATCCATATACATAATTTGGCGTACTTTTCCAGTTGAGTCCCTGCATGTGAATTTCATTACTGGGATTGTGGCATTATTATAATTATTAGCAAATTCCCTGCAAAATAATAAGCATCAAAAATTATTTTATTCAATATATTTAGTAAATTATGTCAAAATGGTACAATTAAAGTTAAACAAAGTTTATAAAATTCGATATGAATAGCTATTGGAAAGGTTTGGTAGATTCCTTATGTCAAAGCATACTATCAAATAACATTACTTCCATTAAAGTATAATTTGTATCAGAAGAACGACTTTGTATTCAACCCAAATTCCTATAATGATGATCCATTAACTTCATCAAGAGTAAGGAGGGGAGGAGTTATTCATAAATGACTGCAACCAACTTATGCACCAATGCAGCTACAAATTATTTTTTATATTTATATTAAAATATAAATGAGTATAAGTAATGTAAGTAACAGAAGGCAGTGGAGGCTAATTCACTGGATGTTTTTAAGAGAGAGCTATATTTAGCTCTTAGGCCTAACGGAATCAATGGATATGGGGGAAAAGCAGAAAAGGGGTACTGATTTTGGATGAACAGCCATGGTCATATTGAATGCTGGCTCGAAGGGCCAATGGCCTACTCCTGCACCTATTTTCTATGTTTCGAAGTATTAAAATATGAAATTATGAAATGTAAGTTTTAATATCCATGAGGAGAACAGGTATAATGTTCTTTCCAGTTTTTCTGTACCTTCTATGTCATTTTCATCATCTGAATCCACATCGTAAAGCATTTTAATGAGTTCATTCACTGCTGCTTCCACCATCATACTTTTACATTGCAATGTCTGAGCTCCTTTGGTGCAAATATCCTGTTAGAGAATAGATTGTGCTTGATAATGAAGGTAGTTTTGTTTATTTTTCAAAAATAACTTTTCATACTGTTGTATATATGCATGCACCAAAGTTAACAATGATAAAATAAAGTGGAAAAAAAGAGAAAATGGATGCATAGACTAATTTCCACAATAGTCACCAAAACACTATTTCTCTTCAACAAATACTGGGGCTCTCCTATGACTCTTCTGTAACTCTGCTTTTTTATACACCCCCCATCTTCACCCTTCTCACACTAGAGGATGAGCTTTAGACCAGTAATACACACATTCCAACAATTCCTCTTTCTATATCTCTGCTTCTTCTCTTTCTGTAAGATCCAGCAATCAATTATTCCCGTGGTTCCTTCTTTTTGACTCATTCCTAAGAATGTTTTGGGTTTTTTGGCTCTTTATCGTTTAAGTTCAAGTTGTTATCATGATTTAACTTGCAGATTCAATTGGATTTTTCCGGAAATTCTGAAGTAGGTTGGAATGCCTGTTGCTGTAAATATTCAAATCAGCCACTTTATGAAAGTTAATCGCCACAGACATAGACATCCTGTGAGAATTAATCATTCATAAAGAGGCAATGGTGGGCCTATTTTCTTCATGGCCATTGTTTGCAACAGAAAATTTCAAAGGACATTAGCAATGCAAGAGAAAGCCCAAGAGAAATTGGCTTAAGAGGACAAGGAGAAATAATTACAACTTTGAATGGTTCAAATCTAAAATTGAAAGTGGAATGCAAGAACTTTAGGAATGACAAATGGAGTTAATTCAGATAAGAGTGCGGAGTTGTCATTTGGGAAGCCATACCAGGGAAGAAACTTCACAGTGAACAGTATGGCCCTGGGGAGAGTTGTAGAGCAGAGGGATCAATAGTTCAACAGGTACATAGTTCCATGAAAGTGACCTCGCAGGTAGGTAGGTTGGCGAAGAAGCCCCATCATTACTCTCACTTAAAATGTACTTGTGTGTTAATTTCCAATTTTGGTTTTGCTTATGAAAAATAGTATGATATTCAAATGTATTTGACAGCACTATAAACTGCCATCTATACGTATTGGAAATGGAGAATAGAATATTTTTACCCTTCATGTTGCATTTTAATATATAGCTTTTCTAGATTTAAAAAACATCCAGTTCATTTTCCTTCAAACTTATTAAAGGTCACTAAAATAAGAGCTCTTTGGTTAAGATTGAGAATACACCCAACAGCAAGATTGTTTTTCTATTTTGTTGATGATAAATGGGCAACACTGATGTGCAATTTTACAACTAGAACAATCTAGTTCTATCAGGAACATGGATGGAAATCCGAGGAGTGAGGGGGTCACATCCCTCCCATGTTTTGAGAGGTGGGGGACAATCCTCCCATGTTTTGTAATCCGGATTTTGAAATTCGGCAAAAAAAAATCTATTAAAATCTCCGCTTTCCGCGAGACAGTGGGGGTGTCACTGTTAAGCGTTTGTTAAATGTTGCTATTAACATCGTATTAACACGATGTGTCACCAATTGTGTTTTGATCTTCAAGTATTACAGAAGGTATTCACGGAGAATTTCCTAAAGCTCTCTGATGCTGGTACAAATACCATTTGAACTAATTGGATGTATTGGTGGATGGGAAAGATTTATACAGGTATCGGATTTAAACAGGTCAGGTCATTAAGGGCTCCGGTCGAACGGGTTTCCTGGCTAGCTTGCAGGTAAGTCCCTCATTCATGGTCACTCACGTTATTTAGTATTATTTTCCCATCTCTCTCTCTCTCTCTCTCTCTCTCCCCCCTCCAAGGTTGGTTCTTCTGTTTGCCTTTATTTGCTTCAATTTTATTTGTTTAAGTGATATTTATCACATTGTAGCTTTTAAAATATTAAAGCGGGTATCAAATGCTTTCTAAGGGCTGAATCAACCCGTTCGCGGGGCCTTTCATCGCCCGGCGCAGCTTAAAATCAAACCGCTGCGTCAAGGCGATCGAGGCTCCCGATGTTGAAGCCCCTCGCCGGCTGATTTTAAGACCCGCCAGGCAATGAAAGGCCCCGCGAACGGGCAGATTCAAGCCCCACGAAGCTGCTGTTGCTGGAGTTCGGAGTCGGTCACCAACCAGGTCAGCTCCCAATGTTACCGTCCACAGGGCCCACGGCCGAAGCCTCCGAAGCCTCGCGTGCGTGTGTGTTTGGACATGTGGCCACCAAGAAATTGTGCCCCCCCAAACTGTGTCCCCCCCATGTTATGTTAGCGATTTCCACCCCTGTCCGGCAGAGTGTATACGAAAATAAATCGCTGCCCGCCATATTTACATAAATTATGTAATGGAATATACATTCATGCTGTTTCACCCCTGGGCTTTGTTCAGGAAGTCCTGGAGAGTTACCTGAGTGTGTCTCAAAAACTCCTCACATGTCCATGGTGTTTCCTCAGGAAATTCACAAAGTGAGATGCTGCTCATATCCCACAGGGTCCGCTCGATACGATATTCTACAAGGTCATTTGCTCTGCAAATCAGTAAATCAACTAACCCTGTGGAGCAGAAACATTGGGACAATTGAAATAAAGGGACAATAATCCTTCCAAATATTGTAATTAATGGTTTGATGCTGTTCCAACATTTCAAAATACATAATCATTGAAAATATCTGATTGCAGACAATGATGATTTGATACCCTGGCTGCATTACATACTATTAAATGCAGTGAAACACGGAATGGAAAATTGCTGGATATCTTTCTGATGCCATTTACTAAATTGGCTCTGCGCTTTCTGAGGACAGTTCCACATGAACGGCTCTTCATTTCTATGCGTTCCATGGATGGGTGAGACCTGATTGCACATTTTATCCTGGTATTCAAAGACAAAATGAGAAAGACTTACATTCATAAAGCCCTTTTCACACCATTTTAGGACAAGAAGTGTGCAGGAATTTAAGAATTACTCCTGAAGTGCAGCCATAGTTACAATATCCAAAATGCAGGGGCCAATTTGGGGACAGCAAGGTTCCACAATGAGCAACATGATAGTGACCAGAACACGTCGTTTAATAACATTGGTTGAAACGTAAGGACTGGCCAGGATAGCAGAATTCTCTTCCCTGTTTTTCTATTAAATAGCATGCTGGAAACTTGTACATCCACTTCAAAGAGCAGATGGAGTCTCAGTATACCATCTTATACAAAAGGGGCATTTCCGTAAACAGTGAAGCACTCCCTCAGCACTGCATTTGTGGAATTCCCTGTCACAGAGGGCTGTGGAGACCAAGTCACGGGATGGATTTAAGAGAGAGTTAGATAGACCTCTAGGGGCTAGTGGAATCAAGGGATATGGGGAGAAGGCAGGCACGGGCTATTGATTGGGGACGATCAGCCATGATCACAATGAATGGCGGTGCTGGCTTGAAGGGCCATATGGCCTCCTCCTGCACCTGTTTTCTATGCATTGGACTGTCATACTGCACAAAACTCTGGAGTGGGACTTGAACTGCAACTCCTTGATTGGGAGGTGATACCCACTGAATCACAAAATAATCCATAAAGTGGTGTGGCTGCTATTATTTGGAATTGAATTCATTACCTAATTTTGCATACACACTATCCACAAAATGGTCATTGTTTAATGATGTCCAGTTTAGTGTTACAAGACCCGGTTGAAAAGCTTCATCAATCTCATGCACATGTGGTGCAATAAGGGTTTCATAAACTTGCTTAATTCTTCCACGGACTTTGGAGTTTTCTTCCAGTAATAGCTGAAAATATCACAAAGAATATTAGGATCTTCAATACATTATTTAATTTTCATAGCAGCTTAAAATCATAAACAGTTTATATTCCTTAGATACTTTAAGGATAGCAATTGGTAAAATTATACTTTAAACGTACGCGCTACATACTGTGGACCATTGCATAAAGCAGATGTCACGCAAGTCAAGTCAGAAGGCCACGTGGGAGCTCCCATGTGGAGACCAAGTGGGAGCTTCCGTGAGAGCAGCTGACTGGCTTTCCGCATACGTCAACAGTATCACACTGCTGCAGTGACTACCAAGACACGCAACTCAGAAATAAAGCAGCGGGCTTGAACGATGTTGTGTAAATAAGCGCAAGTTTACACAATTTGTCCATTACGCAAGTTGGGGAGTACCTGTAATTAATATCAGGAACATCCAAGGTGCAGTCATTTCACTGACAGGTTTGGTAACCTGTTTGGCCACCAGTGGTGGAGCAGCAGTGGAGGACACCACAGCTACACTTGGCCAGGACAACGATCTTTCATGGTCAGGTCAATAATCCTGCACTTACAACAACTGGGACTTGAACATGGCACCAAACTAGCGAATCTGTACACTGTCTCAGCGTACTACTGCTATACATGTACTGCATCTGAGGTGTTTATCTAAGATGTATCTCAGTGCTTGTGTATAGTGATACTTGTACTGAACTGTATACAACAATGAATTTCATTGTTTCTTGGTACATGTGACAAATAAACCAATAACAGAAGAAACTGAACTGGCTTAGATGTGACAAACAGACAGATACAATCTATGTACTTAAGAACCTCAGCATGTCTCTATGTACATATTGTTCTAATTTTGCCCTCATCAAGATGATGAACTTCAGTGCTGAAGAGGGAATATTTTATCAGATTTTATCATCCAGAGCCACTATCAATTGCAGTATATTCAGACATAGGCTTAATATAGCTTCAAAACAGCCTAAACATGAAACTTCAAAAGACATGAATGAAATTAAATTATTTAATAAGCCGCAATGATTATCTTCACAAAATTACAAATTAATCCACTGTCTAAATGGAGATGTTTTAGATATTAAGGCCATTCAAGGGATTCAAGGCCATAGCTTAGTACAGCAACTACTTTGCCCAAGACATCAAGAAATTGCAATGAAAAGACACAAATTGCTTGAGTAACTCAGTGGGTCAGGCAGGATTCCTGGAAAACATGGATAGGCAACATTTTAGGTTGGGACCCTATGTCACCTATCTATGTTCTCCAGGGATGCTGCCTGATCCCACTGAGTTACTCCAACATTGTGTGTCTTTGCTTGGTAAACCAGCATCTGCAGTTTCTTGTTTCTACACTAAGAAATTGCAGAGTTGTGAAAGCAGCTCAAGCTATGTTGCACATCAGCATTCCCCCCCCCCCCCCCCCCCAAACCCCTCCCACCCCCGATTTACTCTGTCTACACTGCACGCTGCCTCTGGGCGGAAGAAACAAAAGCCTGAAAACATGTACCACCTGATTCAACAACAGCTTCTTTCCCATTGTTATCACACTGTTAAACAGATCTCTCATACAATAGTGATGAATTCGCTATCTCCCAATCTACCTCATTGAGGCCATTGCACATGTTTTTTATACCTGCACTTTCTTTGGAGCTGTAATACTATATTCTGTATTCTGCATTTGTTTTCTCTCTTGCACTAACTTGATTTACTTTGGTATGATATAATTTGCCTGGATAACATGCATAACAAAGTCTTTCACTGTATCTCAGTACGACTATATTAAATCAATATCGATGTGGTTAAGCAAGAAGTGAAGCTGAGATGAAAGATCAACCATAATCTTACTGAATGGCAAATGACCTACAATCGGGTTAATGCCTCCATTAAATAGCAAAAGACTTTGAAACAAATGTATGACGTTTCCCTGACTGCAAAACTGTTATTTGCATATTCATGAAACAAAAACAGAAGATGATAGCCAAGAGTTTTCAATTTGAAATATTAACTCTGTTCTCTTTCCACAGATGCTCACTGACCTGCTGTGTATTTCTAGCATTTTCTACTTTTGTTTCAGATGTTCAGCATCTGCAGTTTTTACTTCACTTGTGTGCTCCTTCTAATATATCTGTCAGGGATCCCAATCTTCCTACACATGTTTCATTTAAGCACATTTTACATGTACTTCAGATCTAGGTTTTTATTTTGTGAAAAAGAAGGAAAGATATTAACTAACTAACTATTGCAAACATAAACAAATTAGCCTGAAAAAGTATTTCTCCATAAAAGCACATGTTAAAATGATTTATGATGAGGGAAAAGTGCCAGTCTGACGTTGGACTGATATCTGAAAAACATGCATAAAAGCTTCAGTTTGCAAGTCTTTAGCATGATCATTCACATTAACCATGAAGAATTTCATGGATCACACCTGATCTGTAACTGAATGAGTCATAGATCATAGAGCATAAACAGGCCCATCAGCCCATAATGTTCATTCAGACCATCAAGTACCTATGTCAACTATGCCTTGCCAATTCTAGTGCTTTTCCAAATATGTCTTAAACATTGTGAGAGTACCTTTAAGTTGTATCTATGAGCATCTAACTGACATTGTATAATCATTCATCCTGCAGTTTAAAATGTAGCCGTTTTCACAGCAAATTACTTCCAGACATTGTAGAGAGACTAGAGGTCAACCGTAATAAAAGTTGGTATTGAGAAGGAAGTAGGTACCCAGCTTCTCCAATTCCAGATAAGAGACAATGAAAACTGAGGCAGGCACACAGCAAAGAATATCAGATTAGTTCTGTTTAGTTTCGCCAGGACAGCGGTTGGCAGCCTTACACGTATAATGCTAAAATAATTGGCCCATTATTGCATTAACTCATCAATGTGTCATACTTCCCAACAGTGATAGAGATTCGGTCTGTTGCTTTAAGGAAACAGGATATGGGTCTGCATCCTTCTGCTATAGTCTGTCTTCCTGTTCATTGTTTTATCTTTGCATCAATGCTTTTCCTAACTTAACATTGTTTTTCATTCTCGTGCACTTGCAAATGTCTGCTCTTAATTGTCAGATGCCATATGTTTATAACATCTGACTATCTCTAAACCGGCAGATTAACAAGATTCAAAGCTGATTTTCAAGATTCAGGAAATATCACAGCATAGACACGACAGCTACACAATTAAAGTAAAACTACAATAAAAACTCACAATGAAATAGCTCAGTAGCACATAATGCATGGCTTATAAGAAAGACCGATAAAGCCAGAATTGTACATCACATTCATTTGCATCTGACTGAGAAAAATAAAATTCCAGGTGTAATTTCACAACAAAAGTGACTGAATTATAATGCAATACATTATTGCAACAGTTTGAACATTTCCCATTTTTATTTCTCATCTGCAATTTTTGTCCTCACTCAATATGTTAACAAAAATAAATCAAATATGGGTTTCATCGACGGACTCTGGGCCGTGAGATTCAAATTACTTTTCTACAGTTTGCCTTGATTTCCTTTATATTATATGGCTTTCGCTTGTAATTTGACTTTTCCTTTGACATAGAGGAAGTATTTTAACCTGCGGACAAATCAAGCATGTAGGTTCTGTTGAACAAAGTAAATTGATTGCAAAAAAGGACTGCATTTTCCGAAATCATGAGGAAACTGATTATGTGCATCTGCTGTAACCCTATAAATAATAGGTTTGCACAGCATTGTTCATTTATATATTTTGTTCTAATTCAAATTGTTCAAGGAGAAGCATACTCTTCTACAATGTTCTCATTCTGCCACTTCCAAAGTCACTATTCATACCTGCAGCTTATTGTACATCCGTTTCAACATATCTCGTTTTTGTAGAAGTGCTTTAGCATTATCAGGGATCTCCAACCCCATTCGAACCATGCATTCTGCTTCTCTTATCAGAACTGTAAGATCAGGGTCAAAGTTCACAATCATCTGTCCAGTGTTAGGATGCTTAACCAGTAAAGATGCTTGAAGACCAAACTGGGCAGTTTCAATCTGAAATAAGATTGTACGCAGAAGATACATTAATATATGTGTATATTTAAGTGCAAACCCATTTCTCATTCAACCAAGGACACCTTCTGAAATACATCTTGATAATATATCAATGGGTCATCTTTACATTCTACAACTGCAGTTACGATACCGAGAAATATTTCAATGATAGTTTCCAAGATTTCATCACTCAAAATACTGTATTTTAACACCATGAAATCAGCCTGCCATATCATATTAACTAAAAATATATAGGACTGGGGAAAAAAACCCATCCTCGATGGGGTATGGGTGAATCAGACAATACTCTAGCTTATGGAAGTACCATTCAGAAGCCTATTAACAGAGGGGAAGAACTCAGTTATCCTCAGAGAAGATACACATTCACACAAAGGGAAATAGCAATGATGAATGTTCTTTCCAGAGAGGTTGTGGATGCTGCTTCATTGGAATGTTTGCAACTAAAGTATCAGATTTGTGTTAGCTGGGTGTAGCAAGGGAATGTTTAAGTTGGTAAATTTAGTAGAGTTGAAGACCACCCATGCTAGCTTGAGGAGCTGAAGTGCCTACTTCTTCTAAATATGTTGGGAACATAATTTATTGCTCACATAGAAAAATAGCTGCAGGAGTAGGCCATTCGGCCATTGGAGCCAGCACCGCCATTCAATATGATCATGGCTGATCATCTAAAGTCAATACCCCATTCCTGCTTTGTACCCATATCCTAAAGAGTGAAATCTAACTCTCTCTTGAAAACATCCAGTAAATTGGCCTCGACTTCCTTCTGTGGCAGAGAATTCCACAGATTCACAATTCTCTGGGTGAAGAAGTCTTTCCTAATCTCAGTCCTAAATGGTCTACCCCATATTCTTAAACTGTGACCCCTGGTCCTGGACTCCCCCAATAATGGAAACATTTTTCCTGCATCTAGCCTGTCCAATCCTTTAAGATTTTTACATGTTTCTATAAGATCCCCTCTCATCCTAAATTCCAGCGAATACAAGCCCAGTCGACCCATTCTTTCCATTCCTTCGTCATATGTCATCCCGGGAATTAACCTGGTGAACCTACGCTGCACTCCCTCAATTGCAATAATGTCCTTCCTCAAATTAGGAGACTAAATTTGCACACAATACTCCAGGTGTGGTCTCACCAGGGCCCTGTACATCTGCAGTTGGACCTCCTTGCTCCTAAACTCAAATCCTCTTGCAATGAAGGCCAACATGCCATTAGCTTTCTTCACTGCCTGCTGTACCTGCATGCTTACTTTCAGCGTCTGATGTACAAGCGCAGCCAGGTCTCGTTGCAGCTCCCCTTTTCCTAATCTGACACCATTCAGATAATACTCACACTGCATGTGCAGTAATTCTATGGCTGTCACTTTGCCCCCAGGTGAATAAAGTGGAAGCCATTAGAGAGAATGATAGGCCAAATAGTTTTCTGACAGATTCTACAGATTTACCCACAGGATAAACTATACAATTTATCAATTATGAACTAAAACTGCACAAACCTAGAATGCATATCAGTTGTTCTGAAAGAAATTCTAAAATATTAACAAGATTACTGGCAACTAGAATAAACCTGGACTCTACCTTCTATGGTTAAATTATCTTTAAATTAGCTCCACTATGCACAACTCTGCACATAGAACAATAATGCTGATATTAAATTGCAAACAATGGTCATTTGATAATTCAGTCTCATTCTGATGGTGATGATACCATTTTGTAAAGGGTTAAAACAGTTTCACAATGCAGCCAAAAACACTTGTAGACTAGTACAAGATTAGTCAGCAACTAAGTTTGTATACATGTTACCCAGAAGCCCCAAGTTGTTTTAATGATCTCACTTATGTAACTTGCAACATTTTGGTTGGGAATATAAATGCTTCCAATGCAAGCATGCATAAAAATTACTATAAACATGCTACAGTAGTCTACCTGTTGCATCCAGGCCCTGTGATAAAGCACTTCATATTCCAACAAAACTCTGGCTACTTTGTTGTAACTACGGATAATCCTCTTTGCATCTTCGCGCTGCAAGATGCCAGGCCTCTTCTCAAACAACAACATGGGCTCTTGAATATGTCTGAAGAGCTGTCGAGCCCAGGTGATGCTTCCAGCTACTGGAGGAAAGTTACGTGGAATTGGAGGGTCAGTCTTCTCCCTTGTGTAAATTTGAGAGACATGGTTGATATCTTTACTGTAGATATGGAGAATTTTTTGAAATTGTTTATCAATTCTCAGTTCTGGTATTCCAAGCCTGAAAGATAGGTCAGTGGTGGTTAAGTAGTTGGAAGAAACTCATCTGAACATCAAAGCAAAATTGTGATACAAGGTACTGAAGATGCTGGTTTACAAAAAAAAGACAAAGTGCCTGAGTAACTCAACAGGTCAGACAGCATCTCTGGACAACATAGATTCCCCACCCACCACAAATAGTCTGAAGAAGGGACCTGACCCAAAACATCATCTATCTGTGTTCGCCAAAGATGCTGCCTGACCAGTTGTGTTGCTGAAGTTACTGCAGTACTGTTTTAATCAATGTTGGGAGGGTTGATTTTCCTAAAGTTGGTTATGACTTAAACTCACTCAAAGTGGTTCTATTTGGATGGATAAGATACACAAAAAGCAAAGCTGGGGAGACTGGGCCTGTCAATGCACACAAGGCAAATTGACACCAACTGTGGCATCAACTAATTAGACTGTCAGGGTATTCCAGTATGGATCTAGGAGACCCTGCATTGGACCCCGCAATGAAATATTTGTGACCTAATCGTTAAAATCACATCTACCAAATCGAATTCTAGAATTATAAATCCCAGGTGATGCTCACAGCTGCTATTAGGAAACTAGGAAGCATACAGGTTCATCAAAGGCACTTGAAAATGTGTATTGGCAAACACAGACTTACTTCTCAAACTTCACTAACAACGACAAGGCCCTTGGAGTGCTCGAGATGCTGTCAAAAGTGGCTCCCATAAACTCGGTGATTTCAGCCTGTCAAAGTAAATTTAGAGACGCAGCTAAAATATGCATTTACATGTTTGTTCTATTTCTTTTGATTTCCCATATTACATCTTATCCATCTTCTTCAGAAAGAGACAAAAACATTTTCATCACAACCTTCTTTTAATGCTGCTCCGTAGGATTTATCTCAGCATCATATTAGGCCGATTCTGTGAACAGATGGCATAGGTTTTCTGTCCAATCCTTTTCTGTCCCAATATTGAAATCACATTGATTTTTAAAAGGGAGTTTATAGTTTAGTTTAGTTCAGGTTAGAGACACAGCATTGAAACAGTCCCTTAGGCCCACCGAGTCCACACTGATCATTGATCACCAGTACACTTATTTTTTAGAGATACAGCGCAGAGACAGGCCCTTTGGCCCACCAGGTCCGCTCCGACCAGTGATCCCTGCACATTAACACTATCCTACACCCACTAGGGACAATTTTTACATTTACCAAGCCAATTAGCCTACAAACTTGTACATCTTTGGAGTGTGGGAGGAAGCCGAAGATCTCGGAGAAAACCCACGGAGGTCACGGGGAGAACGTACAAACTCCGTACAGACAGCACCGGTAGGCGGGACCGAACTCGGGTCTCCGGCGCTGCATTCGCTGTAAGGCAGCAACTCTACCGCTGCGCCACCGTGACCACCCACTTAGTCCATGTTATCCCCACTTTTGCATCCTACACACTAGGAGCGATATACGCATGCCATTTAACCTACAAACCCACACCTCTTTGGGATGTGGAAGGAAACCGTAGCATGTTCACAGGGAGAACGTACTAACTCTGCACAGACAGCACCAGAGTCAGGATCAAAGTCAGGTCCCTAGCACTGTGAGGCAGCAGCTTTACCGCTGCGCATTATGCCACTCATAGAGTTGCCATATCCTAGCAAACTATTTTGAATAAAAACTCAGAAACATAACTCAATAACATAACACACTGGTAACTAAGTGCCTATACAAAGAGTTAACATAGCACTATTGAAGCCATCAGATGAATGTTACTGAATTTGCTATGAAACTGCAGAAGTTTTTTTACATCATCCTTTATTTCTCTGATATATACTGATAGAATCCAAGACTTTGCTATTTGTTGGCTGTGAAGCTGTCTGGAGTGATGGTTCTGTGGTTATGCCGTGTTTCTGGCCAGTGATCCATGTATACTATGGGTGCAGTCAAAATTGGAAAATTAGGTTTGTTGCAGCAGATGCCTATAAAGCCACTTTTTCAATCATCCGTTTGCATTAACAGAGGAAAACTGGATAGGTCCTTTGATAGAGATTCTTCCAGCAAACCATTTATCTTACATTCAATGTACCCAGCTGATCCCATGTGCCTGGGCACTGGTCCAGGAGCACATTCCCTCTGTAGTTAACTGCCTTGGAGATGTCTTTAAATTCAGTGAAAACAGAAGTGAAAAGTTACAGCAACTCATTTGGAAATCTCATGTGGAGCTATGGTAATAGGAATGACATACTGATGCAGTAAGCCAGCTTTTAGAATCTGCTATTAAGCCTGTTCATTATGAAACTATGCAAACAACTATTCTTCAATTTATTGTTTGCATGCTAATACTGGATGGTAAAGACTCTCTCCCAGCTCAATAATCAATCATTCTGTACGTACAAAAATGCTCAGATGAGACAGTTTCAGCTACAATTTATAACATTTCTGAAATAACTAGCAATGTTTCCCATCTGTACAATAACAACATTAAAAAAAAACACTTGACAGGTACATGGAAAGGGGAGGTTTAGAGGGAGTATGGTCAAATGTAGCTGAGATGGGGCACTTTGATCAGCATAGACTGGTTGGGCTCGCGGGCTTATTTCTGTGCTGCATGACTCCATCTGTTGACTCCAACCATCTTACAACACAGTTTGGAACAAGGTTAGAAATTCAGAGAAAGGTTTGACAAATTACCAGTTCTGAGGTTGGATTCAAAGGACATCTAAATTTCTACCTGGCTTGCTGGTATAATATAAGGAGCAGCTATTTTAATAATTCTCATGGTTTTCACATTGACAAACAGATTATAAAATGATTATTTTGAATTAATTGTCTGTACCACTGGACATTATTAAAGCTGTATTATATTATGTCATATTTTACAATTATTAACAGGAAATTGTTGGTCACAGCACTTTTACCTCCAACAACATGTCAGAATTTGAAAAACTACTCTTTAAATATAGCAAACAAATGCATTTTCAAAACAGAATAACAGACAATATTCTTCCTTTAACACAGAGCCCTTTCTCACAAGAGATACCAAATGGCTGGGTGTTTTTACCTATTAAGGGAATAAATGAATATTGGCTTTCTGCAGAAAAGTGGCACCAAGGTAGAATATCAGCCCTGATTTTATTGAATAGAGGGGTAAGCACGAGGGACCAAATGGCTTCCTTCTACTTCTATTTCTTATAATGCAACATTAAACCAGGGACGCCAAGGGCAGAGGAAAAGTAAAATTAATATAATGCTACACAAGCTCAGAATGAATCCCACTGTAATCCCAATGCATCAATGTGACATTTTAATTTTGTACACATGACATCCTTATGAGCCGTATGAGTAGAATTGATCCTCGGGGAAACTCATTTCACATGACAGCCCGACAAACATTAGGATGAATAGATTTTCATTACATCGATCTCGACAGGAAAAGTTCAAAACAAGGTTCAAAAGGTAAATGGGGAATTATTTAATCAACTTTTATTATGTGCATTGACCTACAAATAATAGTAAATAGAATAAAGCTAGGATTTATCACTCAAGTTAAAATAATACAAACTTGTAAGTCACTGATCTGTGTTGTGAAAGTCTCATAATCCATATCAAAGGTACTCTTTCTGTGGTCAATCAAATTGCAATCTTGTTTTTTCATTCCTGATACAATATCCTGAAATATAAAAAAGACAGAAAGTGAACTGGATTATTAAAATGCCCCTTCCTCAAAAAGAATATAATCTAATGTATCCAACTTCCTGCAGCACATTTCCTTACACTAAGATGCAAGGTGCAATGTGCCTGGAAATTCAGGTTCATAATGTAAATGTACTGCATAGTGCCTGCAGCACACCTAATTTTGGTTCCATCAACTTCAATACATTTCAGAGTCCGTGTGTATGGCATACTTAAGGGCCTGTCCCACTTAGGCGATTTTTTCGGCGACTGTCGGCAACTGTCACAGTCGTAGCAGGTCGCCGAAAAACCAGCTGATTTGACCCCCCCTACGACAAAGTCTACGACAACCTACCACCTAGTCCAAATCAAACTACGGCAAGTTACCGACAACCCATTAGGATGTCCACCTACGACCTCACCTGCAACAACCTACAACCACGCAGGCAACAACCTACGACAACCAAAGTCAACCTATGTCCACCCGCGACAAGCTATGACAAGCAACGGTCCTGTCAGCAACAAATGAAGGCAACTGAAGACAATTCAGTCACTGTTACCTGTCACCAGTTGACATAGGTAGTCGCCAATGGAATTCACCGAAGTCATCACCCAGCAACAACCAACGTCACCTGGCGACAACCTACGAAAGGATAAGCCAAGCTACGTCATGCTACATCAAGCCCACAGTCACCGAAAAGTTTTTTTACATTTCAAAATCCAGTGGCGACCAGAAAAACGGTCTGACTCTTTAGGCGACTTGAGAGACTACTCACGACCATACAGGCGTCACCCGCGACGATGTGGCGAGAGCCTAATCGCCTGTAGTCACCGAAAAAATCACCTAAGTGGCTTTAGAGTTACCATCCTGAGATGATTTCGAGAAAACCAAGTTTTATTGAGGTTGATTCTCAAGTGACTCACAAAACACTTAAACATCCAAGATATTCACAAGCATGTTCCCTCTCCCATTCAAAATTGTAACTACAATTATGTTGTAATAAAGCAAACATTTATTTAAAAAAATATGCATTGATATACAGATGAATTGGATGAATTAAACCCAAATGAATTTTCATTGAAATAGAAATTCATTTATTTTTGACACAGAGGTGGGGTTATTACCTGAAATTTGTTTGCTATCTGTTCAATCCCCTCGATAGTTGATTTCTCCAGGCTGGAATACACTTTAATAGTTTCAATCATCTTAATAATCTTACTAAGCCTCCTCTCAAATGTGTCAAACTTTCCAAAAATGCAGATTTCACTAAATTCAAAGGGTTTTTCCCTCTGGTTTTCCTTCATCTTTTGCTTGGTAACACCATAACAGAACTGGTATTCCTAATGTTTATGAAAAAAAGGACAACAGTTCATGTTAACATCCAAAACATTAATGTTACTCATTTCAACCTACTTTCATTATAGGTCTGGACTAAATGTATACGGTGCTTTACTGCTCATCAACTGTCTCAATTGTGAGAGGTTGACATAAATCAATGCCTTGAAAGGCATCGCAATCACTAGAGGTACCCAAGATTCCAAGAGCAGCAGACAATTTCCCAGCTTCATTGAAAATTTTCACTGAGCCCAAGATATGATCTGAATTTAAATTTTCCATCACAAACATGTTGAGACCTATGTATGGTGGAGCACATAGATGAATCAGGCATGTACATCAAGAGACTGCAAGCTCATCTGACCACAAATATGTGGCTTGAAAAATAGGAAAAACAATCCTTGATACCAATATAAATTGTCCAAAAGGTTATCTGTGCCATTTCCAACTGCTAGCTCGAGCACACTTCAGCATTTAGGCCCATAGATTTTTTTTTTTGGCGTTAGCAGGAGAAATAAATTATACCGGAAGGTAGACAAAAATGCGGGTGCGGCAGCATCTATGGAGCGAAGGAAACGTTTCGGGCGGAAACCCTTCTTCAGACTCCACTGCGAAATTATACCCGAGGCTTTTTTGGCTTATTTTGTCAGAGCCGGCAATTGGTCGTTACAGTAACAGAACGGTGCACCAGCAGCATCTAATTAAGTGTGATATGAAAGATCTATGTGGTTTGGCCTTGGCTCAATGGTAGGATTCTTTCATTATGTCAGAACATTGCGGATTAAAATTCACACCCAGAGAAAGATTTTATAGGAATCTGAGGGGTAACCTTTTAACCCAAATGTTGGTGCGTGTATAGAATGAGCTGCCAGAGGAGGGAGTTGAGGTAGGGACTATCACAACGTTTAAGAAGCAAGTAGACAGGTACATGGATAGGACAGGTTTAGAGGGATATGGGACAAATGCAGGCAAGTGTGACTGGTGTAGGTGGGACACGTTGGTCAGTGTGGGCAGGTTGGGCCGAAAGACCTGTTTCCATAATGTATGACTCAATGACTCCAATTGAGCACAGATCCAGAAAAACACATCAATGCAATACTGAGGGAATACTGCATTGATAAACTAATATCCAACATGGGACTGAAAAGAAAGTTTGCAAAGAAGAACCGGGACATTTTCTCATGGTTCCAACCAACAATGCAGCAAATATGTTGCTCATACAATCTATCAATTACCTTATTAAGCTTAATACATGCCATCAACTTGCTAATTATTGTGCTTGGAGATAACTCCCATATTGTAACAGTTCCATCATTGGTAATGTATGCTTTACATGCAGTTATCATCTGGTTAGTGATCTGAAACAATAATATTTAAAAATTCATTGGTAAAATCTAATTTTGAATCATTCTTTAAGATACAAAAAAGGATGGCCGTCAACTAAAATGCCTGTCCGTTCACCTTCGAAGTAAACACAAAGATCTGCGTTGCTCTGGTGTGGAAAACTCCCTTCTTTGAGCACAATTTCTAAAATGCAGCCTTCTACAGCAGATGGACATGAGCAAGACTCTTCAACAAATCAGGCCAGTATCTCACTGAATCACAAAGACCAAAACTAGAAGTAAATTCAGGAAATGTAAATCAGATTTAACTCTTGCCCAGAAAGCCAACACCAATGAATATAGATGGGATTAAGGAAGAGAGATTTAAGTAACGGAAAAAAAATATTTTGACGTTTTTCATAATCTCCAATACTGATTTTCATCTGAGAGAATGAGACACCATAATGGTAATAAATGTTCAACGGCAGGACAATTGTTCATCAGTATTTATTATGTACTCTTTAATCTGCCATCCATAATGTTCCTCGCCACTATTGTACAGAATAAATGAGCAAATTCATGAGATTTCAGTGTTGCGTATTAGGGAGGACTGTAACACCACATCATGTGGAGGAATGGCATTTGTCAGACAACTTCCAAATTGACAGCTACACATGTGCATATTTCAGAAGTTGTTGTCTAAGCAGGAGTTATTGCAGCATTATTATTGCAATGAAATTCATAAAAATAACCTACTCCAGCTAAGAAGATATGTATTTTCAGCAAATAACTTTTTTTTTAAAGAATGTTAATACAAAATACTGTTGTCCTTTCTAAACTTCTAGTCTAATCAAAGGAAGTAAAAGATGATTTTGGAGTCCGAGGTAATCAGATAATTGACAACAGAACCAGAAGGAATATGAGGAGAATTTATTTCATACAATTAGTTGTTGTGATCTGGAATGCATTCAGAGTGTAAGCAATAGTAACTGAAGAAGTTGTCTCGACCTGAATCGTCACCCATTCCTTCTCTCCGGAGATGCTGCCTGTCCCGCTGAGTTACTCCAGCTATTTGTATCTAAGCAATAGTAACCCTCTAGTACACAACTAAGAGAGCCAATAGATGCCAAATCAATGTCTACACCCTCAGGTTGATGTAAAAGAGTACTAGGTACTATTTTAAACTAGAATAGGAGAGTTATCCTTGGTGTATCGGCCAAAATTATACATCAATCAACTGCACAAAAATAGATTACCTGATCCTTATGATATTGTTCTCCGTGAGAGTTTGTGTTGCATATCTTAACTAACCAGAGTAACTACACTTCATTGGCTGTAAAGTGTTTCAGAATATTCTGAAACTCGAAGGTGTTATATAAATGTGAGTCATTTTTTTCTCTTTCAGAAAGGAATTGGGTCTGGTCTTGAAAAGGAAATAATCAGAACCTTTTAGATAAAGTATAGTAGAATGGATCCAATCAGAAAGAGTTGTTGCAGACACAATGGGCAAAATAAACTTCTCCTGTGCTATAGCTTTCTGTGATCCCACGTACAATTCCCTCTGTCAACTGGTTTCTTGTTAAATCCGTCCCTTTACTTTGATTGTAGCCATTCATCTTGTTTCGAGCAGAGGAATAACTTAACATTGCAAGTGCCAATGCATTCCTGTTTTAAAACCCCAACTGCTGTGTTTTGCTGGACTTTTCCACATGCCATATCATGTGCAGAACTGAGGCTAAATTATTCATAATTAAGAAAATTCCTGTGGTAGCATTGTAGAGAACTGCAGTGTTTACTTACAGATAATATTCTCACCTTGGTAAAAAGAGAAGTCATCTTTTCAGATGTATTGTAATACACAGAAATTGTATGTATCATTCTAATGGCATTCAGAAGTCCAGGAAGGGCATCTAACATTTCAATCTGGGGAAAGGAGGAAACAGCACATAATATCTGAATTAATTATCAGTTTTTCACTTGTGATCTTAAATGTTGCTTTCAGAACATCATTATCATAGTTTTTTTGAAAAGAAACACCTACAGGGGCACTGTTGTAAAGAGGGTCGCAAAATCGCTCCAGCGTGTAAAGATATTTCACGTTATCTTTAGCTTCATTAAATACATTTGTAATCCGTTTATCCAATTCCTTCCATATCTGCAACAAGAAATTAAAATGTTTTCCAGAACAACTCATCCACATGTTGTGTGAAAAGCAAGAAAATTCACTCCTTGCATGATTTTGGAAAAATCATTAGTTGCCTTTGTTAATTTGTCAGGCAACCAGAATGACAATAATAGATTTAACTAATAGTCAAAAAGAATATCCAAATGACTGACATAACATGGTCATGAAATTAAAATAACAAAGTAAGATAGTGGTTATGAGAGGCACAGATAGAGTAGTCTGTCAGAACCTTTTTCCCAGGATAGAACATTCAAATACTAGGGGGCGTAGATTTAAGGTGGGTTTGGCAAAATTTAAAGGAGACATGCTGGGAAAGTTGTTTTTACACAGAGGATGGTGAGTACCTGGAATACCCTGCCAATGGAGGCAGCTGGGGCAGATATGATAATGGCATTTAAGAGACTTTTGGATTGGCATATGGATATGTAAGACTTCTTCTTTGCATTGTTTGGCACAGACATAGACAATAGACAATAGACAATAGGTGCAGGAGTAGGCCATTCGGCCCTTCGAGCCATCACCGCCATTCAATGTGATCATGGCTGATCATCCCCAATCAGTACCCCGTTCCTGCCTTCTCCACATAGCCCCTGACTCCACTATCTTTAAGAACCCTATCTAGCTCTCTCTTGAAAGTATCCAGAGAACTGGCCTCCCACTGAACCGCCCTCTGAGGCAGAGAATTCCACAGACTCACAACTCTCTGTGAGAAAAAGTGTTTCCTCGTCTCCGTTCTAAATGGTTTATCCCTTATTCTTAAACTGCGGCCCCTGGTTCTGGACTTCCCCAACATCGGGAACATGTTTCCTGCCTCCAGGTGTCAAAACCCTTAATGATCTTATATGTTTCAATAAGATCCCCTCTCATCCTTCTAAACTCCAGAGTGTACAAGCTCAGCCGTTCCATTCTCTCAGCATATGACAGTCCCGCCATCCCAGGAATTAACTTTGCACTCCCTCAATAGTAAGAATGCCCTTCCTCAAATTAGGGGACCAAAACTGCACATAATACTCCAGGTGTGGTCTCACTAGGGCCCTATACAACTGCAGGAGGACCTCTTTGCTCATAATGCTGTACTGTTCTATTAGTTAAGATTTCCAAACCTTCCAATTTTTCGTCCTAACATTGGCACATGAACTGAAATGTAGGAGGAACAGCATAAGCAATCCCCATCTTGTATTGAAGTAAAAATGAAAATCAGTGGTATCCTTCTTATAGATCAATTTTATGGTGCCTTTCAATGGTGCCTCCTAGAAATTCTTGGCAACAAACTTCGTACCAACCTCTAAGTGCAAACCATTATTTCAAGGTTATAATGAAAATGTAATCATTAATTGAGGAGTGCATGGAGGAAACCCATCAAGGAATTCATATGTTTAATTAATGTTAGATAGTTGTTAAGGAAAGCTTTTAAAAATAACCATATTTCTTCAGACCTTCAACAGCTTTGATTTAGCAGCTGTGATGAAGCCAAGTACGATTTTAACATCTGCTCGCTGGATCTCCTGAGTCAAGCAATTGTATCTGGCCAGGCATTGCTTCCAGTGTTCCAACTCTGCCCGTGGTCCAACATCATCTGCCTCCTTCCGCACCTGTTCACTTTCAGTCAGCACCTGAAAGATTCAAGGATAAAGGAATGTTGGTACTTTCACACTGGTCACAGAGAAGAGCATTTCAATATTCACCACAGATTGCCTCGCAGCAGACATGGCTGACGAGGTAGACACAAGGAATTGCAGGTGCTGGTTTACAAAAAACGACAAAGTGCTGGGGTAACTCAGCGAATCAGGAAACATCTCTGCAGAGCATTGGATGGGTAATGTTTCAGATCTATCCGCGACCCTATAGGTGACCTTTCTTCAGACTGATTGTAGTAGGGAGTGTAGGAATATGGAAGAGAGGTGGGGTGTGACAAAATCTGGCAAATGAGAGGTGGATACAGGTGAGGAGGGTTTTTGATTGGCGGGTAGTTTATACTTGGGTAGCTTACCACCCAATGATTCGAATGAGCATTTCCCTGAACACCTTCGCTCAGTTCGCCTGGGCTCACCTGATCGCCAGGTTGCTAAACACTTTAATTCTCCTTCCCTTTACCACAATGACCTTTCTGTCCTAGGTCTCCTCCATTTTCACCCCATAGTCTTCACAATGAATAGATGGTCCTCCATAATTACCTCCACCTTCAACCAGATGCCGCCAACAGAAATATCTTAACCATTCTTCTTTTGTGAGGATGGCAAAGGGATTGTTGCCTCCATAACTCCATGTTTAACTATTCCATCACCACCAACCCCCATTCCCTTTCTGTAACTTTCCATTCTACTGTAGGAGATGCAGCTTTTCCATGTTCTGATGAAAGGTCATTAACTTGAAACCTAAAGTTTTAATTATGCTTCTGTCCCCAAATATAATCCCTGATCTGCTAAGTATTTCCAGTATTTTCTTTTTTAATTTCAGATATCCAGCATCTGCAGTTTTTTGCTTTTCCACACTGCACTTCCCTCTGGCTGTTCATTGCAAATACCAACAAACTAGGCAACAAAAATTGCATTCAAATAATAGGACCCTGAATGGTATTTCTTTACAAGGCACTATACATATTAGGCACAAGTCTCTCTCATGCAGGTCAACTGCAGCATTAATGCAGCCTGAGATCGAAAACAAATGGCGTACTCTAGGATTTTGGTAGCCAGAGGGAATTAAATTCCTCGTTTAGCATCTGCTCCTTTATGTGTTACATAATTGAATTGTATCTAAAACGCAGTTGCTCAAAATAATAGGGCAATTTGTTTGGGTATTAGTGTGCTTTGGGGAGACCCTTCTTCAGACTTGAAGTTAGAGAAATCATTATTCATGCCACTGTTTAAATATTCCATCACCACCAGAGGAGAGTGAGGCTAAACGCAAATTGGAGGATCAGCATCTCATATTTTGCTTGGGCAGCTTACAGCCCAGTGGCATGAATAATGATTTCTCTAACTTCAAGTAACCCCAGCATTCCCCCTCTCTCCATCCCTCCCCAAACCAAGTCGCACCAGCTTCTCGTTTTCACCAAACAAACTGTTTCCTTTATCATCGTTACTTTTTCGCATGTCTTTCATTCATTGTTCTTTATCTCTCTACATCAAGTCCATATCTCTCATTTTCCCTTTCCCCTAACTAATCTGAAGAAGGGTCTCAATCAAAAATGTCACCCGTTCCTTCTATCCAGATGCTGCCTGTCCGGCTGAGTTACTCCAGCTTTTTGTGTCTATTTTAAATATGATAGGCATATGGATATGTAGGGAATGGAGGGATTATATGCAGGCAGATTAAAGTTTGCCTTGCATTATGTTGCATTATGTCCCCAAAGCACACTAATACCCAAACAAATTGCCCTATTATTTTGAGCAACTGCGTTTTAGATACAATTCAATTATGTAACACATAAAGGAGCAGATGCTAAACGAGGAATTTAATTCCCTCTGGCTACCAAAATCCTAGAGTACGCCATTTGTTTTCGATCTCAGGCTGCATTAATGCTGCAGTTGACCTGCATGAGAGGGACTTGTGGCTGATATGGATAGTGCCTTGTAAAGAAATACCAATCACGGTCCTATTATTTGAATGCAATTTATGTTGCCTAGTTTGTTGGTATTTGCAATGAACAGCCAGAGGGAAGTGCAGTGTGGAAAAGCAAAAAATTGCAGACGCTGGATATCTGAAATTAAAAAAGAAAATACTGGAAATACTTAGCAGATCAGGGATTATATTTGGGGACAGAAGCATAATTAAAACTTTAGGTTTCAAGTTAATGACCTTTCATCAGAACATGGAAAAGCTGCATCTCCTACAGTAGAATGGAAAGTTACAGAAACGGAGTGGGGGTTGGTGGTGATGGAATAGTTAAACATGGAGTTATGGAGGCAACAATCCCTTTGCCATCCTCACAAAAGAAGAATGGTTAAGATAGTTCTGATGGCTGCATCTGGTTGAAGGTGATGGTAATTATGGAGGACCATCTATTGATTGTGAAGACTATGGGGGAAAGGCTCGGACGAGATAGACCCTTTTCTTGTACAGGGCAGGAGAAATGAGGATGAAAGCAGAGGTGGCATGTGTGCTGCACATACTTCCTGCCCAAAGTACAATTCCCCCAAAAGTATCAAAATATTTTAAGAGACAAATTATGGAGTCGTTTGATGATTTAGTACATTATTGTGATCTCCAGGTGATTCCAATTTAAATTATCTGAAATACAGCTGATGGCAAATAATTGTAAATTTTCACCCCTGCCTGTGTAAAAGAAGCTTAAATCTCCCCTAATGCTTAATTTCTCATCCCTGACCTGTTCAATTTGCTTGATCCAAATTTTCAAACTTTTCTCAGCTTGCTTCAATGTTTCAGGTGATGCCAGACCAAAATCTGATGGACATTTCAAATTTCTCAGCTCTTCTGAAACACATTGTTCCAATCGAACCTAAAATATGGAAAAGCAAACCTCTTTCAGTTACCTGTGAATTTAGCAGTAATTCAGTTAAAAACAATGCCAAATAGAAGTAATGCAGCATATTCAAGTGAGAAATAAATATTTACTATGTAGGCAAGAATGAGTATAATCGTAGTAATCAACTAAGTGAGAAGTTCTATGATTAATGGTAACACCGGGATGAATTCATTCAGCATAAATCTGAACCACATTTTGCGAAAGCTCATTGCCCAGTGTTCCCTTTCAAATGTGTATCCACTTTTCTCTTGATACAGGCAACGATTGTACCATAAACACCTCCTCTAGCAAACCACTCCATGAAAAATCAAACTTCTGTGTTAAGAAATTAGTGCTGAACTTGCACTCTCCTCCCTTCACAGACCCCTCCCTCTAACCTGACACAGGTTTCTTCCTGACCTTGACTTTAAACTTTAGAGATATAGTGTGGAAACAGGCCCTTTGGCCCACCCAGACCACGCTGACCAACGATCACCCCGTATACTTGGATACCCGGACGTGGCGTCGAAGGACGAGAAGCTCTTCATTTCCTGATATCTACTTACAATTGAAATTGCCCATGCATACTTGTCAGAATAACAAATCGGATTGCGGTATTATTTGCTCCTCTAATATTGCAGCAGTGAAAAGGAATTAAAGTCAACTCACCTCCTTGGCGAGATTGTCATGTGCTGCAGAGAGGGCACTGACAAACCCATCCAGAGAATTGAGAAATCCCTGTCTAACCGCCATAAACTCAGGCTTGCTCAGCTGTCCCCATCCTTGGTTCATATTCTTCAGCATAGGTATAAAAGCATCACCTAACAGATGTTCAACAGATTTCAAGAGCCCAAGGCCTTCAGCATCCAAAACATTAAAAGTTATTTCCTAAAAAAATGAAGAATACAGAAGTAAAAAACATGATTTTTTGCTATTGCACATAATTCTTTGCCTCTTGTACACAAACATACAAATTAAGAATAGAAATCCCCTGCTTTCCCCTGCAATCCTATTCCACTCTACAATAAGATCATGCCTCATTTGATCATTATCTTCAACTTTGCAATTCCACCTACCCCCAATCACCTCTTACCCTGTGAATCAAGAATCTCTCTATCCTTGCCTTAAAAATATTTAAAGGCTCAGTGTCTAATATTGTTTGAGGATGATTCACAACACTGAGTAAAAAGAAAAATCACCTAATCTCTGCCTTAAATGGTTGACTGCTTGTTATTTTTAAAAGGACATACATGAAGGAATCTCTTTAGCCAGAGGGTGGTGAATCTGTGGAATTCATTGCCACCGAGGCCAAGACAGTGGGTATATTTGAAATGGAGATTGACAGGTTCTTGATTAGTAAGGGTGTCAAAGGTTATGGGGAGAAGGCAGGAGAATGGAATTGAGAGGGAAAAATGGATCAGCCATGATCAAAAGGCAGAGTAGCTCGATGGGCCAAAATGGCCTAATTCTGCTCCTGTGTCTTATGTTTTAAACAGTGATACCTGTTGTATAATGTCCCACAACAGGAAACATCATGTCCATGTCCACTTTGTTAAGACCCTTCAAGATCTTAAACTCAAATAAATTACTTGCAGTTAAGTACCGATATGGCATGAAAAGAGAATAACACAGAGAAAAAAAACACTTAGCAGCTCAGGTAGCATCTGTCATGACAATGAGATCTTCGACTTGAAACATAGTCAGTAATTCCAGCACTTGTTTGCCTTTGTTTGAGACATTGAGTGAGAAAAGGAGAGAAATGTTTGCCTATTTGCTACCACTGCAAATGTAAGATATAAATACCTTTACAAAGGAGATGAAGATACACTAAGAGAATGGTTCTGAAGTCAGTATGTGCTCTACAGCTGGAAAAATGGGACAAGTAAAGTGAAATACAAATGAAAAATGGAGAAAAAGTATAACAGATTAAATAAAGTGCAAAAATCCAGCAAGATACAATGAATAGAGAGACAAAATTACAATGACATCAGGTGATCAGGTTGTATTCTAAAATTATCAAAATAGATAAACCTCAAACAGCTTACAGAGGCATCACAGATAACGGGATCCTTGTGTTTTTCTTGTTATTATTTGGGAATACCAAAGTTAAAATTATTTTTTATCAGTCTTAATAATAGGTGGACCCACAGGGAAACTCATTGGTGCTGCTCTGACACCACTGGCATGGTAGAGAAAACAACGTATTAAACAGAGTTTCCACTGCTATCCCAGTGAAAGAACATAGAAACATAGAAACGTAGAAAATAGGTGCAGGAGGAGGCCATTCGGCCCTTCGAGCCAGCACCACCATTCAATATGATCATGGCTGATCGCCCGCTATCAATAACCCGTGCCTGCCTTCTCCCCATATCCCTTGACTCCACTAGCCCCTAGAGCTCTATCCAACTCTCTCTTAAATCCATCCAGTGATTTGGCCTCCACTGCCCTCTGTGGCAGGGAATTCCATAAATTCACAACTCTCTGGGTAAAAAAGTTGTTTCTCAGCTCAGTCTTAAATGACCTCCCCTTTATTCTAAGACTGTGGCCCCTGGTTCTGGACTCGCCCAACTTTGGGAACATTTTTCCTGCATCTAGCTTGTCCAGTCCTTTTATAATTTTATATGTTTCTATAAGATCACCCTTCATCCTTCTAAACTTCAGTGAATACAAGCCTAGTCTTATCAATCGTTCCTCCTATGACAGTCCCGCCATCCCAGGGATCAATCTCGGGAACCTATGCTGCACTGCCTCAATCACAAGGATGTCCTTCCTCAAATTAGGAGACCAAAACTGTACACAATACTCCAGATGTGGTCTCACCAGAGCCCTATGCAACTGCAGAAGAACCTCTTTACTCCTGTACTGAAATCCTCTTGTTATGAAACAAGAACAACGTGAGCACAAGCAGGGCTGAGGATTTTCTGCTCTATCAGCATTTTCAAAACATATTTTCATATATTTATTAGATAATTTAAAATAAGTTGTGTTCAAGTGTGGAGAAGGTAATTTTATGATAAATCAATGTGTTTGTTACAAATTATATTGATGGCAATTTCACTTTCAAAAACCAAATTTGATTCCAAAAGTAATATTACAGACAAATATACAAGTTAAAAGAAGATATTGCCTTTGATATTTATCTATCTTGTTTTAAATTACTTCGACACATTTTCAGTGCTAATAAACGCAAAATAATAATTCCAGGTGTTGTACACAGTATAGTCTGACCTTTAATACCGACCTTCATTATCTTTTAACAGAAAATTGGACTCTGAGGAAGAACTACATTAAATGTTCCTGAAATGTATTTTCAGTAATTTTAGTGAAGCCCATTTGTGTCCATACATCAGCATCAAATAAAATTCTGAATAATTAGTCATTGTAAGGAGTACAAGAATAAGGAGTAAACCATTTAGAACGGAGACGAGCAAACACTTTTTCTCACAGAGAGTGGTGATTCTGTAGAATTCTCTGCCTCAGAGGGTGGTGGAGGCAGGTTCTCTGGATGCTTTCAAGAGAGAGCTAGATAGGGCTCTTAAAAATAGCGGAGTCGGGGGATATGGGGAGAAGGCAGGAACGGGGTACTGGTTGGGGATGATCAGCCATGATCACATTGAATGGCGGTGCTGTCTCGAAGGGCCAAATGGCCTACTCCTGCACCTATTGTCTATTGTCTATTGTATCTGTCTAAACTTTACTTTTAGACTTTAAAGATACAACGTGGAAACAGGCCCTGTGGCCCACCGAGACCACGCTGACCTATGCATACTAGGCACAATATTTTTCACAACTTCCCTAAGCCAATTAACCTACAAATCTAGTTGGATTGTGGGTGGAAACTGGAGCACCCAGAGAAAACCCACGAGGTCATGGGGAGAACGCCCAGACAGCACCCGTTGTCAGGCTTGAACCTGGGTCTTTGGTGCTCTAAAGCAGCAATTCTACCGCTGCGCCACCATGTCGCCCTTTAAAGAGAAGATCATTTTAATTTAGTCATAATGCAACTGACTAGGAATGGCAGCCTTTGGTCATCTGTAACAGGAAGAAGCTCTAAAAAAGCTGAGCTAAGTAAGTACGGGATGACTGAAATCACCCCTGGTTCAAGGTAGAAGATTGAGGCTTGCGCTTGTCAGTTGGCTCGGTCCAAGAATATTGCAGCGGGGATTCCCTTAGCCAGTTGCTAGCCCCACCCAGCTTCAGCAATGAATCATCATCACATTAGAAGGGCTATTCACTGGCAAATGGGCAAAGTTCAGAAAATACCACAATCCATACACTCAAGCAGCTAGACCTAGGCAACAATGAACTTACAGGTGGATGGTAACATTAGCACCACCTCCAACAAGAGGAAATCTAAGCATCGCCCCATGCCATTTAATGATAGGATCATCACCCACATCATTGATATCCCGGGGTCATGAATGATCAAGAATTCATCTGAACATACAAAACCCACGTAGTTAGTAAAACAAATTGGGAGTTAAATATATTTGGAACAAGTGCCTTGTCCCTTAACCCTGCCAGACTTTTCTACTGCTTAGATGACACAAACTAGAGATGCCCACTGGGTTGGGTGGATGTAGCTCTGTCAACACTCAGAAAACATGACCCCAAACAAGCCGAATAAATTATCTTTATCAACATTCCCATTATCAACATTTCACTTACTTGCCTAAGCATCCACCATCTCCATAATGGGCACACTGTGCTAATTTCTCAACACTTATTATCTGAAAGGCTAAAGGCAGCATTTAGATAGGTACAGTATCATCCCACAGATTCATCCAAATCACTGAATATCCCAATATATCATGTTGCTGAATCAAACATGTGGTAATAACTGCATGCTTGGAAATATTTTAAACAACTTGCCCTGTGTATGTTTTCGTATGTGATGGCTCTGCTGGCATTCCCTCGAAGAAAAACAATACAAATTCCAGTCAAACCAGCATGTTTCCCATCGGTAAGAAACAGCTTCTTCATTTTGCAACTTGTAAATCCTGCATAGGGTCCACTTGGTTCAAGAGCAACTACATAATGATATAAAATAATATTGTAAACTCAGTATGTCACAAATCTTCATTAAAATTAGTTTGCTATTCATAATGGTGGCTAATCCCTCATGATTATTTCACCAAAACATAGTTATTTTGTTAAAATTTGCAGATTTAATGCATTTGAAGAATCTTACCAGGAAGTCAATAACTTGAATTAAAGGTCGACATCATACAGAAGAAAATCTTTAGGCTACTTTTTGATATTCCTGCATTTTTTTAATTACTTTTCCAACAAAACAGAAAAAACTAGAAATACTCGGGAGATTATTTGTCAACGGAAATACAGAATTAATACTTCACGGCAAATGTTTTTCATCATAACTGAGAAAAAATGGAAATGAAACAAGTTTTAATATGTAGAGAAAGGGTGAAGGACTTGAGAAAATAAATGGTAATTACGGTCCATGATTGCGTGGAGACCAGGAGATGGACTGATAAAGGTAACTTTAACATGTGAATAGGAGGAGATGAATGAAATCTGAAATACCAGAAAGAGAAAAGAAAATGAATGTGTAAATGTGAGATGCATGTCTAAATGGTTCATTATCTGAAATGATTGAATTCAGTGTTGAGCCTGGAAGGCTGCCTCACATCACGTTAGAAGATGATGTGGTTTTCGTCGAGCTAATGCAAGCTTCATCAGAACAATGATGGAGCCCAAAGTCATGTACACTAGAGTGGGGAACACAAGGAGGCAGAAAACTGGAATCTTGGATCAACCTTGCAACTGAAGAGGTATGCCAGAAAATGGTCATTCAATCTGCACCTTGTTTTTTGCCCAATAAAGTAACCAGCTAAACAGATGCATTTATTTGGTGGAAGTACATGAAGTTAATTGAAATAACTACATTTCTGCATGATTTGAAAGTAATGTTTGGGTCCAGATGCACCTTTGCCACCTTCCTTCAACAAGTAACATAATTTTAATCATTCAACTTCACTTGGTTTACACTTTATCAAAGTCATTACCCAAAGTCATATCTCTCGTTTCCCTGATCCCTGACCAGTCTGAAGAAGGGTCTCGACCCGAAACGTCGCCTATCTCCTTCGCTCCTTAGATGCTGCTGTACCCGCTGAGTTTCTCCAGCTTTTTGTGTACCCTCATTACCCTTTGTTCTCTCCACTTCTCGTCCTCTTTGCAAATATTCATTTCAATTCCAATCACACCTTCGTTTGAAAGGTTCACTTGAAACATTGACTCTAATCTCTCCAGAAATATTGCACAATGTACGATTTCTAGCATTTCTTGTTTATATTTCCTATTTCATGTACAAGCAGTACGGTATTTTACTTCTCTCCAACTCTTTCAACTTTATCCTTGCAACATGAAACATTCATCTGTTCCTTATCTATTATTGAACTTAAAATGCCATTAGTAGTCATGTAAAGAGAATGTAGAATAATTTTTCCTATGTAGGAAAGAACTGCAGATGCTGGTTTAAATCGAAGGTAGACACAAAATGTTGGAGTAACTCAGCGGGACAGGCAGCATCTCTGGAGAGAAGGAATGGGTGACGTTTCGGGTTGAGACCCTTCTTCAGATTCATTCTTCCTATTTTTGCTGATACAAATTTGGATAATACCGACTAGATTAAGAAAAATGTTGGTTCATGAATCAAAACTGATTGAATACTTGAAGTACAGAGGAAATATCATAAAATAAATAAAAAGGAGTCATGATGGTTTATCAGAATAGATTAGCAGATAGCCTGAAAGGGAATCTGAAAGTCTTTCATAAACATACAAGTAGTGAAAGGATAGTGAAAGAATACACTTGATTAAGGATAAAAGAGCAGAACTTCTTACATGGTAGGGAACATCATTATTGTGGTAAATGAGTAATTTGCATCCATCTTCACTAAAGTAATAAGTACTGACAATTATTTGGTAAAAGGGAATATATTAAACCAGTGACATTTAGAAGATTGGCAGATCTTAAATAAGAAAAGTCACTCATTATGGAAGGAGTGATTGAAATTGCTCACAATCTTTTAATGTTTCTTTGAAATGGGAAGGATGCCAGAGAACTGGAAGAATACAAATGTTAAACCCATGTTTAGAATAAGAGAGAGCGATAAACCTGGTGACCACAAAACAGTTATACAACAATGGTAGTGTGGATACTTTGAAATAATAATTGAGGACAAAAATTAATTGGCACCATGAAAAAGTATTAATAAATGAAAGCCAACATGGATTTCTTAAGTAGAAGGGTCTTGACCCGAAACATCACCCATTCCTTCTCTCCAGAGATGCTGCCTGTCCCGCTGAGTTACTCCAGCATTTTGTGCCTACGGATTTCTTAAAGCCTCTTGATGTATATATGACGATGAATTCTTCAAAGTAATCGAGGATCCTGATGATGGTGCTGTGATTAATGTTACGAATACGGACTTTCAAAAATCATGTTATAAACTACCACATCAGAGATTTATTAGACCAATTAAAGCATGTGGGAGTAAAAGAGAAATGTTTGTGTGATTGGCACAGGTACCGACTGCAAGTAGTATTATGTGGCTATTTGTGAGACAAAGAGCAGTATTCTGTAATATTTACACAGGTCAACTTTGAAACCATTATTTTTGAGCTGGACAGTATTACTAAGGACAAAACTTCCAAGTTTTCATGTGGCATGAAACTTGGAAATGTAGTAAGCAATAGGGAGAGGAGAGTAATGTTTCAGTCTCATACAAGAAACAAAATCTAGAATAAATAACTACTATGCAGAACACCTCCATATGTATAGTCTGCACGAAAGACTACGTTTCCAGTTGTCTGTTTAATCCTCTTTCTCACTCCCATTCTGACCTCTTGATCATTGGCCTCCAATACTTTTCCAACAAAGGTCATCAGAAGTTTGACCACTTCACATTAAATTGAACAATTTCAGATCATCAGTCATTCATAGATAGGAGTCTATATAACACAGGCAAAGGCCCTTCAGCCCACGATGACCCATGCTGGTCATTCAGTACATATCAAATGTGATTGGAAAATGTAGATTGATGTTGCATGTTAACCAATCACACATCAGCCAGCATCTCTAAATCCACCCCACTGTAATACTTATACTAACACTATTTCCCAGCACGGACAGTGGGAGCAGCCAGGATGTACTAACAAACTAATCAACCTTCATGCTGTTAAGTTTCAGTGCTGATTAAAGATGTATTTGAATCACGTACTGAGTCTGGAGGTCGTTTAAAGAAAATGAATCACTCTTTCGAGCACTTGGCCCACAGCTTGTCATACCTTGGCAATTCCAGTGCTGGTCTATATACAACATAATATTCTGATTGTCACTGCCTCCACCACCCTTTCAATCTGTTTTTCTAAGCTACAGAAGGCAAATTCTGAATCTGACTGGCCAGGCCACATGACTTGCTTCTTCATAATACCCGCATTAAAATGCATTAACAATAAGGAACTAAGAACAGGGAATAATGTTTGATCTTGTAAAATTATGATTAATTATTATCCACATCTTTGTCATTCATTTATTTCAGTAATCTGTATCTAACATAGAAACATAGAAAATAGGTGCAGGAGTAGGCTATTCAGCCCTTTGAGTCAGCACCATCATTCAATTTGATCATGGCTGATCATCCAAAATCAGAACCCCGTTCTTGCTTTCTCCCCATATCCCCTGATTCCATTAGCCCCAAGAGCTCTACCTAACTCTCTCTTTAATACATCAGTTTTGCGAGTTTGTGCAAGTGTTTGCAAATGTAAATAAAGTACAACCTGGTTCTGGATGATCGACTTCTTGGTAGAAGAACAGGAGGCTTTGCCTGCCACCAACAATGAAAAAAATATCAATCTGTTCCAGCTGAAAAAGATGAACATTTATTTTGTAATCAGTATTATTATTTTTGAACTAAACGAAGTTCCCTGTTTTCTCTTCTCTCTAACCGTTCACACCATGCATCATCAATATCTGAGAATCAAACAATCTTATCTTGGCAATATGATGGCAAAAAACAGTTGCATCCCATCTCTGTAAATACACATTAATCTGCATTTAGTAACAATCCCTATCCTAACTTCCCCATCCCCTACTAAAAGTATATTATTAAAATTTGTGCACCCAAATATTAGCAACTGTTTGTTCTTGTACTTCAGTCGGGCGGCACAGTTGCGCAGCGGTAGAGTTGCTGCCTTATAACACCGGACTAGAGTTTGATGCTGACTATATAGTAGGTTCTGTCTGTATGGTGTTTGTATGTTCTCAAAGTAACTGCGTGGGTTTTCTCCGGGTGCTCCGGTTTCCTCGCACACTCCAAAGATGTACAGGCTTGTAGGTTAATTGGCTTTGATAAAAATTGTTAATTGTTGCATGTGTGTAGGATGGTGCTCGAAGATTGGGAGATCACTTGTGGATTCATGCCCACCAGTGACAATGGCCAGACAAATCTAAACTAATTTTAGTCAAAATAAGGCAATAGACGAGAATACACAGAGTGCCGGAATAGCTCAGTGGGTCAAGCAGAATCTCAGAACATGGATAGGTGATGAGGAAAGGGCACAGAGGAGGTTTACCAAAATTATGTCTGCATTAATGGGTATTAGCTGCAGGATGAGGTTGGATAGATTTGGATTGTCGCGCCGGAGAGAGACCTGATAGAAGCATATAAAATTCTGAGAGGCATCGATAACGTAGACAAACAGAATATTTTTCCCAAGATGGAAAAAATCAATCACTAGAGGGCATAGCTTTAATGCATGTTACATAGTTATGAGAACTAAATCTATTTAAAGAAGGGTCTCGACCCGAAACGTCGCCTATCTCCTTCGCTCCTCAGATGCTGCTGCACCCACTGAGTTTCTCCAGCTTTTTGTGTACCCTCTATTTAAATAATATTATGTACAGAAAAAAAGAGCCGTACTTACTTGAGATCCTTCCAGTATAGTATCTTCAATGTCAGACTTCTCCAAAGGGACACAGGTTGCCACCATATCAAAAATATATTCATGTCTGGGGTCTAACTGCAGCCGCTTAGCTTCATGTTCCTCTCTTAGTTTGTGCTGCAACAGAACAAACAATATGGATTTGTGATATTCTCCCTACAACGTGGCAGAACTTCCTATCTCGTATAACGGCTCTGATTAAAGCAAATATAGCAGCTCAAGAAGTGCAATAGTTTCTCCCTCGTGCAGCACTTGTACCAACAAGGCACTGTGGAGAAGGATGTTGGTTTAAATTATAGAACTTCTACATTAGGTAAACACAATTGCCTGCATGCTCTACTCACAAACCAAATGTTTCTTCATCATCCTCAAAGAATAATTTCAAAGCTCGTGTTATGTATTTAACCTACAGCAATAAACCAGATTGCTCGTGTAAACAATACAGCTACAGGACCAATTTAAACAGAATCAATATTTTTGATTAGTTTCTAAAATGCTAATCATCAAACACAAGTTTTGATTTGACTTTTGCCTGTCTACATCGGTCTATTGCCAGTAGCACCGGTAATTCGTATATCACTGTACCTTAATTAGTACATGTGACAATAAAAAAACCTTTGAAACCGTTGAAACCTTTGTTTCCCCAGGAATGTGAGTGCTAAAAGCTGTCATGCAGCTTTTTGTGTTGGGAGTTTTTACTGACTGCACTGAGACCTGGTGTGGGTTCCATGACACCCTGTAGCTGCACACTGCTGTGCTGGAAATGGATGTTACTGCCTTTGTTACCATGGAAAGATTTCTGGGTTTGTGAGAGCTGTTCAGCCAAACCAAGAAAGGGGTTGACAGAACCATCCATCACATCCTATAGAAGGTGATGAGCTAGACTGTCCATAGCATGACCCACACTATGTGTCGTTCCAGGGTACTGCCCTGAGCCCCACATCTCAGCGATAAGTGGCCGTACCTGTACCCTATGCCCCAGCCCATCTAACACCAAGTCTCCACATTGAATCACATGTGATGATTCATTGCCGGTGGTAGCACCAATAGATTCCCAGCACAACTGCACACACAGCCAAGAGGGCAGGAGTTCATGTCAGTCCAGGCACAGCTGCTTACAATGTTAGAATGGATGTCTTCTATTAAGAGTACATGTAGGTAGATGTGAGCATGCACCTGTGAACATTAAAACTGGAGGACCAAAGGTGAAACAGCACTGTAGTGGTAAGTATGGTAAGTCTTGCCAACTGCCAACTTCTGACATTCAAGATCCCGAATTCAATCTAATGGAAGACACTTGTCCTCGATGACCACAATAGAAACAGGTTTGAAAATAAAAAATATATAGGGAGGCTAGAAATCTTAAAAGGTACAGGTTATTCAGTTATAAACACAACAGATTCATTCAGCAGGTTGCTTCCAGCCCAGATAACCAATAATCAACAAAGTGGAAAATCTCAATCAGTTCCTTGAACCTCAGAGCCTCGCGGAGTAAACGTGGTCTTTTTTTCTTCCAGTTGTGTCCTGCTAACTGTTGAATCCTACTAACTGCAGGTTCTCTGGTTGCATTTATTCTCCATCATTCGAATTCCATTCTTTGGTACTGTTTTTTCATCACTGCTTTTAAACTTTAACTAAGTTTCCAGCAGAATCTCTTTTTTTTTGTCATTTTGATCATGCATTTACATTTTATTATGAACCTTATATTTCTTCTGCAGATTGAGTAATTTCTGGTTTGCTCTCTCAAAGACTGAGCAAGTTCCCTCCCTAAATGTTTCCTTCAGTAAGTAGTCCTCTACAATGTTCAATCCTTTGGTCTTCCATTCTATTAATCATCATTCTGCCCCTAATTTAATTGTTTTATTTTGAAGACCATGACTTCTTCAGGTTTTATATGCTCATTCCATCCCAAGTTGTTTATCCGCTTCAAATATTATATTAATACCCTTGCCCTTCATAGTCTGAAAGCTTTAAACATAATTCTGTTCCAGCACATTCTTTACAGTTGACTTTATTTTCTGTCTTAACCGACCATTGTTTCTCAACCCCACGCCACGTTAATATGTTGCATTTACTTTAATAATCTTTACAAACCAGTTCTTTATGGCAATGATATTATACACTGGGGCATAGAAACATAGGAATTAGGTGCAGGAGCAGGCCATTCGGCCCTTCGAGCCTGCACCGCCATTCAATATGATCATGGCTGATCATCCAACTCAGTATCCTGTACCTGCCTTCTCTCCATACCCCCTGATCCCTTCAGCCACAAGGGCCACATCCAACTCCCTCTTAAATATGGCCAACGAACTGGCCTCAACTACCTTCTGTGGCAGAGAATTCCACAGATTCACCACTCTCTGTGTGAAAAACGATTTTCTCATCTCGGTCCTAAAAGACTTCCCCCTTATCCTTAAACTGTGACCCCTTGTCCTGGACTTCCCCAACATCGGGAACAATTTTCCTGCATCTAGCCTGTCCAACCCCTTTAGAATTTTGTAAGTCTCTATGAGGTCACCCCTCAATCTTCTAAATTCCAGCGAGTACATGTCGGAAACACTTTAAAATAACCATATGTTAGAAATATTTAACTATTTATTTAGGCTACATCTTACAATGATGTGTAGCAGAATCGAAACAAAATCACTGACGATAAATATGCTGTCCATTTATCAATACAATTAATGTAACCTTCCTGATTTTAGACCAATTTAGCGGTGCAATGGCATTCCTTTATCTTTTTGTATTGGGCACGTTTCTAAATTTAATGACGTGTATTCAGCAGAAAAGCAAACCAACTTGATACATTTTAGTCTCTGTTTCTAACCGATACTGGTAGCATAGTCTTAAATGCATCACAGCTGTATTAAGGCTGGCGATAACGAGCCTCAATGTTTCAATTGACCTTTTATTTTTGATCTATTATTTGCATTTGCATTTTGCGTTTGGTGTGTTAAAAACAGGCATTTTAACGGAGAAATCTTAAGCTTTGTTTGTAATACACTGTAGTTAAAATTATCCAAAAGCAAGTCACTTGGGAACGCTGAGGAGACATTCAATCTGATAATCTATTGTCGGATTAAAAAAGTAGACATCATTGGAGAAAGAGAAACTTCACTGGACAATAAACACTTTTAAGAACGTTTTCAGCAATCTTGGAAATTAAGTAGCAAAATAACCATTATATACCATATGACAAAAGTCAGGGAGCAGCCAACCTGTCCAGCATGTTGCAGCCTGTAGATATCAATATATTTTCTAATTAACAACAATAACTTTAACAACTTTATTATTTTCAGTGGCTAAGATCAGGAAACGAAAATACCATGCCTATCATCTATAACCACATTTCCCTCCACAGAGATTGATATGTTAATAATCATTCCGAAACATTAAAGTACAGTACATATTTTATGTGTAGTCATGATGGATTCCAGTTTTCTTTTACAAGATTTCTTGTGTACTTCCCCTGTTGCTTGTCCTTCCTTAGTATTTATTCCTTACTTTCTTAATTTTAACCTGATTTAATCTTTTAAACTGTACTTCCTCGTATGTTTTTATTTTCTCTGGACTTTTTCCCAGTTTTCCAAGCTCTCAGTTCGTCTCAACAATTTTCCCTACTGCTATCTGACCTCCCGTCTGTTTCTATTTTCCATTCATTGCCGATTATTTTGAAAACCATGGCTTCTTCACATTTTATATGCTTATTCTATCACCAGTGACCTATCAGCTTCAAACACTGCCTGACCTCATTCCTCTTCCTATTTTCCCATCATTGTCAATGTTGCCAGTTTTACCTGCTTCTCCTTTGTCTCCATCAGGCAGGGCAGGAAATGGCAGGAAATGGAAGATGCACTGTTTCAGGGTGGTACAGCTGGAGCACCACACAGAGCTGAGGTCATTAGAGAACGAGTTCACTGCTGGGATCGCCACAAGCCTTTCCTATTTGCTCATCCTCATTTCAAAATAATAATTAATCCTTTTTAATGCATATTATCGTTGGGCTTACTGTTACATTTTATATCAAATTATTTATATTAGCCTGGAAAATTGTTCCCAGAAACCTTGGCTATTTATGTCTTTCACACTTGATTGAGTATTCCCTTCATTAAATTTTTGTGCTGGCTGACATTACAAAAGTAATTCAATACAATAAAAGCCAGTCCGGTGATGCATAGTAATGCAGTCATATGAGAAGCTGCCATTGAATTTGGACAGCAACCACCAAAGGTTTGTGGTGTTTGCACTTTAAATTCTCAATAAACAGATTTTTTTGGATTATCATGTATAGTTACAAGTGTGATGGATTATAAGCCTTTTAAGAAAAAAGTTATATCAAAATTGGCTTTTATTTAATTGAAAACAAAATGAATAACTCTTTATGACTGCATAATTAGCAGCAGAAAAACACATAATTTATTTATAGATCCCTCAGAGATAAGGAAAGCTAGGTTCCTACTATACCAAGGATTGCAATTCTGGAAGATGTTGCTTAGGGTTTAGGATACATTTTTCTATAATAAAAAATTGTATTGATTTGACCAGCCAAAGTTAATCTTAAGATAGTTGTGCATGCTTTGTGCTGTTGCAAAGTAGAGGCCTTTGGTCTGTCTTTGTCTTTGTGCAAATTATTATTATTATTATTATTTTTTAATTTATTATTTTTATTTTTTAATTTTATAATACAACTTAGGAGATAGGTCCGTAGGTACAGAAAACAAAACTATTCGTCTAGTCCTGGGTTCAAGCTTCCGTCGAGCCTCAGCGCTGGCCCATTCTACCCCTTCAAATAATCTATGAACGGGGACCATATTCTAATAAATAATTCAGGTTTGTCGATTAAAACAAATCTAATTTTTTCCAGATTTAAGGTCTCCAACATCTCCATAATCCACATTTTAGTTGTAGGGAATGCAGGGTTTTTCCAAAATTTTAATATTAGTTTTTTCCCAGTTATTATACTATAATCCAGGAAATTTATTTGGTTTATTGTTAGTTTTAGGTATTGTTCAGATATGCCCAATATTATTAATTTAGGATTGGGATCCAGTTGAATATTAACCACTATGGAAATAATTTTAAAAATATCCACCCAAAATGTTTTAATTTTTATGCAATTTACAAAAGTATGGGTTAAATTAGCCTCAGAATATTGACATTTATCGCAGATAGGAGAGATATTATAAAAATTCTGTTTAATTTTGTTTTAGAATAATACAATCTGTGTAATATTTTAAATTGTATTAAAGAATGTCTGGCGTTTAACGAACATTGATGTATATGTTGTGCAAATTATAACATACAATTTAACAATGAAATGAGTGACACAGAATTCTATCAAAGTTTTGAAATACTGCACATGCCTGGGAACTTTTTAATAACAACTTCACACCAGATAGCTACAAACAATGGATTGCTTCAGTCCATCTTAACTCATTTATCTAGGTTTACATTTGTCTCTATCGGACCAATTTTAAGCAAGAAAATTTGAAGAGACAGTAAGAACAAGGTTCATGGACAGATGGGGCATGACGTGGGATAGGATATAAACAACAGAATCTGGATACGACGGTTTGAGAGATTAGAAAGGAGATTGATAGAAGAGCATTCAAGTTTAGTTCAGTTTATTATTATCACATGTAGTGAAAAGCTTTTGTTTGCGTGCTATCCAGTCAAAGAAAAGACTGTACATCAATATACAGTAATTAAGCAGTTCACAGTGCACAGATAAAGGGTAAAGGGTACACCATTTAGTGCAAAGATATAACATTGAAGTCCGATAAAGTCAATTTAAAGATAGTTTACATGTCTCCAATGAGGTAGACGGGAGGTCAAGACTGCACTCTAGCTAATGAGAGGACTGTTCAGTTGCATGATAACAGCTGTGAAGAAACTGTTCCCGAATCTGGAGGTATGCATTTTCAAACTTCTATACTTCTTGCCTGATGGAAGAGGGAAGAAGAGGAAATGGCGAGGGTGAGACTGGTCATTGACTACTTTGCTGAAACAGCATGAAGTGTAAGTGGAGTCAATAGAAGGGAGGCTGATTTGATGGTCTAGGCTACATCCACAACTCTCTCCATTTACATGTGGTCTTGTATGGAGTTCCCAAACTAGGCTGTGATGCATCCCGATAAGATGCTTTCTATGGCGCATTCGTAGAGGTTGGTGAGGGTTGCTTCGGACATGCCAAAGTTTTTCAGCCTTCTATGGAAGTAGAGGCATTGGTGTACTTTTTTGACCATAGCTTCGATGTGATTGTTGATATATATTCCGAGGAATCTGAAACTTTCAACCATCTCTACTTCAGTGCAATCAATGCAGTACTGTATCAATATGTGCACTGCTTTGTTTCACAATCTCCTTTGTCTTGCTGACATTGAGGAAGCGGTTGTTTTCTTGGCACCAAGTTACGAGGTTTTCAATCTCCTTTCTGCAGTCCGTCTCGTTATTATTCAATATCTGGCCCACTATGGTGGTGTCATCTGTGAACTTGTAGATTGAATGTATAGGAAGGAATGTCGCCTATTCCGTTTCTCCAGAGATACTGTCTGACTCGCTGAGTTACTCCAGCTTTTTGTGTCTATCTTGTAGATCGAGTTAGATTGGTATTTGGCTGCACCGTTGCGAGCGTATAAGGAGTTTAGAAGCGGGCTGAGAACACAACCTTATGGGGCACGAGATTATTGTAGAGGATGATTTGTCACCTATCCTCACTGATTATGATCTGTGGATCTGGAAGTTAAGGATTCAGTTGTAGAGGGGAGTGCTGACTCCAAGTTCCACTAGTTTAGAGATGAGCTTGGTTGGGATGATGATATTGAAAGCAGAGCTATAGTTGATGAATTGGAGTCTGTCGTAGGTGTCCTTCTGATCCAGGATGAGTGTAGAGCCAAGGAGAGAGCATCAGCTCTGGACCTATAGTGGCGGTAGATGAACTGCGATGGATCAAGGTTGCTTGGTAGGCTAGAGTTAATGTACGCCATATCCAGACCCTCGAAGCACTTCATGATGGTAAATCTTGCTTTTCTTTGGCATCGGGATGATAATGGTCTTCTCGGAGCAGGTGGGTATCTCAGAACGGAGTAGGGACAGATTAAAGATGTCCGTGAACACTTCTGCTAGTTGGTCCACACGGTTCCTAAGGACAGTCAGGTACTCCATCTGGGCCAGTTACTTTTTGTGGGTTCACCCTCGGAACGCCGATCTTACCTCTGCAATAGTGACCGTGGGGACAATGACACTCGAGTCTGTTAGGATGGATCTCATCGACCTGTCGGCCTTCTACTCAAAGCGAGCATAGAATGCATTAAGTTCATCACGGAGGGATAAATCAACAAAGTTTATGAAATAATTCAAACCATTGTGTTCATCTCAGCCAAAAATACTCTTCAGACTAGTCCCACACCTCAGCTTAAGGTTAGTACTCCTAGAGACTTTGTAACATCAAATATCAAGCTGGGTACAATTTGGAAATGTGAGGTTTCTATCTGCACCACTTAATTAGGCAGAGAATTCAAAATGTCACCATATTTTGGGAGAAAATATTTTTCTTCATCTCCCATCATTTTTGCCTCTACCACTTCTCAAAGCTTATTCCAAATGTGGATTATTCTGCCTCTGAAAATGTTTCTCCTGATCAATCCCTTAAATTCTCTTTTGATTACTGTTAACACAACACTTTGTTCCATTTGATTTAAAATATCTCATCTGCTGGTATTTTTACATTATTTAAATGTTCATGTCTTTACGATGTCCCTGTGCACCTTGCAGCCACCGAATTACCTTGTACTGTAGATGTTCTTGTGATGCAGTGGTTGTTACCAAATATTAATTTACAAATCTGGACAAACAATCCACAGATTTAAGTTCATTTCCCACAACGACGGCAGTAGAGTTTAATAAATAGTTCTTTTTTTAAACCATGAGTGAGGATCAACACAATACTGGATTGCTGAAAAAGTCCATTTGGGTCACTTATGTCCTTCATGGAAGACCATCTCTCATCTTTATCCAATTTGGACTATATGTGACCCCAAGACCCATCAAGTTGGGTGACCCAAATATTCTTTGAAGCACCTAAGAAATAACTGTCCACTGACTATACCAGTAATGCAGAATCCCTAAAAATGCATAAATAAAAATAAAAGCTTTCAGAAAAATCTATTTCGCAATGGCATGAATCCGACTTGGACAGTCAAAGGCAGACAGCCAAAGTAAGGTCAACACAGGTTCTGAAGTAATATTGTTCTCCTTTATTAAGTATCAGAATGTAGAATGTTGGAGACAATGGAGACAACAAAGAATAGTTTAACATTCTATAGTTATCATACTGCTGCTGTGATAATTCTATTAATTTTACCCATTCGAGAGACACTGGAGGAATCGCAGTTTCAGTTGGGCTGATTAATTCTGTCGAGTCTGCAATTAGTTGAACTTGACAAAAAAAACTTATTGGACAGGGACTCACTGATATAAAGACATTATACTTCAGGAAGACCAAAGTACTCCCCAGAGCAGAGGAATAGAGAGCTTCTTTTGTTGAATCAAGTAAAACGGCCTGTTAATGGAGGTAAGAATAGCATGTTCATTATTTTGGACTACTTCACCTAAATGAATTTATTAAAATGAATCAATACAATCATAACTATTCCATACATATTGTGAAATCAAACATTTTAGTCCTTTATATTGTTCCTCATTTCACCAATTTTCAACTGAATGTTTCCTCCAGTAAAATGATACTTCAACGACTGCAAAAAGCAAAGGTATATCATAAGGACATGATGCGCTATATGCAAGTCTTTACTTTTTTTGAAAGCCATTTTTCTCTACCTCTCTATCTATTGTTTCTTGCTGTCAGCAATACATTGATTTCAGCCTTCTCTCTGTTCGACATCTGAGCTTCCAAAAACTCTAGGGGGGGGGGGGGAATCTCCAAAGATTGGCAAGTAAATACAATTTCGCATCATTATGGGCACCTTATCCTGAAATTATGCCCCTAGTTTTCAATTCTCTATTCATGGGAAAATACTCCATCAACATCTGCTCTTTCATTTCCTTTCAGAATGTTTCAAATAAATAACTTCTCTTTCTGGTGGCCTATAATGAATAACAATTCATACAGCTCGCTGGATAATTAACTACTGCTCTGTCCCCAACCCTGCCACCACCAACTCCAAAACCTCTCAGAGGCCTGAGAAACATTAAAGCACTGATGCTACGGCATGTACCACCTGTCAAACAGCCAACATTGGCCTATTGTGTGCCCCATATTTCCTTGATTATCGTTGCTTTTTGCATATCTTCCATTCATTTTTCCTAAGTTCCACCTTTATCTCATGTTCCCCTTTCTCCTGGCTCTCAGTCTGAAGAATGGTCTCAACCCGAAACGTCACCTATTCCTTTTCTGCAGAGATGCTGCCTGATCCGCTGAATTACTTCAGCCTTTTGTGTCTGTCTTTGTTTTAAACCAGCATCTGCAGTTCCTCCCTACACTTTCTTACGTTTGGAAATCAGAATGATATAACATTTTAATTTTGGTCTCACCTTTCTAATTATTTTCTGTATCTGCACGTCAACCTTCTACACTTTACATAGAAGGATACCCCGATTCTCTGATAGGAGTTTCTCACTAGTTAATAGTATTCCGTTTCTCTTCAACTACAGGTCCACCACTAATTTTCCGGCAACTGGTGGTCTGGAGCCTCCTTTAATCTGGACAACATTACGAGAGCGCACTTGAAATCCCCCCGGAAGTCCCTGAAATGGGGCGTCTAGGCCGGTTGAAGCGGCCAATCTCGACCTCATCGGGACTTCCGTCCAAAACGATGGTTCCAATTTTCCCCCAGGCTGGAGTCAACAGATCCATTCCCACGGCCAACTTCCATCCCTCTGCGGCCAAGGCAGACAGTCCAGTACCATTCCACTCCTCTTGGAGGCCATGATCATTGTTGGTCCGACAAAAGGGATAATCCAGAATGACTCCGGAACCAAGGGTGCTGGAATATCGGTGGTGGACCTGTATCAAAATGAACAACCTCACAATTCTACACCATACTCTACTTCATAGAAATTTATGAACACAATATCCTGCAGCATTAACACGCTCAGAAATACAGTATGTAGAAAGTTGGTTCATGCCATATTAACAAAGTTTTTGTCCTATGATCAGGTTTTAGGTATTGTAGGTTAATTGGCTCTGGTAAAATTGTAAATTGTCCCTCGAGTGTAGGATAGTGCAAATGTACATGATGATCGCTGGACAGCGTGCACTTGGTGGGTTGATGGGTCTTTTTCTATGCAGCATCTCTCAACTTAACTAAAATCAAATATATGCACAGGTAAGAGACTCATGGTTCTCAAAAGTGCAAGCCTTTTCATTCTACATTTAGAACCTTAGATACCTCTGTGGTCATTTCCTGTCACAAACACCTCTGGTGCCTACAAGAGGCAATGTTTGAAAGTGCACCTCTTCTGAGACGTGTGTAGGCTTCACTGTCCTCCTCCAAGGACTATCCTATTCCACTCATAGCTTTGCAGTGCATGCACCTTCCTTGCCAAAGCTGGTTATATTGTGGTGTGATTCTTTGAGGGCTACTTTCTGTCATCTAAGCTACTAGACATTTCCAACATTTCCGCCAGCTTCAACATCATTCCACCATATCTTCCCCCTTTCCTTAGAGACTACTCTCTCCCCAAGTCCTTGTTTCGCTCATCCCTTCCCACTGAACTTGCCCCTTCTCCAGGCATTTCCCCTGCACCTGCAGGAGATGCAACAGCTGTTCCTGCACTTCCTCTCCCACATTCATTCAGGGGCCCCAGCAGCCCTTACAAGTGAGACTTCACATGCTCCTCGTCCAATTGTGTCTGAAGAAGGGTCTCGACCCGAGACGTCACCTATTCCTTCTCTCCAGAGATGCTGCCCATCCCGCTGAGCTACTCCAGCATTTTGTGTCTATCTTCATTGCATCCGATGCTCCCTGATACATTGGCGTAGACTGGGCACCGTTTTGCCGTGTTCCTCTACCGTGTACACTCTGGCCTTCAAACCTGTGTCCCTTGGTTCTTGCACTGTTTCAAGTCTATTCCAGTTACTAGGCTAGGGTCTGTTTTTTCTGAGTGATGATGAACTTTGGCTTCTCAAAGAAAAGATTTGCACACAGCGCAGCTGGAAGAGTTTGTTCATGGTGGTGTCGTTGGGGGGCCATGGGGGGGGGGTGGGAAGGTTGTGAAAGGAATGGGCGCGTGCCCAACATTTCGGGGCGTGCGGGAGATGGGGAGCATGCGTCTTCCCCTCGTGGTTCGGACAATACGCGCGGAGGGCGAGCTCGCAAGCCTCGAACGTTCTATCTTCAGGTCATAAGAGCAGAATTAGGCCATTCGGCCCATCTGACATTCAATCATGGCTGATCTATCTCCCCCTCCTAACCCTATTCTCCTGCCTTCCCATAACCTCTGCACACGTACTAATCAAGACTCTATCTGTCTCTCTCTGCCTTAAAAATATCCACTGACTCAGCCTGCACAGCCTTCTGTGGCGAAGAATTCCGCAGATTCACCACCCGCTGACGAAATAAATTTCTCCTCATCTCCTTGCTAAAGGAACGTTCTTTAATTATGAGGTTATATGACCTCTGGTCTGGTCTTGGGCTGTCCCAGGAGGGAGGTGCACTGGGTTCCCTCTCCCCATGGGCGGAGGGGGAGGGGAGGGGAGGGGGGGGTGCCCGCCCCCACGTGGGAGGGGGAGGGGGGGGTGCCCGCCCCCACGTGGTTTATAGAGGGGGATGGGGTGAGCACAGGGATTCAACGCACGGTTGGGGCAGCGCGCGGGACGTCCAGTGAGCGCGCGGGTCGTCCAGTGAGCGCGCGGGTCGTCCAGTGAGCGCGCGGGTCGTCCAGTGAGCGCGCGGGACGTCCAGTGAGCGCGCGGCGGCGGCGGCGAGCACGAGACCCTGCCCCTCCTCCTCCTCCCCCTCCTCCTCACGTGGTTCGGCAGAGCGCGCCGCCGCCGCCAGCCTGGAGCCGGTGGAGCGAGTGCGAGTGCGAAGGCGAGTGCGCGGGCGGGCGGCCAGCGCCCTCCAGCGGCCGGAGCTCCAGCTCCAGCTCCAGCAGCGCCGGTGCGGGCCCCGGACACGCAGCCGTGCATCAGCCGAGCCGAGCGCCGAGCGGCAAGGCGGCGGTGTCAGGTAGGAGCGGGGCATCCGGGGGGGGGGGGTCCCGGCCCTACCCGGCCCTGCCCGGCGCCTCTCTGTCTCCGCCCGGGGATGTGTCGGAAGGAACTACAGATGTTGGTTTACACGGGAGGTGGACACAAACATGTTGGAGTAACTCACCGGGACCGGCAGCATCCGTGGAGAGAAGGAATGGGGGACTTTTCGCACTGTCCGAAGGAGTGTCTCGACCCGAAACATCACCCGTTCCTTCTCTCCAGAGATGCTGCCTGTCCCGCTGAGTTACTCCAGCATTTGGTGTTTATCTGCAGGTTGTACAGGCCCGCAAACTGTCTTCCAGTGGCCCAGTCACGGGAAGACAGTGTATGAGTTTGCGGGCCTGTACAACCTGCAGATTTATTTTAGATTTATTACATTGGTTGTAACGCAGCTTCATTTACACGCTTATGAACTTTATCTCTGTAACACATCAAGGAGTAATGCCACAAAAGTCGTGCAGTTTCAACAGACTCAAAAAGTATATTACTTAGTACAATGGAACAAACTTGTGTTCGTTCTTTTAGATTAACTACAGTGGGTCAGGAGTCATCTGTGGAGAGAACGGGTCAGTCAGTGGACGATTCGGGTCGGGACCCTTCTTCCCTCCACACATGCTGCCTGACCTGTTGAGTTTCTCCCAGCACTTTGTTTCAAAGTTCAAAATTCCGACATCTGATTGGAAAAATTGATTGGGTTAAATCAATCAATGTTCGTTCCTGGAAAGAAACACAGTGACCCAAGTTACATTTCAATTCGGAATCTAATTTCTCCTTTAAATTCCGAGCAAATACAAAGAAGCCCTGAACAGTGATAGTGGACTTATTAAATTATTTAAATGTACATTATGTAATAAAGGAATGAAACTATCACAATTGCGTGATGTCATTAGTCATTCTATGTTTTTGTTTTGATTATGACCCAGTCAAAGCCTCCCTAATAATACCCTCCCATATATCATAATGATATGCCATAATGATATCAAACTTAATTTTAATCTTTTAGAATGATTTTTAAGTATTGCCCAGAATGTGGCCATGATTTAGAAGCTACTTTCAAGTTTTGCCCATCATGCGGTTTCAAGATTCCCAAAGGAGAAAAAGAGGAGGAAATACAACCTGACCAGGCCACAACATCTCCAGGTTTGTTTAGATTAATTTTCTCCTCGGCTCATTGTTGGTCCATCTGAGGTTAGAAAAAGTGGTTACTTCAGATCAGGGGGATTATGAATTCCATTGTGTACTGTCCAAGGAGAAAATATCCACAAATATAAACAAGTGTGTATTTTTACTGGATTTTTTTTTTCCTATTTGTCTTGGGTATGAATGATAGAATATGGAAATGCCAACAATTGCTGTCTATACCAACCCTTTGTCTTACAATTTTTTCCATTGCTTCTGACACCCATTGCTATCTTCCTTTCACCCTAAAAGTCCAATTCACATTTAACTTTGTGTCCATGAATGACATGCACTTTCATATTAATTCCATCATCCTATTATAATATTATAATACAATATTATAATATTGTAAAATTGTAATATTATTTTCTTCTGTTGATGCTTCATCATCATGGTTCATTTCACAGTTGTAATATTTTTATATTTGACCTTTAACTTACAGTGCCCTCCATAATGTTTGGGACAAAGACCAATCATTTATTTATTTGCCTCTGTACTCCACAATTTGAGATTTGTAATAGAAAAACAATCACATGTGGTTAAAGTGCACGTTGTCAGATTATAATAAAGGCCGTTTTTATACATTTTGGTTTTAAAACATCGAAATTACAGCAGTGTTTATACATAGTCCTCCCATTTCAGTGCAGCATAATGTTAGGGACACATCAATGTCATGTAAATGAAAATAGTCATGTTTAGTATTTTGTTGCATATCCTTTGCATGCAATGACTGCCTGAAGTCTGCGATTCATGGACATCATCAGTTGCTGGGTGTCTTCCCTGGTGATGCTCTGCCAGGTCTGTATTGAAGCCATATTTAGCTTATGCTTGTTTTGGGGGCTAGTCCCCTTCAGTTTTCTCTTCAGCATATAAAAGGCATGCTCAATTGAGTTCAGATCGGGTGATTGACGGCCACTCACGAATTTACCATTTTTTAGCTTTGAAAAACCCCTTTGTTGCTTTAGCAGTATGTTTGGGATCATTGTCTTGCTGTAGAATGAACTGTCGGCCAATGAGTTATGAGGCATTTGTTTGAACTTGAGCAGGTAGGATATGTCTATACACTTCAGAATTAATTATACTAGCACCATCTGCAGTTGTATCATCAATGAAGATAAGTGAGTCAGTACCTTCAGCAGCCATACATGCCCAGGCCATAACACCCCCACCACTGTTTCACAGATGAGGTGCTATGCTTTAGATCTTGGTCAGTTTCTTCTCTCCTACATACTTTGCTCTTGCCATCACTCTGATATGTTAATCTTTGTCTCATCTGTCCTCAAGACCTTTTTTTCCAGAACTGTAGTTGCTCTTTTAAGTACTTCTTGGCAAACTGTAACCTGGCCATCCGATTTTTGCGGCTAACCAGTTGGTTACATCTTGCAGTGTATTTCTGTTCATGAAGTCTTCTGCAGACAGTGGTCATTGACAAATCCACACCTTATTCTTGCGAATGAAACATAAATAAACCAAGTGAATAGTTGGATCTCAAGCCGGGCGTTGAGCAGCCAGGTTGATGTCTCTACGTCAATGTCTGCCAGGCCCTGAGCTCCATTTGGTGGGTGGTAGAGGGCGCACTCAGAGATGACATGGTTGGCTGTCTGGTGTTCTGCTCCGGCTGGGCTCTGGCGGAGCCCCCATCTCCACATGCTGGCATTGAAACGCCCAACTCCAGTACCAAGCCTGTTGAGCTTCACCCATGCTTCTCTGGGGAGGTCAGACCCGGGACAGCTTTTAACTGGTGAAGAGATGTAGCTTGTAATGGACCTGAGGTTGCCTTACACTCCTGTGACCACTTGTTGGCTATCCAGTGTGCTTTTGTCTCAGTTGGCTGGATGGATACTAGGAGTTGTTTTTCATGTGGAGCAAAGGGGTGATGGGACTTCAGTCGGGATGGCATCTGATATCCTGATGGAGGAGGTGATCTGGATCCATGGCACCACGAGATAATGCCAGAGTTGCTGATCTCTGAGTCCACATGACTCCTGAAGAGTGTTTCTGATCTGTTGGACAGGTGTTTGGGGATTTGTCTTTATTATAGAGAGAATTCTTCTGTCATCAGCTGTGGAAGTCTTCCTTGGCCTGCCAGCCTCTTTGCGATTAGTAAGCTCGCGTGCTCCCTTTCTTCTTAATCATGTTCCAAACAGTTGATTTTGGTAAGCTTGCAGTTTGGCTGATGTCTCTAACAGTTTTATTCTTGTTTCTCAGTCTCATAATGATTTCTTTATGTTTCATTGCCACAACGTTGGTCCTCATGTTGATAAACAGCAGTAAAAGTTTCCAAAGGTGAAAACACCTGAGCAATTACAAACACCTGTGAAGCTATGTGTCCCAAACATTATGGTGCCTTGAAATGGGGGGATTATGCATAAACACAGCTGTAATTTCTACATGGTGAAACCCAAATGTATAAAAATGACCTTCATTAAAATCTGACAATGTGCACTTTAACCACATGTGATTTTTTTTTTTCTATTACTAATCTTAAATTGTGTACAGAAGCAACAAAAAAAAGATGGGTCTTTGTCCCAAACAGTATGGAGGGCACTATATCTATCAAATACAACCTTCATGCAGCTTCTACTGTCACAAGTGAGCACTTTAAGTGGGCTTAATAGATGGGTGTTTGATTCTGCCTTTTCAGTTAAGGATGGTTGGATAGCATCATAGAAGCCACTAAAAATTACCTAAAATAAACAACCATTCATTACTTAGAAAAACATTGAATTCTGGAGAATTGTCCTGAGACATGGTTACACAGCATCAAGTGTTGACATTTTATTTAGCACTCATGAAAACTATTTTGTGTTTAGAAATCTGCACACTCAACTAATTAAGTTCTTGGCTGCCAGGTTCTAAAGTAGCAGTGTTACTGATCATATGCTCTAATGCAGAATGGCCCAGTCTTTAAAAGCTTGCCCTTCCATTGTAAATTCAGCTCAAACTCTGCCTTGTCTAAAAGCACCTGGTACAAAGCACACTCCTGTGAAAATAATCTCACCCAGGAAAGAAGTGGCTTCTCCAAAGAGAAGACGACAAAATGAACTGTATGAACAGAAATCTCCCACAAAGGCATCACAAGGTAAGTTCTCACTATGGACGATCAGATAAAATGGCAGCCTAATGCTGTTTAGACGTTTGAGTTTTTATAATTGATTAAGTGTATTTGCTTGAAGTGGTTTTGAAAAATACTATTTGCCTAAAGAGAAAGCCGGGGCTCCAAAGCAATTGCAATACAGACATTTTGACATTTGAACCTATACAGGCCATCTCCTGGTAATGATTGGTTCCATTTTTCCATCAAGTGGATTTTGACCGTGTCAAAATATACACAAGAATCAGTCTGTAGTAACCTAGTTCTCTTATATTGTAATAAATGGCATCAAACATCTAGAGAAATAAAAATCTGCAACTGCTGGTTTACACAGTGTTGGAGTAACTCAGGGGTTCATGCAGCTTAACTGGAGAACATGGATAGGTGCCATTTTGGGTTGGGACCCTTCTTCAGACTGATTGTGGTGGGCGTGGAATAGACGACACGTAAGACAAAGCCAGGCAAGTGATAGGTGGATTTAGGCAAAGTATGTTTTTTGGCTGTGGTTGGGATTGCCAATATAACAAATTCAGATTCAGTAGAGGAGGTTAGAGGGGTCGTACTTGAACTCCCGGAAGTATTGCTGGGGTCCTTTGCTGGATGGTTGAGGGGATTGGAACATATGACTGGTGTTGGGATCACTTTGGAGGTTGTAGAAATGTTGGCGAATGATGTGTTTTGATTCTGAGGCTGGTTGGGTGAAAGGTAAGGGCCAGTGGAACTCTATCCTTGTCCTTGTAGGGGAAGGGGAACCATGGGGCAAAACGACGGACACCTTCAGTGAGGGGTCCCTCTATTACAGCAGATGGGGAAGATTCAAGATTCAATTTAATTGTCACATGTACCAATTAAGATACAGTGAAATTTGAGTTGCCATACAGCCATACTAAGTGGAAAAACAACAATACACACGGCAACATAAAATAAAATGTTACATATTCATGCACCACAGCAGAATCCACATTCCTTACTCATGGAAGGTAATAAAGTTCAATCATCTTCCTCCTTTGTTCACCCGTGGTCGGGGCTGTTGAACCCTCCGCATTCGCCACTTCCGATGTCCGAGCCCTCTCGATTGGATGATCGAAACTCCAGCGTCGGGACGGATTGGAACACTCCGCGGCATAGAGCTCCCAAGTTGGCCTCTTTTTACCGGAGACCACAGGCCCCGCGGTTGGGGCTCTCCACAATTCTCGGCAAAGAATTGCAGCTCCCGATGTTAAGGTCCGAGCAGCGCCCCTGGCTTGAAGCGCCAGGCCGGTCTTCAGTAAAGGCCCGCACCACTCCATGTTGTTAGGCCGCAAGGGGGGGACGGAGATGCGAGAAAAATCGCATCTCCGTCGAGGTACGTGATTGAAAAAAGTTTCCCCCAATTTCCCCCCCCCTCCCTACCCCCTCCCCCCACATAGAACAGACCAAGAAACATTAAAACATACTTAAAATAATAAATACAGATGGGACAGACAGACTGTTGGCGAGGCAGCCACTATGGTAGAGCCACCTGGTGATGTGTTTGATACCTAAACTAAAACATAAACATAGGACCATGTGTTTGAAACCATGTTTACTAAAGAAAGGGATAAATGGGAATTGGTTGGTTGTTGTAGATGTCAGTCCCATGTCTATCTCCTGTGATGGAGACCAAGAAAGGGAAGCGATGTCAGAAATTGTCTAAGTGAATTTGAGCGCAGGGTGAAAGTTAGTGATAAATTGAATGAAATGGATGGGATTTTACACAGGTGCCGAAGGCAGCCCCGAAGCCATCGGCGATGTAGTGAGAAAGTGTGTGTGTGGGGGGGGGGGGGGGGGGGGAATTGTGCCAGCATATGCCTGAAACAAAGATTGTTTGATGTTTTTGTATGTGGTTGGTCCACAAGGGCCTATTGCATCTCCTGCTTTCTAACCATTTTGACTCCTTCCGTTAGCTGTACTGCCCTTTCTATCCTGACTGTTTTGCCCAGTAGACAATAGACAATAATCATTACTTGCGTTTGGTCCACCAAGGCTGACTGGATCTGGTTTCTAATCATTTGCCTCCATCCAATGCCCGTACTGTCCTTTCTAGCCTGGTTGTAAGCTACCAAAGCAGAATATGACATGCCATTCCTCCAGTTTGCATGTGGCCTCACTCTAGGAATTGAGACAGCCCAGGATATATTTCCTAGAATAATAAAGTTCTAAATTTTAACATAACGAGGCATCACAGTGGCACAGAAGTAGAGTTGCTACCTTGCAGCACCAGAAACCCAGGTTCAATCCTAAGTGCGGGTGGTGTCTGTGTGGAGTTTGCACATTCTCCCTATGACTGTGGGTTTGCTCCGGCTGCTCGTTTTCTCCCATACTCCAAAGACATGCAAGTTTGAAGGTTAATTGGCTTCTGTAAATTGTCCTTGGTGTGTAGGGTAGAACTAGTGTATGGTTGATCACTGGTCAGCACGGACTCGTGGGTCGAAGGGCCTGTTTCTGTGCTGTATCCTAAACTAAAACATAACCATAGGGCCATTGTTTTGGAAATCAATAAGCATTGAAATTGTATGTGTGGACTATTATACAAATTAATCTGAGAGCCTAGTGTGTTCCAAACCAAGCTTGATAATTTAATAAAGTTGCTTTTTTCAAACTATGTGCAAAATGAATTTTAACAATTTATATTTCTATATCTGTGTTTGGAAACATTTGAGATGCACTGGATGCCTTTATATGATTCCATTGTGTACATTTTCTTCATAACAAGAATATTCAGGAGATTAGACTATTTTGAGTTTTATCAGTATCAATATAAATAAACTCCAGTCTTGACACGAATCAATAGAGTAATTCAGTACGAAAATCATTTATTTTTCTATTAGCTTTGAGAAGTCCAAAGGGAAAACGGCAGAAGAATAATCCATTGGAACCGATTGCAGAAAATGAAATTTTGACTGATCAGAACAGCAGAAAATGGAGACTTACTAACATTCTTTCGCAGCATGAAACTGAACATGGGCTGCTCTATTCAGGTATGTCTACCACATATTTGCGGACTAGATTGGATTTAGTTAGAATAATTGGAATTTCCTTAACTGAAAAGTAACCAATTTGTCAATATTGATGCTGTAAGTCACGACAGAACAAACGCAGAGGCTTTTGATTTTTCAAACAGAATAATGAATTTGGAAAAGTACAGTAGTTATAGAATGTAATTTGTGATTTGAAGAGTTCATTTAGAGTATGTGACATATTGGGCCTAATCCTTTGGTCTGAAGCTCGTCAAGTAGGTGAAGTGCCTGCAGTTGAGCTTTTTGGGAATAATGGTCATATTCAATTTCAAGGTAGTTATAGAAAGGCTTACATTTATGATGCTGAATTGGAAGAAGGCCACTTTAAAAATAATATAGTAAAATAGGACCTGACAAATGCAGGGTAGGAACAGGTTTTTGAGAGTAGACCTGCAGAAAGGAAGCATCTATCAATTGTGAAATAGTGCGGGTTTAGGCCTAAAGGGCTGTCACACTTAGGCTATTTTTTAGGGAACTGCAGACGACTAGGTTGTCGCTGGGGTGTCGCATGTACGGTCGTGAGTCGTCTCCTCAGTCGTCCAAAGTGTCGTGGCGTCTTTCTGGTCGCAGCTGGATTTTCAACATGTTCAAAACTTTTCGGCAACAGTGACGCCAATGAGCGTAGCTTGACTTCTCCTGACGTAGGTTCTGTCGTAGGTTGTCGCCGGTGCTGACTTTGGTGAATTCCATTGGTGTCTACCTACGTCAACCGGCGACTGAATTGTCTTCAGTTGTCGCCGACAGGGTTGTAGCTTGACGCGGGTGGATGTAGGTTGACTTTGGTTGTCATTGGCTATATTTAAGAGGGAGTTAGATGTGGCCCTTGTGGCTAAGGGGATCAGGGGGTATGGAGAGAAGGCAGGTATGGGATACTGAGTTGGATGATCAGCCATGATCATATTGAATGGCGGTGCAGGCTCGAAGGGCCGAATGGCCTACTCCTGCACCTAATTTCTATGTTTCTATGTCATAGGTGTTGTCTTACATGGTCGTCCTAAGTCGCTAGCTTTTGTCGGTAGCTTGACGTAGACTAGATGGTAGGTTGTTGTAGACATTGTCTTGGGGGGGTCCAATTGCCGTTTTTTCGGCGAACTGCTACGACTATTGACAGTCACTGGCAGTCACCTAAAAAATCGCCTAAGTGGAACAGGCCCTTGAAGTATTCCTGTAATGTTGAACGGTAAGGAAGGCAAGTTCAGGCAACCATAATGTGGAAGGGTATTGAGGATTTGACAAAGCAGAAGCAAAAGAAGCATATGGCAGGTATAAAGTTCTGAAAACAAGTGAGGCTGTTTAGAAGGGCAGAATGTACATGGGACTGTTGTTCCAATCGCTACATTGTTTAGGCCTGCTTTTATCTCTAATGTTGCAGCTGTCCATCCCTTGTTGTATCTGACATTGCAATCCTCATGCAAGCTTAATTACTTCTGACCTCTACCAATACTGTGTTACATGCCTGACTCCCTCATAAGCCATCCCTCATTAAGCTCAGTTCATTCAAAGCTCTGCAGCTTGCATCCTGCCCCACACTTTCATCACCCTCTGCTCAACGACCTATGTTATCTCTTCGTTCAGCAGTGTCTATAATTGAAATCCCTCTGTGGGATTGTTTAATTCCTATGATCACAGTATCACAACCCTCTAAAATCACTGCATACCTGTAATTCTGGTGTTTTGTGCATTCCTTTTCCATAATTGCCTTTTGGCAGCTGTATCATCACATATTTAAATATCTAACCTCTGGAATTTTCTTCCCAAATTGATGATGATGATGATCGAATTTGATGCCTAGAGTTATTGCTGCAGCCGTTCAAGAATTTTGCTGATCACTGATTTTTCTTTACTGTTTCAGCACAACAAATGCCTGGTTCCTCACAATGCAACTATACAGTTAAAGTGGTAAGTTGTAATCTGCCAAGCTTCCAGAGCTAGCATTTGTTCTTGCTATCCTTCATACTGATGTTGCTGTGCATGTAAATATACTTCCAGGATGCAAAGGATGGTCGAATTTTTAATGAACAAAATTTTCTTCAGCGTGCTGCAAAACAAAATAAAGGTAAACGGCATATACTAGGATGTCAATAAAACAAAACGAGTTTGATTGTGTCTATAATTAGTAGTTAATTATGTGAAGGTTTGAATAAGAACAAAATGGTACAAGGCTCATCATTGCCCACCAATTCTTTAAGCTACGTTTAACTAACTTCTTTGTGAACTCTGCAGTTTATTAATCTCTGAGATGATCCCTGAGTTCCCTTATCATTTTTGAGCAAAACTTTAATGGAGTTACCCATAATATTTTGCCACCTTGGCTATCCAAAAAACACCTTTTTTTGTTGTTGATGAATTGGGTGATCATATTATTAACACTATGTATTTTTCATTTTCATTCTCATTTACCCAAACTAAATTACTAGCTAGGAATCTGATTTTTCATTCAATACACAAGGAACTTAAGACATTTAAATCTAATTTAGAGATTCAATCATTTTGATTCTGAGCGATAAGGTACTTAAGTGCTTCGTTAACTCATTTTAATGTCCAGTCAAAAACAAGATGGATCCATTTCTTTTGGTCTTAATTTGTTACTTTAAAAAATAATTCCTGCATTTATTGAGTTTGTCAACAGCTGGTTTGAACAATTCTCTGCTAATTTATTACATTTATGAAAAAAAAATGTTTTAAACCGTTCACTTTGGACATTATTATTCATGTATGTTTTTGTTTTGGCAGTTGACAAATGGATGAAGTCCCGTATGATGACGTTTTTGGGAATTCCTTCATGTGTTGGCTTTGGATTACATGAAAATACTTACAGGTAGGTATTGTTGGAAATGTCTCCTTTTGATGTTATCTCAAAAGATGAGTAACACAAACGACCCTTAAATAGGGATCTAATAGCTGTAAAGATTCTGATTATTAGCATTTAATTTTATTAACCTTGGTTGTTTTCTCAATTGAGAAGTATTTGAGACCTATAAAACTTTGGTTAGTTCGCATTTGAAATATTGATTGAGTTCTGGATGCTCCATTACATGAAGGTGGTGGATACTTATGAGGGTGCGGAAGAACATTAATGGGATACTTAATAGGATACTTAATATTAATAGGATTAGGGTATATAAATTATAAGAAGAGGTTGGACAAACTTGAGAGTTTTCTTTGAAGCGTTGGACACTAAGGAGAGACCTGACAGATGTTCAGAAAATTATGGGAGTTGGATACAATGGACAATTGGTGCTTTTTTGCAGGTTGTTACATTCAAGCACTTTCGAGCATAGTTTTAAGATGTGAGAAGGAAATTTTAAAGGAGATGTGTGGGGCAAGAAATGTTATCAAGAGTGGTAGGTGCCTGGAACATAGTGTCAGGGGAGGTGGTGTAAGTGGATACAATAGTGGTCTTTAAGAGGCTTTTGGAGAAGCAAATGAATATGGATAATGTGCAGGCAAAGGGATTAGTTTAATTTGGCATCATCTTCGGCACAGGCTTGATGGGCTGAAGGGTCTTCCTGCGCTGTACAATGTTCTGTTCCTGTCCTGTTCATCTTGTCTACTTCTCCCTCATCCTTTAATATTTCTTGTGTTTGCTCCTGTGACATTGACACCTCTTACTTCCTCAATCATAAGAAATTTTGTTCAGACCGCAAGGTCTGAATGACAATAAAGTTTTCCAAGTCCTCTCTGATCACTTTGTTTTATTGCTTTCTATCCAAGTTCCTTACCTCCTTCCAATCTGTAGATCCCTGGCTAATGCTCTCTTAAATCACTTGTCCCATATTCAGAATCTCAACTATTTAGTCTTAAGTCTTCAATTTGCAAAAATGTTTCTGCCATTCTTGTCCTATGTTCTCTGGCCCTGTGTTTTTGTCCCTCCCTGTATAGCAGTGCCCCAGTACTTTTCTGCACCACAGGTCATCTTCTTAAACTGTCCTCCCCTGTATCCTCCATATTCATCAATGTTAAATGTGAGAACATTATCGATTGACATCACTTGCATTCAGCCTATATCATTAGCTACTGCACTGTTTCCCTCCCATCCATTAGTCCTGGACCAAACCTGTGGAATTTGCCTCTTCTCTAATTTCTCCCAGTCCCTTCTGGCCTTATCTTCTTATTCCCTTGACTCTCTTCTTGCTGGATTTCCTCTCTTGGTTTCTGTCGTAATTAGTGTGGACGTTCTTCAGTCCTGAATCTTTTCCTTCAAACATTGTCATCATTCCTTCACCAAAAAAATCAAGCCTTATTCCCACCAGTTAGGCATCATATTATACCTTCTGTTGCCAATGTCCCCGAGTATTCAATGCACTCCTAATTGGTCTCCATCCTCGGCACTCTATAAATGGAGTCGTCCAAATTGCACTAAGTTCCTTACATCCTTTACTTTGCTGGCCAATATTGGCTTGTTGTTGGCGAGCATTTCACACCCTTTTTTACACAACTCTTCATAGACTCCCCCCCCCCCCCCATCTAATTTCCTAGATCCCCGTAGTCCTCAAATGTTTGCCCTTTTCCAATTTCCACAAATGTTGTGACTTTACCTTTGACTCTGCTTTCAGGTCATGTGAGACTTCTTTGGACATGTTATTAAATTCATTACATCCATACACTAACAGGATTTTAGGATGCAAGTGATGCCGCATGATGGCAGCCTCTGCCTAGAGTCTGTCTGTTTTTCCATCTTTTTAGTCTGTTTAAAAAGTATGTGTTGGAGTTCCCTAGTATTTTTATGTGGGGGAGGTGGGTAGAGTAAGGGGGAAACTGTTTCCCTGGCGAGGATGCGACTATTCCCCGAGTCGCATCTTCGCGCGCCCCCGCGGCCTATCAACTGGATTGGCAAGGCCTCTCCTGCCGGAGACCGGACCAGAGCTTCAGCAGCAACACAGCACTGGATTCACTGCGGAGCGGGCGATGCCTTACCTGGATCGCCGTTTGAAGCTCCGGAGTGTTGGGCCTGTTGCTTCAACATCGTGGAGCTGTGGTTTGCGGAGCTCAGCCATGGGCGCCGCTGACTTCAACATCGTGGAGTCCTGGGATCCCTTTGCCGAGGGCCACCAGTGTGGATCTCCGCCCAGCTTGGCCTGTGGATTTCGGAAGCCGCGGTCTCCGGTAAAAAGTGGCCGATTCGGAAGTCCAAACCGCTGAGGGTGTTCTTCCGTTCCGACGTCGGAGTTCCATTCATCCGGCGAGAGGGCCTGAATATCAAGCCGCCCGTAGCAGCGACTGCAGGGTGCTCTGGAGGCCCCGACCATGGGTGAACATCAAAGTGGCTGAACTTTGGGCCTTCCCTCACAGTAGCAATGTTACAAAATTTTGAGATTTAAAAAATCAAGTCTGCAATTTATCCCATCAGATAAAGCATAAAAATAAGTTTAATTTGACTCCTATTCACTTTCATATCTTCAGTATTAAAAAAGTTATGGCTATTTTCATAAGGGACAAGTGATTTAAATTAGCAACTTGTTTCCTATCGCTTTTCTATTGACTTAACACAAAAGTTGTGATCGAGGACAGTCAAAAGCCCATAACTTTCTTAAAAATTAAGAGAACTGAAATAAATTTTCAGTTATTATAGATTGAAGTATTCTGAAATAAATATGAAACAATCTTACTTGGATGACCTGATATTAAAGCATATAATTAGTTAGTTACCCAATTGTAGCTAATTACAAAATTCAATTACTAGATCTAAACATCTATCCATTTCTTAAGAAATAATTAACTTTTTTTTAAAGGCTAAGTGTCCAATTAACATTCACACAATAATTCACAATATAACATGATTTTTAAATCTAATTGTCATTAATTTATAGGTCAAATTGAAGGAATTTAGTGTTTAATGCCTGTAGATTAATGGCCATTTAAATCAGCTTGCGAGTGGGATTTTCTGGAACGCGATGTATTGGAACGTTGCGGTTGCGGTGAATTTAAACCCCATATCGGCAGGAAAAATTCTGCCGGTTCGTATGGGGAATAAATCACCGTTTCGCAACATTAAATGTTGATTAAGGTCATCTATAAAAGCAGGTTTATATGTAAAAATAAACAGCTTTCACTCACCTGTCCCCTACGTAAAATCTGTCGGCATTCACGGCATTAGGAGCTAATTTTTATTTTACTCTGGCGCTGAAATAGTCGTGCTATTCGGCAATCGGAACGAATCTCCAGAATAGCTCGCCACTCGAGAAAAATAAAGCTGGCAAGGGGGAAACCGCATTTTAACCCCGCCCCCCCTCCCCACCCTAAAGGCGCCAAGGTCGCGCACACGGCTAGTGACGGAACTGCAGCATCGCTAAAGGTAAGTTTTGTAATATACCTACTCACAGTGGGAAACTTTAATTCCGCTGCGTGGGGATGTTTATGTTAAAGACTCGTTTTCTGTGTTTTTTTTTATTCGTACGGCTATATGGTGACCCCAAATTTCACTGTACCAATTGGTGCATGTGACAATAAATGTCTCTTGTCTCTTGTCTTGTCTTGCATAAAAAAACATGTCAGCATGAGTACATAAAAGCAAAGCCACTACTAAATCTTAGTATATGTTGTATAATTTTGCTGTGATATCAAATGTGTTGTGTTTTGTGTATTTTGTGTTTTTATGACTATTGGGAGATCAATTTCCCTCCTGGGATAAAGTTCTCTCGTAAGGTAAATCACATTTTAAAGCACTGACATTTATTGAACTTCTTGGGTATCTATTGCAGATTAATTTTTAATTGTATAGCTGGTGCACTTTGTCAGTGCTCAAAATGTTCAAAAATAGCTAGGTGTTCTCTGCTCATAGTACACTTTTCAGCTACCGGTCTCATTTGTTGCAGTAAAGAATTTTAATACAGCCGGTTTCCAAGTAAAATTAATGATGAATTTATCAGATCTCGGTTAAAGCGATGGTTGCGGGTAATGCATTTGTTTTTTTGTTCCTGGGCCAAGTAGGGGAACAGTCAAAGGAAATAATGAGGGTATCTTGATGGCTACTAAAGGATAAACAATCCAGATATTCTCATCAAATTTAGAGAGTTTTCTCTTCCCTGGCTGGATAACGCGGTGTTAAAACCTAACTATGGCTTGGCTGAAGTGCTAATGATACTGTGTGCTTCCTGTGGATGTTAATTCTAATGTTTGTTTCTTTAATCATTGATTTAAAATGAAGATCAGCCATGATCACAATGAATGGCGGTGCTGGCTCAAAGGGCCAAATGGCCTCCTCCTGCACCTATTTTCTATGTTTCTAAGAAATTAGCTTTTGTATTTGGATATTCCCCTGCTATCTTTGTTTTCTCTCCCCACCTGTAGTGAGCACTATTCTAACCAAGTTCTTGTAAGATTTCACTAAACTTCCTCCAGAGGCGCACAATTTGTTCATCTGACTCAAATAAGAGGAGTTCAGAACACATCTTTTTGGGATGTTTGTAACCCTTCCCTTCGCGCCATTATTATAGATGTTTCTATCTCGATACTGCCATGAATTAACTATCATCTCTGGTGTAGAAGGGAAATCCCAAAATATTTCACAGAAGCTTAATCAGTTTAGTAGTTGCTGAGCCAAAGAACGGGATTATGGAAAACATAGACCAAATCTTGGCCCAAGAGGGAGGTTTTAAGGAAGTTCAGTGAATGTCTAAAGAACAATGCGTTGGCAGATATTAACAAGCTCCTCTTGCAGCCCATTTTTTTGCAGAAAAAATGCCCGTAAAGTGCAGTGAGTGAGAACCAAATAGGAGGCAATATAAGAGGTGTGGTGTGCTAAAAATGGAAGTAGATGTGTTGCGTGTTATTAAATCGCCTGTTTTACCTGGATGCTATAACCATATACCATTAAGGAAAATTGACCCAAAAGTTGATTAAACCTGTAGAAATCATCATTTTGATGAAAAAGCACATTGTTGTCCAAACATGTATCCTTTCACTGAAATTTTTGCAGCACATAATGGTCTAATACATCTTTATGATGTTTTACTAGTTTTGTACAATATTTTCAACAGTGTTTACTGTTTTGTTAAACATTATTTGGAGGTTAATAAAAATTGTTTGACCTTTTTTCTAGGTTTCTAGTATTTCCAAACTTGGGTCACAGTTTACAATCAATTATTGAAAAAAATAAGAAGCCATTATCTGAAAAAGCAGTATTCCAGCTATCTTATAAAATTGTGAGTGTTCTTAATAGCATGTGTTTCTAGTTTGCATTTGGTGTTATACTTTCTAACTAATATATTTCCCGTCTTCAATCAGATTGATGTGCTTGAATACATTCATGCGAATGAATATGTACACGCAGACATCAAGGCAGAAAATATTTATGTGAACCCAAATGAACTGGAACAGGTAGGTAACATTACACCATGCAGATTGGTTGAACTTAATAGGCAAGTTAATACTGGCTTTCATGCTTGTCCTATAAAAATCAGTTAGATCAGTGGTGTTTTAACATTGAACATTGAGCAATATAAAGCAGAAATGTTTTAAGGTTCAATCTTAAGGCTTGTGCTAACACTGTTTTTTGCAGCCACTGCAGTTAGTATCAGATTGGAAAAATGTTATCCTGTAAAGAGTACTTTGGACAGACTTCAACGTCCATGTAAAATTTACCTGAATTGTATCCTCCACTAGTCTCGCTACTAAGACCATCATGAGAAGTGGCTACATTAAGAGGAAATCGTAGTGCAATTTGGTTTCATAATAATGATAATCTATATTAACAATTTTATTCATAAACTGCAGGACTTTAAATGTCAAATTGAAGAGGGACCAGACAACCAAGTATGGTTGTTCCAAAACAGATGGAATATCCTTTAGTGCCCCAACCCATAATATTGAGCACAAAGTGTTGTTTACGACAAAAAACATATGTTTTTGATCAATCAACAGAACAACTGCTTTTAACAAAATTAATAGAGCAAGATTTCACATAGGAACATTCAGTCTCCTTGCTAATTAGTACACAAACTGATATTTCGTATTTTAACATGTTCAGGAAACAAAAGCGTGCACAATTTCCTGGAAAATGATCTATTCACAGGATATTTGCAACTGGGAGGTGCCATGTATTAACAATAACATTGATTCATTCCTACCAATTAACTATAACAAATGAAAATGGGAATTGCCATTTATTTATGGAACACATTATTCAGGGAAATTGTCAATTTTCTGATTATGGTCGAGTCGCAAAGATTCCAACATCAACACTAATTTGATGGAACTAATATCCAGAATGTACTAAAAATATAATTTGTGGACTGGTACTATTGGGAGGGGGGTATGAAGAGATGGAGAAAATGACAACAGGCATGAAACAAATGGTAAAAAATATTATGTAAAAAATGGTAAAAAATATTGTGTGAATCTTTTTAAGCAATGTTAAGAATATTTCATGAACCTTAATTATTACAGAATTTATATAGTCCCATTCACTCTGGTAAAGCAAGGCGTGTATGATGTTCTTTTGTATATATTTTATTCAATTGTCAATCATATGCTTTATTATTTGACAATTACTTTAGCAACACTTTGATTGTAACAAGTGGATCCATTATAGCACAAATGATTATGAATTTTCATTTCAGGTGCACCTAGCAGGCTACTCCTATGCATTCAGGTACTGCCCTGATGGTAAACATGTTGAATATAAAGAAGGGAGCAGAACACCACATGAGGGCACTGTGGAGCTGATCAGTGTGGATGCACACAAAGGAGTTGGTGAGACGCTGTGTTGTGAGCCATTGTCCAATTTCCAAATCCTTAACTATCACACAAATATATTCCAGAAATGGTCACAATTCCTGAAAGCTGCGATTACTATTTTGATTTAAAGTGTAGATAAAGCATACTTGACTTGTTCACTGTAAGAAAACAGCAGCAATGGTAGTCATCGTGCTCCTTGGTTGTTCTATTGCTTGCCTTCCCACATTAAAGTGTCCATTTTCTTTTATTTCTTGGATTTTATTCTATCATAATTGGTTTCATTCAGGCCCTTCGGCCAACTTGCCCACACCGGCCAACAATGTCCCAGCTACACTAATCTGACTTGTCTGTGCTTGGTCCATATCCACCCAAACCTGTCCTATCCATGTACCTGTCTAACTGTCTCTTAAACAATGGGATAGTCCCAGCCTCTACTACCTCCTCTGGCAACTTGTTCCACACATCCACCACTCTTTGTATGAAAAAGTTACCCCTCGGATTCCTATTAAATCTTTTCCCCTTCACCCTGAACCTATGTCCTCTGGTCCACGATTCCCTACTCTGGGCAAGAGACTTTGTGCATCTACCCAATCTATTCCTCTCACGATTTTGTACATCTCTAAGATTCTCTCCCCCGCCCCCCCCCCCCCCCCCCCCCCCCCATCTTCCTGCTCTCCAGCTTTAACTGATATATTTTACTCCAATAGGCATTGAAGTTTGCCCAACCACGGGATCAACAGAAACTTGGTTTTGTTACTAATCTTTTCTGTATAAAAACACGCACATCCCGAAAGAAATTCTCAGATGGCTATATACATAATGGCCAAAAAATGAGAATGTTCCTGTAATTTGAGATCATATTTGTAGAATCCTCACCACACTATGCAGCATATACCAAGGTATTAACACATCTTTGGGTTCAAGTGGTAACATGGCATTACAAATTTGAGGGATGGAGGCGATTCCATTGGTAGTTTGGAAAAGTATAATGTTTTCATTAACTTTAATTTTGGAATTAACAAATAAATTAAACAGAACCACTTGTGTATTGTAGGGCCTTCCAGACGCAGTGATCTTGAAAACCTGGGTTATTGTATACTGAAGGCATTGTGTGGTTCCTTGCCTTGGTCGCATAACATTGACTCTCCTCATTCTGTCATGGAAACAAAACAGAAGTAAGTGTTTTGACATAGTGAAACTTGCATAAATACATACAATTTAAGACTACTTTAAAAGTTAATTTAAATATCAAAAAAATCAAACAATTTTAAATAATTGCATTTAGGAAAGGACTACGATGATGTTTTACAGATTTGGATTGCTTGCCAAAACACCTCCTTGATTAGTCCCAAAATATTGAATGGTTTATTCATTAAATCTTTCTGAAACCTTGTTTTTTAGACACCTCAAGGTCACTGAACTCTCTGGGCAGGTTATAGAATAGACAAAGCTGGACATACCTTAATTTCATGTCACCATCAGAAGTGACTGTATAATATTGCATAATTATGAAGGCTTTGAATGTTTATGGAAAATTCTGCTTAAAGTGAAATAACATATAACACAGGTTACAAATATTCATGTTTTAATATTTGTCAGAAGAGATGTGCTATTTCAGGACAATCTATCCCTTTAAGGCTGCAGAGTATAATTAACATTTAAATAAATAACTTTGACTAGAAGGTTAATTGTGGTTCAGAATTATGATATTTATGCTAACAAATATGAAATCATTTTTGATTTTTTTCCCCAGTGATCCATTATATGTGACAAATGTTTTCAAACATTGATTTAATAAACTGACTTGATTATTTATTATATTTTTAACCAGATACAAGGCTGACATAACAAGTCTCCTAAAGACTTGTTTTGGGAAAAAGAAAATACCAAGTAAGATGAGCTCAAGAAATCTTTGAATGCAAACAACATTTTCTGCTTATGTGCTTTTCAATCAGCTGTTTCCCTGCCAAGTAACACTAACTAGAATGAGAAGAATGAAATTGTGGTTAGATAGAATTTTAAGTGGTCTTTGGGCACCTTGGACTTGAAATTTGTACAACAATTTGGAGAAAGGTTTGTGCAGGATTCATTTATCCAAGTGTTTATGTTCCTTTGGCTCTTAGATAAATCCAATCATGTTTTTTAAAAAAAAAACTAATAAAACTGCAGCAGCGATGTGGTTATTAAGCAATAATCTGTTCCCACATCAACAGCCCCAACCTAGTCTTTGTCACATTGTTGTGGAATTTGCAAAGAGTGACATAAATTATAAGAACAAAAACATGAAACTGTGGAGGAGATGTGATATGTTCCCTCATACTTCATTTATCAATAAGATCATGGTTAATTTGACATTGGCCTCCGCATAGCTTTCCTGCATCTCCCCATTTTGCTGACTCTTTTGTGGACCAAATTTCAGTGCCTCGTGGACTTGAATACATTCGATAATTGAATGTCAGTGCTGCAATTGTCAGTGCTGCAATTTATACTTGCGTTAATTTAGCTTAATGGATCACTTTGTGCCAATTTACTCAAATAAATAAATCTTTTGGTCACATTGTTAGGAATTTATTTCATATTAATTTTACCTTTTTATTCTGATGTTCACTCTAATTTTTAATTAATTCACTAATTAATTGACTTCATTAATGTACAATAGTTCTTCACCTTCTCCGCCCCCCCCCCCCCCATACGTTGTTCTTCAATCTCCCATTCATTTACAATTGTTTGTTTTTACTTAAACATTTTTAAGCAAAAACTAATTTTACAATGCTTAAGTATGATGGAATGTTTTCAAGCTTGAATGGAAGTTAATTCATAGTGAAATGTGTTTCTGGAGAAATATTTATGTGCATTTTTTCAGTCTCTTTGCTCAAGCTATTTATTTAAGAGGTTGTTATTAATTAACAGACGAACTGAAGAAATACTTCCAACATGTGGTGTCACTGCAGTATGATGAAGAGCCAGATTATGAAGAATTACGAAAAGAACTAAATGATGGTCTCCAAAGGCTGGGGGTGTCACTAAATGGCCCTTTGGACCTCACAATAACCACTGTAAGTAAATACCTTTACATAGATCTTTGGTTGAGGACTGCATCGAGCTTGTTGATGATTGTCCTCTGAATCAAATTTCTGACACTTCTGGTACTGTGGCCTTGGTTGAGACCCTGTCTGTACATAAACGCGAGATAAAGAAAGAATGTTGAGGACGTGTAAAATCAATTCTAGTGTTGACATTAATTCTGAACACTTCTATTGTCTTTCCTTCACTCAATTTTATTTACCCCCTGCATTTCAATTCCCAGAGGGAACTGCAGTATTTTTGATGATTGCTGACCATGTCTCTTGATTTATTTATTTTTTAATTAAATGAGAATTAACAAAGCAAAAAAAAGGAAAGGAAAAAGAGTGTAAATTAACATTTTCTTTATCCGGCCCACAAACTAACAGTTCGTTTATCAGGGAACATAAAGGTATGGCACAGGAGCAGGCCCTTTGTCCCAAACTGTTGGTGCCAAATCAAGGAGTGAAAAATTTAGAACACTGTTCAACAAGAGTAGCTGCTGCTAAGTCGGTTATTGCAAATCCAAGAGTAGATTTTTGATAACGATGGGCATGATGAAGCAAAACCAAGTGAAAATGGAGTTATAGATCGTCTTTAATTCTTTTGAATGACAAAACAGCTCATGGAATAAACTGGTGTGTTTCTGTTCCTTCTAGGTAAAAATACTTGTGAAGTAGTGATCTACTGTGGTGTGCATTAGTAATAATTTTGTTATTTATCTTCCCCTCTTCCCCCTCCACAGATTTGAAAATTACAATAATCAACTGTGAAGCCAGCATATTGTTTTGAGATAACGTTATGAGTTTTCCAGGGTGCTTTGAACTGTTTTGTTTTTAAATCATGCTTTTTACAAACTTTGGGCAGGATTTCACTATAGGTATGCTTGTGTGTTTTCAAGATTTCAGGATAATGTTTTTAATAAAATTGAACGTCATTTCTGAGAAGGGATTTTTGTAGTTGTGTTTTTAATGTTTTTTACCTGCGATGTGTTTTTCTCCATTTGGCTCATTGCACTATCACCATTGGGTAATTGTCTTCCTTCCCACCACCATGTCTGTAATCCATTTGTCCAACAATAAACAATTTGAAAAATAAGCAATATTTGGTCTCTTATATGAACTGATTTTGTCTCTATGGCATTTTTTCTCTTGCACTGATGAATTACAACTTATTTTCATTGAAATGAATTATAATGTAGGCAGCTGTCATTTGTCTGATGGATAATAGAATGAGAGTTTAAAAAATGTCTCTTGTAATAACAGATAAAGTACAGCCTATGCTATAAATCTGAAATAGAAGCTAAAAATGTAGAGGAAGTAGATGACGTTAATGGCCTGGAATTCAAAGCATCGTTGAGCCACTCCAGCCTGCCCAATGAACTTTTATATTAAGGGAACTCCTTTGCAAAAGTTGTCTAATCCTCGGTACTTTCTGGAGATAAATACTATTTTGTGGTAGGGACAGAACAAACATGTCCTCAGAAATATTGAAAGTAGATTTGTATTTTGGTGAATGTCTGTCAATCTGAAATTAATCAAATTACTCAGAACTTTTGTGATTTAAAAAAAAAAAAAACATTTAAGGATATTCAATTTTGAATTTTTATTAGTACACGGGTATGTTGCAGGTATTCCAGTCCATTGAAATGAGTGATGTTTCTAGTACAGACTCCATGAGGTGTCCACCAGTGGACTCTGGTGGGCAAAACTCTGTTTAAAAACCTGCACAAAGATCAAATCTCCAAAGTGGACATCAGGTACTGACAGCTCGGGAAGAAATGATGACACTTCCATGGAGAAGCTCCATATAGAACTGCTTATTGAGGCAAATCTTTTCAAAGATAGACACAAAAAGCTGGAGTAACACAGCGGAACGTGCATCATCGCTGGAGAGAAGTAATGGGTGACGTTTCGGGTCAAGATCCTTCTTCAGGCTCATGTTTTCATGTTCCTTCATCAGATCAATTCTCTGTGAGGAGTTCTCAGATCCTTGTTCCCACTAAATGTCTGCTCAGCAGTATTTAATTTCAGTCCACAATTTAGTTTTATCTATTAGGTATTTTACTTGTGGATTGGAGTGCTGGGGAGTGATAATAAATGATGCACATTTCTTCCCTTGGTATTTGTGGGGATAGTTTTCATGATGCAAATTCTTCGACTCAGAAATGTACTGCTGACTTGCATTGAACAGTGCAGCACAGGAACGGGCCCTTTGGCCCACAATGTCTGGCAAACATGATGTCAAGTTAACCTAATCTCTGCCTGCGTGTGATCTATATTCCTCTATTCCCTGCATATCTACAGTGGCTTGCAAACGTTTTCATACCCCTTGAACTTTTCCACATTTTGTCACGTTACAACCACAAACGTAAATGTATTTTATTGGGATTTTATGTGATAGACCAACACAAAGTGGTGCATAATTGTGAAGTGGAAGGAAAATGATACATGGTTTTCAAATTTTTTTACAAATAAAAAACTGAAAAGTGTGGCGTGCAAAAGTATTCAGCCCCCCGAGTCAATACTTTGTAGAACCACCTTTCGCTGCAAGTCTTTTGTGGTATGTCTCTACCAGCTTTGCACATCTAGAGACTGAAATTTTTGCCCATTATTCTTTGCAAAATGGCTCAAGCTCAGTCAGATTGGATGGAGAGCGTCTGTGAACAGCAATTTTCAAGTCTTGCCAGTGATTCTCAATTGGATTTAGGTCTGGACTTTGACTGGGCCATTCTAACACATGAATATGCTTTGATCTAAACCATCCCACTGTAGCTCTGGCTGTATGTTTAGGGTCGTTGTCCTGTTGGAAGGTGAACCTCCGCCCCAGTCTCAAGTCTTTTGCAGACTCTTAACAGGTTTTCTTCCACGATTGACCTGTATTTGGCTCCATCCATCTTCCCATCAACTCTGACCAGCTTCCCTGTCCCTGCTGAAGAAAAGCATCCCCACAGCATGATGCTGCCACCACCATGTTTCACAATGGGGATGGTGTGTTCAGGGTGTTGTGCAGTGTTAGTTTTCCGCCACACATAGCGTTTTGCATTTAGGCCAAAAACTTCAATTTTGGTCTCATAAGACCAGAGCACCTTCCTCCACATGTTTGCTGTATCCCCCACATGGCTTGTGGCAAACGGAACTTCTTATGGCTTTGTTTCAACAATGGCTTTCTTCTTGCCACTCTTCCATAAAGGCCCGATTTGTGGAGTGCACGACTAATAGTTGTCCCAAGAGACAAAGAAAAACTGCAGAGGAAGGGAAAAACATAGATTAAAAATGATGTTCTACACTACAGATTAATCCCGTGGTATCAAAGCACTCTGTCAACTAGAGGTGTTTCATGCTTCATTGAATGCTTGGTCTGTTTTTGTTGTTCAAATGATCCCAAATGCTGAATTAAGAATTTCTATTGAAAAGTAATGGAATACGATGGGTATATTATTGACCTTGAAAATGTTTCTACATTTAATCTATACATGGAATATCTCAGCAAAAACTGTGCCAACTGTAGCTTTTGTGTGGTGAGTTGTTTAAAAAGTAATTGACATGCGATACATTTCCACTAAATTCATAAGCACGACAATTAATCAAGTTTAATGGAAAAATCTCTTGGAAACTGAACCCAAAATTCATAGGCCACGCGCAAATGTACAAGGACAACTAACACAGATGCATCCTGATAACACCAGAATACTTGCACTCAATAAACCAAGGGTTGTGCTCCTATATCCGTTTGAGCTGGAAGGAGCCAGGCCAAATGCCAAATTCCTACACTCATCTCACAATTTAAAATAAAAAATAAAATAAAAAAAAATCTTATACTGAAGTGCCACGAGTAGTCACTTACCCTGCTTTTTATAAACCACTTTAAAAGTAAATAATTGCCACATCTAAAAAGTTAACTTTTAAAGATAGTTCTTCAGCAAATGAATCAGCAATAGACAATGTTGATCTCTCCTCTCATTAAGCAGCTAGTTAGAAATTTGCTGTAGCATAAAAAATAATTCACATCTGGATTCCTTGACAACATATTCAAGCCACCTGTTGTTACTTTCTTCAAACTCGTTCATATGCTTCACTGACCATCTTAATTTCGATCTACTCCTTTGGTATAAAACTATTTAGTCTAGTCATCAAGAATTTTGTTACTTGATATCTTGATTAAATTGGAGTGCTAAATAAATGAGGACCAAAGAAGGTAAATTTTCAGTCTTCCTGAGTAAATTTACTGGCTTGGCATTTTGCCCCAAAATCTTTAAATGTTATCATTGGATGCTATTTGCATGTATTTTGAACAATTTCTCTTTCATAGCATACAGAGCTAAGCCACATACATTGTAATTATAATAAGGCAGGAGCGGGGTACTGATTGGGGATGATCAGCCATGATCACATTGAATGGCGGTGCTGGCTCGGAGGGCCGAATGACCTACTCCTGCACCTATTGTCTAAATCAAAAGATATTCCATTCTCCGCTCCTGTTTAAGTGAAACTAAAAGTAAGTATCCCTGGTACAAACTTTTATCATAACCGTAATGCTATTTACGCAAAAGTTATAATCAAATTTCAAGTATGAATGCTTCAAGCAATTATTGGTAGTGTGGAAGTTGCAAGAAGTTTTTAAACGCCAGCAATTTGTTCAATTTCGTGTAAATGATTTTTAATCATCATTTTGCTGACAAATGAAATTGAGGTTTATCTGGAAGCTCATTCACAGGTCACTTAACTAAGTGAAGCATCACAAGGTTACCAAGTTGCATATAAATAATGTTATAATAGAGGGTCGTGCAATGACGAAGGTAAAAAAAAACAAGCCATAGTCTACTTTCAGTTTTGTTTGGCAATGCAATCCACCACAAGCAAGGGTTTGATTAGTAAGGGTGTCGGGTTATGGGGGAAATGGCAGGCGAATTGGGTTAAGAGGGAAAGATAGATCAGCCATGATTGAATGGCAGAGTAAACTAAATAGGTCAAATGGACTAATTCTGCATTTAGAACTTATGAAGCATAAGTGACATCTATTGATCAGTTTAAAGAAGGGTCTCCACCCGGAACGTCACCCATTCTTTCTCTCCAGAGATGCTGCTTGTCCTGCTGGGTTACTCCAGCTTTTTGTGTCCATTGAAGCAGAGTTCCCTACATGGAAATTCCATGAACTTAGTATGTCCTGCTAGGGTGCAAAAAATTACATTTTGATGTTCCAAAGGTTAGCATGAATGTAAATCTGGCAAAAATAATTAATCTATAATGCCTTTTCTACCCCTCTTTCCAGTTGGCTTGGTAGGCATTATCAGCAGAAACAATGTTCACACTCATACACACGATCTGTAAGAGACTGAGATTGAAAATAACAAGAGTGCTTTGGAGCATTTGTTTTTTATTCCAAGTAGCAAGAATGTGAGCGATAAATGATCTGTCAACAAAATGGAATGACAATTTAATACATAGAACCTATGATTCCTTATTACCAGACATTGATATGCAAATGTGATGATATTCAGTTCATCTGTCAATTAGATGTCTGTATGACCATCCACAAAGTATCTTTGTATGTAACATCCTCTCTAAGAGAAGTTTTTTGTCAATCCAATTGCTTTGAATAAAGTTTCACTAAATGTTAAAACATTAGGTCACTGACAAACATGTTTATTTTTTAATTACGACTTGACCATTTGCTGATGGATTGAAATCAGTGACCAATTCTGTCAGTTAAAGGCAACTATATATTATACTATGTCAACATGCTTGATTAAAAATGCAAATCAGAATAATCATTGTGGCATTCCAGTCCTTCCAGAAATACAGTGCCGCCATAATGTTTGGGACAAAGACCCATCATTTATTTGCTTCTGTACTCCACAATTTGAGATTTGTAATAGAAAAGAATTACATGTGGTTAAGTGCAAATACTAAACAGGACTACTTTCATTTACATGACATTGCTGTGTCCCATACATTATGGTGCCCTGAAATGGGGAGGACTATGTATAAACACTGCTGTAATTTCTACATGGTGAAACCAAAATGTATAAAATTGGCCTTTTATTAAAATCTGACAATGTGCACTTTAACCACATGTTTTTTTCTTTCTATTACAAATCTCAAATTGTGGAGTACAGAGGCAAATAATTAAATGATGGGTCTTTGTCCCAAACATTGAGGGCACTGTACATCAAAGGTAACAATAGTAATGAACCCTGCTATTTTAACTCAATGTGAATTTGTCACTGGATTAGTTAAGCAGGTTTAGTGTCCCTTAATGGATGAAATTGTTTTAACATCCGACCAGTGAAGGTCTCAGCAGTTGGCTCATTATGTTTTTTAACTGATCAGTCATGCCGATCAAGCAATTTTGACAGCTCCTCCATCGCCATTCACATCCACCTTACCAACCATTCTTGGAAATATCACAAGTTTCAGTAGTGCTATTTTAATCCCAACACTCTTGGTTCTTGGACTTGACCACTTTCTGTTGGCCCAAGTCCATCTAGAAGTATAAACCTGTGAATTTGGGTAAAGACAGGTCATTAACTTGGTGTCGATACAACCAGCTGTTGAGTTAACAATTCTTGCTGATATAAAGTGGAATACAAAATCAGAAAGTGCCTGATTGCAATAAACGATACGAGCGAGGGGGAGAAAAAATTGGAGCAGGGATAAAGAACACAAATACAATCTTAATAAAAATGATGGATCTGCCTTTATAAATGTTCTCAGTAAACTTAAGCCCTATTTTATTATCTAAAGGCCCAACTTGATCCATCTGCCTGTGTTTGGCCCACATCCTTCTAAACCAATCCTATCCATCTACCTGTCAAATGTTTTTTAAACATTGTGATAGTACCTGCCTCAACTACCTCCTCTGGCAACTTGTTTCACTACCCTTTGTAAAAAAAAAGTCGCCCCTCATGTTCTTATTAAATCTTTCCTCCCTCTCCTTAAACCTATGTTGGCTGGTTTGAGATTCCCCTACTCTGGGTAAGTCTCTGTACATTTACCCTATCCCACTCATTATCTTATATACCTCTGCAAGATTGCCCTCATCCTCCCAGGCTCCAGGGATTGATGTCAGAGCCTGCTAAACCTCCTCTGAAAGCTCAGGCCCGCGAGTCCTGGCAACATTCTCGTAAATCTTCTCTGCACCCTTTGCAGTACTTTGAATACAGTACTGGGGTCAAGGAAAGAGCATTCACGTCGCGGGCCCTGTTTCCACCAATCTTTCCACCACCACGCGCAAGATAGACACCATTGTACGCAGATGACGAGAAGTGAACAACTTGTGTGTGGACTCGATAAGAAGTACACAGGACTGAAGAGTCTCGACCTGATGTCACCCATTCCTTCTCTCCAGAGATGCTGCCTGTCCCGCTGAGTTACCTCAGATTTTTGTGTCTACAGTCGATATGTGGTCACACCAATGTTTTGTGCAACTATAACATAACCTCCCAACTTCTATACTCAATACTTTGACTGTTGAAGGCCAATGTGCCGAAAGCCTTCTTGACCATCGCATCTATCTGTGACCCCACTTTCAATGAATTATGTACAGTACCTGCACTTCCAGCTCCCTTTGCTTGACAACACTCCCCAGAGTACTGCCATTAATTAGGGTCCTGCCCTAGTTAGACTTCCCAAAATGCAACACCTCATACTTTTTTGTATTAAACTCCTTCAACCATTTCTCAGCCCACTTGTTCAACCGCTACAATTTTTGATGACCATCTTTGCTATTTACAATACCACTCACATTAGTGTGATCTAAACAACTTCATGTTTTAACAGATCAAATGTTCGTTTTGTTGCACATGTGCCTAATCTATTGTAACACATTTTTGGGAAGAGGAAGATTGGCATCACTATCCACCAGGTTCGTGACAGTGACTAAACAAATAGAATGTTCATTCCGTAGTGCTGGCTAACATTAAAAGAAGAGGAAACATTCATTTCCTTTCTGCCTTAAGAATATCCTAGGATATTTGGATCTGTTGAGGGGCACAGAAAGAAAACAAAGTCTAATCTCGGCGTAGAATAGTCAGTATTGTATATGGTGCCAGTAAAATATTCATTAATACTACTCTGGTAACAACTAAGATGTGATACTTCTTGTGTTTATGAAAAGTTATTTACATGATAATTATGAATTGACAACTTTTATGAAACGGATTTGGAAAAGCTGTTATTCGTCCAGGAGAATTTGCATCTGAAGAAGAAGGCAATGGAAATTGCCTTCTGTAAACAGTTAACAAATTGTGCTGACTGATTGATTTTCAGATTGGAGGTACTATTGTTCACCAGAGATTGAAGCTGGTAATTTTAATGTATTAGGTATGGGTGTAAACAAAATGGTTTCAAAATACAAATGACACTATTATGTGGATGTAATCCACATCAAAATATGCAAATGACACTAAATGTGGAAGTAAAATGAGCAGTGAGATGTTTAGGATTAACTTCAAGAGAAAATAGATAGGCTAAATATATGAACTAGCATGTGGCAGATGAAAGTTAATGCAAGAAAGGAATAAGTCTGTATGCCCTGAAAGCAGATAATATTGTATACATCCAGAGACCAGGACAAGGCAAAGGATTTGTTATGAAAGCCCACTTTGAATTCAAAAGATAATATTGCATTTGAAGGCAGTAATGTCAATTGAAATCACAAACTTGCCTTCCAGACAGGGTGAGGTATATTTTAGGCAGAAGCAATGTCGAGGGTAATAATAACAAAAGAAACAAATGTACAATAATGCACGAACAGTGTGTCCTGGGTGATGGTGGCAGGCCGAATTTAGAAAAATATTACAGAAGCAACATGATCATAAATGGAGCATCAAGTACACAGTCTAAGGTGTAATTAAACTTTTTTTAACTTTGTTTTTACCATGAAGGTATTGCAATCAATGTAATCGTACCACTTTGGGAAGAATGTGAAAATCTCAAGGTTTACAAGAATGATTCCAAGGATGAATGACTTTAAGTGGAATTTTCTCCTTAGGACCAGAAATATTAAGAAAAGATAACACATAGTTCTTTTAGGTAACGAGGGGACAAGACAGAATATATAGGAAGATACACACAACAAGCTGGAGTAACTCAGCAGGACAGGCAGCATCTCTGGAGAGGTGAAGGAAAAGGTGATGTTTCAGGTTGAGACCCTTCAGACTAGTTCGGGAGAATGTGTTCTCTGAGGTGAAACGGGTGACAGAAGATTGACAAAAGAAGTAAAGGCAACATGAGAAAACTATATTTACTGCATTTCCTTAATTTGTTTAATATAACTTTAAAAAAATGTTAATCTTTATTTTGCATTTGTCGGCGACCCGAAGGGGGATGAGGGTGGCGACGGGGGGGTGAGGGTGGCGACGGGGAGACGGGGATGAAGGGGGAGACGGGGATGAGGGTGGCAACGGGATGAAGGGGAGACGAGGGGGGATGAGGGTGGCGGCAGAGGGGATGAGGGGGAGACGGGGGATGAGGGTGGCGGCAGAGGGGGATGAGGGTGGTGACGGGGGGGATGAGGGGGAGAAGGGGGGGATGAGGGGGAGACGGGGGGGGATGAGGGGGAGACGGGGGGGGATGAGGGGGAGACGGGGGGGGATGAGGGGGAGACGGGGGGGATGAGGGGGAGACGGGGGGGGAATGAGGGGGAGACGGGGGGGGATGAGGGGGAGGGGGGAGACGGGGGAGACGGGGGGGGGGACGGGGGGAGACGGGGGGGACGAGGGGGAGACGGGGGGGGACGAGGGGGAGACGGGGGGGGACGAGGGGGAGACGGGGGGGGACGAGGGGGAGACGGGGGGGGACAAGGGGGAGACGGGGGGGGACGGGGGGGAGACGGGGGGGGACGGGGGGAGACGGGGGGACGGGGGGAGACGGGGGGGAGACGGGGGGGAGGGGGGGGAGGGGGGAGACGGGGGGGGACGGGGGGGGGATGAGGGGGGAGGGGGGGGATGAGGGGGGGGGGGGGGGATGAGGGGGAGCGGGGGGGATGAGGGTGCGAGGGGGGGTGAGGGTGGGACAGGGGGGGATGAGGGTGGCGACAGGGGGGAATGAGGGGGAGGGGGGATGATGGTGGCGACAGGGGGGGATGAGGGTGGGACAGGGGGGATGAGGGGGAGACGGGGGATGATGGTGGCGACAGGGGGGGATGAGGGTTGACAGGGGGGAATGAGGGGGGAGACAGGGGGGATGTGGGGGAGACAGGGGGGAGAGGGGGAGACAGGGGGGGGAGGGAGGGGGGGGGGGGGAGAACAGGAGGGATGAGGGGGAGAGGGGTGGGAGGCAGGGGAGAGGGGGGCGGGGGGGGGGAGGGTGGCGGGGGGGGATGAGGGGGAGGCTGGGGGGTGAGGGGGGAGACAGGGGGGTGAGGGTGGCGACGGGGGATGAGGGTGAGATGGGGGGGATGAGAGAGGGGGGGGGGGAGGGTGGGCGAGAGGGGGGGAGAGGGTGGCGACAGGGAATGAGGGGGGACAGGGGGATGAGGGGGAGGGGGGGGATGAGGGGGAGGAGGGGGGGAGGGGGAGAGGGTGGGGGAGGAGGGAGACGGGGGGGGAGGATGAGGGGGGAGACGGGGGTGGGGGGAGGGGGGGCGAGGAGGGGGGGTGGGGGGGGGATGGGGGAGGGTGAAGCGTGAGAGCGATGGGGAGAGAGAGAGAGATGGGAGGGAGGGGAGGGGTGGGGGGAGGGGGGGAGGGAGGGGGGGGAGGGGGGGGAGAGGGAGGGGGGGGGAGGGGGGGAGGGAGGGAGGGGAGGAGAGGGGGGGAGAGGAGAGAGTCTAGGGGGAGAGGAGGGGAGGGGGCGGGGAGGGGAGGAGATGGCGGCGAGGGGGGGAGGGGGGGGAGGGGGGGGGGAGGGAGGCAGAGGGAGGGGTAGGGGGGGGGAGGCAGGGGAGACGAGGGAGAGGGGAGGAGGGGGAAGCGAGGGGGGGGGGAGGGAGGGAGAGACGGGGGGGGGGAGAGATGGAGGGATGACGGGGGGGGGGGGAGGGAGAGGTGATGAGGACGGGGGGAGGGAAGAGAGTAGAGAGAAGCGAGGGAGAGGAGACGGGGGGAGGAGGGAGGGAGGGGGGAGGCGTGGGGAGGGAGGGGGGGGGGGGGAGGGGGGGGGGGGGGGGGGGAGGAGAGGGCGAGGGAAGAGGGGAGGGTGAGGAGGCGGGGGGGGGTGGAGGAGGGGCGGGAGAAGAGAGAGGGAGGAGGGGAGGGGGGGGGGGGGGGAAGAGGGGGGAGAGAGAGAGGGGGGGAGGGGGGAGGGAGCGGGGGAGGAGGGAGGGGGGGTGGGGGGGGGGGGGGGGGGTGGGAGACGGGATGGGAGGAGCGGGGGAGGGGAGAGGAGGGAGGACGGGGCGGGGAGGGAGGGGGGAGGGGGGGAGGGGGGGGGGGGGAGGGGGAAGTGGGGAGAGGGAGGGGGAGGAGGGGAGGGAGAGTGGAGGGGGGTGTAAGGCAGACCGGGGATGGGGCGGAGACGGGGTGGGGTGGTGGAGGGAGGGAGACGGGGGGGAGGGGGGGGAGCAGAGGGGGGGGGAGAGGGTGAGGGGGGGGGAGGGAGGGGGGGGGCGGGGGCGTAGAGGGAAGGGGGCGAGGGGGGGGGAGGGGGCGGGGGGAGGAGAGGGGAAGGGGGTGGGGGAGGGCAGGAGAGACGGGAGGGAGGGGGGGGGAGGGGGAGTGAGGGGGGGGGATGAGGGGGGAAGGGGGGGGAGGGGGGGGAGGGGAGAGGGGGGGGGGGGGAGGGGGAGGTAGGGGGAGAGGGGGGGAGCCAGGGGAGGGGGGGGGAGGAGAGAGGAGGGAGGGAGAGGGGGAGAGGGGGAGGGGGGGGGGAGACGGGGGAATAGGGAAGGGGGTGGTGGAGGGAGAGGGGGGGAGGTAGGGAGGGAGACGGGAGGGAGGGAGGACGGGGGAGGGCGTGGGCGAGACGGGGGGGAGGTGAGGGGGGGAGTCGGGGAGAGAGAGGAGACGGGGGGAGGGGGAGAGGGTGGGGAGGAGGGGGAGGGAGGGGGGAGAGACGGAGGTGGGAGGGAGGGGGGGGCGGGGGAGGGGAGGGGGAGGAGGGGGAGGGAGGGGGGGGGGGAGGGGGAGGGGTGAGCCACAGGAGGGGGGAGGGGAGGGGGGGGGAGGGAGAGGTGGGGGGGGGGGGATGAGGGGGGAGGGGGATCGGGAGGGGCGGGGAGGAGGGAGGGGAGACGGGGGGAGGGGGGAGGAGGGGGGGGAGGGGGAGGGGATGAGAGGGGGGGAGAGGGGAGAGGGAGGGGGCGAGGGGGAGAGGGGGGGGAGGGGGGGGGGAGGGGAGGGGAGAGGAGGGGGGGGGGAGGTGGAGGGGGAGGCGAGGGAGGACGAGGGGTGAGGGGGAGGGGGAGGGAGGAGGACGGGGGGGGAGGAGGGGGAGACGGGGGGAGGGGGGGAGAGGGAGCGGGAGAGGAGAGGAGGGGGAGGGGAGGAGGGGGGGGCGAGGGGGGGGAGACGAGGAGGGGGGAGGGGGAGGGGGGAGGCGGGTGGCGGGGGGGGGGAGGGGTGGGAGGGGGGAGGGGGGGGTGGGAGGGGGGGGCGGAGGGGGGAGGGGGAGGTGGAGGGAGGGAGGGGGGAGGGAGGGGGGGGGGGTGGAGGGCCGAGGAGTGGGAGGGGGGAGGGGGGGAGAGGGAGGGGTGGGGGGGGGGAGAGGGGGGAAGGAGCGAGGAGAGGGGGGGGGGGGAGGGTGAGGGGGGGAGGCGAGAGGGGAAGAGAGGGGGGGAGGAGGGGAGAGGGGGGGCGGGAGGGGGAGGGGGGGGGGGTGGAGACAGAGGGCGGGGAGGGACGGGTGGGGGGGGAGGGGGGGGGGGAGGAGGGGGAAGGGAGGGGGTAGGGGGGGAGGGGGACACGGGAAGGGGGAGGGGGGGGGAGGGGGGGGGGGGATGAGGGAGGGGGGGGGGGGGACAGAGGAGGGCGAGGGGGGGGAGGGTGGGGGGGAGGCGGGAGGACGGGAGGGGAGGGGGGAGGGAGGGGGGGGGGAGGGGGGGGGGGGAGACGTGGGGAGGAGACGGGAGGAGGAGGGATGAGGGGAGAGAAGGAGAGGAAGGGGGAGAGCGGAGAGGAGGGAGAGGGGGGAGGGAGGAGGGCGAGGGAGCAGAGGGAGGAGACCGGGAGGAGGCAGGGGGGGGGGCGGGGGGGTGAGGGGGGGGGGGAGGGGGAGGGGGGGTGAGGGGGGGGGGGGGAGAAAGGGAGGGGGGGCGGGGGGGGGGGGGAGGGGAGGGGGAGGGGGAGTGAGGCGGGGGGGAAGGGGGGGGCAGGAGGAGGGAGAGGGGAGGAGCGGCCGGGAGAGGGGAGGGGGGGGGGGGGGATGCGGGGGGGGGGGGAGGAGGGGGGGGAGGGAAAGGGGAAGGAGGAGGGCGGAGGGGGGGGAGGGAGGGGATGAGGGGAGGGGGGGAGAGGGAGGGGGGGTGGGGGGCAGGGAGGGGAGACGGGAGGAGGGGTGGGGGTGAGGGGGGGAGGGGGGAGAGGGGAGGGGGGGAGAGAGGGGGGGGAGGAGAGGGGGAGGGGGATGAGGGACGAGGGGGATGAGGGGGGAGAGAGGGGGGAGGAGGGGAGATGAGGGGGGGGGATGGAGGGGGGGGGGATGGGGGGGGGAGGGTGGAAGGGGGACGAGGGGGGGGGGGGCGGGGGGGGGGGGGGGGGAGAGGGGGCAGGCGGGGGGGGGGGGGGGGGAGACGGGGGGGAGGGGGGGAGGGGGGACGGGCGGGAGTGGGGAGGGGGAGGATGAGGGGGAGACGGGGGGGATGGGGTGCGACAGGGTGGGGATGAGGGTGGGCGACAGGGGGTAATGATGAGGGTGACGGTGGCGACAGGGGGGAATGATGAGGGTGGCGAGGGGGGGGGATGAGGGTTGCGACAGGGGGGAGGTGAGACATGAGGGGGAGACCAGGAGAGAGACAGGGGGTTATGAGGGTGGGACAGGAGGGATGAGGGGGAGGTGGGGATGGGTGGCGACAGGCGACAGGGGGGGATGATGAGGGGGAGATATGAGGGTGGCGACAGAGGTGAGATGAGAGGTGCGCAGGGGGGGATTGGTTGGCGGGGAATGGGGGGGACAGGGGGATGAGGGGGAGACAGGGGGGGATGAGGGGGAGAGGGGGAGATGAGGGGGAGATGAGGGGGAGACGGGGGGAGATGAGGGGGAGACGGGTGAGGGGAGACGGGGGGCGACAGGGGGGGTGGGGGGATATGGCGGGCGGGTGAAGCGGAGAGCGATGGGCGTGTCGCCGGTGCCGAGGATCCCGAGACTCACAAACTATCGGAGCTCTCATTCATCGGGACCGCCGGCTGCCGGAAAATCTGGTCTTCATTTTCGTGTCTGAGAATCGGACTCTGCTGAAGACTTTGGTTTCATTTCTCTTCATAAAGTGAACTCGAAGACGCTGCCGCCCCCATCCCCCTGTCTACTCACGAGGCGGCGGAAGGTAGGCCGTTGCTCATCTCCGAGGAAACGGTGTCACGTCGAACTTAACTAGTAAACGCCGATTTAAAAAGATCGCAAGTTCTGACTTTAATACTGTACCGATGATGTTGTCACTGCGTTTTCATTCCCCTGTGCCTACATTGTGACTGGGGATAACTGCAGTTTGTATGTGCATGTTCTGGCGAGCACTACTAGTTCATTTATTTTAGTTGAGTAACATTGAGACGAAGTCTGGAGCCTCTTAAATATATCAGATCCAACTTGCCTAATTATTTCTAAAGTGTCATTCCTTGGAGGAAATGTCTCCGGAGTTTGTTCGAAGTTGTATTCAATGCTGCCAAACATTATGTCTTGTTTTAAGTTATGGATACAAACTCTTCCCCTGCGAGGCAAAATCGTTCACATATTTGTATAGATTTCAATTCCGTGTAACTTCATTTGCAGTTTTCTACCGTACATATTTTGTTGAAGTAAATATAACCATTCGTTGGACCTTTTCTGAGCCCTGATTTTTTGCTATTTGTGATTAAAAGGGTGGTATGCATTGAGCTGAAGAATTTGGTTGCTGTGGAGACTGGTCTTTCCACTGGTTTTATTATCAGCAAATGCCTCTTTGTTGAACATGTTATTTTACCCAGTTGGTTTCAGAGCTGCCAATAATATCTAACATTCTACAGAATTTCCTAAAACAAAATATTTGCTTTCAGCAATTCTTGTTGAGTCAGTCTAAGACATCCCACAGATTTTTCGCCTGAATGCTTCTTCTATCTGCTTCTTCTAAAGGACAAATTGCCATTTCCAAATCGTTTCCTTTGCAGTAGCTTTTATTTACCTTTTTACCTGACCACATGAGTATGCCCTTTCAGTAGCTAGGTTAATCCCCAATCCTCCGGGAGAGTCTGTTACATAGAAACATAGAAAATAGGTGCAGGCGTAGGCCATTTGGCCCTTCGAGCCAGCACCACCAATTGAATATGATCAATCCTGATCATCCAAAATCAATACCCCGTTCCAGATTTTTTTACCCATATCCCTTGATTTCCTTAGCCCTAAGAGCTAAATATAACTCTCTCTTGAACACATCCAGTGGATTGGCCCCCACTGCCTTCTGTGGCTGAGAATTCCACAGATTCACAACTTTTTGGGTGAAAAGGTTTTTCCTCATCTTAGTCCTAAATGGCCTACCCCTTATTCTTAAATTCCATGGTTCTAGACTCCCTCAACATCGGGAACATTTTTCCTTCATCTAGCCTGTCCAATCTCTTAAGAATTTTATATGTTTCTATAAGATCTCTCATCCTATATTCCAGCGAATACAAGCCCAGTCGACCCATTCTCTCATCATACGTCAGTCCGCGTCATCCCGGGAATTAGCCTGGTGAACCTACACTGCACTCCCTCAATAGCAATAATGTCCTTCCTCAAATTAGGAGACCGAAATTGCACATAATACTCCAGGTGTGGTCTCACCAGGGCCTGTACAACTGTAGTAGGATCTCCTTGCTCCTAAATTGAAATCCTCTCGCAATGAAGGGCAACATGCCATTAGCTTTCTTCACTGCCTGCTGTACCTGCATGCTTACTTTCAGTGACTAATGGGCCTGTTCCACTTAGGCGACTGCAGGAGACTATGCAGTCGCCAAATCTTTGTGGATGGTTGCCGGGGAGTCACCTTCATGGTCATGAGGAGTTCCCGCATCCTGGGAACGTGTTGAAAAATTAGTGGCGACTAGAATGAAGCCGCCATGGAGCGAAGCGAGAATTATCGTGCTGTAGGTGGGTCGCCAGGAGGTCATAGCGGGTTTCCAGGAGTTCGAAGGTTCTCGTAGGATCTCGTAGGTTCTAGCCGGTGCTGACCGGTGAATTTCATTGGCTCATTGGGGGAAAAAAACGTAAGCAGTAGTTTTCAGAACCAAGGATAACCGACCAGTAATGTTAAATGTTTGCCGAGTATATCTGGCTTCTTAAAAGTTGTCTCCATTCCTTCTTCCCCTCACCCCCCCTCTTTTAAATGACCTACCGTACACTGTGCTTTAGTTGTCTTAATTACAACGCCAACCTTCCTGTTCATCACAGTGTGTGTATGTATCACCTTGGCTTTGCACCTTGTGAATTTCACGCATACAGCGCTCCCCCCTCTTGGCCTGTCCGCCGCCTGCATAACGGGCTGGTGAAGGAAGCGATGTGTGTGTGTGTGTGTGTGTTCCACTCGATTGACAGTCGCCGTTCCAGTTGCTGGTTTTTCAGGAGACTGTTGGCAACTTGACAGTGGGACGGGCCCATTACTGGGTGTACAAGCACACCCAGGTCTCATTGGATCTCTCCTTCTCCTAATCTGACACCATTCAAATAATAATCTGTCTTCCTGTTCTTGCCACCAAAGTGGATAACCTCACATTTATCCACATTATACTGTATCTGCCATGCTTCTGCCCACTCGCCCAATCTATCCAAGTCACCCTGCGGCCTCATAGCATCCCCCTCGCAGCTCACACTGCCACCCAACTTTGTGTCATCCGCAAATTTAGAAATGTTACATTTAATTCCCTTGCCTAAATTGTTAATATATATTGCAAACAACTGGGGTCCTGGCACCGAGCCTTGCGGCACCCCACTAGTCACTGCCTGCCATTCTGAAAAGGAGCCGTTAATTCCTACTCTTTGCTTCCTGTCTGCCAACCAGTTCGCTATCCATGTCAATACCCTACCCCCAATACGATATGCTCTACTTATGCACATGTGTTGTGCGGGACCTTGTCAAAGGCTTTCTGAAAGGCCAGATACACCACATCCACTGGCTCTCCCTTATCCATTCTACTTATTACATCCTCAAAAAATTCCAAAAGATTAGTCAAGCATGATTTCCCCTTCATAAATCCATGCTGCCTTTGACCGATCCCGTCACTGTTTTCCACAGAATAGACAGCTTGGTAAGAAAGCCTGTGTGAAGACTCTTTCAACATTGGCAGTCACCAAGGATCAGACTCGTCTGCCCGTCATGGACGGTGTATTCCCTTTTAAAGTTTGTTCAGACCTCTCTGCATCCTCCGGCAGCATCTTCCTAAGCTAAATGTTCTTCTCTTATTGGTGAACCTATTAGTGAGTGTATGGTGATGTGCTTGGAGGATATGTCCTTGATGATTCAGTCGTGGATGTACAGCATATAAGATGTGAGTGATGCTATTGTGGCAAGTTGCTGAAAGACATGAAGATGGAGTGAACCATTCAGCAGTGATTTGTACAAGAGTGAATGGAAGTATTTTGAGCAATCTACAGGTGGATTCAAAGGTCTGACACAGGATAAGAACACCTGCTTTCGTACCTCGGTAACTCTGACAAGGCTGGTAAACTTCCAGTCCATTGCAGCCATGCCTTGCCTTCTAAACATCTGGCACCGAACTGCTTTGTAACATCGTATTGCCAACAGATGTTTCCTGAAGGTACATATACAAGCAACGGCTCCCTTTTTCCCTTCAACACCTGGAGCATGTTCTGCTCTGTGATGTCCGAATCAGTGCTCTCAGTCTGGAATACTTTCAGCCACTTTCTGAAATACCTGTTACCTTATTACCTATTCCCATAAGCAGTTGAAGGCCTGCCTACCTCCCAACCTCCTGTAAGTACGGTACGGAGCCAGTGTATAGTATGGACAGGCCAGGTTGTGCAACCAATTTAATGAGTCCATCACACAATTGACATGGCTTTGGGAGGTGTACAGCAACGGACACCCTCCTGCATGCCCAGTTTTGTGAGCAATTAAATGCTCTGGTAGAGGTGCCTGGTGTACGGGGTTCAGCACCAATATTTGTCACATGATGAGTCCCATAATGTATTAAAGAACATGCACTAACCTTTACAATTGATTCTTGCGTGAGTATTATGGAAGTATGCAGGAACAGCAATGCATGGCTATTAGAATAAACCGTGTTGTTGAACTGCGTTTCTGGTCTTGGCAGTGTTTCTGTCGCGGTTCTCTGAGTAAAACCAGGTGTTTCCTTTAGGAAGGAAATGGGGGAAGAATCTGAAGAATAACTATCATGGAAAGTTGCTGTGGATAGTCAGTAGCAAATAGAAACACTGCCAAGACCAGAAACGCAGTTCAACAACACGGTTTATTCTAGATAGCCATGCATTGCTGATCCTGCATACTTCCATAATATTCACGCAAGAATCAATTGTAAAGGTTAGTGCATGTTCTTTAATATCTCCGATTCTATGCACCATGGACATTTCCATTATATCTCGTGTGTGACAGAATTACAAATTGATTTATAATATTATTTTTTACATGCACTGCATTTTATTCCACAAGATTAGGTATATACCCCACAAGAGGCCATTCAAATCCATCTTCATTGTACAAAACTACCCTTTATCAGAAGATGATTAGAGTTTGCTGAAATCTTTCTCTGTTGTCATGTGTATCATTGTTTTGTCATGGACACAAAATTGATATTTGGATTTTTTTGAGGACCAGACAATGTCATGTGGTTTAATAAATGACTCTTAGACCTTAGAGTCGTACAGCATGGAAGCAGGTCCTTTGGCCTAACTCGCTCGTGCCAGCCAACATGCATCATCTAAGCTAGTCCCCTTTGTCCACATTTGGCCCATTTCCAACTAAACCTTTCCTATGTTCAAATGCCTTTTAAATGTTGTTATTGTACCTTCCTCGACTACTCTCTTTGGCAGCTGGTTCCATGCACCCATCACCCTCTGTGGAAAAAGTTGCCCATTGGGGTTCTATTAAATCTTTTCACTTTTAAATCTATACCCTCTAGTTCTTGATTCCCATACCCTTGGAAACAGATTCTGTGCACTCACCCTATCTATTCACCTATTTATTCCCCTCACGATTTCTTCTCCCCTCATAAGCATACCCTGATTACAATTATACTTCTGTTTATTCTCTATAAATGTTAACTATAAAAATAATTTTACAGTGTTGCAACCAAATGATTGCAGATGACAACTAGCTCTGCCCTGAGCATGGCATTGACCTGGCCAAAATGTGTTCTTTTGTGACCCTACAAATAGCAGTTATTATTTTGAAGTACTTCAAGTTCATGTTCAAGTTACATTTATTGTCACATACACCAGTTGGTGCAGTGAAATCTGAGTTACCATGCAGTCACACACATAAAATAAAATAAAATGAACACAACATGATAGAATTTAACATCCCCCACAGCGGAATCAACGTTTCCCACTCTGAGGGAAGGCAATAATCTTCAGTCATCTTCCTCGTGTTCACCCGTGGTCGGGGCCTTTGAGCCCTCCGCAGTCGCCGCGACGGCAGCCCGATGCTCTAGCCGTCTCGCCGGGATGATTGGAGCACCGGCATCCGAACGGAAGAACACTCTCAGCGACTTGGAGTTCCGAATCGGCCACTTCGTACCGGAGACCGCGGCTTCCGAAGTCCACAGGCCGAGCTGGGCGGAGCTCCAGCACTGGTGATCCCGGCAAAGGATCCCAGGACTCCGCGATGTTAAAGTGAGCGCCGCCCGCGGCTGGAAGCTCCGCAGACCACAGCTCCACGGTGTTAAAGTTGGCAGGCCCAACACTCCGGAGTTCCTACAGGGCGATCCCCGGGAAGGCATCGCCCGCTCCACGATGGAATACAGTGCTGCGCTGCTGCTGAAGCTCTAGCCGGTCTCCGGTAGGCCAGATGGTAGGCCGCGAGGAGGGGTCGAAGATGCGGCTCGGAGAAAAGATGCATCCTCAACTAGGAAGTGACTGGGAAACGGTTTCCCCTCTTCCCCCCACCTCCCCCACATAAAAAAGACTAAAAGACCTCCAAAAACATACTTTTGACAGACTAAAAATAATAAAATAGGGTGAAAGGACGGACAGCTACTGGCGAGGCTGCCGCACTCAATGGCGTCACCACCCGATCGAAATGCAATCAAAATTCTCGGTTATTAAGGCCATTCTATTTTTTTTGTTGTTAATGAGCATTCGATTGGTTGAAATTTTTTATTGAGCTTTTATAAAAACATAACATTGTCTTGTTTATCTTAATTTAGACTTGCAGTTTGATGTATTTATGACATTGAGATTGTCTCAGCTTAAGGTGATTCAGAGGCAAAGCAGTTATAGCTGCTGCCTTTCAGATCTAGAGCCGAGTTCAATTCTGACCTCAGTTGCGGACCTTGTGGAGTTTGCATGTTCCCTTTCTGACCACAAAGGTTTCCTCCGGATGCTCTGATTTTCTCCCTCATCCCAGAGATATGCTGGTTGGTTAAATGGCTACAGTAAATTACCCCTTAATGTAGATTTGTGGTGAAAGATTCAAACGGGGAGGGCAGTAAAGGGTATGAGTGAGAGAATAAGTTGCTGGTATAAATAAAGAATAAGGAGGGGGAATGGGTCTAACGTGTTTGCTTCCATGGCATACACCATAGACTAGGTGCATCAAAATGGCCTCCTAATGTGTTGTTAAAGGAATACTAGAAGATGTGTTTGCAGTTAAGATATCTTAAACATATGTTATACAGAAAATCCATTTCAAATTGGTTTGATTTGTACTCTTGAGCTCCAATTATCTTGATTTTCAGTTATCATTGAGTTGGCTGTGGTTAGAATATGAAATCTCTTCTTTGGCTTAAACGGAGAGAAGCAATGATAAAGCATTCAGTACTCGAGGACTCAACTTTTACCTTTCTTACATATATTATGCCTCTAGGTACCAAATACTGAATTGGACTTGCTTCTGTCCTTGTACAATTTCAGACACACTTGACATTAATAAAACTCTAAGGTTGATGAAATTGCAATGCTTTCTGGCACCTGTCAATTTGAGAATTATCAGTCTACAAAGTGTTAGACGTGTGCTAATGGTTCCAACATAACAGCTGTGTCTGGACTTTCAAACCCTATAATGCTTTTTGATTTCCAGACATTACAAAAAGCACAATAAAGGTACAAGTTCCTTTCAATGAAACATCTTGAGCAATGCTGTCTATTGTAATCTCATCAAGGAAAAGACCCAATGCTGTCTATTTGATTTATGGATGAATAGACTACATTCTTTTACATCTGAGGGCATTCAGTTTTTATCTTTATTTTCCGTTCTCAGAAGAAAAATGAGAATTTACAGTGTTGAAGTGAAGTTTTCATATTTTAAGTAACAATGCATTAGAAACAATCTTGGCAATCAACTTCTGCAGTTTCACCATAATTATTAAAAACGATTCAAATTCACTTAAACCTAAAGTTGTTACGTTTCCAAGTTTAACGGTTGAGAAGACCGCAGCAATATTGAATAAAACATGTTCTATCATCGTAGCCTGTTGTATTTTTTTATCAGCTTTTATGCTACTTGAGCAATTTTGCACCTGGCAATGGGACAGTTGGACCATGACCCTCTTGTTATCCTTCTCAACAATGCACTGTGTTTGGACAGTGGGGACTCAGTGCTACTGAAACAAACTGGTACATCTCCAATTATGCTTGGTTGTTCTCTCTTCTTACTTCTTTCTCCCTTTGGGAATGCTTGGACTTCCCATACCAATAAACCCAATGACCTGGACAGAAACTGGTGAACCCAAACAATTAAAAGTGGTTGCTAACAGTAAGCAATTCACAAAGCTGAACATATTCACGTCTGATCAGATATATTTACTTCATTCTCTTTTCTGCTTTTAACTTTTCCAGCAGTAAGTATTTCTGGCAGTGTTGTGCAACTTCTCCACAATGTTTATTGCTTGGCATCATTCAAGAGTGTCCATCTGCAGGATCTTCCAGCAAGGAAGCTGATTGCTGCCCTGTTTTTATAATGACTGACTTCCTTCCTATCAAACTAACGTTTGAAAAATATAATTTTGAGGTTATGTTTAAGTGGAAATGGTACTGTGTGTAGTGCAAAATAACAATTGAATGTTTTAATAAGTCATCTGAAAACTCACAGATTATTTTTTTCAAAAGGAACAGTCTGTGCTGTAATGTTTCAGTGACAATTTAGACTGTCATGCAACATGAGACTTGATTTCAAGCAATGATTTTTGTTAGATGGTAAACTTTCTGCCACGGTATTGTGGAGTAAAACGTTAGCCAGAAGAAGAATCACTCAGAGTGCCTTTTGTAAAGTGCCGTGTGTTGAATAATTATGCATTGTACATTTAATCATCTTATTGACAAGAGATATGCTCTATTTCACAAGTGACCAACTTTTAGAAAGAGCATGAATTTCAAACTTTTTTTTTCATTTTATTAATTGACGTGAATGTAACTAGCAAAGCAGGGATTTGATTATCCACCCTAATTGCCCCAGTATGTAGTAATTTACTATTTTTTATTTTTTTTTTTTACTTTATATTTCAAAATTATTATATAGTTGAAAATGCACAATTTTATATAATTACAAATTTTAAGACATCTATAATCTTTTCATACAAGTAATAATAGGTGTATTCATATTAAAGAATTTATATAATATGTTTCTATATTTTTTTCCCTAATTAAAGATAGAAAGATAGAGAAAGAGAGTAGAAAATAGAAAAGAAAATGTGAGAAGTTTGATGGAGATTAAAATATTACTAAATAATCCATTCTTGGAGATACATTCATGGTTTATTATATGTATTTCTTCATCCATTCAGATATTCAGGCCTCAGTCAAGTCCCTGCGCCGAACCATTATGACCCTGTAGATATTTAATGTATGGAGACCAAATCCCTTTGAAGAGATCTAACCTGTCCATAAGGACAAGTCTCAATCTCTCCAAGTGGAAGTGTCTCCGTCATTTCTGTATTCCACATTTTAATTGTTGGGATACAGGGCCTTTCCAAAATTTTAATATAATTTTTTCCCAATTATTAAAGAATAGTCGATAAAAGTTCTTTGATTCCTTGTAATTATTTGTTCCGTTTCCGGTATTCCAAGTATGATTAACTTTGGGTCAGGAATCATAGTAATATTAACAACATTCGAGATTATCTTAAATATTTCATTCCAATATTCCTACAATCTTCGTACAATTAGTAAATGAATGTGACAAATTTTGCTTCTAAGATTTGACATTTATCACATATAGGTGATAATTTTGGAAATATATTATGTAATTTAGATTTGGAATAATGTAATCTATGTAAAATTTTTAAAACTGTATAGAGCATGTTTTAGCATTTAACGAACAGTAATGTATGTGTTGTAAGCTTTCTTCCCATATTTCTGGGTTTATTATTTGACCTAATTCATTTTCCCTTCCCAACGCTGTCTGTGTGTTTCCGATGATGGAAATATCACTTTCCAACAAAATATTGTAAATGTATGATATCATTTTTTCTGTATTTGGATGTTTATTCAAGCATTCATCTAAAATTTCACTCTTTCTATTTCTGAATTCTTGTGTATTTGCAGAGATATAGTTTCTGATTTGTAAGTATCTGAAATATTCATTATTATGAAGCCCGTAAGCTTGTTGTAATTCTTGAAATGAGAGAAAAGAATTTTTCCTTATAAAGATCCCCTATATTTAAAATTCCTTTAATTTTTCCATTGTATAAAAGCCTTATCCATCGTTGAGGGTTTAAAACGTAAAATTGTTGGCAATAGTAAGACCTAGCGGGTTATAAATTTTTAGTTTTAATGTTTTCTTTATTTGTTTTCCAAATACGTATTCCACTTTCTATTATCAAGTTTTCACTATAAATTTTCTTAGGTACATTAATATTAAGCAAATATTATAGAGCTAATTTCAAATGGAAAACAGTCTTCTCTTTCCATTTTTAAACCAATTTTGTTTATTATCTGTTTCTTCTAACCAGAAATTCATATTTTTAATATTAACTGCCCAATAATAAAACATAAAATTTGGTAATGCTAAACCCCCGTTTATTTTAGCTTACACAAGTGTTTTTTATTTATTCCTATGGTTCTTATAATCCCAGATAAAGTTAGTGACTATAGAGTCTACTTTTTAAAAAAAATTTTTAGAGAGATATATTCGGGATTGATTGAAATAAAATATAATAATTGTGGGAGGGAAAATCATTTTTATTGCGTTTATTTTACCTAACATTGAGATAGGTAAACTTTTCCAGTATAAGATATTTTTATTTAATTTATTCAGTAATAACGGGAAATTAGACTTAAATAGAGTAGTCAAATCTTTTTGTAACAAAAATACCAAGATATTTTAATATTTTCATTTGTTATCTTAAAAGGAAATTGTTGTAATATCTGTAAGTTATTCATGGTTATTGGCATAAGTTCACTTTTATTCCAATTGATACTGTATCCTGAAATTAAACCAAATTCCGTTATTAGTTTTAACAAATTACGGATACTTATTTCCGGTTTTAGTAATATAAAGTAATACATCGTCCGCATATAACGAGATTTTATTCTTAGTATCTTTAGTATCATATCCATATATTTCCGGGTGCAATCTTACCCTTGAGCAAGAGGTTCGATTGCTAACGCAAACAGTAATGGTGATAAAGGACAGCCTTGTCTACAACCTCGAGATAAACTAAACTTAGTTTGATAAACATATGGTTTGTTGTTATTCTAGCTGTTGGGTTTGCATATAATAAATTTAATCCAAGTAGTAAATTTATCACCAAGCTTAAAAGCTTCCATCACCGAAAATAAATAAGGCCATTCCACCTGTCAAAAGCTTTTTTCTGCATCCAACGAGATAACTACTAAGTCTTTTTTTATCACTTCTTTTCGAATATATGATATTAAATAACCGTCTTAGATTATATGAAGAATATCTTTTAGGTATAAATCCTGTTTTGATCAGGATGAATTAATTCGTTAACAACTTTGCTTAATCTTTGTGCAAGTATCTTTGTTAAAATTTTTTGATCCGTATTTAATAAAGCAATTGCTCTATATGATCCTGGGTCATCCAAATCTTTATTTATTTTGGGTATAAGTGTTATAATAGATTCGTTCAATGTATCTGGTAATTTCTCTTGTGTATATATCTGTTCATATAATGATTTTAAATATGGGACCATTTGGTTATGAAAAATTTTATAAAATTCCGAGCCTATACCATCTGGTCCTGGAGTTTTTACCATTTTTTAATGATTTAATAGATTCTTGGATTTCTTTTATTGAAATATCAGCATTTAATAGTTCTCTATTTTGTAAATCTAATTCTTTTAAGTTACATACATTTAAAAAGGCATCTATTTCTGTTTTATTTACTGTCGCTTTACCAGTATACAGATTTTTATAATATTGCATAAATCTTTCATTAATATCTTTGGGTTGTATTAATAATTCACACCGTTTTGTTGATTTAATGCTATGTATAATTTTTTCAGCTTCAATTTTCCTTAATTGTCGAGCCAATAATTTTTGTGGTTTGTCTCCAAATTCAAACAGCAATTGTTTTAGTATGTTGATAATATTTTAAAACTTTGATCAGTGTATATTTTGTTTAATTTATACTTCAATGCTACAATTTTATTATGTATTTATTATATCTGATTTTGTTGCATTCTGTATATCTAATTGTTTAATCTCCCTTTCTAAGTCCTGTTGTTCCTTCCGAATCTTTTTATTATGGAATGCTTGTAAAGAAATCATAATTCCTTGAAGATATGCTTTAAATGTTTCCCATAATAAAGAGCGAGATATTTTGGTTGATCATTTATTTCAAAAAACATCTTAATCTGAGTTATAATATATTCCTGAGTGGCTTTATTTTTTAAAATTTGTGGTTAAGTTTCCATTGTCCTAGATTTTCTGTTTTACCCATTTATTTTAATTTTAAATGTTAATGGCGCATGATCTGAAATTATAATATTATGATATTTAGATTCGTAAGTAAGTGAAATAAGCTTTGCATCTACCAGAAAGTAATCTATTCTTGAATTAAGTTTTATGTACTGGCGAGTAAAAGGAATATTCTCGACCAGTAGGATTTTCTGTTCTCCAAGACATCTTTAATGTTAGTCGTTTGGATGTATGCGTTGAATAAATCACTAGTATGCGATTTAATTTTTCTTTGTTTTGAAGATCTATCTAAATAAGGGGTCTAATGTACAATTAAAATCTCCTCCAATTATCAAATTGTAATGTGTTAATTCCGGAATATTATTGAGTACTTTCTTAAAAAATAAAGGACTATCAAAATTTGGTCCATAGATATTAACGAAAATCATTTTTTCCCTATTTATTTCTCCTATCACAATAATGTATCTGCCATCTTTATCAGATATAGTAGATGTATGCTTAAATAAAGTACCTTTACGAAATAATATTGCTACGCCTCTTGATTTATGCGTTAAAGGAAGAGTGATATATTTTGTCTATCCATTTGGCTTTCAGCCTATTTTCAGCGTCTTTCTTTAGGTGAGTTTCTTGAATATAAATTACATCAGCTTTAATTGCCTTTAAGTGTGTCAATATTTTTCCTCTTTTTATTGGTTCATTGATACCTTTAACATTCCAACTGCAAAAGGTTAATCCCTCATTCCCCATATTTCTTTTTAAAATCCTGCATTTTAGATTTGTGGGAATCTAGAATAGAGTCCAAGGGTCCGTGCAGTAGAACCTAACCTTACACCCGAACACCGAATAGATGAATTTTAAAATCTCTTTTTATGTACTTCACGAATATATCTCCATTGTTCCAGTGTATAGCTCCATTCAAACTGAAAGATATACATAAGCATAAAAGGATAGTGAAGAGTAGATAAAGAGATTAATAGAGTGCATAAAGAATGAAAAAACTACAAATGAAATATTTGTAGTTTGTGTAAGCCAATGTACTATATTGGCTATCCAACTATAGGCTTCCGGCATTGATGTTATTAATTTAGCCAGCTCCTAGATTTAAGGAATTATTATTCCATAATAATATTTTAACGGGGATATAATATTAAGGAAATGAAAGGAGTGATATTAATCATCATAAAAATATGTATATCTAAAATTAATTTAAAAATCTAATTATAAAACCGCAGGTAAAGAGTTTTTAAAGTACAAAAAATAAAAATCATTATTAAAAAAGAAAAAAATAAGGGAGGGTATCTCCAAATTTAACAAGACATAAGATATAAATTATTAGTAATATTAATTAGCAATAGTGAACAATCTTGGTTAATAATAATCATAGTGATAATAAAACCGCGTTATGATTTTAGTATTGTGTTTATTTGTTTGTGTTAGTTATATATTATGACTAATTGTGAATGTTCAGCGAGCATCTTCCAATCCGGGAAACAATTTCGTTCCATACGACATTGTCCGTTCCTTCTAGTTTCTTCTAATTCCATATTATCGTATGAAGTCTCATAGAATGTTAAGAGACCGTACTAGGTCTTTAAAAATAGTTAAAAGACAGTATGTTTGCTTGTAGATGGTTTTCAAGTGTGAAACTGCTTTGCAAATTCCATTGCTTCTGCTGGAGTCTTGAAGAAAATGTTCCACGTTGTTATAAGTATACTCTTAGGATGGCTGGGTAATTCAAACCGTATCTCAAGTTTTCTACACCCCTCATAAGGTTTTTGGCTTCGTTAAACGCTTTTTTTCGTTTTCTGGCAACCTCTGGGGGATAGTCTCGATAGATACTGATTCTTTGTCCTTGAAACATCAGATTCTTTGTTCCCGAGGCTCTCCCGCATAATATCCTCCAGGATAAATCATATTGTAACTTTACAATCATTTGTCTTGGGGGGGCATTTGTACTGGTCTGTCTTCTGCCGACTCGAAGTGAGCACGAGCTAATACAGGCATATCATCCAAAGATAAAACAGCTTGCAGTAATTTAGCAGTGAATTCTCGAGTGTCTTCGTATTTCTCTAGACCTTCAGGAATCCCTGCAATCCTCAAGTTCTGCCTTCTCTGATAGCCTTCTAGCTGAGTGCATTTATCTGTTACTTTAGATAACAACTCCAGTAGACGTTCTTGTTCTGTTATCAGCTTTGCTGTAGACACAGTACTAGCCTCCGCTATCTTTTCAAGGTTTTTCATGCCATCAGCTTGTTGTTCCACCACATTTGCAATAGGATCAATCTTATTTTGAAAGTCTTTTTTAACATTTTCAAGTTAACCTCCATCTTGCGTTCCATATTATTGATCATATCAATAAATTCATTCTTCAATTTTTCTGATTCTTTCTTGAACTTATTATCAATTTGTATCTTTGTATCTTTTTGAAATTCACTCCATTGATTTTTCATCAAGTCCATCTGATTATTAATTTGACAAATTTCTTCCTTTATATCTCCCTTTATTTCTTTCATTTCTTGCTTTATATCTTTCATTTCTGCCTTGAACTCTCGCTTTAAATCAGCCATCTGATGAGAAATAAAAAGCTCTCAAATCCTCACCTCCTGTGTCTGCTTTCCTGGAGACATCTTCCAGGGAGCTGGCCCTACTCGAGTCCGAGGCTTCTCCCAGGCCTTCTCCCGCTCATCGCCCGGGTTTTTTCGACCTTTTGTCTTGTCGGTAGGGCTGCGTGCCGTCATGGTTTGTCGCAGGGCGGATGACGTCACCCGATACCGTCGATGTTGAGGCGGCAGACAGTGTAAAGCAGGCAGCCGGTAAGTCTTTTTAAGTCCCCGTTTTTCCAAAATTTTTACGGAGCTGGCTGGCGCTATGCTTTAAGACTCCATAGCGCCACCCGGAAGGTAATTTACTATTTTATAGAATAGTTAAATGGCACATATTGATGGTTATGGAGTTACGTAAAGGCCAACTGGGTCAGAAGGGCAGTTTTCTCAAAGAAATTAGTGAGGCAGATGGATTTCATGGTTACCATTACCAATAAATAGCTTTCAATTCCAGGCGTAACTACTTATTTGGGTTGAAATCTAGCTGCTGCTTTTATACACTTCACCAGTTGGCTTATATTTAGTGTAGCATTAGAATAGGAGAATTGGTTTGTGGGAAACCAGGGAAACCTCTGCCTTATTTGATAAGTGTCTTGAAATAGCTTAATCTTAAATATAACTCATTTTCAAAATAGAAACTGAGAGATGAAATGTAGACAGAGTATATATGTAGAAATTACTTCGAATACGTTTTTTTTCATGAGGTCATTGTTTAAATTATACAGGGCTGGAGATTAGGAGGTCCGTGGTAGAAAGGGAAGGTGTAACACACCTGGCAGTCAGTGGTTTACATCTCCGTGTCTGTACTTACTGTCATAAAACCATTGTTGGAATGTCAGACCATTCGCTCTTTAGTTTTGTTTGCATCTGAATTGGGTTGTATGTGTTGTCCAGGTAGTGACCATAATGGTGCTCAATGCATCTTGAATAATGTTCATAATAGTCCGTTACTGTGTGTAGGGTTGTACAGTGTGGTTCAGAAGAGGCTGTTTTTGAATCTGGAGGTAACAATTCTCAGGCTCCTGCACTTTCTTCCTGATGATAGCAGCAAGGAGGGCAGGGCCAGTGTGGTGTGCGTCTTTAATGATGGAGGGAGGTCAATACCTGTGATGGACCAGGCAACGTCCCTGACTTTCTTCAGTCTCTTGGGCGTTGGTATTACTGAGCCAGGCCATGATGCAGCCAGTCAGTGTGCTTTCCACTCTATAGACACCAACGCAAATGTCTAACGTTCCACTATAAAGCCAGGCAAAGTTATTTAATTTCCAGCATGAGTCTGTGGGAAATCTAGCTGGGTCTTATCCACAACCCTTTCAGAACTGCAAAAATCTGCAGTGGGCTTTGGAGATTGTTGGTCTGTGTGGTGTGGCGGGGGTGGTAAAGACCATATGCAGGATGAGGGTTCCCTGGCCAGCAGAAGCCCAGACTCAGAGAAGCATTCCAATCCCACAATGCCAAATATCCTTTAGGAATCCTTAGGAATCCTACTTGTGTTATGACAGCTTTCACTAAACCACTGTGGTTTAAATAGTAGCAGGTTGATATATATTAATGAGTTATACTATTAATAAAAAATGATGTGGGACAGAAAAGTAGCAAATTACTCTATGCACTTGGTCAGGTATATGGATAACAAAGGTTTAGGAGGAATATGGGCCAAACGCAGGCAAATGGGATTAGCTTAGATAAGGCATCTTGGACGGCATGGATGAGATGGGCTAAAAGCGATGTTTCTGTGTGCATGACTCTATGACTCAATGTAGATCCATCTCTCTGCCTAATTGGTATCCTCAAGTAAGAGAAATTACTACTTCTGCCATGTATACCATCCTATGAGAGGTTAAAAGAATATTGCTTAAATGGATATATGATACTGGTTTCATAACCTTGCTTCCGCAAAGCACCCACTTTCACAAGCACCAAGGTAATGCAAAAGAGAGCTCTGCTTTACAAGCCCCAGTGGATACTGTGTAAGAAGGAACAGCAGATGCTGGTTTAAATCGAAGATAGACACAAAAAGCTGGAGTAACTCAGCGGGGCAGGCAGCATCTCTGGAGAGAAGGAATGGGTGATATTTCGTGTCTCGACCTGAAACATCACCCATTCCTTCTCTCCAGAGATGCTGTCTGTCCGGCTGAGTTACTCCAGCTTTTTGTGTCTATCCCCAGTGGATACTGGTAGGTGTGAAAATCCCACTGTTAATGTGACATCCCTGTGGCACTGGGCTACACCAGTACCTATTGCCAAGTCCTGTTCATGGCTTGGACCAAGAATGACAGTGATCTGAGTTTTAAAGGAGCAACATTCTTTTGGTCCACTGCTTCTGGCCCAGTGTGTGGGAAAATAGAGGAGCAACAGGATAATCTGGTCACTGGAGCCAGATGTGTTTTTCTTCCAGAGGAACAATGGTTCATTTTACAGAAACATTTTCATGAAGATAAAGCAAACTCTTTAACATTGATTACCGTTAAGAGAGCAGATTGCATTTTGATAAGTAATCTTTAAACAAAGGTCAAACCATTTGGCACCCAATGTCTCTGAGTCATGGAGTTACATAGCATAAAAACAGGCCCTTCGGCCCACTGTGATTATACCGACCATGGTGCCTGTCTCTACTACTCTCACTAGTCTGCATTTATTCCATACCCGTTAATGCCCTGCTCATTTCAAGTACTTGTCCAGGTGGCTCTTAAACAATGTTACTATTCCTGTCTCCACCATCTGCCGCTCAATCCAGATAGCAACTATCTTGTGTGAAATATTTATCATTGAGATCCCCTTTAAACCTCTTTCCTCTTGTCTTGCCATTTATTAAAGTTATGCCCTTTAACTATAAAATTTATCACAACAGAAAAGCAGTTATTTATCTTTGTTTTGCATTCTTCCAATAATTTAGCCATAGAATGGATCAGAAAATGATTATTGGTGCTATTTTAATATTTATGTTAAATAATTGAAGCCCTTATTTGTGTTTTCCTAAGTGTAACAATCCAAACCCACCAGAATAGCTAAAATGCTGGGAAGATTGGGGACAGTTCCTTTATTATAAATGATGATTCATTTTTCATGAAATCTCAAACCCAACCCTCCGATATACATGTTGATGTTTTTTTCATTGTGGTTTGGGCAAAGGCTGAATTATTTGCCTGAATCCAAAGTAAACTGACAAATGAAAAATCAACTATTAACTTTTCATCTGATGAGGTTATCCATACTGGATAATTGCCAATACTAATGTACTCTCCTGCTCTTTAATAAAAGTCAGCGTGCAGGTATCAAATAAATACTCCAGAGATTTGGAATGAATGATCCAGTAAATAAAACATTACCCCTTTAACATCGTGTTTTCATTTCAGTGACTCATTTTTAACATAACAAATGTCCAATAGTTATGTTTACTGCATCGTGCGTTGTGTGCAGTTGTAAAACATGTGAACCCTTTGTACCAATATTGAGGAACTTTTCTATATTTTAGTGAGAAATTATGTTTCAGAAGGTACATCCTGAGGTGCTTTTAATTGTTAAAGTTTGAGTTTTTGGTTTTCTCTGTTTTCGTAGTCTTGTCTTCTCACGTGGATATTCACAGAATTTTAAATTATTTTTATTTATGAAGACGTGATTGGGCATATGGCCTTGAGTGTGATAGTATAATTGTTCTCAGTTTTTATCAGTTATTCTCCTCCGTTTCTGTACTAATAACTCTGCATTGCTGCCCCTGTGCCCTGTAGTTCAGGCCACTACTCCAGTGTAGCAGCGTGCTAGTGGCTATGGCAGGGTGTTATTGCTCACAGCACATTGTTCTGTTGCACTGATCCAATTTCCTTCTTTTGTGTCCCTCGCAGAAAATGAAATAAAAATGATCCAACATTTAAACTTTCATACCTCACTCCCCAACTCATTATCTATCTCCTTTTTCACTGAACCTTAGTTTTTCTCAGTGAATAATTCTTGTCCTGGTATAGTTGATTATAGCTACCCATTGTGGCTATTATTCACAGGACTGTCTGCTCAATTATTGAGAGGATCGTAGCCCCATTCTGGGAGAGGTAGCATAGCTTATGGGGGAATCTAAAACTAGGTAAATGTTGGAATAACTCAAGGGTCAGATTGGAGGACATGGAGAGGTGACATTTCCCAACGTTTCACAGAAGAAGATTGACAAAGGTTCCCGACCCAAAACGTCGCCTATCCATGTCCTCCATAGATGCTACCTGTGCTCCACTGGAGAAAGCAGCAGATTTGGATTCATTGAATATGTTCAAAGCGGAGCTGGACAGATTTTTAGTCAAAAGTGCAATAGACAATTGGTGCAGGAGTAGGCCATTTGGCCCTTCGAGCCAGCACCGCCATTCAATGTGATCATGGCTGATCTTCCCCAATCGGTACCTCGTTCCTGCCCTCTCCCCATATCCCCTGACTCCGCTATTTTTAAGAGCCCTATCTAGCTCTCTCTTGAAAGCATCCAGAGAACCTGCCTCCACCGCCCTCTGAGGCAGAGAATTCCATAGACTCACCACTCTCTGTGAGAAAAAGTGTTTCCTCATCTCCGTTCTAAATGGCTTACTCCTTATTCTTAAACTTTGGGCCCTGGGTGTGGACTCCCCCAACATCGGGAACATGTTTCCTGCCTCTAGTGTGTCCAAGCCCTTAACAATCTTATATGTTTCAATGAGAAGTGCAATCTTATATGTTTCAATGCAGTCAAGGGTTAGTGGGGAAGTATGGAGAAAATGGAGTTGTGGCATTTAGGGTCGGTTCTTATTTATTTGTGGACCAGGCTTTATGACCCACTCTTACTCTGATTTGTTATTTTCTTATGATCCAATATGCACACCTTCAGGTGTGAGTCACTGAAATCTGTGAAAGATGAACATAACCACATTTATTTTCTCCTCCATATTCCAGGGGAGTGGACGCCAACAGAAGTGTCCTCATGTTGCAGCAGATAAGATCAATTGAATTAAATCTGGCTAAAAAAACCTTTGAATTTGGGATTTCCTGATCTGTGTGGCTAAGTGGTGCAGCTGGCAGAGTTTTGCACCAGAGACCTGGGTTCGGGTGCTGTCTGTGTAGAGTTTGCACATTCTCCCTGTGACCGTGTGGATTTCCCCGAGGTACCCCAGTTTCCTCCCACATCTCAAGGATATATGGGTTTGTAGGTTAGTTGCCCTCTGTAAATTGCCCCTAGTACGTAGAAAGTGGATGCAAAAGTGGTATAACATAGAACTAGTTTGAATGGGAGATCGATAGTCGGCATGGAACTGGTGGGTCGAAGGGCCTTTTTTCCATGCTCTATCTCTAAACTAAACTAATCTACTTCACCCATTTAGCCACTGAGCCACATGGAGGTTTTATTACATATTGTTCAAATGTCTTCCCTTGTAAGTGTTGGTTTGCACAGAAGTTGATTCACCCAAGAGTAAACTCAAATTGTTCGGAATTTTCCAGGAAGCCTCGATTTAATTACAGGAGTGTTTTTTTTTTAATGATTTCTGGCTCATATACACACTACAAGTTGTTTCCACAGCATTATGATAAGTGCTCGCTCATCTGGTGACATTTAAACAGCTACATGGAAAAACGTGACGGTTCTTTAGCTTCTTGGAAATTTATTAAATGTCAACAACAACCAAATGTATGACTCTGATGTCAAGGACAATCCATTTAAATTAAGATTAGGTTTTTGAGAGTGACCAAAAAGAGAGCAATTTTTTAAAATCTTCTATTAAGTTGGAAAGATTATGTTGTCAAAGTTTGTGATGATCCTGCAAAGCATTTACGCATATATCAGCCTGCCGACAGGGACATTGCAGGAGGGTGCAGAACATTGCACTCACACATCTCGCTTTGTCTTCCCAATTGCTGCCATTTTAAGTCATGGGTGTCTGGAACAACTGAGGTTCCTTACCACAAGTCAGCATGGATCTTGTTAATATTGCAAGATATGTGCTGTAGATCGGGCCACAGGACAATATTTCCTCCTGAATAAAATTGTTCCCTCTAATTCTCGGTCCCCAATACAATCCTGCAGCATTTGGGATGTAATCTGGCCCAGAAGGGATGCAAAAGTGCCAATGTTTTATTCATATGGCTAAGTTTGATTCTTACTCTAGAAAATCTGCACTAATAACAACACACTTTTGTACATAAATTAGATGCAACAAAACTACAAAACTGAATTATTTGTGATGCACTAATTGCTGAAAAGTAAATTAAATGTTCTTTTATGGCCATGGCTGTCCATTTTCAGTTTGGATCTGATGCATTTGGAACTTTTCCTCTTTCTCCATTTTCACATTTTCTGCCTGTGCATCTTAGTTTAGTTTAGATTGGAGATAAAGCATGGAAACAAGTCCTTTGACCAACTGAGTCCACGCTGACCACTGATCATCCGAACACACCAGTCCTATGTCAGGGCTGCCAACTCTCACGCATTGAGTGTGAAAATCACGCATTTCGACAAATCCTCACGCTCTCATACTGATCACAAATTTCTCCTGGAGGACAACCAGTGGCTGCTGGAAGTAGGTACCAAGCACTGGGTAGAAACGGTGGAAGATAGTGGCCCTCAAATGGGGGTGGTTGGAGAAAGCATCCTGTTTGCCTACTAGATTTTCACTTACGGTAACCGCGGGAAAAATGTTCCCAATGTTGGGGGAGTCCAGAACCAGGAGACACACATAGTTTAAGAATAAGGGGTCGGCCATTTCGGTCTGAGATGAAGAAAAACTTTCTTCACCCAGAGAGTTGTGAATCTGTGGAATTGTCTGCCACAGAAGGCAGTGGAGGCCAATTTGCTTGATATTTTCAAGAGAGAGTTACATTTTGCTCTTGGAGCTAGCGAAATCAAGGGATTTGGAAAAAAACAGGGAAGACGTATTGATTTTAGATGAACAGCCATGATCATATTGAATGGCAGTGCTAGCTCGAAGGGCCGAATGTCCTATTCCTGCACCTATTTTCTATGTTTCTATGCTTGAGTATATGGCAATAAAATTCGACCACTTGATTTTGAAGCATTCATGCATGGTGGAGGTATAATGTAGTCATAGAGTGATACAGTGTGAAAACAGGCCCTTCGGCGCAACTTGCCCATGCTCGCCAACATGTCCCAGCTACACTATCTGCTTTTGATCCATAGCTCTCCAAACCTGTCCTATCCATGTATCAGCCTAACTGTTTCTTAAATGTTGGGATAGTCCCTGCCTCAACTACCACCTCTGGCAGCTTGTTCCATACACCCAACACCCTTTGTGTGGAAAAAGTTACCCCTTAAAAAGTTACCTCTTAAAAATACTTTAGACAAAAAATATTGAAATCATACTTCTACAATGCACTAAAACATGATTTTAATACATCAAATTTCAAAAAGCAACCCCCCTCCCACACCCTCCCCCCATTCGGTCGCTCCACTGCCTCGCCAGGTACCCCCAAGGCCAGTGATCAGTAATCGCTCAGCCCCCCCCCACTTTCAAAAATGCTCTGCGGCCCCTGGTTCAGACGGAGAGCACTGCCAGATGTGAGCGGGGAACTGAGGCCAGTTGTCCATGATGCCTGGATCCCAATGCTCAGCGCTTCATGTTTCGGAGTTGGCTAATGTTATTGATCTTTAATTAGCCTGATTTGTAATTAGTTGACAAAACCTTAATTTATTAATCCAAACTATCCAGGGGGATGGGATAAGTGTAATATTAAAATGACATGCAAAGTGTCAGGCTGTCTGTCACAACATACAGCCCCGATAACCCATTGTTTCCTTCAGTTAGATATTGAGAAGGTAGCACTATTGTCATTTGCCACTCAACTATTATGTTTGTTTACCTCACTGACTATTTCTAACCCCCCCCCCCCCCAATTCCTTTGACAGGTTGAATAGAAATGTCCCCAATCTTGTTATTTTATTAATTGAACACTTAGATGAACATCCTCAAGGAGTGTAAGCAGACGGAAACTGATTCAGATGCGATGTTTAAGAGGTTGTTCAATGAAGGGGCATATTTTAAAGGAGTGACAGAGATACTTGCAGGGGAATGTGTGAGGGGGTTGTTATTTGTCTTTAGTTCTAGCTTGAACCAGGACATCTGAAGATTCAAAGTTTAATACAATAATTGTGCTGATACTGACTACAACCAACCACATAATGAATATCATCCATTCTGGAGGTTTTATTTTTCTGATAGCATTTAAACTTCACTTGGATTTCAATTATTTCAATGTAAAAGTAATTGGGAATGGGGAGCATTGGAACAAACATTTGCCCTTGATACATATTAACTGTAATATAATAATATATGTATGTTGGTAGGTATAATCATAACAAAGATCATTTTATCATTGTTGTGTTATGAATACCACAGAAAATATTATGCACTCTCAAGATCACATTAAATAGAATATTATTGCTTAAATATATATTGTTATTGGATTTAGCATTTCGGAAAAGTCCCAGCTGAGAGGAAGACAGCAAAATACTGAAAATATTGGGGGTGAAAATGACTTCAGGACAGTTTGTTAAGACAATGAAGGAAATGTTATCAGAATACATACAAGCTGAGTGAGGATCATTTTATGGATGAGAAATTGTGTGACTGCTCATTCCAATTGATGACTTCTTTGACAAAAAAAAAGCATGTTAGATAATAAGGAAACCAATGGATGTAGCAAATTTTGTTATACAAAATCTGGTCCGTGAAGTGCCACATAAAAGATTACTGCATTAGATAAGCACCTGTGGACTTGAACGTAATAGGTTAAGTCCAGGGGGTCAGATGTGGGGCTTTATGTGTAGGCCAGATATATTGTCAGTGCAGAGGGGCTGGGTGCAAGGCCAAGTGTGAATCCAGAGTCATGGTCTGGAATAGTACTAGGAGTGCAGTCAAAGCTGGGACAATGAGAGTGTTCAGCACTAGGAACCTAAGCAGGTAAACAGCTATGATCAGGGTAGAATAGGGGGGCAGGTGTAAGGCTGGACTCAGGGTCCGGAATGAGAGAAGGTATGCAACTGGAGTCAGGGTCATGAGTAGCACCAGGTGTGCAGTGAGACCCAGGTTGGTCAACATGGGCCAAGTGCTTGATTATAATCTGATTTCCATACATGAATACACTAACATCATTCATGTGCGGAACCTGTTAATCAGAGCATGGCTCTACTGTGGAATGTAATTAGGAATGTAATTTAGCCTAACCTTATTCATAGCTAATCCAATTTAAAGCATAAATATTGCATTCAAGACTTGCTACAGTACGCACCAGATTGCACAATTTCATGCTGAAAAATGCAAAAGCTCTGTACCAATGGGAGTGGTGCACCCCCCTCCCGGTTGCTACGCTCCCTCGGGCTTGGTCACTCGCAATTTCGCACCCCCACTCAAGGTTGGCAGCCCTGCTATGTTAACCCACTATTGCATCCATTCCCTGCACACTGGGAGCAATTTATTGACGGCAATTAACCTACTAACCCACACATCTATGGGATATGGAAGGAAAATTAAACACCTGGCGGAAACCATGTGGTCAGAACATGCAAACTCCACACAGACAGCCACGGTCAGGATCGAACCAGGGTCTCTGGTGCTGTGAGGCAACAGCTCTACAAGTGGTGTCATCATGTCGCCTTCTTAGGATCTAAATTAAAGCAGTCTTTTTGTTTTGTGTCATTTGTTTCACTGATAGAATCATGGAAAATTAGTTTATTTGGACTATTTGATTTGGGCAGCTCTCTGAGCAATTCCCCAGCCTTGCTTTGTCTCCTAGGCCTTTATTTGCCTCTGCTTCAAATTGTTTATTTTTACTTCCCTGTGGCAAGTCATTCCCTACTCTTGCAACTCTCTAATAAGCTCCCACCCCTCTTTTTAAATTAGTTCGTCGATGATTATCATAATTCAGGAAATGGTCCTTCCCTTTGTACGTGACCAAAATCTTGCATTCGTTTTTTTAACTTTTGGTTCCTTTGCTGCAGTTATTTGTAATCCCAAATAATTCTGTGGTGTATCTGCACTCTCATTTCCACTATTCTATTTCAAGAAAATAAATTATTTTTCATAGTTTTGATCCGTAACCGGTATCTCCCAACTCCAGATGTGACCATGAGTACCCTTTCATTTGCGATATGCTCAGAGAAATCCTTTTGATCTACTTTCTTTGGCATTTAAACTTAACCCCTTCCATCTATTTTGCTTTGCCCCAAATGCTTTCAGTGGGTTTCATAATTTCCTTTTAGTACTTATCATTTCATTCGATTGCTCCATGATTCCCTGTCCCGTGAGGTGGTCCCCATTTTGATTTAATAATAAAGACATGTTTTTCTTCATCAAGCCATTCTTGAAGATATCCTCATATCATCTTACTTGCTAACTGTTGAGATCCGATAAATTTTGGTCACTATCCTTATCCTGCTTTCCACTCCATTGAGATTTCACCATTATTTTCAATTTTTATACTAAATCTGACTCTTTTCTATTTTTCTTCTTCATTCAGTTTATATTAAATTGAGAAATGTAATTTCCTCACCCCTGCCAAAAAAGCTTTACTCAAACTTGCCATAATTAACACTATTTCTAGATTAGGAGCCAAGTTTCAAGGAATTGGGATCAATGTTCCCACAGAAGGAAGAATGGGTGTGTGAAAATGAGTTGGTTAAACTCCCCTGCTCTTGAAATGTCACACCAATTAACACTGAATAAACAGTGAATGTTTGCATTTCAGTCTCAATGAGTTTCAGTTAGTATCCCTGCAACATCATGTCTGAAGAAGGGTTTCGCCCCGAAACGTTGCCTATTTCCTTCGCTCCATAGATGCTGCTGCACCCGCTGAGTTTCTCCAGCATTTTTGTGTACATTCGATTTTCCAGCATCTGCAGTTCCTTCTTAAACACATCTATATTGTTTATGGTAGAGAAACATAGATGTGATGGATTCATGGTATAAAGTTAATTGATTTAGTAAAAATGGTTTACTTTGTATTGGTGAATTTTCTGCACGATTCATGTGTGTGATGTGAAAGTTGGTGCATGGTTTCTTATGTGTGCTGCTGTTTGCTCACTAAAATCTGCAGAGCAAATGTAACAAATTATATATATCACATGAAATGAATCAACCCAAATTATGGAGCGGTCAATAATTTGCGTTTTGTTTTACCAGAGTTGTACATATTTTATTCATTTTGGTTTTGTTGTAAATATGGGCTATAAAATGCACAGGCTTAGTACAACATCCCTGCAGGAGGCTCCTTGGAACTACTGTGAAATTCCTATTGAAGGACCACAATTTTGGATACCTGTGGTTCCTTCCTTTTCCAGAATTTAACCATCACCTATTTTTGTGTGGGCACCAGCCAAGTCATTATTAGGATGTTGCCCTCCCATTGACCCTGCATCTTCTGGCAGTGTCAGTGGTGGAAGGCACTGGGCATAGTGCCAACCCCAGGTCCTGGGATCGTATCCCTGAGCAATTCCAGAGAGATTATTTTGGTCATCAACATAAAGTTAGTTGATGACTAATCTCCCTCCTGGGATAAATAAAGTTCACTCGTATCGTACAGACCGAAAGAAGAAAGGAAATTGCAACCAAATTAACTCAGCAATCAAATCAATTTGTTATGAAGTTCCTCGTTGGTAATATCAAGGGAAAAAATACTTGTTTTTTAAATTTGTTTGTAATAGCTGATAAATGATTGGTCTTTCAGGCATGCATACCAGATTAACGTAGTACTCTTGAGTATGATACTTGATGTACAAAATAGCTTTAGGTTATAGCATTACATTTAGTTTAGAAATGCTACCTTCAAGTGATCTTATCATTAACAGCCCATTGCCTTGGAAATATGGATATTCTGAAGCTATATGCTTTCTAGTACAAAATCTGCTGAACTAATTATAATAATAATGCAAATCAAGGAAACACGGAAATCTGGAAGATTAAAATGTAAAGTATCTACAATGGCTTGGTAATTACGATTCAAAACTCTCTTACCCGTAGAAGGCAGTGGGAACTGGTGGAAGAGTGGTATTACAAACTTAAAGCACACGGTATTGTGGGTTCAGTATTGATGTGGATAGAGAACTGGCTGGCAGACAGGAAGCAAGGGGTAGGAGTAAACGGGTCCTTTTCAGAATGGCAGGCAGTGACCAGTGGGGTACCGCTAGGCTCAGTGCTGGGACCCCAGCTATTTACAATATATATTAATGATTTGGATGAGGGAATTGAATGCAACATCTCCAAGCTTGCGGATGACACTAAGCTTGGGGGTAGTGTTAGGTGTGAGGAGGATGCTAGGAGGCTGCAAGGTGACTTGGATAGGCTGGGTGAGTGGGCAAATGCATGGCAGATGCAGTATAATGTGGATAAATGTGAGGTTATCCACTTTGGTGGCAAAAAACAGGAGGGTAGACTATTATCTGAATGGTGGCAAATTTGGAAAAGGGGAGATGCAACGAGACCTGGGTGTCATGGTACACCAATCATTGAAAGTAGGCATGCAGGTGCAGCAGGCAGTGAAGAAAGCAAATGGTATGTTAGCATTCATAGCGAAAATATTTGAGTATAGGAGCAGGGAGGTTCTACTGCAGTTGTACAGGGTTTTGGTGAGACCACACCTGGAGTATTGCATACAGTTTTGGTCTCCAAATCTGAGAAAATACATTCTTACCATAGAGGGGGTACAGAGAAGGTTCACCAGACTGATTCCTGGGATGTCAGGACTTTCATATGAGGAAAGACTGGATAGACTTGGCTAGTACTCGCTAGAATTTAGAAGACTGAGAAGGGATCTTATAGAAACTTACAAAATTCTTAAGGGGTTGGATAGGCTAGATGCAGGAAGATTGTTCCTGATGTTGGGGAGGTCCAGAACAAGGGGTCACAGTCCAAGGATAAGGGGGAATTCCTTTAGGACTGGGATGAGAGAAACATTTTTCACACAGAGAGTGGTGAGTCACTGGAATTCTCTGCCACAGAAGGTAGTTGAGGCCAGTTCATTGGCTATATTTAAGAGGGAGTTAGATGTGGCCCTTGTGGCTAAAGGGATCGGGGGGGTATGGGGAGAAGGCAGATACAGGATACTGAGTTGGCTGATCAGCCATGATCATATTGAATGGCGGTGCAGGCTCGAAGGGCCGAATGGCCTACTACTGCACCTATTTTCTATGTTTCTATTCTGGCTGGAGGGCAGTGACCAGTGGTGTTCTGCAGGGATCAGTGTTGTTTGTGATGTACAGCATATGAATGACTGGACAAACGAGCATCAAGAAAATGAACCATTGGTTATCTTGATTGAGGGATAATGTTGTCCAAGGCACCAGGAGAACATGGCAGTATTCTCTTTGAGAATGGTATCCACCTGATTTGGTGGACAATGCCCTGGATTAATGGTTCATCCAAAAGTCAATTCTCCTACAATCAACCAATCTGTCATTACTATTGTTGGTTGGAAACTAAGATGAGGTCTTTGTTTAAACCCAAGATGAAGCAATGGGTTCTAATGCATACTTGCATATTAGCATTCCATGGCATTCATTTGAGGAAGACCAGGAAATGTATCCCAGCTGTCCTAGCTAATATTTAATCCTCCATCAAAAAGCAGATCATCTGATCACTATCATGTTAATATATTTAGAATTTTACCAAGTTAAAACAGGCTGCCATGATTCTAGCTGTAACTACAGTTCAAAATGTATTTCAATGTTCTGATCTTGAAAGTCTTCTACAAGAATGAAAATCTTTCGTGAGAACACATCATGTTTACACCAAGCCAAGCTCTTTGCAACCACTTGTGTGGAGCTAATTACCAGATGATAGACACAAAGTGCTGGAGTAAAGCAAGTCAGGCAACATCTCTGTAGAAAAAGGATGGGTGATGTTTTGGGTCGGGATCTTTCTTCAGCATCTCCAAAGATGTTGCCTGACCCGCTGAGTTACTCCTGCACTTTGTGTCTATCTTTGGTATAAACCAACATCTACGATTCCTCAGACAGACACAAAAGGCTGGAGTAACTCAGTGGGTCAGACAGCATCTCTGGAGAAAAGGAATAGGTGACATTTTGGGTCGAGAGCCTTCTTCAAATCCTTGTTTCTACTAATTACCAGATGAGGAAGGCTGAACTGAATGGTGCGAGCGTGTGAAAGTAACCATGAAAATGGCTCCTAACACATTCAAATTCAGTGAAACGATTACATATAAAAGAACTAATTTTTAATGTAACGTGTATATTTTGTGACTTTCACCACTGTTTATCTATGTTTACTTTAGGAGGTGCTGAACTAACCATTAACCAAACTATAAAAAGATAAACACATATATTACTGCCAGAATCTTTGCAATGAAACCGACAAGTCTCATACAGTGCATTCAGAAAGTATTCAGACCCCTTCACTTTTTCCACATTTTGTTACGTTATAGCCTTATTCTAAAATGAATTAAATTCATTTTGTATCATCAATCTGCACACAATACCCCACAATAAAAAAAGCGAAAACAGGCATTTTTTGCAAAAAGAAATAACTGAAATATCACATTTACATAAGTATTCAGATCCATTACTCAGTAGTTGGTTGAGGCACCTTTGGCAGCGATTACAGCCTCAAGTTGTATTCTTGGGTATGACGCTACAAGGTTGGCACATCTGTATTTGGGTAAGTTCTCCCATTCTTCTCTGTAGATCATCTCAAGCTCTGTCAGGTTGGATGGAGAGCGTCAATGCATAACTATTTTCAGGATTTTCGATCGGGTTCAAGTCCAGGCTCTGGCTGGGCCACTCTAGAACATTCACAGACTTGTCACGATGCCACTCCTGTGTTGTCTTGGCTGTGTGCTTAGGGTCGTTGTCCTGTTGGAAGCTGAACATCTGCCCCAGTCTGAGGTCCAGATCATATAGTTTTCATCAAGGATCTCTCTGTACTTTGCTCCATTCATCTTTCCCTCAATAGACAATAGGTGCAGGAGTAGGCCATTTGGCCCTTCGAGCCAGCACCGCCATTTAATGTGATCATGGCTGATCATCCCCAATCAGTACCACATTCCTGCCTTCTCCCCATATCCCCTGACTCAGCTATTTTTAACAGCCCTATCTAGCTCTCTCTTGAAAGCATCCAGAGAACCTGCCTCCACCGCCCTCTGAGGCAGATAATTCCACAGACTCAGTCTCTGTGAGAAAAAGTGTTTCCTTGTCTCCGTTCTAAATGGCTTATTCCTTATTCTTAAACTGGTTCTGGACTCCCCCAACATCGGGAACATGTTTCCTGCCTCTAGTGTGTCCAAGCCGTTAACAACTTTATATGTTTCAATGAGATCCCCTCTCATCCTTCTAAACTCCAGAGTGCACAAGCCCAGCTACTCCATTCTCTCAGCATATGACAGTCCCGCCATCCTGGGAATTAACCTTGTAAACCTACGCTATACCCCCTCAATAGCAAGAATGTCCTTCCTCAAATTAGGGGACCAAAACGGCACACATTTCTCCAGGTGTGGTCTCACTAGGGCTATGTACAACTGCAGAAGGACCTCTTTAGTCCTATATTCGATTCCTCTTGTTATAAAGGCCAACATGCCATTCGCTTTCTTCACTGCCTGCTGTACCTCCCCATTCCTGCCGCTGAAAAACATCCCCACAGCATGATGCTGCCACCACCATGCTTCACCATAGGTATGGTATTGGCCAGGTGATGAGCTATGCCTGGTTTCCCCCAGACGTGACACTTGGCATTCAGGCCAAAGAGTTCAATCTTGGTTTCATCAGACCAGAAAATCTTGTTTCTCATGCCTTTTGGCAAACTCCAAGTGGGCTGTCTTGTGCCTTTTACTGAGGAGTGGCTTCTGTCTGGCCACTCTACCATAAAGGCCTGATTCTTATTCATTAATTCATTTATTGGTGGAGTGCTGCAGATATAGTTGTTCTTCTGGAAGGTTCTCCCATCTCCAAAGAGGAACTCTGGAGCTCTGTCAGAGTGACCATCGGATTCTTGGTTATATCCCTGACCAAGGCGCTTGTCCCCCGATTGCTCAGTTTGGCTGGGCGGCCAGCTCTATAAAGAGTCCTGGTGGTTTCAAAGTTTTCCATTTAAGAATGACGGAGACCACTGTGCTCTTTGGGACCTGGAATGCTGTGGAAATTGTTTTATGCCCTTCCCCAGATCTGTGTCTCGACACAATTCTGTCTTCGAGATCTACGGACAATTCCTTCGTCTTCATGGCTTGGTTTTTGCTCTGATGTGCACTGTCAACTGTGGGACCTTATATAGACAGGTGTGTGCCTTTCCAAATCATGTGTCATCAATTTAATTTATCACTGGTGGACTCCAATCAAGTTGTAGAAACATCCCAAGGATAATCAATGGAAACAGGATGAACCTAAGCTCAATTTTGAGTGTCATAACAAAGGGTCTGAATACTTATGGAAATGTGATATTTAAGTTATTTTTTTATTTGCAAACATTTCTAAACACCTGTTTTAGCTTCGTAATTCTGGGGTATTGTGTGTAGATTGATGATAAAAAAAAAGAATTTAATCCATTTTAAAATAAGGCTGTAAATGTGGGAAAAGTGAAGGGGTCTGAATACTTTCTGAATGCACGGTATATCATAAGTGTGAATGTGCAATGAAATTATCTGCTTGTACTTGATAAACTTTACTTGTACGCTGGCATATCCAAGCAACTTATTTGTTTGTTGTCTTTCGTGAATTTGACTTTCCAACCAATCCCTGGTTGATCTTTCCAAATGCAATCATGCATTTAAAGTATCAATGGTGCTTTTTCTAGTCTATCATGGCACTCGATAGACTAGACAAAAAAATCTTTGGATTCACTGCCACCCCAGTCCCTTGTTGAAATTTGAGAGAGTGAAAATGCAGGACCCTCTGGGTAAATTGTTTACTTTTCAGGATAAATGTTGACAACTCTATATGATTAATGCTTGTGCAGTGATTCTGAACTTCATTAAATCACCAGCAACCTGTGGCTGGACTGCCACTGCTTGCCAGGGAAATATTTAATAAACAAAGCGTTCCAAGATACTTACAGTAGTTCCGTTTTATATAATACCACCAGGAAACCGGATTTGGTTCACTTGCTGTTCTTAACTTTGATCAGATATTTCCAAGAAAAAAGTTGTTAAATGATAAATCATTCCAATGGGCATTTTTATTTTGCTCATTGGAGGGATGTAGCCTTATGAGTCATTGACATTAGTGTTATAGATGATATATTTGGACCAAGGAGATGCACAGTGACAGCTGTTTTATGTGTCTGCCCATTCTCCCGTTGCACTTCCACAGCAACAAGTACAGAAATCTTCTGTCATTTTAGTAACCCAGCAGGCTACCCTTGCACTTCTCTAGGGTGCCACGGTGGCACAGCGGTAGAGTTGCTACCTTACAGCGGCAGAGGCCCGGGTCCTGGGTTCGATCCTGACTATGGGCGCTGTCTGTACGGAGTTTGTAACTTTCCCCCGTGACCTGCGTGGGTTTTCTCCGAGATCTTTGGTTTCCTCCCACACTCCAAAGACGTACATGTTTGTCATTTAATAGGCTTGGTATAAATGTAAATTGTCCCCAGTGTGTGTAGGATAGTGTTAATGTGCGGGGATCGCTGGTCGGCGCGGACTCGATCGGCTAAAGGGCCTGTCTCCGCGCTGTATCTCTAAACTAAAACTAAACTGTAACAACAGACCCATTCATGCACATGATCTATAACTGGTGCATCATCTGTTGCTACAGGACACTAGTATTGCTCTTGTCTCACCTGACCCTGATCCTCTGGTTCTTTGATACTGCATCTACTATAGATCTGTTCCCGCTCCAAAAAAAATGTAAAAAGCAGTAATATAAATAGGTGAAGACTGATGATAATGAATCTCTGACCTCTATGTTAGACCTTTGGCAAAGGCAACAAATTAACTTTTAACCTGCACAAAATATGTTGTGGAGTGTGGTGTATTTAGGTAGTTAGTGGAGGTGGAAAGAGGTGTGATTAGTTGGTGGAGGAAGGGTAACCAAGCTTTTTGTATTATTATAAAAAGGGCAGCACTGCCTCTCAAATAGATCTGAAGGTTCCTCATAACCCACAGCTGTAAATGTTGCCTACATTGTGCATGCTTTTATTGTACCATCTTATTCAGCCTTGTACTCCTTTGTTCGCTGCTCTGTCAATCAACAGTCAAAAAGTATTAAATGGGATATAGCCAATTGGGCCTGGGCATCAATCTTTTGTCACTCTGGGATTGATTTTGAACTTGCTGTCAGGACATAAAACCAATGTCGTGGTTCGGCTGCTCAATATAGAACCTGTCTCGCTTCCGCTTCCATTGATGGATGATCCACTGTGGCATTTTTATTTCCAGACTCCATGTTCATAAGCTGCCCCGCTATGCACAGGCTGGCTGTCATGGAGCGTTTAAACCTGAAACCACTGTGTCATTCACTATTACTTAAATATCAGGAATTTAAAAAAATAATAATTTTGGAAAACAAATTGAGTTGTAATTATAGTACACTGACAAAGGAGCATCAGCTCTCAAGCTGTTGACAGAGTATTTAACTTGGAACAGACGCACTTCAATCTCTGTTGCCATCAACCCCTTGCTTATGGAAATGACATTGATCTGCCTAATGGCCCTGTCTCACTGTGCGAGTTGACCCACGAGGTACCCCGAGTGACAGACTCGTGGCTGTGCACGAGACTGCAAGTTTATGAATCAAGTGTGTAACCGAGTTCCCACGGGTATGTCATTGCTGCGATGTTCCTAGTTCCTCTCCAGAGTTAGCAAGTTCCTCTCCCGTTACTCTTGAGCCAACCGTGAATGAAGGTATGTTTTAATAAAGCAACAATGTTAAAATACATCTCCATCCTGTGTTTTGAGTTATTTCAGCGCGGCGGCATCTATTGATATGACCTACAATGGGAAAATGCGCATCCTCCAGTAACCAAGCATTTCTTGTTGTTTTATGTTTTTAAATACTTTTTTGCAATGGATCTCTATTTTAAATAATTTTAAAAAAGGAAGCAGCCCGGGTGACTGACATTGAGCGGCCGCCGGGACCCGACAGCAGACACACACACACACACACACACACACACACACACACACACACACACACACACACACACACACACAGAGAGAGAGATACACACAGACAGCAGCTGGCCACCACTTCAGAGGAATGAAGCAGCTCGGGTGAGTTTGAGCGGCCACCGGGACCCGACAGCAGACACACACACAGATACACACAGATAGACAGAGAGGGAGAGAGAGAGACACACACACACATACACACACACACACATAGAGAGAGAGATACACACAGACAGCAGCTGGCCACCACTTCAGAGGAATGAAGCAGCTCGGGTGACTTTGAGCGGCCACCGGGACCCGACAGCAGACACACACACAGATACACACAGATAGACAGAGAGGGAGAGAGAGACACACACACACACACATACACACACACACACACATAGAGAGAGAGATACACACAGACAGCAGCTGGCCACCACTTCAGAGGAATGAAGCAGCTCGGGTGACTTTGAGCGGCCACCGGGACCCGACAGCAGACACACACACAGATACACACAGATAGACAGAGAGGGAGAGAGAGAGAGACACACACACACATACACACACACACACACAGAGAGAGATACACACAGACAGCAGCTGGCCACCACTTCAGAGGAATGAAGCAGCTCGGGTGACTTACACACCCACACACACATACACACACACACACACACACTTTGACACCGGACAGCAGACACACACACACACACAGATACACACAGATAGACAGAGAGGGAGAGAGAGAGACACACACACACACACACACACACACACACACACACACACACAGATACACACAGACAGCAGGACTGGCCGCCACTTCAGAGGAAGGAAGCAGCTCGGGTAACTTAGAGCGGCCGCCGGGACCCGACCATCAGACACACACCAGATACAAACAGATAGACAGAGAGGGAGAGAGACACACACACACAACTCAGCGGACCAGGCAGCATCTCTGGAGAGAAGGAATAGAGTCGAGACCCTTCTTCAGACTTACCGAAATGCCACCCATTCCTTCGCTCCAGAGATGCAGCCTGTCCCGCCGAGTTACTCCAGCATTGTGTGTGTCTATCTCCGGTGTGAACCAGCATCTGCAGTTCCTTCCCAATCCCACACTCTCGGCCCCGGGGGGGTGGATGGAGCATCACACGTGGACACATCCCACCCACCACCCCAGACTTGCCCCTTCGGCAGGTCTTTAAGCCGTTCATTGAGACAGAGTGAAGCCACGGGGCAGGCGCCTCAGTAATAAAGGACAAGTTGGCAGAAAGGCCGAAGATAGACACAAAAATGCTGGAGTAACTCGGCGGGACAGGCTGCATCTCTGGAGCGAAGGAATGGGTGGCATTTCGGGTAAGTCTGAAGAAGGGTCTCGACTCTATTCCTTCTCTCCAGAGATGCTGCCTGGTCCGCTGAGTTACTCCGCATTTTGTGTCTATCTTTGGTTCAGTCTTTACTCGAGCAAAAGAACAGATTATTAAAGTTCCCACGGTAGACTCACGAGACACTAAGATAAACGCACGGGGCCACTACGTTATTACAACGAGTTTAAATGTTTCCATTTTTAACTTGAACAGTTAATTTGACTCGTGGAAAAAATCAAACATGTTTGATTTTTTTCACGAGTTAACAAGTTTCCCGAGTACCTGCCGTTAGCGCCACGAGTCGATAAGTTGCTCGTGCGAGTTCCGACGTTCCCGCTACGTGATCACCACGAGTGAAAACTCGGGGTCACTCGTGGGCCAACTCGCACAGTGAGACAGGGGTTTAAGGGAGGAAAATAAACAGTGAAACCTCTGTTTATTGTCCAGACTCAAACCATACAGGGCCTTGGTTTCTCAGTTACATTAAAACAACAGACAAATGTTTTGCCAAACCCTCCATCTCTAATAAAGGGACAATCACACAGTTGAATGGTGAAAAGATAAGCTTATTAAAATTCACTTTTGGTATCTGTTTAACAAAACCTTTTCATTGTACCTCGGTACGTGGAATAAACTAAACTGAAACTGTTCATCCCTGGCTAAACCAGGCTTTAGGTACTCTTTGCCATTAAGGTGGCATTGAGCCTGTCTCTTAAACCTCTCCTGTATGTGATGCTGCTCCCCCAGTGCTGTCGGGAGCTCCAGGATTCCAGCCGTATAGATGGATGGTAATTTACGACCAGCTTTGGATTCTACAGTTCCTCACACATTATCCCCAGTAGCCAAGAAGACTATAGAAATTTGGCATGTGGGGACATACTGAGATGGTTGGGTTGCTAAAATAGCCACTATCAGAGGAAGGTGGATCATTGGTAATGTTAGCCAATTTGATCGTCTTGTTCTCAGCATTTACACCATATTTTTAGACCAACAGTATTCACCAATGCTATCAATACTGTCACTCACCACTACTTATTTGTAACATGCTCACTGATCTCCATTTTGAGTTTCACCAGGACCACCTGGCTTCACATCTTAATACAATCATGGACATATAACTGACTTCCTGCGGTAAGGCATGAATGACTGAATGGAGGCATCAGGGAATCTTGGTAACTGAACGTCATCCCATCATCAGTCTTGATGGGATTCAAAGGAAAGCCTCTCGAATGGCTGGATGCACTCCTTACACTAAGGTGGTTGTGGTTGCTAGACTTCAATCAATTCAGTCTCAAAAATCATTGGATGAGTTCCATGGAGGAGTGTCCTAGGCCCAGCAATTCTCAACTACTTCATCAATGATCTTTCTTTCATCATGTGCTCAGAAGTGCGGATGTTCATCCATGGCTATGTAATGTTCAATTTTGCATCTCCTCAGCAAATGAAACAGTCAGGCCCACATGTAGCAAGACTCAGGGAAATCTAGCAAGGGCTGATGTACAAGTTCCATTTGCCATACACAAGTGGCAGGCAATGTCTATCTCCGCTAACACTCTGACTTCTATTCTTGACATTCAAAGGCAACGCCCTCAGCAAATGCCTTATAAATAGTTGGGGAGTCACCGTTGATGAGTAGCTTATCTTGTCCATCCACACTGGCAGAGCACTGCAGTTGCCCACCAAGTTGCACATTTCGACATTACCTTCCCCACCTCTGACCTCTACCATCAAGAAGGTGGCAAGCACTAGAGAACTTCATTACCTTCAATATCCCCTCCACAACACCCGCCTGACTTGGATTCTTCTGCATCACTGCATCAAAATGCTGCAACTTCCTCTCCAACACGCTTATTGGTACCTTCATCAGAAAGACAGCTATGGTTTATAAAAGGCAGCTCACCACCATAATGTCGATCAAAAAATATGAAGTGGGAATGCCGCGAACAGGACAACCATAACATTATCAACTGAAGGATTCATGATAATAGAACATGAAATTAAATACATTCACATTGTTTAAATAAGTAATAATTTGACAGTGGTCCAATTTGTCTTCAGTCTAGGCGATGTGACTTGGCACCAAGCATTCCTGAAATATTAATAAATCTATCACAAAGAAAGAAGGAAGAAATATTTTCATTTGTGTTGTGTGATTTCGAGTGCTCCCAAAGCGTTTTTCAGGTAATGAAATACTCGTTGTAAAGTGTGTCGTTTTTTTGCAATCTGAGAAAAGGATTTGAGTTGGATTGTAGTATTCTGTTAATGTGAAAGCAAAGTAAAGAGCTGCATTTTTTAAAGGTATTGTGCTGATTGTTTAGTTTTGTTTTAATAGTGGTAGAATTTTGCTGATTTAAATCAAAAGTGACATTTTATTCTGAAATAAAGTATCTTTTAACGCCAAAAAATTTCCTTGATCTCAAAAGCTTAAAGATCTTGCCTTCAGGAAACTGCCTTCTAGTTATCCACTGTTTCTGTTCATTTTTCTACATATTTGTGGGATTAGGCCCTAGCAAGATTGGGTATCTTTTTGCCGTCCCTTTCATATGCTTGTTTTATGGTTAAAGTCCTGCAAGACTGTTGTTGCTCAAATTCTATAGTCCATTTAAGGGGGTTCCTTCATTATAGTTGCTTCACTCAAAATGTATTTCAAATTTTGATGTAAGGTGCACAGTTTAAGAGGCACAGATAATTGGATGGAAAGACATTGAGGATGGCCTAGAATGTAAATGGTGCTGGTTCAGGAAGGCTAATTGGACAATGCATAACAATGCGTAACAAACCAATGATGGTTTGAGGACTGCTGTTGTGAGATGCCAATGCACATGATCCCAGGATTACTCTGCCATTGCAAAATCAATCGGGCCTGGGACCAGGTTGTGGGTTGAAAAGTTCTGGCTGCGATTTTGATCTCAATCAGGATAGTGCAAAATAACATTCAAGCCAAATTCTTTGTATGCATTTTCATGCCTGGTACTACAGTGAATCAGAAGTGTATGTGATTTTGTTAAAGGCTAGTATGTAGGAAATCGGGAAAGCTAACAGAATGTTATTTATTTTGTGGGGAATTGAATACAAAAATGGGAAACTTTTGCTTCCGTTATAAGGCATTGCTGATACCAGATCGGGAGTGTTAAGTAGACCATTGATCTCTTTTAAGGGAGGATGTCAATGCATTGCAAGCAGTTTGGATATGATTTACAATGCCAATGTCTGAAATAGGTGGGTTGTCTTATGAGGAATGGTTGGACACGTTTTTGTTGGGTGAAGTTCAGAAAAGTGAGAAGTTGCATGTGGAAAGAATGTTTCCCCTTGTGGGAAAATCCACAACCAGAGTGTCACTATAAAAAAAACGCATTAATGCATACCCATTGAAGACAGGTTGCGAATATTTTGACGTCCCTTCTTCAAAAGGTGATGGAGGCAGTCTTTAAATATATTTAAGGCAGAGATCCTATTTTGTATGTTCACACATTGTGTCTGAATAAGTCAATTTTCAGCAAGTGCACCACCTCTGCACCAGCGACATTAGATTATTCTACCAGATTATTTAGTAAATTATTCCAAAATGATTTGCAAATATCTGATTCCTGCCCCTCCCATTGACTATTAAGCCCGGTGCATCAACATTTGTGGGATTCCGTTTGAAAGATGTGTTCACTAGTGATACTAACACTATAAAAGATCAAGACACAACTTTTTTCGGATGGTGTTTCACACAAATGGATGGTCAGTAAAATAAATTGGGGGTTAGGACCTTTTTTCAATTCCAATAAAGTCAGGCTGGTATATTTGTAGCCTAGAATTTGCAAACAAAAGTATTTATCCAATTAGTTAAAACTTCCCTACAATCAGATCGAGTTTGGTTTTCATAATCACTTACATCTGTTGATTCCTGCAGTGAAATAGTTCAGATATTTACTCCTGGTTTCCAGAGTCATTAGCTTGGACCTGACGCACTTCTGCAGTGAAGTTGTGCTTCTGAGATTGCTGACCTTCAGCAATCATAGTCATCTTACTTTGTGCAATTTATGGCTTCAGGTAGAGGTCAGCAATGATGTCTTGATGTCCACTTAGCCAATTGCAGCATCTGTCTGGAATTTAGCCCCTGTGTCGATGTTTAAACAAAGACTTAATTGAGGACTGGAAACAAATGATCTTGGTTGAATCCAAAAATGAACGTCTGTGACTAGTCCTTGGGGTCACTTGATAGGTACTGTAGACGATGCCTTCTATCACTTGAATGCTCCGAGACCCTAGAAGTCTACAACCATTCATGCCTTTGCTGTTTCCTGCTTGTATTTGGCAGCTCCAACAGTGGCACAGAGAACCCCAATGCTTCAAACCTAAGAGCTCCTTTAAATTCCCAAACCTCCCTTTGTTCAAATCACAGTCTTCAAACTTTTCCTGAGAAATGTGTCCCTTACCTGTTGGAATCTCAGCATCAGAATTGACCCATGGATAGGCATGTGGATATGCAGGAAATGGAAGGATAGGGATCATGTGCGGAAAGAGGAGATTAGTTGAATTTGGCATCATGTTCAGCGCAGCCATTTTGGGCCCAACGGCCTGCTCCTATTGTGTAATGTTCCTGGTTTTAAGCATTATAAGATCTATCCATTTCTACTTTCAGACTGTTCAGTGGTTGCCTGTAATTTTATACAACTTTAAATTGTTAAATTCTAACAAAATTACACTTAAATTATAGTTTGTGGTTATATTCTTACCCTGAATTATCTCACTTCCTAATTATAGCCCCTGCTTTTTATTACTGAGCAGAAAGGAACTTTGCAATTTGCACTGTTTTCTGATACCTCATTCACTGATATGATTATTTGCACTTGAGTGAAGAGAATTAATCTTGTTTCCAAAACCCATTCCAGAGCAGGTGTACTTTGTACCATATATTTTTGGTGTGATATCGAAGACTGGAACGCTCCCCGTTAGGCCCGACTTGCCCCACAGGCCTCCCAGGGGACTGCGTTGAAGCCGGGCAGCGAGCCACAGGAGCCTCAGCAGTGGCGGCGATGGGAGTTTCGGCGGCGGCAGGAGTTAGGCGGTGGTGGGGCCTCGCGGTCGATGACCGTGAGGGGGGAGGGGAAGACAATGGGGACCCGGTGTGGGGGGGACCCCTGTGAGGGACGGTGGGAGAACAAGGAGGGATCCGGCGTGATAGAGTGGGGAAGCACTCTAGTTTTAGAATCCTCTGCCCAGGGGATAAGTCTGCGTTTGTTTGTTCATTTGTTCCGGTTAAGGTGCTGTGCACACTGCAGCCAGCCAACAGTCGCCTGTCTTTTTCTTTTTGTTTTTACTTTTAATTTCAAGTTTTTGTACCTTGTGTGTTGTGACAGTCGGCTGACCAATTTCCCTCCGGGGATGAATAAAGTTTTATCATATCGTAATGGATTTACTTAAGATAGATGCAAAATGCTGGAGTAACTGAGAGGGTCAGGTGTTAAACCAGCATCTGCATTTCCTTTTTATTACATTTGGATTTATTTGCAGCCTTGTTAATTAAACGGCAGTTGGCGGATGTTACCTTACCTACTATTTCAAAAGAAATCTTGCCCTGGGCTATTTTACATTACTTGGATGGAGGGTTCATTTCATCTGAAGAGACAGTGTAATGACCTTTGAAACAACATTAAAAGAACCACCAATCTTGTGTAGAGCACTCTCGAAGAAAGGGCTTGAATCTCAGATCTTTTAATTTTGCTTCCACCGCCAGTCAATTCTTTCCATCCCCACTGCTTTCTATAGAGATCACTCCCTCTGCAACTCCTTGGTTCACTCATTCCTTCCAACCAAACCATCCCCTCCCCAGGTACCTTCCCCTGCCATCGTAGGAAATGAAAAACCTGACCTTATACCTCCTCCCTCACCTCCATCTAGGGACCCCAACAGCTCTTCCAGCCGAGACAGAGATTCACAAGCACTTCTTCAATCCTCATCTACTGCATTTGGTGCTCCCAATGTGGCTTCCTTTACATATACAATCATGGACTAGGTGACCATTTCACTGAATACTTGTGCTCGATCTACCAAGCTTGTTGGATCTCCCAGTCACTAACCATTTTAGCTCCGTTACCCATTCCTATACTGACCTAACTGTACTGGCCCTCCGCCATTGCCAGACTGAGGTCGCACATAAACTGGAGGAACAGCACCTCCTATTCCGCTTGGGTAGCTTACAACCCAACGATATGAACACTGGATTCTCTGTGCCCTCTTCCTTTCCTGTGCCTCTCACCCTAGGCATCCCCATTTCTCTCATCGCCCGTCTTCTCCCTCCCCACCCCCCCCCCCCATGTCCTTTTCCAACCATATCCTTCCCTCCGACTTTATATTTCACTCCACTTTCCTGATCTGAGACAAAACACCTTTTGACCTCTGGCCTTTGTGAAATATTCTCCCATCTGCCAACTTTCTTTGAATATCCTTTAATTTTGAAGTAGGCGTGCTGTTGGACGCGTCCAGAAACAAGCCCAAAACTAGTTAGATATAGTTAACTGTGCTCTAGTTAGATATAGCTCTTCGGGCTAACGGAATCAAGGGATATGGGGAAAAAGCAGGAACTGTACTGATTCTGGATGATCGGCCATGAACATATTGAATGGCGGTGCTGGCTCAAAGGGCCAAATGGCCTACTCCTGCAACTACTGTCTATGTTGCTACTACAACACAGAACATGGCGGACACACATTCTCCCTGTGGCCCAGGTGTGTGCGATGCCACATGTCCCACAAGTCGATACTGATCTGTGATGCATTGAGTTGGATGTGTGGATACATTTCCAAGTTAACCGGTTGAGAATTTAACACATTGCATAACTTTATATTTTGGCACTACAAATTCCCCAACCTTAGCAATGCACATCCACGCTTTTTCATTACAGATCACCCACTTCCATCACTTCTTCTTGCGATTAAACATAAACCAAAGGAATAGTTAGATCTCAACCCGGGTGTTGAGAAGCCAGGTTGTTGTCTCTCCGTCAATGTCTGCCAGCCCCTGAGCTTACGGGGGTAAACGGGTCCTTTTCAAAATGGCAGGCAGTGACTAGTGGGATACCGCAAGGCTCAGTGCTGGGACCCCAGCTATTTACAATATATATTAATGATCTGGATGAGGGAATTTAATGCAACATCTCCTAGTTTGCGGATGACACGCAGCTGGGCAGCAGTGTTAGCTGTGAGGAGGATGCTAGGAGGCTGCAAGGTGACTTGGATAGGTTGGGTGAGTGGGCAAATGCATGGCAGATGCAGTATAATGTGCATAAATGTGAGGTTATTCATTTTGGTGGCAAAAACAGGAAAGTAGACTATTATCTGAATGGTGGCCGATTAGGAAAAGGGGAGATGCAATGAGACCTGGGTGTCATGGTACACCAGATATTGAAAGTAGGCATGCAGGTGCAGCAGGCAATGAAGAAAGCGAATGGCATGTTAGCATTCATAGCAAAAGGATTTGAGTATAAGAGCAGGGAGGTTCTACTGCAGTTGTACAGGGTCTTGGTGAGGCCACACCTGGAATATTGCGTACAGTTTTGGTCTCCTAATCTGAGGAAAGACACTCTTGCCATAGAGGGAGTACAGAGAAGGTTCACCAGACTGATTCCTGGGGTGGCAGGACTTTCATATGTAGAAAGTCTGGATAGACTCGGCTTGTACTTGCTAGAATTTAGAAGATTGAGGGGGGGGATCCTATAGAGACTTACAAAATTCTTAAGAATTTGAGTTGGACAGACTAGATGCAGGAAAATTAGTCCCGATGTTGGGGAAGTCCAGAAAAATGAGTCACAGTTTAAGGATAAGGAGGAAGTCTTTTAAGACCGAGATGAGAAAATCATCTGTGTGGTGAATCTGTGGAATTCTCTGCCACAGAAGGTAGTTGAGGCCAGTTCATTGGCTATATTTAAGAGGGAGTTAGATGTGGCCCTTGTGGCTAAAGGGACCAGGGGGTATGGAGAGAAGGCAGGTACAGGATACTGAGTTGGATGATCAGCCATGATCATATTGAATGGCGGTGCAGGCTCGAAGGACCAAATGGCCTACTCCTGCACCTATTTTCTATGTTTCGATGTTACCTTACGCAGCAAATAACATTCACTTCTCGTTATAAAGGGGCGGCGCGCCCGGTTGTCTCTGCATTAAACAGTAAGAACACTAATGAGACCCCTTGAGGATGCCCATTAGAAACCAGAAGCGATTGGCTGCGTCTGCTCCCTCCATCAATACCTCGCCTGTAGCCCAGGCAATCACATCCAGTTCTGTCAAACATGTCACATTTACCAGCTTTGTGCGTTGTTATTCTGTGTGCATCTGCTGTGTCGACGATCCAACACACGATGGTGCTGCAGGCATTCAACACACTCACCCACCCGAGCTGCAAGCTCTTGCCGGCTGTCTGCTCAAATCAGGAAATTACTGCACCACAACCAGCGAGCAGAACATTTTGACAGTTGAATACAAAACCAGTGCAGATGTGCGTTGCAATATTTATAGAACAGACCATGTGTCGATGCTGAATCTTAAATTAATCTTTTAAAAGGAGCAAAGTGGGAGGTGATAATTAAATCAGTTTTTCCTTCTGGCCATTAAACAATTTTACAATAAAGAAGAGGGAAAGAAAATCTGCTTCACTCCACTTTGCCTGTTCTGTATCTTAGCTGCCTTTTGTTTAGGGCACATCCTGTAATAAACTGCTGGATCCCTTGAGATTGATTGCCACATGCACCATAAATTAAATGCACAGTTTGGTCTAAACTGTCTGCTTTTATCAGCTGGAGTCAGCGGTATTTAACTTTTGATCATTAAACTGACTTAAGGCCGTCTATGAATGGCACATTCCTGTCACCAGGGGCAGCTTCTGCATATACGACATAGAATGGTAGTCAGGAGCGTTTTATTGTCAAATATCCCAGATGGAACAATGAAATTCTTATTCGCAGCAGCACAACAGAATATGTAAACATAGTACACTGTAAACAATATAAACAGAAAAATAAGTTAAGCGTGTGTATATATACACATACATACTCACACACACATGTTATATATATATATATATATATAACATGTGTGTGTGGAGTTGGCTATGTGTATATACACACACACACACACACACACACATATATATATATATATATATATATACACACACACTCACATACATAGACATACACTCACACACACAGCAGCAAATTACTAGACTAAGACAATGGACCAGCAATGAAGAGGAAAGTTGTCCTGGCTCCCATGTTCACAGGGGAAATACTTTACTGATGGGCTAGTACAGGCCTGATGGGCCAAAGGAACTCGTTATAATTTTTTTTAAAAGACAGAGTGAAATCTCAGTGAAAGGCACTTTTTCTGGACTTTTCCTTGCCTTCAATTTTAATTCCATTTCTATTTCAAGCACAGGGCAGGCCAAACAACCCATTGCATTGCCATTTCATTTCCAATTTTGCGTTGGAATTTCAAGCACAGGCAGGGCAGGCCAAACAACTAATTGCATTTTCATTTAGGGCTAACAAATCATTTATTGCAAGTACATTGCACACTCACAGTTCCGTTTATTCACAGCTTAGAATTACAGTTGTGGCCTCTCCCTCGTGATCTTCCAGAGTGACTGACTCGCGTCCAGGCATCTGGGGTTTTATAGTCCTGCCCCCTTCCCCGGACGGGGCGTTACCTTCATCATGGTGATTGACAGGCGAGAGGACCAAGCAGCTGATCTCAAAATGTTTTAAACATTCATAACCAGGGCTCGAAATCAGCAGTTGCCCGGGGGCCAATGACCACTCAAAGTGCCGCCGGGCTACCTAAACATCGAGTCATTTTGCCCGTTCAAATACTGAAGAATGGGGGGAGGCAGCATCTCTGGCGAATAGAAGGGTCGTGTCAACCCGAAACGTTGCCTATTTCCTTAGAGGGGTTGTTTTGAAATCTCCATAGATGCTGCCACACCCGCTAGAACGCTTTCTCCCCTCTCGCAGCAGGCCGGGAGGTTTGTGTCTACTACCATTCATCCTGTATTGAATCCCCCCCCATCCATCCTCTCTCAGTTACTGATCCCCCCCATTCAACATCACTGACATCCCCCGTGCTCTCCCTCACAATTTTACATACTCCAACCAACACGTACTAATTCACCTGCCTCAATCCATCCATTCCGCACCGATTGCCTTCTCAACCCCCCCCCCCCCCCCCCCCCCCCCCCCCGCCATCTATCCACCCCGCACTGATTCACACACCCCCTGACCCTATTGTGCTTCATGGCCTCAGAGCGAACATTGACTATGTTTGATAACAGAATGCAATCAAATGTGTTTTAATTCCCAATGTTATTATTTGTTTTGACACCTTTAAATATATTACCAAAAGAACATTTGCTGCAGGTTTGTCCTTTGGCCATCTCTTGTCAGTTAGTGTAATGTTTAACCTGTCAGATGGGTATAGTCGGTTTTAACAGCTATTATCATAAAATGCCTATAGAAATTTCCTTGCAACCTGTATATTTATGGATAAATTGTGTGGGAAGCGAGAGTGTTTCTGTGCCAATAGCAATAATGACCCATGCTTTGGCCATGACATAGTAATTTTCGGTCCTTCACAGAAAACATGCTTGCATCAATCTGTAGTGTGCATGGTTAAGCATATATGTTACCATGGTCCAGGATTTATTGACACAAGTTGATCATATGCTGAATAATCCAACCACATTTTTGTTTGGAAGTGGAAAGAACTAATAGAAATTGCATTAATTGCAATGTGTAAAAAGAGTTGAGATATTGTATTGTAATTTTGCTGCATGTCATTGTGGTATATATGATGTCTTGATTGGTGAATATGTTTAGTTTGTGAGTTATTTGAAGCAGAAATAATATGTGAATGTAGACAAAAGTGCTGGAGAAACTCAGCGGATGCGGCAGCATCTATGGAGCGAAGGAAATAGGCAACGTTTCGGGTCGAAACCCTTCTTCAGACTTATGGGTTTCGGCCTGAAACATTGCCTATTTCCTTCGCCCCATAGATGCTGCTGCACCCGCTGAGTTTCTCCAGCACTTTGTCTACCTTCGATTTTCCAGCATCTGCAGTTCCTTCTTGAACATATTATGTGAATGTTTCATTGAGCATAATTCCGACTGGTAACTACGCACTTCGTCCGAGCACATTATCGCACGTGTCATGCAAACCGTCTTAAATGACCACCTAAACTGTCATTTGGCAACCTAAAAAGCTGTCACGGTTTCCCGGCTGGCAACAGGGAAAAAAATTTAAGCAAGAGCACTGATAACGTTATTATTTTTCATCTATCGGAAAAATCTTCAGGGCTGCCTCGGTGGAGGAGGATGGCCAAAAATCATAGCGATATAGGGTAGCGTTTTTTCTAAAATCAATATACAGCGCAGACAGGAAGTGGTCAAGATGATACTTTTAGTTATATATATACATATCAATACATACACACACATACTTGCAAACACACACACATATTATATATATATATATATATATATATGTATACACGCACACACACACAAACATGCAAACACATAGATAAACATTTTTTTTTTAAATTGCGTAAAAAGATAAAACCAATGCCTCCAAGTCTGTGTAGTTCAGAGTTTATTTGAAGGTTGTAGTGTTTAATAGCCTGACAACTGTAGGCAAGAAGCTATTCCCGAACCTGGATGTGGATTGGCCCAAAATGGATTACAGGCGAGGGTTTAAAGATTTCTAATAGAGAAGGTAAGTGTGCATACCTTATATTAGCAGGTACATGTTTAAATAGTACATGGTACAAAAAATTGTGTAAGTCAGAAATGGATTTCATAATTGAAAAATGTCCTTATAAAAGAGAAGGCCATTCGGGCCACTGAGTCAATGTTTGCTCATTGAGCATACCGTACTCCCATTAATTTCCTAAACATTCCCCTTAATTCCTCCTAGATTCTATCATACATTCACATGAAGGTCCTGGTGTGCTTTTGTCTAATGTTTTATTTTAAAGAATAATAATTGTAATGTTTAAATTGATTTGTTGCTGTTGACAAATTAAGGAAGGTTGAAAATATGTAGACCGTGGTTAATTTTTGTTTAATAGGAGCCCAGTGCATAACAAATAGCACACTGATGATGCACAGCAGCAGGAAAGTTCAATCATTGATTCTGATGATACATTTAGTAAACTTTAAGCTGAAGTCCTGGCTCCAATTGGAATCTGCGATGCTGTAACGGTATTGGACTGTTGCCGCACTTTATGCTGCTTCAGCAACGGCGACTGATAAATAGGTTTCCAAAACCACCTCCTCAGCAATCATAACCTTCTGCAGACAGGTTTGTCTGCTCTGAGCACTGAAGTGAAGTGGAAAGTTATGAATGCCCTTGGAGCCTGACTTTTACTGTTTAAAAGTAACAGAAGAATTTTGTGGTAACAAAATCGAAGTTTGGACAGATTCCAAACGCAGCTTGATCCACCGCCGAATTTTAATTAAAACTTAAATAAAGCCAGTAGCTCATTCTGTGCTCCCTAATTCATCACCACTGCAGTGCTAAGATGAATCTTAACCATAGGATGCATTGTAGCAGTCACTTTATTAATGGTTTTGTGGGGATTGGGGAGTCACCAGCAAGGCCCATCCCAAAATGATCTTGAATTTAATGGCTTGCTCAGTTATATTATTTGTGAATCAATCATATGGAGTTGGTCTGGAAGTCCTTGCAGCCAAACCGGGTGAGGGTGATAGACTTAATTCCCTGAAAGACATTAATGAACTAAATATTATTTTTACAACAATCTAGAAGTCATCACTACAAATATTAAAATTTCCCCCTCCCAAATTCCAGATTATTAACTGAATTTAAATGTTACAGCCACAGTGGTTTTAAACTTGCATCTATGGATTTGCACTGTTGTGCCACCAACTTCTTTCTTCCTCAGCACTATGCAAACCGCATAGCAGGCATGTGTGAACACCATTACCTTCAAGATTGTTCCCACATCATGCAATTATGCTGATTGGTATTAGTGTTAATATTGGTTTATTATTGTCATGAGTATGAGATACAGTGAAAATAATTGTTTGCATGCTATGTGGTCAAACTACTTTACATGAATATAATCATGCCATAGACAGGTGCAACAGATAGTGCAGTGAGAAAAATAAACTGAGTGCAGAATACAATGTGACAGCAACCAAGAATGTGTAGATAAAAAAGCCCAAGGACTGCAACGAGGTAGGTTGAGAAATCGGGACTGCAACCGTAGTTGTGAGAGGTCTGTTCAGTAACATAATTGCAACAGGGAAGAAACTGTTCCTGAATCTAGTGGTACATGCGTGCATCAAATGCACAGCTATCATATCTTCTGTCCAACGGGAAAGGGGAGAAGAGGGATTGACTGGAGTGTAAATGTTTCTTAATTATGTTGGCTGCATAACAAAGCAGCACCAAGTATAGATGCTGTCAGTGGGGATGGGCTGGTTTGTGTGATGGACTGGATGCCATCCACAACTCTCTGCAATTTCATGTGGTCTCGGGCAGAGCTGTTGCCAACCCTATTTGCGATGCATCCAGACAGGATGCTTTCCATGATGCATCTGACGAAATTGGTAAGAGGAATTGGAGACCCACTGAATTTCTTTAGTCTTCTGAAGAAGTAGCTGGTTCTGGGCACCATGTTAGAGGAAAGATATTGTCAAGCTTGAAAGGGTTCAGAAAAGATTTATGAGGATGTTGCCAGGACTAGAGGGTTATTAGGGAGGACTGAGCTATTAGGGAGAGGTTGAGTAGGCTGGGTCTCTATTCCTTGGAGCACAGGAGAATGAGGGGTGATCTTATAGAGATGTACAAAATCATGAGAGGAATAGATCGGGTAGATGCACAGAGTCTCTTGCCCAGAGTAGGGGAATCGAGGACCAGAGGACATAGGTTCACGGTGAAGAGGAGAAGGTTTAATAAGAATCCGAAGGGTAACCTTTTCACACAAAGGATGGTAGGTGTATGGAACATGCTGCCAGAGGAGGTAGTTGAGACTGGGACTATCCCATTGTTTAAGAAACAGTTAGACAGGTACATGGATAGGACAGGTTTGGAGGGATAGGGACTAAGCGCAGGCAGGTGGGACGAGTTTAGCTTGTTCATTGTTGACCAGTGTGGGCAAGGTAGGCCGAAGGGCCTGTTTCCACACTGTATCACTCTATGACTCTAGGGGCTTTGGTTTGCTTTTTAGACATAGTGTTAATGTGGTTGGACTGGGACAAAGTGTTAATAATATTTATGGCAAGGAACTTAAAGCTCTCTACCATCACCTTTCCACACCATTGGTGCTGACTGGGGTATGTACATAACCCAATTTCCTGAAGTTGATAACTGTCTCCTTCGTTTTGCTGACATTGAGGGAGCGGTTGATGTTTTGACACAATGTAATAGAGCTTTATAAAATTATGAGGGGCATTGATAAGATAGATATTGTCTTTTTCCAAGGTTGGGGAGTTGAATACTAGAGGGCTAGATTTAAGGTGAGAGGGGAAAGTTTTAAAAGGGGCAAGTTTTTTTATATATGATTCTCAATCTCCTTGCTGTATTCTGTTTTGTCATTGTAGATAAAGCTGATGGTTGCCATTCTTTCATTATCACTGGGCCAAGATCCTTGATATCATAACCCAACAACATGTGGCAGTACCAGCACATTATGAAGGGCGACACGGTGGCACAGCAGTGGAGTTGCTGCCTGCCTGAGACCTGGGTTAGATTCTGACAGGTGCTGCCTATACAGTTTCTCATTCTCCCCTTGACCATGTGGGCTTCCCCCCGGATGCTCCAGTTTCCTCTTACACTCCAAAGATCTACAGGGTTTGTAGGTTGATTGGCTTTGGTAAAAATTGTAAAGTGTCCCTAGTGTGTCAGATAAAGGAAATGTACAGGATTCGCTGGTCGGCGCAGACTCGGTGGGCCGAAGGGACTATTCCCACACTGTACTCTGAACAAAATTGAACTAGAATGCATTTATGGATGTGTTATAAATGCTGGCCAATTTAGTAATGTCAACATCCATAGAATAAATAAAATATTCCAGTTTCCATGAGGTTTTAGGGCAGCATCACAGTGTTTCTTCCAACAAACAATTGCGTCTCAAAGAATTTTTGGGAGCCTTGGGAAATCTTTTGTGATTCGCAAAGTTTCAAGGAATTCTTTGAATCCTTGAAATATGGACAGCAAAAGATTGACACATTATGTACCTCCTGAATGAGCAGTGAGCAAGAAAACAAAACATTATAGGGAGTTTTAGAAAAGGAAATGGCCAATTTCCTGACATATGAAAGTATTCATTGTAAATTCTGCAAATGACTGGTGTATTTCCATTACTAATATTCATGGGATCTGATAAGGTGCTGGTTTGTAATAACTGGAGTGTTATGCTTCATATCGCACTGCGGCCTAGATTAATTTGTGAAAGTGGTGATAGTGAAGAGTGGAGGAGCTATGTCCAGCAAATGCCACATTTTCTCTTAATAAAAATGATCCGAGATCAACTGGAGCTTAATTGCTTTTTGGGGGGACAAACCCACAGATTGGAAAATGCCTGAGGATTGAACAACAGTATAAAATGGCAAATTAAAAAAAATGATTTTGACTCAGAGTGGTGAATCTGTGGAATTCTCTGCCACAGAAGGTAGTTGAGGCCAGTTCGTTGGCCATATTTAAGAGGGAGTTGGATGTGGCCCTTGTGGCTGAAGGGATCAGGGGGTATGGAGAGAAGGCAGGTACAGGATACTGAGTTGGATGATCAGCCATGATCATATTGAATGGCGGTACAGGCTCGAAGGGCCGAATGGCCTGCTCCTGCACCTAATTTCTATGTTTCTGTGTTTCTATGTGAAGTCTGCAGTGTGTGGTGTTAATTTGGATCCAATGATCAATCATTTGAAATTTCTTGATTTGATTTGCTGTAATGGCAGTATTACATTAGGGATAGCCTTCGGCACATCTAATGCAAATATTTAAGTAAAACATGGTCAAGAAAAAATGGGGCAATGCAGGAAATACTGCAGCTTTTACAGGAACTTGGAGACTCTAGCAAGAAAGCTCACAGGCACGCTGGGAGATAGAAGGTGCTGTAGTTGCTATATTATGTTGAACTGAAAAGCAATTATCAGCACAACACAATGTATAAGCCATTTCAATAGTCCATCTGACTAGCTCTGATTCAAAAGTTCAGACTGTTCGCCCCCAATATTTCAGATTTCATTTATCATGGGCGTCATATAAAGTCTAGGTGGAAACAGTCCAAAGGAACTATTGAATGTAATTCTTTTCTACCATCTCATAAGCATGAAAATAGGCCCTGCAGCCCAACTTGCCCACGCTGACCAACATGCCCCATCTACACTAATCCCACCTGCCTGCTTCTCGACCATATCTCTCTAAACCGATCTTATCCATGTACCTGCCCTAATGTTTCTTAAACATTGTGATAGTACCTGCCTCAACTTCCTCCTCCGGCAGCTTGTTCCATACACCCACCACCCTTTGAGTAAAAAATTATCCCTCAGGTTCCCATTAAATCTATCCCCCCTCACCTTAAACCTCAAACCGATGTCATCTGGATCATCTGTTACTCAACTGAAGAACCATTGACAGAAAATAACAAAATGCAGTAACTTTTGAGATAAGCTGCAATTATTCCCACAACTAAACCATTCCCAGGACAAAATTTGTAAAACATTTTAGGGGGAAAGAAATCCTGCTCCCCTGTACGTTATTTAAATGAATCTTTGGTAGAAAGTAAACTTATTGTTTTTATGTCAGGCCTTAAGTCATAAAATTAAAAAAACAGCCAGATTTTGGTCAGCATTTTGTTACAGATTTCCCTGACCTTCATTTACCTCTTCCAGGAATTTGTAGTTAAATTCTTCCACAAAGTTTCTCAAAATGCTCAGTAATTCAATGCAACAAATTATCATTGGATGTGGCTGATTGGCTGGGAACTAGGACGTGTACGAGCCTAAATAAAAATAATCCATAACCTTAGTTAACTAACAGAAGACTGATTATTCATCAACTGAGCAAGTACTGCGATATGATTTATTTTAGAGATACAGCATGGAAACAGACCCTTCGGCCCACCGAGTCCACGCTGACCAGCAATCACCCTTATGACTGTTGGCAGATCAATTTCCCTCCTGAGATAAATAAAATTCTATCATATTGAACAATTTCTTTTCTTCGGTATTCACCAAGGAGCAGGATATTGAACTCTGTGAGGTAAGGGAAAAAAGTAGAGTAGCTATGGAAACTATGAGATTCAAAGAGGAGGAAGTACTGATACTTTTGAAAAAGGTGGATATTCCCTAGGACCCTATGACAGAAATATTTCAAATGTCATTAGAAACGGGAATAGTGCTGGAGGATTGGCGTACTGCGCATGTTGTTCCATTGTTTAAAAGGGTTCAAAGAATAAACCTAGCAATTATAGACCTATTAGTTTGACGTCAGTGGTGGGCAAATTAACATCTGGATAAACAGGGTCTGACAGGAACAGTCAACATGGATTTGTGCCTGGAATGTCATCTTCTTGAATTTTTTGAAGCGGTAACAGGGAAATGATGAATATGGATTTCAGTAAGGCCTTTGACAAGGTTCCCCATGGAAGGTTGGTTCAGAAGGTTCAGTCTTTGGGTGTTAATGGCGGAGTAGCAAGATGGATTCAGTTAGGGATCTGTGTTGGGTCCACTGTTGTCTGTCATGTACATCAATGATCTGGATGATGGGGTGGAAAATTGGATAAGTAAGTATGCAGATGATACTAAGATAGGTGGTATTGTGGTTAATGAAGTAGATTCTCAAAGTCTACACTGACAGGCACACGCATGTAGATAGGGTGGTAAAGAAAGCCTTTGGTGTGCTGGCCTTTATAAATCAGAGCATCAAGGCATTGGTAAGACCAATTCTGGAGTATGGTGTACAATTTTGGTCGCCTAGTTATAGGCAACAAAATAGAGAGAGTACAGAGGAGATTTACTAGAATGTTGCCAGGGTTCCAGCAACTATGTTACAGCAAGTTAGGTCTTTATTCTTTGGAGCTTAAGGGGTGACTTGATTGAGGGTCTTTAAAATGATGAAAGGGATAGACAGAGTTGACGTGGATAAGCTTTTCCCATTGAGGGTAGGGAAGATTCAAACAAGAGGGCATGACACGTGAAGGGGGAATTTCTTTACTCAGAGGGTGGTTGGCTGTGTGGAATGAGCTTCCAGCAGAGGTGGTGGAGGCAGGATCGATTTTAACATTTAAGGGTAAAGTGGATAGGTATATGGACGTGAAGGGAATGGAAGGGGTATGGTCTGAGTGCAGGTAGATGGGACTAGTGGTCTCGTACTAGTCCTACCCAACACCCTAGGAACAGTTTACAGAAGCCAATTAACCTACAAACCTACTCATCTTTGGAATGTGGGAGGAAACAGGAGCAACCACAGGAAACGTATGCAGTCACAGGGAGAACATGCAAACTCCACACAGTCATGATCGAACCCAGGTCTCTGGAGCTGTAAGGCAGCAACTCTACTGCTGCACCGCACAATGCCGGGATGTGGTGACTCACTGCTCTCCATTTATGTCTGCGTTTCCTATGTTCATATTGACATTCTCCCATCCATTGGTTTTATTCCATTATTCATCTCCTTCTCAGGTTGAGCAAGTCTTGAGATAATATTATTTCATTCGTGATCAGCAGGCTTGTATTAGGGCTTGATGTGACTACCCTTTTGAATAACATTCCTCAGGAAACCTTTTGCCTTCACTGAACACTGTCAAGGTGAACATTTGTTCTGCAATGTACAAATTCTGGCCTGACACCCTACATTAGTGCATTAACCAGAACTTGTTGCCAGTCAGAACCCACTTAAATGTGTTTTTGAACCAAAGATATTGCCCCAAGCAGTATTATGTGAAAATTAATAAATTTGCTTCAAGTGTAATTCTTGTTCAAATGAATAATTTAGCAACCTCTATACCAATTCTTACCTTTACAGTTTACAATCTATTATTGCCTTAACTTTGGCTTCATAGCACCTTTTGTTTTTGTATTCAATGGCTGGAGAGAAAAAATTGCACTTTGATTTAGAAATGGATCATGTATGTTGTCATTGCTGCTCCATCCAGCAGTCAGTTCTTGGCTCAAAAATATTGCCAAACAGCATGCCTAATAATGCAATGGTGAGGGAGTACTAACCCACTTTGGAAGAGTTCCTTCCAGCATAGCTCAAGGAGGTAATAAAGTCCCATGTTGTCACAATAGAAGCATCCTTTGACACTGGTCAACATCGTACAAAATAGATTACCGTAACTTGTTGCAGTCTATGGGATACGTGGATCAGTCTGGAGAAGGGTCTCGGCCCAAAATGTCGTCTGTCCACTCCCTTCACAGATGCTGTTTGATCTGGTGAGATCTTCCAGCACTTTGTTATTTGTTCAGGATTCCAGCACCTGCAGTCTCTTTTGCCTGCAGTCTATGGGATCTTCAGTTCACATATGGTGGCCACAATGGTCAATGTAACAACAATAATTGCAGTTTCAAGTAATAACTGGGAGTATTCCGAGGGATATCATATGAATGCACAATAGTGCACTTTAGAGAGCTGTTGTCTCCCTACTTCAGTGACCCAGCACCAAGTTGCAAATATTCAGTGTTCAGCCCATTCTCTTGTGTGATTTACTGAAAAGTCAACAATGCCCTGGAGCCTGGGCCTGAGCGCTTGCGTTTACAAATGTCAATGACTGAGGTAGGAGTGACCTTAGTTTTGGAATGGCAGTAGAAGAAATGGAACCGTTTCCCAATCATCCTGCAAATTAGCTCCATGTAGTGGGAAGCTTGTTGGAGGAAAAGTGCAACACTTTGGGAAAGGGGTTAGAGTGGTGACATAGGGTTGGCCCCAATCTGCACTGAGGTCACCACCAAGACAACATCAAGCTCAAATTATGCTGGGAATAGGGGAGTGAACTCAAATGTTATTGTCTGACAAGGAACTTGGATTAGTTATCACAGATTTTGCACCGCATTTTGTTTCTAATTATCCTCTTTGGAGCAGCTTGAAACTTTATCTACCAGGTTCCAGCTTCATACTGGTTCTCATCAGGTAATGAATCTGAAAGAGCACAGTGACAGAAGAAGCTAATTTAAATAATGTTAGTCAGTGAGGAAATTAATCTGATTTATTTTTCCTAAATCATTCAAAAGTGAATTAGGTACAAGTTTCCAGAAAGATGTCAAGGAATTATATCCCAAGAAGCTCGGTCTAAGCGAAAAAACTTATACCGGCCAACATTCAAAATGTGGTCTCAGAAACATTTGAGATTCCTCTTACTAGGCAAAGTAGACCGATTTGGTCTATCAACTTTATATATGGTGCTAACATAACCTTAGCAAACTTTTATTAGGTAGATCTCTCCTAATCTTTCAGTTAAAAAAGTACCTTTCTTTGCATTGTACTTCATTTTAACCTTGTATTATTGAAGCATAAAAGGACATTGTTTTTACAGGCTGTTCTACAAAAGGGATATGCCTCAGGGACAATGCATTGATGTTTGACATGTCACTGATTACTCACTGATTTATTTGAGATATTACTTTGTAAACTGTAAGGCTTGATTCTGATTGAGATCTCTCATGAAAATTTATTCAACTCTATAATTATGCCTCTTTTATTTCATACCAACACGTTTTTTCCAACTAACCTAGTTAGTTGAAAAAAACTAACTTTTCCATTGCCCAATTATGTTATCAACCAAGTGGTATGTGTATCTAAAGTGCTTTGACCCCAATTACTGATTAAAAGAGTAAGAGCAATATACTGTACGCTTGCGGTTCACAAGGTAATTTTGGAAAGGATGTTCAGTTTCTGGTTGTGCATTCACAAAAGATCTTGAGTGTAGCCAACTAATGTTAAAAAAGTGCCTTCCAGTGTCAGGAGTTAAATTCCTGTTCCCCCTTTTAACCTTCCAATATTGATTTAACAACAAAATATGGCTGACAGTTTTCTTATCTTCACGCCAAGCATACTGGAGAAGGACATGAATATATAGGTAACAGGGATGGAATGTACACAGAATCAGGACAAAGGGAATTAAATAGATTGGGGAAGGGAATACGATTAATGCTGGACATCAGAGATTCTGAAAAACTAGACAATCCCCTGATGGTTTGCACATGTTTTTTGGTACTGAGTTCCACAGAATGAAAACACTTTTTTTGGTATTGCCTGTCATGGCCTTAAGTCATCTGAGTGCGTTGTTGCTAATGAATTACTTTCTTGAAGCGTTGTTGTTTTCTCAGATTAACATACACTCGGCAAAATCATACGAATGGCTGTTGATCTCTTTGTGTCGATGATTGAAAGATAAATGTTCGCCTTGACAAAATGTAGGATAATTTGGGATGATGAACACCGTTGTATCTCGATCTTTCATTTTGCAGGTCTGGAACCAACCTGAGCTGAGATATTGTATGGATTTGTAGAGGAAGGGTTTAGAGTCAGATATGGGGAAAAAAAATCATATCAGAGGAGGGAGTGGTGGAAGGGGTCAGGTTTGTAGTCACAGATGGAGAAAGGGTCACACAGAGTGGGAGGTGTAAGAATCAGAGTGATCATTGCATTCAGAGAGAGGAGAGTTTGAGAGATGATCACTGTAGGGTGTGGGATGAAAGTGGGATGGAAAAGAAGGAGGGTTGGAGGTGGGGTATGAGGGAACAGGGATGTCAGAAACATGGCCATGTGCAATGGAGGTCTGGGACCATCAGATCAAGCATGGCGGCGTGGAGTCAGAACATGGGAGGTGAGGTGGCAGAATGGATTGAGTGCATAGGGGGATATTTATGTGGAGAGCATTGGGTAAATGTAGTGGGGTTGGGATTTGAGGGGAAGATTGTGGAGGATGCAGGAGCAGAGAGAAGATCATGTGCCTTTAGACGGGCAAAGTGGACTGTGTTTTGAGATTAGAGCAAATGATCGTTGAGTGGCCAGTAGGTACTGGTGGGGGAGTGGGCAGATTTGAGAGGACTTCATCATGGCCTCTTAGTTTAACTTCCTTTCCCCAAATTACTATTTAATATAACTGTAGGAGCCATTTATATTTAGGCTAGCGACCGTTGGCATATTATATTATTTTGTCCAGATATTTCTAGCAGTATTATTTTGAACAGTTGGGGGCGGACAGTTGATGCATAGAGGGGCAGAAACATAGAAACATAGAAAATAGGTGCAGGAGTAGGCCATTCGGCCCTTCGAGCCTGCACCGCCATTCAATATGATCATGGCTGATCATTCAACTCAGTATCCTGTACCTGCCTTCTCTCCATACCCCCTGATCCCTTTAGCCACAAGGGCCACATCTAACTCCCTCTTAAATATAGCCAATGAACTGGCCTCAACTACCTTCTGTGGTAGAGAATTCCAGAGACTCACCACTCTCTGTGTGAAAAATGTTTTCCTCATCTCGGTCCTAAAGGAATTCCCCCTTATCCTTAAACTGTGACCCCTTGTTCTAGACCTCCCCAACATCGGGAACAATCTTCCTGCATCTAGCCTGTCCAACCCCTTAAGAATTCTGTAAGTTTCTATAAGATCCCCCCTCAATCTTCTAAATTCTAGCGAGTACAAGCTGAGTCTATCCAGTCTTTCCTCATATGAAAGTCCTGACATCCCAGGAATCAGTCTGGTGAACCTTCTCTGTACCCCCTCTATCGCAAGAATGTCTTTACTCCAGGTATGGTCTCACCATTACCCTGTACAACTGCAGTAGAACCTCCCTGCTCCTATACTCAAATCCTTTGCTATGAATGCTAACATACCATTTGCTTTCTTCACTGCCTGCTGCACCTGCATGCCTACTTTCAATGACTGGTGTACCATGACACCCAGGTCTCGTTGCATCTCCCCTTTTCCTAATCGGCCACCATTCAGATAATAGTCTACCCTCCTGTTTTTGCCACCAAAGTGGATAACCTCACATTTATCCACATTATACTGCATCTGCCATGCATTTGCCCATTCACCCAGCCTATCCAAGTCACCTTGCAGCCTCCTAGCATCCTCCTCACACCTAACACTGCCCCTCGACTTTGTGTCATCTGCAAACTTGGAGATGTTGCATTCAATTCCCTCGTCCAAATCATTAATATATATTGTAAATAGCTGGGGTCCCAGCACTGAGCCTTGTGGTACCCCACTGCCTGCCATTTTGAAAAGGACCTGTTTACTCCTACCTTTCGCTTCCTGTCTGCCAGCTAATTCTCTATCCACATCAATACTGAACCCCCAATACCGTGTGCTTTAAGTTTGTATACTAATCTCTTATGTGGGACCTTGTCGAAAGCCTTCTGAAAGTCCAGATATAACACATCCACTGGTTCTCCCTTATCCACTCTACTAGTTACATCCTCGAAACATTCTATAAGATTCGTCAGACATGATTTACCTTTTGTAAATCCATGCTGACTTTGTCCAATGATTTCACCACTTTCCAAATGTGCTGCTATCCCATCTTTAATAACTGTCTCTAGCAGTTTCCCCACTACCGATATTAGACTAACTGGTCTGTAATTCCCCGTTTTCTCTCTCCCTCCTTTTTTAAAAAGTGGGGTTACATTAGTTACCCTCCAATCCTCAGGAACTACTCCAGAATCTAAAGAGTTTTGAAAAATTATCACTAATGCATCCACTATTGCTGTGGCTACTTCCTTGAGTACTCTGGGATCCAGCCTATCTGGCCCTGGGGATTTATCGGCCTTTAATACATTTAATTTACACCATCTTAGTGACCCCCGGTCCCCTGTTATTTCCGGCAGATTATTTATGTCTTCCTTAGTGAAGACAGAACCAAAGTAGTTATTCAATTGGTTTGCTATGTCCTTGTTCCCCATGATCAATTAATCTGTTTCAGACTGCAAGGGACCTACATTTGTTTTAACTAATATTTTTCTCTTCACATATCTATAAAAAATGTTGCAGTCAGTTTTATGTTCCCTGACAGTTTTCTTTCATAATCTATTTTCCCTTTCCTAATTAAGCCCTTTGTCCTCCTCTGCTGGACTCCAGTCCTCTGGTAGGTTGCTTTTTCTGGCTAATTTGTATGCTTCATCTTTTGTTTTGATACTGTCCCTGATTTCCCTTGTTATCCATGGATGAACTACCTTCCCTGATGTATTCTTTTGCCAAACTGGGATGAACAATTGTTGTACTTCATGTAGTTGTAGGGTGTAACATATGGGCTTTGGGGACAGGGAGTGGTTCAGAAGGTGGAGGGCACACAGTTCTCAACACAGATTGGGGAGAACAGAAAGCTACAACTTGTATGAGTATAAGGAGAACCTGGTTCGTTCATCTCTTTGTTTGTATTACAACTACAATAGAGAACCAATTAAACTGGAAATGATGACTGGAAGATCTGTTCTTTTTGTTCTGCGTAAGATCACTCCTACTTACCTGTGTAGTAATGGCATCGGAAAGTTGGACATTGGAAAATATAGATATTGCAATTATAATAACATCTGTATTCTCAAATCACTCCAGAGTCTCACTGGAACAGATCTGTGTAACCGGAACTATTGTTAAATTCCCTCCAGCATCATTCCATCTCTCCAGTGTGCATCCGAGCCCCATCTCTATTCATCTCATCATCGGTGACAGCTTGCTCTAGGTCATGCTCTTTCAAGTTCCTGGTCCATTTCACTTCTATTCTAAATTCAACCCTTAACTGTCATGGGCCCAGCACATAGATGGAGGCTGCACAGTCACATGAAGGCAGCACAGCGGTAGAGTAGCTGTCTCACAGCGCCAGAGACCCGGTTTCGACCCCAACTAAGGGTGCTGCCTGTATGGAGTTTGTATGTTGTCCCCATGACTGCATGGGTTTTCTCCAGGTGCTACAGTTTCCTCCCGCTGTGTCTCACCTATCACACCATCTGCATGGGAATATGAATGCGGGTGAGGCAGCATCTATGGAGCGGTAGACAAAAATGCTTGAGTGTGAAGAAGGGTCAAACTCAGACATAGATGCTGCCTCACCCGCTGAGTTTCTCCAGCATTGTTGTCTACATTGCCATTTTAAATAGTGTGCGATGGGCTTAAGCCAATTAAATTGCTGAGAGCGTGAGAATGTCCTGCGTTAGTCTCACGCTCAATGCGTGAGAGTGGGCAGCCCTGTACAGCACATCTACTTTCTTAGAAGCTTAAAAGAGATTTAGCATGTCATCAAATATTCTAACAAGCGACAACAGATGCCCTGTACAAGGTATCCTGACAGTTACATCTAGGCCTGATATGGCAATTCTAAAGCACAGGAACACAAGAGACTGCAGAGAGTCATGGTCCATCACAGGCACAGTCCTCCTCACCATCAAAAGCATGTACATGAGATGCTGCCTCAAGTAACCAGCATCTATCATCAAGTATGTGGCTCATGCCCTTCTCTCGCTGCTACAGTCGAGCAAAAGGTAAGAAGCCCTAAGTCTCATACCACCACGTTCAGGAACAGCTACTTACCTACAACCATCAGATGTGCATGTGGCAGTAAACCTGACATGACTTGTCTAAAACTTCAATAATCTCCCCCTAGGCTCAAATTGAACCTGTTGCCAACTTTTCTGAAAAATGCTTTGGTAAATGTTGTGCATTAATGGTGTGGTGCAAATAACACATTAAAGTAACGAAAAAGATACAGAAAAAAAAGCTGGATTTATTTTCATCTTCAATACTCAGCCTGCCTTCACAGGTCTTCACAAGCCATTAATATAATTACACAGAGGGCCAGACACACTCAGGTCTGCTACATCATTGTTTCTTCATGTTGCAATTTCTTTCCCACATAGCTAACTATGAAACTGTGAATCTTGGTGATTTAGATTTATAGTGAGATAAAAATGAGTACATAATTTTCATTGCAGTTTATAAATCCAGTGTCGTGGAGACCAGAAATGTTAATGGTGAAGATAGACACAAAATGCTGGAGTAACTCAGCGGGTTGGGGGGGCATCTATCATGAAAAGGAATAGATGACTTTTTGGGTGGGCACCCGAACTTCTTCAGACCCGAAACATCACCTATTCCTTTTCTCCGGAGATGCTGCCTGACCTGTTGAGTTTACTCCAGCATTTTGTGTCTTTCTTCAAAATAAACCAACATCTGCAATTCCTTCCTACACAGAAAAGTTAATGGCTTGGATTTAGCTGGTAAAGGCTGGTGGTACAAAGCAATGCAATTTTTAATTTTGATTGCTTTATTTTATTTTCAATCATTTTTAACTATTTCTAGATGTCAAAAGCCCAGAAAGCTTTGACGACCAAATGTCGCTTAGCTGGGTGCCAAAATTATTTGGAAACAGGAGCGCTCTCTGCTTCCTTACATTGGTTGAGGCTTGACCACTGCTCAGAGTTTCGCGGCTCCCCCTCTGCTCATGGGGAGCCTCGAAACTCTGTTCTTGGTTTCCAATGTTTTCAATGTACACTTTTCATGACAGGCATTTAATTACTCAAATACTGCCTACCCAGGAATGTGCCAACTTAAGCCTTGATGTTAAATAACAGTTTAGGTTTCATTGTGCCAGCAGTGATAATGAACATAGGAGGAATGTTAAACCACTTGGATGAGGCATTGTGTTGGCCCATAAGCATGTGTCCCATACCACAGATAAACACAAGGTTCTGGAGTAACTCGGTGGGTCAGGCAGCATCTCTGGAGAAAAAGAATTGGAGACGTTTCGGGTCGGGTCACATACCACGTTCACATCATTACGAGTAGTCTGACACTGCTTCATAGCCACTGGTTTATTAGGGAATTTTACGCTATCAGATTTTAGTGCAGACAATCAAAGTTCTTCTTCAAACCTTCAAAATAAATTGCAAGGAAATACTGCTAAGAAAAGACGTTAGAATAATTATTCAATTTAACTCAGCAATTGCTGCTTCAACCTTTGTTAATCAGGTCTTTGAGTGTTTTCTAAAAAAAAACTTAAAATAAAGGGGAGGTCACTTAAGACTGAGGTGAGAAAAAAACGTTTTCACCCAGAGAGTTGTGAATTTGTGGAATTCCCTGCCACAGAGGGCAGTGGAGGCCAAGTCACTGGATGGATTTAAGAGTTGGATAGAGCTCTAGGGACCAGTGGATTCAAGGGATATGGGGAGAAGGCAGGCACGGGTTATTGATAGGGGACGATCAGCCATGATCACAATGAATGGCAGTGCTGGCTCGAAGGGCCGAATGGCCTCCTCCTGCACCTATTTTCTATGTTGCTAAGGATATGAGGAAGAAGCAAAAGTTGCACAAATTCATCACTTCGAGCTGCTGTTCAAGTAGAGTATTGCTTACAACAAGGCAAACATGCTGCAAAGCAGCCTTGTCATTTCTTGTGAAATAAGTCGGGGGTTTTTTGTGTGCAAGAACATTAGAAAAATGTAGGTGCTGGAAAATTGAAATAAAAAGAGAAAACGCTGAGAATTTAACCTGAAATGCTAACTCTGTTTCTATTTCCTTGATTGCTGCGTGACCTGCTGAGAATATCCAGCATTTCTGATTTAAAATGAACAAGAAATTGCCCCCCAGGTTGTCAACATTCTGATTGCTCACAGGGATCTGATTGCAAGGTCATGGCTACAATTTCAGCATCAACGTAAACCCCAACATTTCTGGCTGGGGATTCAATGCAGTCACAACCTTAAACAATACTTCCACAAATGAATCATGATTACCAGGAATGATAGGGGCCCACAAAAATAATGTTAACTTGGTTTGGTTTCATTAGACTTTGCAGCGCGGAAACATGCCCTTCGGCCCACTGAGTCCGCGCCGACCAGCGATCCCCATCCTCTAGCACTATCGCACACACTAGGCATAATTTACAATTTTATCAAAGCCAATTAATCTACAAACCTGAATGCTATTGGAGTGTGGGAGGAAACCAGAGCACCCAGAGAAAACCCACGCAGTCGCAGGGGGGGGGGCGTACAAACTCCGCACAGACAGCACCCGTATTCAGGATCGAACCCGGGTCTCTGGCGCTATAAGACAGCGTCTCTACCACTGGGCCGCCGTGCCACCCCTTATCTTTTTGGTTGTTATTATATTGGGCCAAGTGAAATCCTGGTTTAGATGTGTGAAAACAGGATTCACTTCTGCTATTAATGAGTGACAGCTGTGGATGTAAAAAGAAGGGTTTGAAGAATGGAAAATGTTTTACCCTCCTTGACGAGCTGCTGCAAGTTCTGTAGAAACAGAGTAAACGCAGCAAAGAGGAAATAGTTATGATTATCTGAAAAAGATGAATTCATTTTTTCGGTAAGCATCCTTGTTCTATAATTATCTGCATTATGAACACGTCAGATGTACATACGGGCACAGATAACAGCAATTAGATCAACAGCTCGATCCGTTAGATGTGCTCAAAAACTTGAAATATAATTGGCTCATACATAGGAAAACCCAATAGCAACACTGAATCCAGCTAATGATGGAGGTAATTTCATCAGTTCCATTTATTTATTTGAATCCTATCACATTTCTAACTGTTCCTCTTTTGAGGGAAAGAGAATATTTGACTATGAAGTGAGTGTGGTCATGTTTTCCTGACCAAATGACAAAGTTCTTGGATAAATCAGCCCAGAATTGGTGCCAATTGCTGTCAGCGCCTGGCTGGAACCATGTCATGGAACACTGGAAAGGCAGGTAATGTGCATTTCTAGATATGGAGTTCACACTTTGGACGGGGTTTTGACACGGGCAACAGATTATTTGCTGCAATATGCATGAAAGCCTTCAATCAACTATACTGCAGCTGCAGGCATGATATGGGTATGAGCTGGAGTGTGATGTAATGTGCCTATGGTCATAACAAGCTCATCATTGTGACAGGGCTGAGGTCACATCCATGCAATAAATAAAGGTGACAAGTGATGCACTGTATCTGAGGTACTTCGTTATGTTTCAGGTCCCAAAGGTCACATTTATCATCTTTGTGGCATGTTCTGTGAAACATGACGTAACGAACATTCGATCCGCACCCCCATTCTGTCTTTTCGTTAGAAGCCAAACACAAAACTGGGATTGGAACTGATCAACAGCATTGACAGTATTGATACCCATCTGTCTAGTTGTTTAAAGCAAACAAATGTTAGTGCAGATTTGATCCATTTTGTTAATTAACCAATATACGTTAAAAACTGACTTCTAATCAAGGCATTGTGGAATATGACAACCATTTACATGGAAGTTCTTCGAGGGATTGATCACAACCGATGTCAGGAAGCTCAGGACAGTGTAAATGCTGAAGCACTGAATTTAGCGATCAAACTCTGCTGCCAATTTCAATGGTTGAATTATGCTTTATTTGTCACATGTGCAACTGCACGGTGAAATGTTTGCATATATTACCAATGCAGCGTCGCCATTTTTGGCTCCATTATTCAAAGCACAAAGTCCGGTTGGTCCAGGTGCTCGATGTACTGGAGCAGTTCCAGCGAACCGATGTTCCTCTCCTTGCCCGGCCATCTTTGTGTCATAAGATCATAGGTCATAAGATCATAAGTGATAAAGAGTAGAATTAGGCCATTCAGCCCATCAAGTCTACTCCGCCATTCAATCATGGCTGATCTATCTCTCCCTCCAAACCCCATATTCCTGCCTTATCCCCATAACCTCTGACACCTGGACTAATCAAGAATCTATCTATCTCTGCCTTAAATATATCCACTGACTTTGTCTCCACAGCCTTCTGTGACAAAGAATTCCGCAGATTCACCACCCTCTGACCGAACAAATTCCTCCTAATTTCCTTGCTAAAAGAACGCCCTTTAATTCTGAGGCTGTGACCTCCAGCCCTAGATTCTCCTACTAGTGTCCCGGGGGGGGCGCCTCCTGCAGCCTACCTTGAAAGCGCTGGATGCTATATCCTGGTGAACCAGGATATAGCATCCAGCCCACTCCTGGCGCCCGACTTCTCCAGCTCCTTCCCGGTTACACCCGTCTGTAGGTTCTGGCACTCCTGTTTTCTGTCTCGGCTGTGGGATCCTACAGGAACAACAACTTCACTCAATCAGACGTGAGGGGCAAGGGTACGTTGGACCTGGATAGCTTCAAGTGTTGGATCTACAAGTGAGTGGAGTTGAATTTACACTCAACAACTGTGGAAGGAGCTGGGGGAAGGGAGAAAGAGGAATGAGGTGGGAATTCTTTCTTTTAAGAATTGTGCTGTGCTGTGAACTGCAGGTCCAAAAGAAAGATAATGTAGAAAAGTCTGTTTCCAAAACAGCATGACTTTGTCCTATCTTGGTATTGATGGCATGAATAAATTGAAACCTAGTGCCGACAGAGAAAAAAGGCTCCCACATTAACATCACCCAGCCATTAGCCAGATTTTGCTGGAATTTCTGGAGTCATGATATAAATTCCATGAATTTAATTTGAAGAATCCTTTTGTCATGACTTCTCATTAACGACATCTATCCAAATGATTCACTCGTATCCTGAAGAAAATATTCACTGATTAATTTACAAGAAGCTAAAATAATTTTTCCAACTTTTTTGTCTCTTCCAAATTAACACTCCCACAAATAAGTTGTTTGGTGCTGAAATTTACATTATCATAGAAACATGCTATTTCAGCTTTGCTTGATCCTCGTCTTTAAATTGGAAGATTAACATTCCCTGTACACAGTAATAGACAATAGACAATGGGTGCAGGAGTAGGCCATTCGGCCCTTCGAGCCAGCATCGCCATTCAATGTGATCATGGCTGATCATCCCCAATCAGTACCCCGTTCCTGTCTTCTCCCCATATCCCCTGACTCCGCTATCTTTTAGAGCCTTAGATAGCTCTCTCTTGAAAGTATCCAGAGAACCGGCCTCCACCGCCCTCTGAGGCAGAGAATTCCACAGACTCACAACTCTCTGTGTGAAAAAGTGTTTCCTCGTCTCCGTTATAAATGGCTTATCCCTTATTCTTAAATATTGTTGCTGGCTGAAGGCGAGACTTTGATGACTTGGTCTGCCTGGGAAGTACAGCCATGCTCAAGTCTCCATATCAAAATAATCTTCCCCTCTTCAAGCTGAAGTGCTCATTATCTTTTGAAGTGAGGTTGTTCCCCTGATTGCATTAAGCATAAAACAGCAGAATACAGGAACCGGTTCTTCATCACACAATGTCCATGCTAAACATGATGACAAGTTAAACTCATCTCCCCTGCCCGCACATCATCCATATTCCTCCATTCCCTGCACAACCATGTGCCTATCTAAACGCCTCTTATGGTATCTGCTCCACCACCACCCCAGGCAGCACCCCTCTCCCTTAAACTCAGCCTCTTTCACCTGAAAGCTGGGCCCTCTCGTCTTTGACATTTGCACACTTGGAGAAGGTTCTGTCTTCCAAAATCTATCGTCTACTGATTATCAAATAATGACTGTTTGAGGTGCACTATGGCCAATATTTTTAATGTTTTCTGTCAATTTATTTGTTCTTACCATGACAATAAGTCACTCAGGATGAAGTTGAAACGTCTAACAGAGGAGTCATCGACATATTTCCTGTTTTCCTGAATAGATCCAGAGAGCTGAGGAAATGTACAGAAAATATTGAGCGTGATATAAGTATATTGCAGAGGCTGAACTAACACTATCCTACACACGAGGGACAATTTACAACCTTTACCGAAGCCAATTAGCCAATAAACCTGTACGTCTTTGTAGTGTGGGAGGAAACCGGAGCACCCGGGGAAAACCCATATGGTCACAGGGAGAATGTACAAACACTGTACAGACAGCGCCCATAGTCAGGATTGTCAAAGTCAACGTCAATTTTATTTGTCACATCAAGTCAAGTCAAGTCAAGTTTATTCGTCACATACACATACGGGATGTGCAGTGAAATGAAACGTGGCAGTGTCTGCGGAACTTGTGCAAAAAACAAACAAACAAACAACCAACAAACTACAAACAGAATCACATGTTCTTTTCCATATTAAATATTGTGGGCGGTATTGTGGTACAGTAGAGTTAGTCCCTGGTGAGATAGGAGTTTACAGTCCAAATGGCCTCTGGGAAGAAACTCCTTCTCATCCTCTCCGTTCTCACAGCATGGCAACGGAGGCGTTTGCCTGACCGTAGCAGCTGGAACAGTCCATTGCAGGGGTGGAAGGGGTCTCCCATTATCTTATTGGCTCTGGAGTTGCACCTCCTGAAGAGGGGCGAGAGAAGTTCCCATAGTGCATTCGGCCGAACGCACTACTCTCTGCAGAGCCTTCTTGTCCTGGGCAGAGCAATTCCCAAACCAAATTGTAATATTTCCGGACAAGATGCTTTCCACAGCCGCTGAGTAGAAGCACTGGAGGATCCTCGGAGACACTCTGAATTTCCTCAATTGCCTGAGGTGGTAAAGGCGCTGCCTTGCCTTACTCACGAGTGCTGCAGCGTGTGATGTCCATGTCATAACATGCACATCACATGCAGTGAAATGAATTTGGTAGCAGCGATACACTTAAAAAGAACACACAATACACAATAAAAATTGTTCCCGGGTCTCTGGCAGCAACTCGACCACTGCACCACCATGCCACCCCAGGGTTGAGGGTTTGGTGAGTCAGGTTGAGTCAATGGGGAGTACAGCTGAGTAAAGTGATAATTGTCTTTTGGGTGAGGTGAGGATTATTGAGTCAATGGATGCTGCTATTTCTCCCATTTGTATTTAATTCTTGAGGTGAACCTTTCAAGGGAAGCCGATAAATTGGATTTGACCGATGTGGTTTGTTCAGTGGCTGGAATTAATGCAAATCAAGGGTCACTGAAAGAGGACATTAAATTGGAACATGTTTGCTTTAAGAAATAGTTTTGTGATTTTCTCCTTTTTACAAGCAGGAACGGTGACATTTGTTTTCTCACTCACATGCCAGCGCGACTAAGGGGCACCTTGTACAGAAGTCAAACAGGTTGCTATGTAGTTGAGGAAGGCAGGGGGGGGATGGAAGGGGGAGGCGGGGAATTGTAGTGAAGTGAGGATTAGCTGTAGGGGAAGGAGAGAAATAGAAGTGGAGAGATGAAAGAGTGCACTGGTCTGCGATGAAGACCACCACGTTCACCAGTGGCCACTGACACTACGAGCACTAGAGCCACTAATCCAGCATCTAGTGCTATGCACAGATGCCACAGCACCCTGTAAATCATGCATGGTTCTCACTTGCTGCATGGTTTGTTCCTTGTTTAACTGTGAGTAAATAACAAAGGATTTTGTTGATAGGTTAAAAAAATACACGCTATACCTGTTAATAATGTCAACTGGCAACGAGGATGTGGCATCGACACTGGGGTGAAACGTGACATGAAGTCCGCAGTCCAATTTCTATTTAGGCAGCACTCAACAGCAAATGTGTGGCAACACTTCAACACATGCACAGAATGGTTCTTATGCAAGATTTACACACTACAAAACAGATGCACACTTTTTATTTGCGAATCTAATTGATAGGCTTGAATTTAGAGAAAAACCCAGCCAAATTGTCCGCTTATCTCAATTCTACATTGCTATCCAAATCCTCCTTCATCTATAGTTCTCCAGGGTGCTACACAAGAAAATACAAACAGGATTAGACTGCCTGCCCCACGATTCAACTGTCTGAAGAAGGATCCCAACCCAAAACGTCACCTATCCATGTTCTCTGGAGATGCTGCTTGGACCTACTGAGGTACTCCAGCATTTTGTCTATTTTTTTAATGATCTTGGTCGATCTGCCTCAGACCTCAACTCCTCCTCTGTGTCAATCCAACCGCCCATCCTTCAAAAATGTGTTGAACTTAGCACATTGGAGAAAAATGTTTGATCTCTCAATCAACGCATCACAGAATCTCACTGGCGAAGGTCTGAATGTTTGCAGTGTGTGCAAAGAACCAGATGACAAGAACCTTGAGAGGGGGAAACAACCTTGGAAAGAAGAAGAAAATACATTATTATTTAAGATTACCAAATTAAAGGTTTCATATTTCATATGGCTCTGTTCTGTACATTTTGAATGAAGAGAACAGTTCGAGATAAAATAGAGCAAATGTAATAAAAAGAACAAGAGCCACCAGACATCCCAAGGTGATTGGGCTAATTGAATGCACATTGGTGGTCTGATTTATATGTGGGAAGCACAGTTTCTTTTTGAAACCCAGCAGGACAATAGCAATGGAATGTGATTTGAATTGTGTACACAACAGAGTGAGCACTGAGTTCTAAATAGAACTATTGAAAGAAAGGCGAAATGCAACTCACAGAGCCAGACTTTGCAACTGCTGGGATCCAGGCCAGCTTTCCAAATCTTAACTGTAGCATATATTCCAGTCTTAGGGCCCCATCAATCTCGCATTTCAATACTACTGTTTCAAATCTGCACATTTTAAACCATAAAGCTTGGAATGCCTTATGATTTGGTCATGTTTATTGGTTTAAAAAATATATTGCCAGATCATTTGCGTTAAGCAAAACAAATAGCAGAACACAATACGAATGCAGTACTAATGTATTTTTGAATTATCAGTTCATGCAAATGAAGCAAGTTGAAATGAAAGGCCAGACCTTGTATTGTTACCAACTCCACCTTAATTTGATGCTTGGTTTGGTGGCATTGTTGCTGGCTTTATTTCTCTCCCAGCTCCTTTTACCTTTTCAACTATTATCTGTCTCTATTCTCCTTTGTCTTTGCTCTGGAATTTGCCATTGTCATTTGAAGCTGGCTTCTACCAGTGGTGGCAATAAGATCAACCCAGCTCCAACTCGGAGTGAGTTGCCCACCTCCTTGCTTCATCTCACTGCAGCATCTGATATGCTCAGTCACAGCTTCAGACCAGCCTCATTCAAGTTCTGCTCCGTCCACTGCCATTAAGCACTGCCTTCTTTTCTATTGTCAGAATGCACCCAGGATCCCAAGATATCTACAAAGATTCTTTCATCAAAGATTATGCTTGTCCCTAATGCACATGGATGCATTTGTGTCTCCCACCTTTTGCTAATCTACAGTATATGGTGCTTATTGGCAATGTTATCTGTAAGCAAGGAGCCTCTCTGTATCTGACCTCTATATTCAACTTTCTAACCTTTGTAGTAACTTATGTTGCTCCCAGGTTGCCTGCATATCCAACATTAGATTGTGTTCGATTTCTGGTCAATGAAATCATTGGCTCAAAGTTTTTCAGCTATTTTATTCCACACTCTGGAACTCCTATTAAACTCCAACTAAATGCCTATTAAAATTCCTATTAAAACACTTCACTCTTATTACATCCGCACTCATTTTCAAAGTCCTCCATAAACCCATCTCTTCGATCACTCCTTTTGACAATATTCCCTTAATCCATCCTTCATTTCAAAATTAATCCCAACCTGCAAAGTGCTTACTTTGCTAGCACTGCACTGTGCTCAAGAACTTTTATTCCATTGGTATTGGTATTATGTTCCATGCTTACCGTAACAACATCGGCCTTGGTTTTGCATCTTTGCATCTCTGCCACCAAAAGGAAGAGTTGCGACCATAATGGCAATGAGGCGATTTGCAATCAAGTACAGACACATTGCCGTACACCTAATGCTGTGTTCCTACTATGTGCAAGAATTAAAAGGCAGAGGAAAGGATGAGTTGGGTCCACATACAGTAATCAACTGCCTATTAAATTCTTGTCAGGGTTGATCAGCATGACTGGATGGGATTTGGGATATTGCTTATTTGTATTCTGTTTAGTTCTTCAGAGAGTAATAGAAGAGATATTCACAATGATGGTTACTGAGATAGACACAAAATACTTGAGTTTCTCAACGGATCAGGCAGCATCTCTGGAGAAAATGAAAAGGTGACGTTTCAGGTTGAGACCTTTCTTCAGACTGATTGTGGAGAGGCAGGGCAGGAACTGGAAGCAAGAAAAGACCAGGACAAATTAGGGCCAGCAAGAGATGACCTCAGTCAGGGCAGTTCCCTGATAGGCCAATGGTTGGCAAGGGATGGTGTGATCCCAAGAGGGATACCTCATTGCAAACTGGAACTGGTTAAGCGACTTTTAGCGGAGAAAGGGGAAGCAAGGAGAGAAGGGGGAGGGGAATGGTTTTAGAATTAAATGGTAATACCACTAGGTAGATAAAGCGTAAGTGTTCAGTGACACAGTCGCTGAGTCTACGCTTTGTCCTGCTGATGTACAACGGTTAATGAGTACTGTTTAGTGTCAGCTAATGATGGGGGGGAGTTAGATTGGTGGGAGTTATGGAGACCATCCAACTGAATGTGTCAGATATTTACTAATACTCATTACATTGGTCCCAGCTGTAAGTTCATATACCGCAAGGGGGTGCTAGAAAATTCTAACATGTCAGCATTTTGACATTCTTTCATAGTTCAGGTCACTGTATTTCTAGTGCGCTCCAGAGCTGAACATTTACAGATGTAGCACTATGTATATAGGTGCAATTTGAGAGCTGAAGGTAAATTGTTTTAGGCTTTAGTCCCATCTCGATTTGAAAAATTCACCCCTGCTGATGCTCTAATGCAAATTAGTTGCTCGATGACTCAGACAAACAAATTGAACTTGCAATAAACCATTTTTTCTTCTGCACATAAATTACAGTGCAGAGAGCGAACTACTGGGAATTTCCACTCCGGCATTCCAAGAGAACATTGGAAACTCGTAGTGGGAAATCCTATACCCAGGGCCCATGTCTTTCCAATGATTAGTTTGGAAGCTCCCAAGATGGAGACGTGGAATGTTGTCTGTAGTCGGCTCCAGGTGCAATGAGTTGGAGAGCGAGCCCTGGCACAAATCCTTCCAGGAGCAAACTACTCCAAAGTTAACCTATAACTCTTTCAATGTCTTTTATGCCTTTGTTGTGGTCTTGTTTAACACAAATTGCTGGAATCTCTCGGGAAATGTTTGCGAGAGAAGAAACAAATATCTATTCTATTCATAGCCAAGAGGCTGGTTCTGGAAGGGTAGGAGGATATTTAAGAGTACTAAGCCATGTGCAGTCCAGTGTCAGAATGCATAATAAATGTATGCATATTGTTCATTATGTTGGTGGTGTTATGTTACTGAACCTGTATTCACAGACGTGGACAATTTGAATTGTTTTTTTTTAATCTGAAAGGTAAAAGACAAATATGACAATTTAAAGTACTATAATTTGCCAGATGTGTCCCTGGGGAAAGAAACCAGCTATCCTTAGCTGGTCTGGTTCAAATGGAACTCCGGCACCTTCACCATTGAAGTTGACTGTTAACTACCTTGTAGTGGTTATTGAGCAGCCTGGTATTTGAAGCATATTCAAGCAGCCAGGACTACACCTTGTCTGTGCAGCCGAAAACCAGAGTCCACTGGAGATTTGAGAAGCAGCCAAGTCATGATGCAATGCTGATTTATTTTTACCAGTGTGTTCTCAGTAATTCAGCAAAGAATCACGTGCAGGAAACATGCTGTACAAAATGGACAGCATCAAAGAAATCTGCCATTGCAGCAGACAGAATCACAATCTTCGGCCTTCTGAATCTGTAAGTCGCAGACTGCTGTGTTAGAAAGTGGGCATGCGGAAGTTTCAAAGGCTGAATACGAGTGGTATTTGTTAACAAGATCCGGCCCATTGAGTTCTCCGTCAATTAATTCCTAAATATGTCAAGGAATTCTGATTAGTTTCCCTCCTGCTGCTTTCTGTTCTTTCGTACATTTTCTATTCTAGCACTACCAATGACAAACTCACAAGTCTGTCTTTATGTAGATTAACATTCTGTGGCTTAATATTTGCCTTTTCTCATTATGTGGATTATCAGGGCCAGATATCTTGTTCAGTTTTATTTTTACACTTCCCACTACTCCCTGTCAACTTCTTCTGAGTAATGTATGTGTATCTCCTTTTTGTCCTGAAAATGCGGAAGAGATTAATTTATTTGTGCTTCATCTCAAAATATTCACTTTGGTAGGAAGTTTCATAAGTCAGGAATGGTTCACTCTCAAAGTTTGCAGTTATCCGACAAAAAGAATGCAAAGTGCTGTTAGAAACAGTAAAATACGTGCCAATCGGCCCTTCGAGCCTATTCAACATGATCATAGCTGATCGTCTAAAATCAGTACCCTGTTCCTGCTTTTTCCACATATCCCATGATTCCTTTAGCCCTAAGAACTAAATCTAACTCTCTCTTGAAAACATCCAGTGAATTGGCCTCCACTGCCTTCTGTGGCAGGGAATTCCACAGATTCACAACTCTCTGGGTTAAATTGTTTTCCCTCATCACAGTCCTAAATGGCCTACCCCTTATTCTTAAACTGTCACCCCTGGTTCCGGACTCCCCCAACATCGGCAACATTTTTCCTGCATCTAGCCTGTCCAATTCTTTAAGAATGTTATGTGTTTCTATAAGATTCCCTCTCATCCTTCTAACTTCCAGTGAATACAAACTCAGTCGACCCATTCTTTCATCATATGTCAATATGACATCAAACTGGAGTCTGAGGAAGGGTCTCGATCTGAAATGCCACCTGTCCATGTTCTCCAGAGATGCTTCAGACTGGAGTCTGTAGAAGGATCTTTTTTACAAAATGTCACCTATCCATGTTCTCCAAAGATGCTGCCTGACCTGCTCCAACTCCAACACTTTGTGCCCATTTTTGCATTAAACAGCATCTGCAGTTTTTGTTTATTCATGCAGATAATGGACTTCAGTTTGGAAATGGATTGGTTCTATATCTGGGTTGTGATCCCTGGACAAAAGAGAGAAGAATGTCAGGGAGGATTGTCTCTCCTGATGGCTGTGATCCTTGCTTGAAAGTGACTATGTGTGGGTATGGAACGATGGGAAGATGGTACATAATGTCCCTTCTCCCTACCCCCCAAACTGCCCTCCCAAATCTCCTACCCATGCCCCAACAATAGGAAAAAGAAACTTGCACCAATGCATTGTTCCATGCTTGCCTGCTGGGACTGCTGCTTCCCACAGCCCAGTCTTTAGTATGACTAAGCGCTGTTGAGTGAAGAAAAAAAGAGTAAAAGTTGGAAGAATAACATAAAAATAAATTTCTCGTGTTATTTATATATAGGCACTGGAAAGTTTATACAACCTGTTATTTTAAAGGGTGGAAATTTTTACTCTGGATTGCTGTAATACGGGGAAAATAAGGATATTGGGATTTTAAATTCACAAACAGACCGTGATCTTGGCTGAACAATAGACAATAGGTGCAGGAGTAGGCCATTCGGCCCTTTGAGCCAGCACCGCCATTCGGCCCTTCAAGCTAGCACCGCCATTCAATGTGATCATGGCTGATCATCCCCAATCAGTACCCCGTTCCTGCCTTCTCCCCATATCCCCTGACTCCACTATTTTGAAGAGCCCTATCTAGCTCTCTCTTGAAAGCATCCAGGGAACCTGCCTCCACCGCCCTCCGAGGCAGAGAATTCCACAGGTTCATCACTCTCTGCGAGAAAAAGTGTTTCCTCGTCTCCGTTCTAAATGGCTTACTCCATATTCCTAAACTGTGGCCCCTGGTTCTGGACTCCCCCAACATCGGGAACATGTTTCCTGCCTCTAGCGTGTCCAAACCCTTAACAATCTTATATGTTTCAATGAGATCCCCTCTCATCCTTCTAAACTCCAGAGTGTGCATGCCCAGCTGCTCCATTCTCTCAGCATATGACAGTCCCGCCATCCCGGGAATTAATCTTGTAAACCTACGCTGCACTCCCTCAATAGCAAGAATGTCCTTCCTCAAATTAGGGAACCAAAACTGCACACAATACTCCAGGTGTGGTCTCACTAGGGCCCTGTACAACTGCAGAAGAACCTCTTTGGTCCTATATTCGATTCCTCTTGTTATAAAGGCCAACATGCCATTCACTTTCTTCACTGCTTGCTGCACCTGCATGCTTCCTTTCATTGACTGATGTACAAGGACCCCCAGATGCCGTTGTACTTCCCCTTTTCCCAACTTGACGCCATTTAGATAGTAATCTGCCTTCCTTTTTTTGCTACCAAAGTGGATAACCTCACATTTATCCGCATTAAACTTCATCTGCCATGCATCTGCCCACTCCCCCAACCTGTCCAAGTCACCCTGCATTCTTCTAGCATCCTCCTCATAGTTCACACTGCCACCCAGCTTTGTGTCATCTGCAAATTTGCTAATGTTACTTTGAATCCCTTCATCCAGATCATTGATGTATATTGTAAATAGCTGCGGTCCCAGCACCGAGCCTTGTGGTGCCCCACTAGTCACTGCCTGCCATTCTGAAAGGGACCCGTTAATCCCTACTCTCTGTTTCCTGTCTGCCAACCACTTCTCTATCCATGTCAGCTCTCTACCCCCAATACCATGTGCCCTAATTTTGCCCAATAATCTCCTATGTGGGACCTTATCAAATGCTTTCTGAAAGTCCAGGTACACTACATCCACTGGCTCTCCCTTGTCCATTTTCCTAGTTACATCTTCAAAAAATTCCAGAAGATTAGTCAAGCATGATTTCCCCTTCGTAAATCCATGCTGACTCAGACCGATCCTGTTAATGCTATCCAAATGTTCAGCTATCTCATCTTTTATAATTGACTCCAGCATCTTCCCCACCACCGATGTCAGGCTAACTGGTCTATAATTCCCTGTTTTCTCTCTCCCGCCTTTCTTAAAAAGTGGGATAACATTAACAAAAGTGGGATAACATGAACACTTCCATTGCTGCTGTTCCAGAGCAGAGGAGGTCTGGATGCATTCTTCACTGGAAGGTTTTATAATGCTTCCTGTACGTCATATATATCTTTCCCCTTGCTGTAATTCATGGGGTGAAAATAAATTGTTGGTCAGCTTTCACTTTCTTGTATAACCAGGGTAAGTGAGTTGATATTTTCCCTGTATTGTTTCTGAATTATAAAAAACAAAGGCAACGTTTGTGCCAGGATGGTGGACACACATTCACAGTGTGAGGAAGGAAAGGGCAGTACAATGTTTTGCAAGGCAGCATAAAAATAAAGATGATGGGCCCTTTTAACCAAGCCTCTTTGGCAGAAGCTAACCAGATCTCTTTTGGCCACCTGCTTTACATCCCATTTATCATACTTTCCGGTGAGGGTGGGGAGAAAGCCAGGGTTTAATTAGAAGACCTATCTGATCTAATTTGTTATGTACTGACAGAATTAAATTTAAATGACTCCCCCAACTTCCCATCACCCTCAGAGCCGCAATCATGCCTGATACCTCTTGGTGCAGGAATGCAACCACATTCTTCTATCTATCATCTGAGCTGTAAAACAATCTTAACGCATCATACATCTTAAGGTAGAATAGTTTAAATTAATATAGACCATTTTTCTAGCTATCAGTCCATGTGTTATGTTTTTTATCTGTACCTCTGCTTCTCCTAGACAAATACCAGGCTTTGCATTAGTTAATAAACTTCTGCAGATGACAGCTCACTAAGTTTAACTCTCGAGAACAGAAGGAAATTGCACACTGACACAAAGTGCTTAAGTAACTCGGAGGGTCAAATACTATCACTGGAGAACCTGAATAGGCGACGTTTCGAGTCGGGACCCTTCTTCAGACATATCAGTCTGAAGAAGGGTCCCAACCTGAAACGACACATATCCATATTCTCCAGAGATGCTGCCTGACCTACTGAGGTACTCCAGCATTGGTCCAATGTGCTTTTTTGATTTTCCATTAACTTTACAAGGTTCATAATGACTGTCTGTGAAATATTTGCACAGGCAGCAGTGAGTAAGGGTCAAACGCCTAATGTAACTTGACCTGTCTCTACTCTCTTTACAACCTCTGCTTCTCCAAAACATTTTGAACAGGAGATCCCCACTGAAGGAGAAATTGTAGGTGAGACATAAATATAACTGGAATAACTTCCACATGAGCTCATGATAATCTTAGCATCAGTCGATAATAGCAGGTTAAAAAAAACTTTTAAAAAGGTCTATTTTCCAGATAAAAGCTTTGAATATCTAGTTCAACAACTGATGAGCAAAACACAAAGCACTGGAGGAACTCAGAAGGTCAGGCAGCATCTGTTGAGGATGACTAGGCAATCTTTCAGGATGGGAACCATCTTCAAACTGATGGAGGGAGGGGTACCCTGGAAACGAGAGATGGGAGCAGGGCAAAGCCTGACAAGTGATAAGGTTAGTTTAGAAATACAGCACGGGAACATGCCCTTCGGCCCACCGAGTCCGAAATCCCAGGAATCCGAAGATCTCGGAGAAAACCAATGTAGGTTACAGGAGAACGTACAAACTCCGTACAGACAGGCACCTGTAGCCAGGGTCGAACCCGGGTGTCTAGCACTGTGAGGCAGCAGCTCTACCAACTTCAGATGTGTAGTAGAGAGATCCTGACCACGAATGCAGTTCCAACAAGGATTGCTGTAGATTCTTAAGGGCAGGAGCCATTTTAGCTTCCTTATCCCAAAGATGCCACTCCCTTTGGAACTGTGGGAATTTACTTGGCACAACTTTGGATTTTGGCAAGGTGCCTGTACAATTCAGAAAACAATATTTGTGTGAGTGGAATAGTTTAAGCATACTTCCTGTTTAAATTGTCTCACTTTTACTCTCCTTGAAGATATCAACATGGGAGCTACAAATAACAGTTAATTAATTTATGACACATATTCCTGACTGGTATTCACAACAACCTGGAAAAGAAACCCTGGCAGCAACTTGCTGAAGGAATAATTATAAAGGAATAATTATGAGCATAATAAATATACAGATCTGCATATGTTGATTGCACATAGTTATGCATTTTCATTCTTAATCATTGACTCCTAAGAATAACGTTTCAATCACCAATATGTGCGACAGTAGTCAGATGGTGTGCCATTAATATTCAAGCAAATACTAATGTGTTCAATGATTTTGTGGAATTCGTTCATTTAGCCTTGCTGAGCACTAGACCACTGTGGGCCTGATCATCAGGGAGGATAAGAAACTGTGCAGAAGCAGCAGTAGAAGGTTGACAGCTGGGGACACTTGGCAAAGTACAAGGCAGAGTGCCACTTACGGGTGAGTAAGCTGAATACTGGCAGCCTTTGAAAAACCTGGTTGGTTGGAAATCCATTGGTAGGAAACAGAGATATGGCAGCTTAAAACTGCCTGAAGCCAACAGATGAAACTTCAGACCGATATTTAATGGGGAATTTGTTTGTATAGAATTTGTTTGGGTGGCACAGCGGTAGAGTTGCAGTGTGGGTTTTCTCCGGGTGCTCCAGTTTCCTCCCACACTCCAAAGATGTACAGGTTTGTAGGTTCATTGACTTGGTATAAATGTAAATTGTCCCTAGTATGCAGGATGATGTTAATGCGCAGGAGTCACTGGTCAGGCCAGCGTGGACTCGGTCAGCCGAAAGGCTTGTTTCCGCATTGTATCTCTAAACTAAACTAAGCTCCACTAAACTAAACTAAAGGATATATTCTACTTCAGACAAAGCTGCCTAAAGATCAGCAACACAGCATTTCCAGCAGAGAGGCAGCAGAAGAAATTTTAATGCTGCAGCTGATCATTAATTGTCATTAGTTGTGCCAGATCTATAAATACAGATTAACTGTGAATCTGACTGACCAGGCTTTGCTGACCCAGGCTTCCCAATGCTATGTTGTTTGAATTTGATGAGAGAACAAAGAGGTTACATGAAATAGCTTTAAACTCATGGAAAGGTTAGATACTTTAGCAATCTTCTTCTTGCGTATGGCGTGCACAGCCTAAAGTTGCAAGTCAACTTGTTCTATTTGATCTCTTTGTTTGTGCATGTCGGGTTGATTGCATTAGTCGAAACAGGGTGGACCACGTGAAGGTTGCGATCTTCCACCCCATACATTAGCAATAAATAGACATGATACTCCACAATAATTTTGCACACAACACACTCTACTGTTTTCGGTGTAGTTAGGGCTTATGTTTGTTATTCTATCTTTTATAATTACATCAGGTTAATCAGTAAAACATTACACACCTAAACATACTTAGAATAGCATTTACAAACTATAGCATTGCTACCCTGCCAGTATAATTTGATTAATATTCGCAATCAATTAATTTTACATCAGTTATTTGACCTAATCTAGCAAGGTAAATTATATTTACATAAGATCCTTCGCTTTTTAGAAATCTGTCATAACGTTTACTGCAGCAACAAACAAAGATAACCTTCAGTGTGAATTTCTTATTACCAACTTTGATCCAAGATTTCAATAATAAAAAGGTATGAAATGTACCAGTGCTTCCCAGTTTGAAAACACATTCCTCCAGATTCAGGGACAGTTTCTTCCCATCTGTTTTCAGGCAACGGAACAGTCCTCTCATCAACTAGAGTGCAGTCCTGACCTCCAATTTACCTCATTGGAGATGCTTATCACTATCTTTAATCCGATATTATCTTGCACTAAATGTTGTAGCCTTTATCCTTTATCTGCACACTGTGGGCGGCTGGATTGTAATCATGTATTGTCTTTTCATTGACCTAATAGCAGGCAAACAAAGGCTTTTCACTGTACCTTGGTGCATGTGACAATAATAAATTAAACTAAACTAAACCAACAGAGCAACAAATCCTCCTAAATTTCCATCCGGCTCACCATTAAAACTGGCATTAAGTAATCAAGAATGTTCAAGCCACCTTATCTCCCATTATTGGTTTGTATCCTGTGTTTTCCTCGTTCAAAGGCACCCAATCTCTGCCGGCAACCTGACCCTCATGGTACTGTAAATATCCCGAATGTGACTGGTCCAAAAACACAAGTTTCTGCTCTCTGGCATATTATTAAGCTGCCAAATTTCTGTTGGATTACATTTTTATACTCTTTGCTTTTGCGCCTCCTGCAATTCCATATACATTTTGCTTTGATAAAAGTCAGTTTAACTATCTGCATTTTTGGACCGCAGTCTTGCAAAAAACGGAATGACAAAATAGTTGAATTGAACAAAGACAAAAGTAAATGATAAATCTAATTCTGAGAAAAATCAGCCTTTAACATTCATTATTTTTCTAATTTTCACACAAATGGTGGAGGATTTATGGAACAAGCTGCAAGATGAGGTGGTTGAGGCAGGGACTATCCCAACATTTAAAAAACGGTTAGACAGGTACACGGATGGGAGGTTTGGAGGGATATGGTCCAAATGCTGGCGGGTGGGACGAGCGTAGCTAGGAAATGTTGGCCGCTGAGGGCAAGTTGGGCCTGTTTCCACACTATATCACTCTTATGACTTTCACTTTGGGACTGATAAGTTTGGGGATAAGTTGCCATGGGGCTTTGACTGTCTGAAACAATCTTTTATCTTCAAAACCGATACGGAAAATAATAAAAACTCAAATGCAATCATCGTGGTTTTAGGAAATCTGACAATCTTGCTTTTGATCTTTAAGTTGCGAGGCATGTATCAGATTTTCAAAGAATGAAAAAGTTAAAAAAAGATGAAGTGTCAGTATTTTGGAGCATCAGCATATTACACTGGATAATGGTGCTCGGTGAGTCTGTGCATTCATCACCCACATTGAATGTTGGCTCTCAGTTCACACCTGTGTTGATGTACAGCAAGAGAAGCCCGGTAAGTTAATACTTTTAATAAAGCCGAACATTGATCATTTTTGTAATGTGAGCAGTGGTATGCATTTCATGTAAGCATTCATAAAGCCCATTACTTTCATTTAATCAAGATGATACAATCTTATTGCGATATCTCCCATTCCAAATTAACACATTTTTGTCTATCTTCCTTTTACTTGCTGATCCTTAGTTTTTAAGATATTGCAATTCTGGATCATGTCTACAAAAGGCCATAATTCACCTGCGAGCCTGAACAATGAACTTTCCATGTCTCTTTGATAATGCAGAACAACAAAACAAAAGATTTGTTTTCTTTCGGGTCAGACTGAAGTCAGAAAGAATCAGTTCTTTCAGACTGATTCTAGAATGGGGGGGAAGAAAGCTAGAAGAGATGAGAACAGGACAAAGCATGGCAGGGTAATAGGTTGATGCAGGTAAGGGGGAGGGGGGGGGTGATAGGCAAATGGTTGGACAAAGGCCAGAGATGAAAAGACAGGTGTGAGACAAAATGATTGAAGGGTTGCGAATTGTGAAGCTAGAGGAAGGAATGTAGCTGAAAGGGGAGGGGAGAAATAGGTGACTTGCCCTTCCATCTACATTCCTTGCTCTAGCTTCGCAATTCTTACATTTCTCCAAGCAAGTGGCCGTTGTATGGGTGGTGGAGGAACTGAAACCAGCTATAGCAACTGAAAGAAGCCAGGGCTTCTTTCATGACCCCATGAACACAGGCGCGTGTGGCAGGGAATCAAAACAAGCACGGACTATAAGACTGCTCCACCACCCTGTGATGACAACATTGAGTTCCTCAATGAACTCAACAACTATTTTGGACAGTTCGAGGCATTAAATAACACACCTGCGAGAAAAGGTATTCCTCACCGTGATGAACAGGCACTCAGTCTTGATATAATGGATGTCCGGAGGACCCTAAAAGGACTGAACGCACGGAAGGCGGCAGGCCCTGATAACATACCAGGGCGGGTGCTCAGCTGGCACATGTCCTTACGGACATCTTCAACACCTCGCTGAACCAGGCTGTCGTCCCATCGTGTTTTCAAGACTGCCACCATCATACCTGTGCCAAAAAAATCAATATACAATGTCTCAACGATTACCGCCCTGTAGCACTCACTCCCATAATGCTTCGAGAGGCTGGGCAGCGACCATATTACCTCCAGACTCGCCTCCACACTTGAACCATACCAGTTTGCTTACGGGCCAAACCGCTCCACTGAGGACGCTATATCCTCCGTACTCCATCTGAGCCTGGAACATCTAGAGGAGAAGAACACTTATGTGCGATTTGCTGTTCGTGGATTTTAGTTCAGCGTTCAACACAATTATCCCTCAGCACCTGATAAGCAAACTGGTTCCATTGGGCCTCAACACCCCCATGTGTAACTGGCTACGGGACTTCCTCACTGACAGACCCCAGTCAGTGAGGGTTGGAAATAACACCTCTAACATCATCTCCCTGAGCACCGGCCCCCCTCAGGGCTGTGTCCTGAGTCCACTGCTGTTTACCCTGATGACCCATGACGGTTGTGCCAGGTTTAGTTACAAACCACATCATGAAGTACGCAGACGACACAACAGTGGTCCTCATCCGGGACGACAATGAGCTGGCTTACAGGGAGGAGGTGAAACAATGGTGCAATACAAACAACCTGATCCTGAATGCCGAAAAAAAAACAAAGGAGGTCATCGTTGACTTCAGGAAAAACCGGTACCGTCCCACACCACTTCACATCAATGACAGCGATGTGGAGGTGGTCAGTAGCACTAAGTTCCTGGGGGTGCAGATAACTAACAGTCTGACCTGGTCAAATAACATCTCATCAACAGTTAAGAGAGCGCAGCAGCGGTTGCACTTTCTGCGCCGGATGAGAAGAGCTCACCTCCCCCATCCCCGTCCTCACCACTTTCCACAGGGGCACCATAGAGAGTATTTTGACCAGCTGTATCTCTGTCTGGTTTGGGGACTGTAAAGCCTCCGACAAGAAGTCCGTGCAGAGAGTGGTGAGGATGGCTGAAAAAATAATCGGGACTTCTCTCCCCTCAATCGGGGATATTGCGACCAACGTTGCGTGTCTTAGGCCAGCATATTATAAAAGACCCCACACATCTCCATCACGGACTGTTCACTCTGCTGCCCTCGGGCAAAAGATATCGTAGCATAAGGAGCAGAAAATCAAGGTTCTGCAACAGCTTCTTCCCACGAGCCATCAGACTCCTGAATGCCATGTAATGGGCTGCCACCATTATCTATTATCCTTTTATCCATTTTTATCCTTTTATCCATTTTATCCTTCTGTTTATTATCGTGTGGCACGGGGAGCCAAATCGTTTGGAATTGCATATATCGATGCATTTCTAAATGACACTAAAGTTTGTTTGACATTTTGACGTTTTTGATGGAAGGTGCTATCTGGAGGAGGGAGACAATTCACAAGTGTGGGCCTGAAATCTTACTCTGCTAAGGATGAAGTGTTTGCTACGGTATCTCCAATTGATAAAACAACACTAGTTTGGTATATCTATTATATTGATGGAAGCACGGTGCTATTGCTATTGCACTTCATTATTTATAGTGAGGTTAAGCTAGTCAATGTGCTGATCGTTAACAGATGATGGTAACTGTCCAGGTTGGTTATGTGTTAACCAATTCATAATCAATTTCCTTGGAGTTCAGGTAGCTTCTTGTCAGAGGAAAAAACAAGAGTGCTTTCTTTGAGGTTGATGTGGTTCCAAGATGAAGTGATGTCAAGAAAAGACAACAGTTGGTCTTTGTGGTACAGGAGCCTGAAGACTGCAACGACCAGGTTCAGGAATAGCTACTTCCCCACAGCCCTCAGGCTATTAACCTGACTCAGACAAAACTCTGATCATTAATAAACCCTTATCTGTTATTTGCACTGTATCAGTTTATTTATTCATATGTGTAAATATTTATATATGGATATGGACACACTGATCTGTTTTGTAGTAAATGCCTTCTATGTTCTGTGTCCTGAAGCAAAGCAAGAATGTCATTGTCCTATCAGGGCACATGACAATAAACTCACTTGAACTTGAACTTGTACCAAACTCTATATGGCAGCTTTGCATTATTCTCTTACACTGCAGAACAATTCACCAGTGAAATATGGATCTCAGGTTAAAATCTTAAGGTTGGACCTATCATAGTGAGCTTGGATACTTTTTCTCTTAGGGTTTTAGACAGCCTTGTTAATCAGTGCCTCCAAGAGACTTTATCAAAAAAAAAAAAAAGAATGGTTGTATGCAGTTTACACAGCTTGGACTGGGTCTCTGATATGTGACAATTATATTCTACACATATCAGCTATCCAAATGAATGAAGAAGAGTGTGCTGGGACAGATGGAAAGCATTTCTCATACCATGGCCCCATTAAGAAAGTTGTGCCCTACAGCAGGAATTTTATAAAGGCATTTTTAATTGCATTGTCCAACACGCAATGTCACAAAGTAATTTTGTGCTCCAGACATTTTGTGGTCCTCTGAGCAAAAAATTGCCAATCTTGGGCTGCGTCCGTAGCCGCAAATAACTGGGCCGACAGTACTTAAACATATTGAGTAAATGAACTTTATAGACAACTCTGAAATCCAGGCCCAAGTGATTAAAGCCAAGAATATGATCAGTTATGCAATGCTCTGGCCTAAGATATATCCTACTGTATAAAGTGTAGGAAGGAACTGCAGATAGACACAAAAAGCTGGAGTAACTCAGCGGGACAGGCAGCACCTCTGGAGAGAAGGAATGGGTGACGTTTCGGGTCGAGACCTTCTTCAGAACTGCAGATGCTTGTTTAAACTGAAGAGAGACACAAAATGCTGGAGTAACTCAGCGGGACAGGCAGCATCTCTGGAGAGAAGGAATGGGTGACGTTTCAGGTCGAGACACTTCTTCCTGCTGTATAATATAGTGACATAAAAAGAATACTTGTGTGAAATCGATTTGAGCTTAGTCATTCTAAAAATATTCTCATAAACTTAAAAAACCATGGGGACAATTAATCATTTATTAAATACACTTTAGTGCTGAAATATTCATATTTATGCCCTGTTGACATTCAGAGAATGCACAACCACAAGCAGCGTGTTATTGTTATATGTGATCTATATTTACAATACTATTTTTTGATGTGGAGAGGATCTTTCCACTAGTGGGAGAGTCTAGGACCAGAGAGCACAACATCAGAATAAGAGAACGTACCTTTAGAAAGGAGATGAGGAGGAATTTCTTTAGTCATAGGTGGTGAATCTGTGGAATTCATTGCCACAGATGGCTGTGGCGGACGTCAATGGGTATTGTTAAAGCAGAGATTGACAGATTATTGATTAGTAATGTGAGAGAAGGTAACATCTTCGTGAAACTTGTTTTGCATCATTTCCAGTTTAGTGACATCCTTCCCGCAGCAAGTCAACCAGAACTGCACATGGTATTCCAAATGTGGTCTGGTACAGCTGTAACATGACTTCTCAACTCCTGTGTTCAATACCATGACAGATGACGTAAATGAGGGCACCAGGTTCTTGGCCCCATAAACCACCTCCAGAAAGTAGTTATAAAGCCGTGTCATCAATTAAATTGCAGACAATAGTCCATTGGAATTCGTTCTGCCCAAAATATACATGAAAAGAACAAACTGATTAATTTGGAGTCAATTAAAAAATCCTTGTATCTTGAAAATCCCCATAGTGTATCTATAGAAATAATCAATCTTAATTCCCCACCTCTTCTTCCAATCTTTCTCCTTTAATTTAATTTCAAATTGACCGGAACGGAGGCATAGAGTTTGTCAGTCACTTTCTACTGACCTATTGCTGATTGGTAAAATAATCTGCAAATATGTGTCAGGGCAAAATGGGTCAGACTGATTATTATTGAATTACATCACTGTCAGCATATATCGTCGAGAACTAGTTGCCACGACAACTGATGGCATTGGGAAAAGAAACCTGCTTCCTTTAAGCTGTTTGGTAATTCTGTGTGAACATAATGTTCAAAGCAATTCTTCTGAATTGCACTATAACACCCCAATAATTCTATCTGTGAAACCTGATATTGAAGTAATCCCACTGTTAACTAACTAAGTAGCATCTATTCCGTTTTTTCAAAATAATTACAATAGCTACTTTAAGATTGAAACAAGAGGCATTTTCTGAACAATATTAACTTTATTTTCTGACACCTTTAGTATGTTTGTCAGATTTGTTATTGATTTGACTGGACGGTTTCAGGGTTAACATTACAGATTCGATGGCTCGTTGTATTTGGACTTTGGACAATGAGGGACGGCTGCAGAATGTTGGACAAAGTGCAGAGAATCCATTATTGATCATTTCAAATGCAATCATTTGACAGTTCTTGCTCCCAAAACCATAACCAATAATTCCAGGTGCGATCCCCCGAAAGAGAGCGGACATAAAATGAACAAGATGGATGGCGCTAACAGTAATGTTATGGAACAGTGCATGAGGCTTATACATTCGAATGCAGGGCCATCCATTTTTTTTCCCCTTCGAGTCCGTAGTCTTTCAGGGGATCTCTCCTGGAATTAGTGGTGATGGTGGGAGGAGCAATCTAATGAACAAATGATTTACTGATGCTTCAGTTTATTGAGGAAAAAGCCTGGTGTCACTCTTCACTTTTGATACAGATTTAATGCAGTGGCTCAATCAACTGCTCACCTTGTGGAGAATGGCGTCCCATTACAGTATAATGACATTCAGCTCTGCATTGTTACTTTCTGTTAATTATCTTTGATGTTCTACTTTTCTGTGAAATAGATAATTACTATGATTTATATAATGGTATATGGACACACTGATCTGTTTTGTAGTCAATGCCTACTATGTTCTGTTATATTGAAGCAAAGCAAGAATGTCATTGTCCTATCAGGGACACATGACAATAAACGCACTTGCTTTTCGCTATTTAAAACGTGAACTTCAAGTGGACATTAAGTAATATTGATTAAGTGACACTGCGTTACAAGTACTGCAACAAATAAGGATGTGGCAATGTCTATACATAAGTATCACTTTTGGGGAAGAGAAGACACAACATGCTGCAGTTACTCAGCGGGTCAGGCAGCATCAATACACCACCAGCCACCAAGATCCAGCAATTCCTGAGACTATGGTCATTCCTGGTGTCTTTAAACCAGCATCTGCAGTTCCCTTGTTTCTCAAAATCACTATCGGAAAATGGCTTATGGTGAGAGTTAGCATTCATATGATGCTCTAACTGCCATATGCCACTTCAGTCATGTCTGTAGGCAGTTCATAGTTTTTACCGAGGAATCAGAGAAGCAAGGCTACAGAGAGCTAGGCTGTTCCTCCCGGGCTAATTCCTCTACGATTGGAGGAAATATAAATTGGGAACCTGCCATTTTCAACTGGGAGGTAGACACAAAATGCTGGAGTAACTCGGTGGGCCAGGTATCTCTGAGATGCTGCCTGTCCTGCTGAGTTACTCCAGCATTTTGTGCCTACCTTCGATTTAAACCAGCATCTGCAGTTCTTTCTTGCATATTTTGATCTGGGAGGCAGGAGAAAGAAATAAATAGCGTAAGACAGCAATCTATAAGCATGTGTAGGAAGGAACTGTAGATACTGCTTGATACCAAAGATAGACACAAATTGCTGAAGTAACTCACCGGGTCAGATATCTCTGGAGAAAAAAGATGGATGACTTTTTGGGTCGGAATCCTTCTTCAGATAAGGACCTCTTTACCAATTGTAGCATTAGGTGAGGCAAGATAGCTGGTTGGTATTGATGGGCCCTGTAAAAGGTTTAGGAGGAAGAAACACGTGAACACAGAGGAATAAAATAATTTTATGTGATAGTTATTGACATTTTTATGCTTCTATGTATGTACACAAGTAACAAATGTTTCAACAATAGACAATATTTTATAAAAGGAAAAGGACCTGTGAAAATATGAATAACGGGGTAATAGTGCAGACATCAGGAACACGAGTGGGGGCCTCAAAGTCAAATCAGATTATTATTCAATGTAGGTGGGGAAACATATGTTACATGCTGCGACACGAATGAATATTAATCAAGATGAGCAAATTCTTTGTCTTTCTCCAGAATAATCTCCAGACAAGTAAAATATGATCACTTTAACATTATGTCTGAATCCATCCCTGCTGTCTCTTACGGTGCATCAGAAACTAGCCTGCAGTCTGCTGGGATATCCTCACTGTAAAAGCCTTTGATCGATAAGGACATGTTTCTATTCATTTTATGACAGTCTTCAAAACATTGCTGAGCTTCTATTCATTTCATTTGGTGTCTGAAGTATAAATTTTTTAGCAGGTTGTGTATCTCAGCTATTTTATTCATTTAAAAAAAAATTACAAAATTGACTGAGTCTGTTTTCACCTGAATAAGCAAAAAATACTCTATATTAAAAGATCACACAAAAGCTTTCCCGGTGCTTCGGTTTAATAAGAACAATAAATTGGACTGACCACAAGGTCACAGGTTTGTTTCCTAAGCTGTGCTGAGCTGTCTGATCAGCAGAGAGGCAGAGAGAAGATTGTCATTGCCCCAGTCTTCTGTGGGTCAGGGAAGAGACGATCGCCCTGGATTTCCATTCCCGCAAATGGAATTAGTCTGCCAACACTACTTACAATCAGATTGAAGTATCACCGTTTGGACAATGTTCTGAAGGATGGCCTGCCACTTGTAGAATTGAATCCCAGCGGGAACTGACATTGAGTGGAGCAAAGGGAAAGGACCTGGGAAAAAAACCACTGGTAATTGTGCAGCCACCATGAACATGAGGGGGGGGGGGGGGGGGGGGGGGGGGGGGGGGGGGGGGGGGGGGGCATCAAAGTCAAATCAAGATGATAATTCATTGTGGTAGGTGGGAAATAGATTAACAGTGCCATCGTTACAAATAAAAGGCAATTATTTGGTATCTAAGTCAGATTTGCTTATCGTTCTTAAGAATAACCTGCTTAAAGAAAATACTCATCATGAGGGAATGAGTTTCTTTGCAGAATTGTGGCTTACTGTAAGTCCAACCAATGCTCTTCCTCCCCTGAAGTTGCCAGTTTCATATTGGAGTGCATTTTCATGTATATCAGTCACTCTCCTTGTGGTAATTATGTCTAAACATTGACTGTCACCCTGTTATATGACCATTATGGCATCACAGCTTAGTTTCAGTGTGTACTTACTGGCATGCACCCTTCCAATTTGGCCACACTAGGAATCATATCGACGCACATTCCTTTTCAATCCCACAAATGCACCGGTTAATTTTGAAGTGCTGAGTTATAGCTAAGTAACTAAAGTATTCAGTCTCTCTGAAATGAAATTAGCCATCAGGGAAGCTTGAATAATAGGCTGTGGTATAAAGGGAAATAAATCCAAGGAGAATGTGGCATAAAACTCCTCAACTGGTGGAGCCAAAGGCTTTAGTGAAGTTGCAAAGACCATGCATAATGGTCAGTGTTGCTTCCTCTTGGAGTTATTGCAGTAGAGATCACATTCATGGAGCCTCCATCAACATAGAGCTCATGCTGTAACTGCTAGACACTGGGAAGAGGTGGTCGAGGAGGATCTGACTGGTGACATTCTGTGGCGTGGTCAGTAATGAGGTGCCACTGGAGATAATGCTGTCAGACTTGCTTCTTCAGGAAGGTCAGGATTGTGATCTATCTCAGATCTCCTGGTATTGTTTTTTCTTGCCCGATGTGGATAATGGAATTGTGCATTTTTGACTGAAGTTCAATGACTGTATGTTTTTTTTTATTGCCACGTGTACTAGGTACAGTGAAATACAATTTTTGTAGCTCACCATCTCAGCAGAAATACCAACTACTCTTGAAACCTTCTTGTTAGTTGATGCATGACATTTGTTATAGCTTATCCATCCATTGTGATGGCAGACTGGACCAGATAATTGCACCTTCAGTATTGCAAGGTCTAAATCTTGAAACTCCTCGCTCAACAAAACTCTCGGGGGAATGTTATTTGCAAATCTGGACTCTCTGTGATTTTTAGGGCTCAGCGATGGAGGATGCTGCCAGAATAACTCAAGTGTGTAACTATAGTGCCTTTTGAAGATGCTTCGCGAGGAAGCTAGTATACACAGGTGGTGGAAGCATTGAATGTTAAGATGCTGGTTGGAAAGCCAATGCTTTGACTTAGATGGGTTTGTGCCTATGGAATTGTACCGCACGGAAATAAGCCTTTCTTTCAAACAGGTTCGTGCCAACCATTGTTTCTTAGCTACACAAGTCTCACATTATTGTATTTAGTCTGTGGCTTTTTATACCTCGGAGTATCAAACTTGTCCAGGATGTTCCTTTAGTGTTTGTGCAAGAAGGTTGGGTATATTGCATCACATTCCTGGCCCAGGTGGCTCCTTGTCAGTGATGGAAAGTCATTGCGGACTCCAATTTTACTCTCTTGTCCCAACCACATAATTAACCACAAATTAATATTTTATCTAAGGTTACTTTATTGCAGCAAAGACATCTTGTATTTTAGTTTTACCTTCCTAAATATCACACTGACTTTTTCGCAACGAATCTTACCTAAGCAAATCCACCATTCAGCTCCTTAACATCTCACATTAATCAATCATATCACGAATAATTTATCAATCTGGGTTTGATTTATTCTTCAGGCGGTGAAGAGGATTCCACTCCATTCCTTTGTCTCCATCAGTGAGGACTCAGTGGGCTGAAGGGCCTGTTTCCATGCTATATCTCTAAACTAAACTAATCAGACTGGAGGGTGGCAAATGTTGTGCCTTTGAGACCTTTGTTTAGGCTTCAGATTCCTCTTTGCCCATACACAGATGGTGTCGAAGGCAAATGCAGCAATTATTGGATCTGTGCCCTGGAAGGTTTAAGCTGAGATGTGTACAAGCAGAACCTGGTGATCACAGCCAAGTACAGTACCCATAAATTACTGGTCAAACCTGCAGAGTCCCCAGGTAAAACTCTCACCACGGGAAAAAGTTTCCATCTAACTCAACAAATCAATTTTACAAATCTTAATTAGATCAGCTTTTCATTTTTTTGCGCATGAGGGAATAAAATCTTGCAATCAGTTCCTCTAATTTAATAATTTCAGCCGCAATGTAATTCGTGAAGATAGACACAAAGTGTTGGAGTAACTCAGCGGGTCAGGCAGCATCTCTGGAGAAAAGAGGTGAGAGACGTTTCGGGTCAGAAAATTGCTGCATTAAAGTTACAGACACGCGGAAATGCAGCTGCTGGAATCTTGGGCAAAACACAGTGTTCGGGTAACTCAGCGGGTCAGGCAGTATCGAACTGCGATGTTGTGGGTAGGGATCCTTCTTCAGATAGATTGTAAGGCCTGGGGAGGGGGGTTGGGGTGATAAGGGGAAAAGCGAGGTGGGGGCAAGAATGGTGAGATTAGTGACACATGGACACAAATTCGCAGCAACCTTCCCGACGTAGAAAGTTCAGAAGTGAACCCTAAAAATGAATTGTAAGCAGATCTTTATTTAACCCTTGTAAACCAGATCCCTAAAAAAAAAGCCATTACCTTTGCAATTCAATTTTGAAGATTAACATGGGGGGGTGGGGGGTGAGGGATAAGAAATAGATGAGGGGGCTCATGCAATAGATGAGGGGCAATCTTATAGAGGTTTAAAACATCATGAGAACACTGTCTCTTGCCCAGAGTAGGGGAATCGAGAACCAGAGGACATGTGTTTAAAGTGAAGGGGGAAGAATGAATACGAATCTGAGGGGTAACTTTTTCACACAAAGGGGGGCGGTGTATGGAATGCGTTGCCAGGGGAGGTAGTTGAGGCAGGAACTATTGCAACTTTTAAGAAACAATTAGACAGGTACACGGATCTGACAGGTTTGGGCCAAAGGCGGGCAAGTGGAACTAGTGCAGCTGGGACATGTTGGCCGGTGTGGGCAAGTTGGGCTGAAGGGCCTGTTGTATGGCTCTCTCTCTGATCATGATTCACGTTATATCAGCAATGGGGTGGATTTGTCTTAAAGCTTGTTCCCCCAATAAAAGTCGGTGTTACTCTTATGGTGCATACTTCTTTATTTGGTTCGTTCTGTGTGTGTGTGTCTATGTGTGTGTGTGTCTATGTGTGTGTGTGTGTGTGTGTGTGTGTGTGTGTGTGTCTATGTGTGTGTGTGTTGTGTGTGTGTGTGTGTGTGTGTGTGTGTGTGTGTGGTGTGTGTGTGTGTGTGTGTGTGTGTGTGTGTGTGTGTGTGTGTCTGTGTGTGTGTGTGTGTGTGTGTGTGTGTGTGTGTGTGTCTGTGTGTGTGTGTGTGTGTGTGTGTGTGTGTCTGTGTGTGTGTGTGTGTTGTGTGTGTGTGTCTGGTGTGTGTGTGTGTGTGTGTGTCTGTGTCTGTGTGTGTGTGTGTGTGTGTGTCTGTGTGTGTGTCTGTGTGTGTCTGTGTGTGTGTGTGGTCTGTGTGTGTGTGTGTCTGTGTGTGTGTGTGTGTGTGTGTGTGTGTGTGTGTGTCTGTGTGTGTGTGTGTCTGTGTGTGTGTGTGTGTGTGTGTGTGTGTGTGTGTGTGTCTGTGTGTGTGTGTGTGTGTGTGTGTCTGTGTGTGTGTTGTCTGTGTGTGTGTGTGTGTGTGTCTGTGTGTGTGCGTGTGTGTGTGTGGTGTGTGTGTGTGTGTGTGTGTGTGTGTGTCTCTGTGTGTGTGTGTGTGTCTGTGTCTGTGTGTGTGTGTGGCGGTACTTTGTGTTCACCCACCACACAGACAGCGGGTTGGAGCCGCATCTTGCCCGCGGCCGGGTCTCCATCTCAGCACTGCCTGCACACGTCCTGCGAAGGCACAACACACCTCTAGCTATAGGATCTTTGCAACACACAGCCCCGGGCTGCCGGCAGCGGAGAGCGGCTTGTTGCTTGGTGCCCCTCCCCCGGGCCGTGGGTGTCAGCCTTTCACACACAACTGGTGGCTGGGTCTCTGCTGCTGCTGCTGCTGCTGCAGCGCTGGGGAGGGGAGGGGAGGGGAGGGAGGAAAATAGCAGCGAGTGGACGGGAGAGGAGGGGGTGAGGTGGAGTGAGAGAGAGTGAGGAGGAGTGAGAGTGGAGGAGAGGAGGGGGTGAGAGTGGAGTGAGGGGAGGGGGTGGAGAGGAGAGGGGGTGAGAGTGGAGGAGAGGAGGGGGTGAGAGTGAGTGAGTGAGTGAGTGTGTGCCGCAGCGGGGCGGCGGTGGCACAGCCGCTGTCTCCAGGGTGTGAACACGGACTTGCTGCCAGCCTGAAGTCTCTGCCGCCTCAACCCTCCCTCCCTCCACAAGAGCCCAAGACCTGCCGGAGCGACCGCCCTGCCAACCCCGTGCAAGCGGAGCAACCATGTAAGAGCCGTCGCTGGCGCTTTTATTTATTTAGCCCGCTCGCCCTTCCCTTTGCAACAACACGGCGAGCTACCACGTCCCTGCTCGCCGTGCAACCGCGCTGGAGGGGAGGGGAGGGGAGGGGGTGCTTGGCTTGGCTTGGCATTGAACTCGCTGCTGCAGTCAGACCGGGCTGTGGCCGGGGCCCGGGGTTTGCAGAGCGGGCTGCAAGCAAGGCGGGGAGGGGGCGGCCACACACCGGCACAGTCTGCCTGCCAAGCCCAGGCCGCCGGCGGGTTACCCTCTGTCAGGCAGCGACGAGGGTGCACGGCCGCAGACCCAAACTTCTGCAGCGAGGCTGGGCTGAGGGTGGAGGGGACACGGGCAGAGCCGAGCCCCGGAGTCTCGGCTCAAAGCCGGGCTTGCAGAAGGGCTCGTCCCCTGGGAGTCTGGGCACGGAGCGGCGCTCAACAGGCGGCTGGAGCCGGGACAGGGCAGAGAGCAGGGAGTCAACACCCCTCCCCCGGCACTGCTCTGTCTCCCCCTCCCCTCTGCCACAACTCTCCCCCCCTTCCCCTCTTCTCTCCCCCCCTTCCCCTCTTCTCTCCCCCCCCCTTCCCCTCTTCTCTCCCCCCCCTTCCCCTCTTCTCTCCCCCCCCCCTTCTCTCTCTCCCCCTTCCCCTCTTCTCTCCCCCCCTTCCCCTCTTCTCTCCCCCCCCTTCCCCTCTTCTCTCCCCCCCTTCCCCTCTTCTCTCCCCCCCCCTTCCCCTCTTCTCTCCCCCCCCCTTCCTCTCTCCCCCCTTCCCCTCTCTCTTCCCCCCCCCCTTCCCCTCTTCTCTCCCCCCTTCCCTCTTCTCTCCCCCCCTTCCCCTCTTCTCTCCCCCCCCTTCCCCTCTTCTCTCCCCCCCCCCCCTTCTCTTTCTCTCCCCCCCCCCTCTCCCCCCTTCCCCTCTTCCTCCCCCCCCCTTCCCTCTTCCCCCGCCCCCCCCTTTCCCCTCTTCTCTCCCCCCCTTCCCCTCTTCTCTCCCCCCCCTTCCCTCTTCTCTCCCCCCCCCTTCCCCTCTTCCCCCCCCTCTCTTCTCTCCCCCTCCCCTCTTCTCCCCCCCCCTCCTCTTCTCTCCCCCCCCCCCTTCCCCTCTTCTCTCCCCCCCTCCCCCTCTCTCTCCCCCCTCTTCCCCTCTTCTCTCCCCCCTTCTCTTCCTCTCCCCCCCTTCCCCTCTTCTCTCCCCCCCTTCCCCTCTTCTCTCCCCCCCTTCCCCTCTTCTCTCCCCCCCTTCCCCTCTTTCTCTCCCCCCCTTCCCCTTTCTCTCCCCCCCCTCTTCTCTCCCCCCCTTCCCCCTCTTCTCTCCCCCCCTTTCCTCCCCCCTTCCCCTCTTCTCTCCCACCCTTCCCTTCTCTCCCCCCCTCTCCCACTACCCTTCTCCCTTCCCCACTACCCTTCTCCCTTCCTCCACACCGCTTCTTTTCCCTCTTGTCTCCCCAGCATCTTTGGTGGATATTACCCATTTTATTTTTGGATGGTTTAAAAAATTAACGTCCAGATTTCAGTAGAATATTATCTCTCCCAGATTACCGTTGGGAGTTTAATCCTAGAAGAAATTAATGTAATAAATTAAGTTATTTAGTATATACGTGCAAAACAACTTCATCAGTGTGTCTGCTAGACTCCAGCGAGTATAAAATGGCAATGAATTGCAATTTTATTAAGGCAATTTTATCCTCTCCTATACTGGTACAATCATTATGTGTATTTGCTACAACAAAATGTGTGAATTTTGACCTAGTAATTCTGACATCAGCATAATTGCATTCCAATGGAGAGCCGTGCAGTGAATTTGTTGCACTAAGTATCTTTCATTTGGCCTCGTCTTTGTCAAGGACTGAAGTGAAAAAAAACTTGTATTTTGAATGTACTTTAGGAAAGTAATTAAAACTTACTTAAGTTTGTCTTGGACAAAGTGGCCCTAATGATTCAGGAACTCTGGGGGCCATTTGTTAACCGATTTCTAACACAAAGGTAGGCATCGCTTCAGTAACCCATTGCCAGTTTCGTAAATAAAATGTAAGAGTTTGTTTAGTGTTGTCTCTGTTTTGCCACGCAAGGACTGAGAAAAAGATTCAAGAATGTTCTCAAATCCCTTGTTGGGGAAAAATACAACATTCTTGTAGACTACCTAAAATTCCTACCACTCAAAGTGCGGTCAGTGGTGCAGGTGGTAGAGTTGCTACCTCACAGTGCTAGAGACTAGAGTTTGATCCTGGCTTTCTGGGCTGTCTGTGTGGAGTTTGCACGTTCTTATGGGTGCTCCGATTTCCCTAGGATGTGCAGATTTGTAGGTTAATTGGCCTCAGTAAACTTGTCCTAAATATGTAGGGAGTGGATGGAAAAAGTGGGATAACATAGAACGCGTGTGAACTGGTGATCAATGAATGGTATGGATTTTGTGGGCTGAAGGGTCTGTTTCCATGCTGTATCTCAAAACTCAAAAGCGGAGAAGGAGTGTTCTGGTTGGCACAGAAAAACCTGAGCCCATGTGAGCATGAGGAAACCTCGCGTAAATACCGAAAGGGGGGCACTGGTTTACAGACGGCCCATCCCTGCATTCTGTGAGAAACCACCTCCCCAGTTCTGGGTTCCACGCTGGCCTCCTCAGCCACGACAGAACCCAGAGAAACAGAGTTAATCATCTTCAATCCTGAGCCAAAGATGAGGCGCCAACTGTTCTTGTGCTTCTGTCAATACTACTTCTGCTAATGTTTGCCTTACAGTGAACTAAATCGAAAGTTACTTCTGTGTAGCCAGAGTTATTATCTCTCTCTATACACTGATCACATTGTCCGGCCAGTGCTTTGACTTGAATTGTTTCATTATGGAAATGTTCTGCCAGGTCTTGGGAAGCCTAAGTCTTTCCCAGAATTTAATATATTTTTAGCTGATTTTTGGAAGACGTTTTGCAGTCAGCAGCCCTTGACTTGGAAAAGTTGCAACTTGGAAAAGTAATACCACATTAACCAGTAGATGTGATCTGGGACCCAACAGTAAGCCCAGGGCAACCCTAAACAGTTTGACACAAGAGTCAGGAGATGAGAATGGTTGGGTTGCTTCTCATGAACTGCTTCAACTTCACCCCTGTGAAATTCTGTGCCTCTGTTCCAATATTTAAAACATCTGTCACCTTGCTCACCAACTTTAATGTATGTGTGAGTTCATATTCTTAATGTGGTGCCAGGAATATAACGAATTCCAAGAGACTTGGAGAACTACTTAAACATAAGCACATTGTTTACGACAGCAGTGAGCATGTGCATACATCATCACTTTGATGCATTACTCATATCCTCGGTTCTCTACCTGACTTTCAAAAGAGTCCCAAATCTGACTTGTAGAATGTGAGGTGCAGTGACGTTTTTTGATATGGGCGGACAGGGTCCAGACATGATCTGTATCTGGTGACTTTGTGTTAAAGTGCTGGAGTATCTCAGCGGGTCAGGCAGCATCCCTGGAGAGCATGGATAGGTGACGCTGTGGGTCAGAACCCTTCTTAACTCAGCAGGTCAGACAGCTTCCCTGGAGAACATGGATCAGTGACGTTTCAGATCAGGAACCACCTTCGGTCTGAAGATGCGTGGCTAACTTGGATGTGCCAAACTCTCTTGCCTGCTTTGACACACAGTCTTGATACAAGGAACTGCAGATGCTGGTTTACAAAAAAGACACAATATGCTGGAGGAACGCAGGGGGTCAGGCTGAGAGTTACCTATCCATATTCTCCAGGGATGCTGCCTGACCTGCTGAGTTACTCCATCACTTTGTCTTTCTATGCAAACCAGCACCTGCAGTTCCTTGTTTCGAGACTTTGTGTCGAAGCAGGCATGAGAAGTTGGTATATCTGAGTTACCCATCCATAATTTGGGTGCATTTTGGATGCATCTTGAAGCCAGCTGTAAGCCCAGACGCGCACATCATCACAATGCTCATGTTTGTTTCCTTCAGTAATTAAATCAATCATCAAAATGTTTACATTACCCGTCTCTGATGTAATTTATTAATTCCCCGTCTCCCCTTACAATCTAAGCTCCCAACTAGCTTGTGAGGATTTTTTCAATTGATGGCCGCCTGTAATCTGGTCAGCATCACAGTTGGAGAAAACTAATGCAGGAAAATTAAAGATCAAGTGATTGTTAATTAAACATATCACGTAACTATTGTTTGAAATGTGTAATGTTATTCTGCAGTGTTCACTACCTGGGCTTTGTAGGTTAGATAAATCTGAAGTTATAGTCAAATGATATGCTATCCTTAGGGCAGTTTGCACTAAGTTTGTCAAAGAGCATTAAATATCTTCTGGTCTCTTGACATGTTTCATCAATATGCTGCGAGACGCGAGTAGACTTAATGTTTAAGACAAAACTAGGATGACTTGCTTGAATGCAAACGTCTTTAGTTTGAAATATGAAGTTGTGAGTCCATAGTTCTGATTGCTATTAATTGTCACAGAATTGTTGCTCTAAACTTCATACTGTTAGTAATACTGTCACCTGAATAATTAGTAGGTTGACATGCTCTGCAAGTTTAATTTGGAGTTTAAGTTTCAGCGTGTAATGATATTGAGGCACTTCACAAGTAGGTGGAGATGCAATACTGCTGAGGTAGACTTTATTTAGTAAGTTGGGCACATTCTGCGTTTTGTGTTTTTCATTACTATTATTAGCCAGTCTGAAGCAGTAATAATGTCACACATTTCATTCCATCTCACACATTATGCATCATCCAATTTGCGTGGCACAATTCTTATTTGCTGCCTGACGCTCCGATGATCTGGGTTCAATCCTGACCTTGGATGGTGCAAATGCAGAGTCTACATGTCCTTCTTGTGAACAAATTGGTTTCTTCTGGATACTGGAGGTTCCTCCCAAATCCCAAAGGGTCACGGATCCATTGGTCACTAAAATTCTCCTAGTATATAGCTAAGTGGTAGAATATGGGGGCGTATTGATGAGAATATGGGGAGAATGAACAGGGTTAGTGTAGGATCAGTGTAAATGGGTGCTTGATTGTCATGTGATTCTCAATGGCTGACGGGCCTGCTTTGTTGCTGTATGATCTTATGGTTAATCTGAAGCCGTTTCCCCAGTAATTCAGAATGGTATTGCCAAAGTGATGCAATGGAATTGGCAATCAACATTTTTTTTACAGATCATTTTACCACAACTTCTTCAGGATGTAATCTGTAATTTTACTAAGAGCCGTTAAGTTCTGTGTGGGCATGAGTTTTTAAAAGGAGTGGTTGGGTTGGTGGTTTATAGAGCGTGCAGTGTATTCCAGCCAGGCAGGTCTGTACAGGTGAAAAGGAAGCCCTTTGCATTGGAAACTGACCCTTGCAGCTCATCAGACAGAACAAGCGAAGGCACGACAAATGAAGGCTAATTGCGTAGTAATAGTCAAATCGTGCTTGGTGTTTATAAGTGTTATTTGACTCAAAAGCCCCGAGGCAAAAATGTAAAACTCTGGCACGGTCGTGCATCTCGATGCATTTTATTATCTTTCTTGTTCTTTTCCGTGCAGCGTGATACTTTCTGTTGGGAAGTTTTGAATGTGGAGGTGGGTGAATGGTGTAACAATGAGAGGAGTCATGGCGTTGTCTGGAGAATCAACAAGGACGTTTTCCATGCCACGAGATGCCGATGGCTTGTATCGTGAGGGCCTAAATGTATTCTCGGCATTTGGGCAGACTCTGCTGAATGTTTTTCTATTGGTACTTTGAAATGGATCAGAACGTTGCATTGTTTTTGGACTTGATTTATAACCTACCATGACTTGGCTAAATAAGTGTGCCATTGTCTGCTGTACAACAGCTGAATGTTCAAGTATTTTTCGAACACTTCATTGCTTTATGGGCTTGCTGCGAGTGTGCCAAAAACACAGCAATTTGTATATTTTAATAATGTCAGAGATAATTATAAAATTTGCTTTCCGTTGGGCGTAGGCTGAAAGGTGGTTTTGTCAGAGAATGGTGTGCCTTGTGCCCCGCTGCCAGAGTCGGATGCACCAGATGGATGATTTAAAATTTGGGATGCAAAAAGCTGTAGGTTGTTTTTTTTTTAAATAAAAGCTGTTACAGAGTGTTTTGATTTCTTTAGCAATAATTGAGCAAAATGCACCTTGTCAACCTGAACTAGGCAAAACTAATGGAGAAGTGTGTCTCAAAGTTTGTGTTTTTGGAATATTTCCATGTTTTGCTGCCAGGGAGTTACTACTTTAGTTAGTGTTAAAATGCAGAAAACACGGCAGTTTTGGGCACAGCAAGGTCCAACAAATAGCTGGGTGGGTGGGGAGTGGTGACATGCTGAAGCGCAATGAGTTGTGGCGCATGGAGTAGTGACGACTCTTGAGTATGAAACGTCTGTTTATGCACATCTGCTAATGTAGTTCCCATGTAGTATTGCCTGTCTGTGGCATTGAATTCCTCTGGCTAAAGAAATTTCTCCTCATCACCATTCCAAAAGTACATCCTTGTATTTTCAGACTGTGCCCTCTAGTCCTAGACTATCCCACTACTGGAAACATTCTCTCCACATCCACTCTATCTAGGCCTTTCATAATTCGGTAGGTTTCAATGAGACCCCCCTCATCACGAGAAGAGATTGTTAAGTGGGCAAAAATCAAAGATGTTTACAAAACCTTTTTAGCAACTGTATACCATCTCACTCATGGGAATCCGTGGGCCCTGACTGAACAAAATGGAGAAGGAACATGTACGATTGAACTGATAACCTTGTGCCTACAGATAAATGGGAAGGAATTGACTAAAGATAGACACAAAATGCTGGAGTAACTCAGTGGGACAGGCAGCATCTCTGGAGAAAAGGAGTGGGTGACGATTTGAGTCGAGACCCTTCTTCTGACTAACCACCATGTACCTCCTACCCCAACTGTGGTAGAGACTGCAGATGCCACATTGGAATCATCAGCAACCTCAGAACTGGAGTGGAAGGAAGCCATCCCGAGGGACTCCTTAAGAAGTTGTTTTAGTGCTTTTGGTTGGAAGAATAAATATCGGCTGCAAGCCAGGAAATGCCACTGTTTAAAATAATTCTGTAGGATGTTGTGGCAGAGGGCAGATTGGGCCTCAAGCCTCATACCAACGATAGGTGTGCTGTTCCCTCAGTATTGCACTGGAGATTTTGTGCTTGAGGGTTTAGAATGGAACTTAAACGTACCATTTCCGAGTTGGAGCCTAGAGTCCAGGTGTCAGAGGTTATGGGGAGAAGGCAGGAGAATGGGGTTAGGAGGGAGAGATAGATCAGCCATGATTGAATGGCGGAGTAGACTTGATTGGCCTAATTCTGCTCCTATCTCTTATGATCTTATCCCTGCGATACCCAAGATTTTAAAAGGAGACCTTTCCACAACTTCAATGCCTCCAGTTGGCATGTGGTGGGCCTTGTTGATTTATGTTTGCGTTGAATCTTAGTGATGTGTTCCACCATTAGATTTGTAAGCTTCCGGAGTTTAGGTGGGTGATGGTTGAAGGGATAATAAAGCAGCCTTTTGAATTACCTCCACTTTGTTTCCTTTCCTGACCTGTTCTTATTGATGGGCAATATAAGACTGTAGTCCTTGAATGTAGTGGAAAGCCACATTTTCCTTGGGTTCAATTCAAGTATTTCATTCATTGCTCTGTTTTAATCGAAGTTTACTCGCCAGTTGTTGTTGGATAACACCGTCCCTGTAAATTGTACCTTTGGGGGAAAAAAAGTGACTAAATATTCCAACTGGGTGTTTTGTTTTGACTGCTGCAAAGTGAACATTAGAACAAGCCTGGTCTTTGTGCAGATTCTTGTCTCAGCCAAGATCTCCGAACATTTCACTTGGGTTGAAGTATTGTGCACTCATTTGGGCTAAATGAAAGCATCCTTTTCCAACCTTTTCAGAAAAAATACACTTTTAGCTTTTGCTAGAACGGTGAATGAATGCACGATTCCACAGGAGAAAAAAAAAAACTGCTGCCAAGTGTCGAGGGACAATATTCAACATTTTCTGCACCTACTCCAAAGGTGTACAGGTTTGTAGGTCAATTGGCTTGCTGTAAATGTAAGATTGTTCCTAGTGTGTGTAGGTTTTGTTATTGCACAGGGATCGCTGGTCAGTGGGCCGAAGGGCCTGTTTCCGTGTTGTATCTCTAAGCTAAAAAAACCTAATAAATATATATCAAGACCATAATGTTGAATTGTTCTTGTGTTCCTAACCCAAGAAGGTTCCTAACCCAAAACATCACCTATCCACGTTTACCCAAGATGCAACCTGAGGTTACTCCAGCACTTTGTCTCTTTTGATGTTAATTTGTCCTTTGGTACAGGTTCGCTGTCAGCCGATTATCTTTTAAATGTTTTACAGTGGGATCAACTGCACATGAGAGCTGTAAATAACATTATCATTTTGATTTCTAATTTAAAATAATGGCATGCAAGGAGTGACCTAGATGATAACAAAATGTATTTGATTGTGTGGATGTTTTTGGTGGAGGATTGCTGAACCAGGGGCTTTAACCTTAAAACTGTAAGATCTGTGCTTTTTGAAAGACATTTTTTTGTTTTCTCAAGGCAAATATTGGCTGGATATAGAACTAGCTCCACACAAAAAAAACTTTCCTGGCTCAGATGGTTAACATTTTTAAAATTGAAATCGACTTGTTTTTTGTATGAAAATAGTGTTAATAAATATTGAATTGAGGCAGGTGAATGAATTTGATATGGATCAGCTATGATGTAATTAAATGATGGAATTTGCTTCAGGGTGAATGACCTTCTTGCATTGATATGTTCTTGTATCTCCCTGTGCTGAACCAGGTGGGGATTTATATTTTCATTACCTTAATTAATTTAAATCCTGCTTTTGATTTTTTTTCCCCCTCCAGTGTAGATATGTACTTCCTTGTGCCATTTCATGAGGTCTGCCTGCAGGTACTTAAGAGGACACTTTGCCCAACCTCATGATGAAGAAGGGTTTGTTGTAAATCAGCATTGGTAATCCCACTCGTAGAAGAAGAGTTTTAAAACAAAACAACTCCTTTAAACTCCGGGTACACAACCGTCGCCATTTGGGACTGAGAATATTTATTTGCTGAAGATAGACACAAAATGACGGATTATCTCAGAGTGACAGGCAGCATCTCTGGCGAGAAGGAATGGGTGACGTTTGGATCAGATGCAAAAGGTCACCCATTCCTTCTCTCCAGAGATGCTGCCTGTCCCGCTGAGTTACTCCAGCATTTTGTGTCTATCTTCAGTATAAACCAGCAGTTCCTACCTACACATAAATATTTATTTGCTGTTTTTGTTTTACCTATGGCAGAGATAAACTGTCCTCAAAATGTTCTTCTGCAATTTAAACTTCTCTGCAGTAACTACTTTTGTGCTGGGATTGTTGTGACACATTATTAAATGAAACGGGAGTACTTCAGAGAATTGACGATAACAACATGTACAGAATTGTAATCATTGCAGAATGTTTACTGGATGGTGATGAGTTCATCTTCACACTGGGACAGCAATTTGGCAGTCTACAATAAACGGCATTATCTTAGCATAAAATTGGCTATATCTGCAAGCAAATACATGCTTGTGGGTAAATCTAAATGTGAGTGCATGTTCATCAAATGTGTTTTTAAATATGAATGTGCAATTACCGTATCATCACCTCCTTGAAGAAACGCCAGTTGAGAGAATTATCCACATGTTACAACATCCATTTCAGTGACTCTTGAGGCTATGGACATTTTTTTTTACGGGTTCTCTGGGAAAAGGTGGAAAACCAAACAAGAATGCATGTCACTTGCAGACGGTATAGAGGGAACTGCAAAAATATAGGTTTGTAAAATCATCCCTTTTAAAGGTGAAGGGGGGAAAAGATTTAATAGGAATTTGAAGGGTACTTCTTCACACAAAGGGTGGTGGGTGCATGGAACGAGCTGCCGGAGGAGGAAGTTGAAGCAGGGACTATTGAAACGTTTAGGAAACAATTAGGCAGGTACATGATGGGGCAGGTTTAGATAGATATGGGACAAACGTAGGCAGGTGGGACTGGTGTAGGTGGGGGCATGTTGTTCGGTGTGGGCAAGTTGGGTCGAAGGTCCTGTTTCCACGCTACGTGACTATGACTAAAGTGGAATATGTTTATTTTTGTACTAGAGCCTTGCATCTGGCCATTTTTCCTCCTATTAATTTACGTTTTTTTAAAACATTTCATTAGCAGGTAGACAGAACGTATATTACACTGAGTTCCTCCAGCATTTTATGTCTTGCTCTGATTCCAGCATCTGCAGTTCCTCCAGTATATTGCACCTCGATGCCTTTCATGTGCCGCTGAATTGTAGGGGTGGGGAGCGGGGTGGGAGTGTTGAGGGAGGAAAGGGCTGTGCTTGTTGCATTTCAGATTTGATTGTGATGTAAAGTTACAAATCCCATGCCAGTAGTTTTCCACGGATACAATGAAAAGAGGTTCTGACTGGGTCGGTGAAGATTCTACACTTTACTGGTGATCAGTCACAGAAACAAAGTTGTTGAAATTATGTTTATCATTGCTAATTGGGGTTGCCATTTCTAACGGTTTCCTTGAATGGCAAGCAATCACGCCCTAAATGCTTTTGAAGTTCATTCACAAAGTAATGAAGAGTGTCGTTCCACCTCGGGAACAAGGCTACGCTGGACATGGCAGTGTGCACGGAAGCTCAAGCTGTGCCATTTTTGCGTCACAAATCTCTGCTCAAATGCAGCATTCTTGTTGACTTTGTCCTTAACTTTCTTCATTTTGTTGTTCAATCTCATTGCTGGAGGTCATCTCTCACATCAGATTGCTTCCCCTTGCTGTAGGTGGCTGTAGTTAGCTCCTTGCTGTAAGACTGTAAAACAAAAGACTTGTTAGAAAGTGAATTCCCTACCTGATGTCAACAATCTGCTCCTTAGATAGGCATAAAAAGCTGGAGTAACTCAGCAGGTCAGACAACTTCTCTGGAGAAAGGGAACAGGTGACGTTTTTGGGTTGAGACCCTTCTTGCTAGCCTTGAGAGCAAGATTGTTCTGACCCACCTTGATCAGATTATCGATCTCCCTCCTGGCAGTCTGACTCGTCATTAACCGTTATTCGTTCAACTATGATGATTTTTGTCGGCGAATTTAAAGATGGAATTGGAGTGGTTTCTGGCTACACCATCAAGGGTATGGAGAGAGTAGAACAGGGGACTGAGCACACAACCCTTCGCTGATAGTTGTGGAGGAAGAAATGTTTATGTCGATTCATACTGATTGAGACTGCCGCTGGGGAAGTCGAGGATCCAATTGTAAGCTCTTGCAACAGTGAATTCATATTTCAGAAATATTATTACTCCAAATGGAAATTGGGTCCAAACATCTCATAATAAGCTGGGGCAGCTTCTACCCAGCTGTAATCAGGCAGCTGAACCATCCATCCTATCACCAACTAGAGAGTGGTGCTGACCTCCCATCTATTTCTTTGGACTATCTTTAATCAGACTTTATCTTGCACTGCACGCTATTCCCTTTATCCTGTATCCGTACACTGTGGATGGGGAGATTGTAATCATTGCAATCTCTGCTGACTGGATAGCACGCAACAGAACAGCGTTCCACTGTACTCGTTGTACTCACTGTACACATGACAAATGAACTTAACAAAACAATGAAACGAGGGTGTCTTTATTATGTAGGTTGCCCAATATGGGACGTAATGACAACACTGCCAAGACGTATGTTGTGTGATAAATTCTTGTCTCAATGCTCGGTTTGTGACAACCATTAGCATCCTTGGAGGAAGAGGTGGGCGAGTTGTTGAAGTGCCCTTTTGCCAATGACGGTGCTTTAATAGTGCGTTCTTTCCACGCACTATTAAAGCATGGAATAATCTCCACCAAACCACGGTTGCCCAGCCAGATGCAACTAAATTTAAAGTGGCACTTTCTTCCCAATAACCCTCTCTGGCTAAACCCTCCCTTCACCACCTCCAGTTTAAATTCCAGTTGGAATATTTTTGGAGGACCAAGAACCAAGACGGGGTAATGCTGTAATCTACATGGACGGGCATTATGATCAGAGTGCCATTTAATAATTCTGCCACCTTTCGCAGTCAGTAGAAAAAGGCTGTTTGACCCTCTCTTTCTCAGTTGAGAGCAATTTACATTCTATGAGTCACTGGACTGCTGTGTTTTGTCTTGGAGCTTACACTCTCAGAGAGAACAAAACATGGTGCCTCTTGCATGCGGGCTGAGTTCTGTATACTTCTGTATTCTTGCTAATCAGAGATTGGGGGTATGGCAATACCCTCCTGGACTGCTTGTAAGGAGAAGTATTTAATTTTGCACACGTGACAACGAAATCACCATTGAAACGGTGACATTCATGTTTGTTATGGGTAGCTGTGTCTTCAGTGAGCAAGATGCAAAGCTAATTCCCTCCACAATCTCGCGTGCACTTTAAACGTGCTGTTAAAAAGCAGCTCTACTGTCCACACGTTTTTAGTTATATCCTGATATCTCCTTGAAAGGTTTGTTAGTCACTGGTATGAAACACTTAGGCCATTTCATAATCGTAATCTTGTCATCCAGCTTGTCATGTCTGACTGGCTTGAGAGCTCCAAGTTGTTTTAATCCCTTCATCCCCTGGTGCTCCCTGCCACCACTTTCTTCCTCTAAAATGCTCTGTTAGACTCATTTGATCCGTCAAATAGAAAAGGCATTCCTTCCCCAAGAGATTGCCTCTGTCAATCTTCATATGCTCGTTAAATTTGGGAATGATTTGGATGTGTCTCGGATGGATTCCAACGACAGCAGAATTCATTAGTTCCCAGCCTTTTGCTCAATAGGCTCAATTTTAGGAGTATATATAAACTTTCATACCAGAAATCTTTTAAAACCCAGTATATTTGTCTTTTTGAATGTCAATTATGTTTTTTTAAGTATCATTGATTGGATGGAATTACATTGAGGTTGTATGATAGTGGTGTGATACCAATCCAGATATATATATTTGACCTTGTTTAGGTCACTAGTACTACTGTCTACTACTGTCATGTGTACAGAGGTACAGTGAAAAGCGTTGTCTTGCATGTTATCCATTCAGGTCGGATAATACAATACATAAATACAATCAAGCCCAAAGCAGTACAATAGGCAGGGTGAACTTCAAGGAATGGAGTGCAGAATATAGTTCTCTGCACTTTATCACAACAGTTCCAGAGACAAAGTTCAATGTCTACAATGAGGTAGAGATAATTGGGGGTGGGTGGAGAAACTGTCCTAATGTGAAATGAGGTTTGTGTCCGTCTGAAGAAGGTTCTCGACCTGAAACGTCACCAATTCCTTTTCTCCAAAGATGCTGCCTGTCCCGCTGAGCTAAGCAGCATTTTGTGTCTATCTTCGGTATAAATCAGCATCTGCAGTTCCTTCATACACACTTTGTGTCATTGCAATTTTGTGTCTCGATATTTTCGCTAGAGCGATGCCTTCAATTTTCTCTCCATATCCTGAATTAAAGGCGCTTGTCACCCAAGTGGTGAATAAATCACTTTCCATGCAGGGAAACTGCTTTTCCTGACACTTCTGCCTCCATGTATTTGCTGAAGTGCTTTGGAAATGCAAGCTTTGATGTTCAGTGCAAGTTTTTTTTTTGGTAATGTTTTGAAAACCCCTGAACCTCATCAACAGATTTTACAGTGGGAGCATGTGAGGGAACCACAACTGCGTGACTAAATTGCATAACTGCGTAGATAATTGTCATGTGATTGCAAAAATACATGTCACTGTTGGACAGGTATGGAGGATCATGTGATATGCAATAGTTTGCTGTTAAAGACACATTTCTTACAGTTTTTCTTGACGATGTATTTCCTACTGTCCCGCTGAGTTGCTCCAGCTTTTTGTGTTTATTTCCTACTGATGCTGATGTAACTTGACTCTTTGATATTGTGGACAGATGGGTAACTGAGAATGAATGAATGAATGAATGAATACTTCATTGTCACGTGTGACAAGTTACAGTGAAATTCTGTGCTTGCATACCCAAGGTATGCAAATAGTCGCTACATAAGGGCGCTGACAAAGTATACACAGTATCCGCGGCAGGTCCCCATTGTCCATTGTTCTCCCTCTTCCTCACGCTGGTCCCCCCACGCTGGGTCCTCCTTTGTTCTCTCCTCTGGCAGCGGCGTCCTCACTACATTTCCGTCAGTCAGTGCCCCACATCGACCTCCACACCGGCCTCTCCACAATCGCTGCTGGGTCCTCTCTGTGGCGCTGACCCAGGCACCATCATCCACGTGCTCCGTCGACTCGAGGCTTGCAGGCTCCTACCTCGGAAGCGGACTCCGTTGACTTCCCCAGCCGCGGAATCCGACTCGTGGGGGCTCTGACATCGGCCGCGGGTTCCGACCCGCGGGGGCCGGCAAGCGTCTGCCACAGCGGCTCGCCGGGAAGTGAAATTTTTACTTCTGCTTCACTTTTTTATGTTCGCATGACAGATACCGAGGGTTCCTTATTTCTGATTATAATGACTAAATAAAAAATTCATGCATCCTTTTTATGTTGCTGCATTGGACAAGGCATGTTGCCTTGTTTATAGGCAAGACTGTGGGTTACATGCCTCCAACTGTAAATTATAATTTTGAGTAAATACAATGGAATGTAAAATGCTTTGCCGTGATTTAGTGAATTGTCTCTACTTATTTATTTTTCTCTGTTCTCTAGCATTTGCTCTATTCTTTCATCTTCAAATGTCTCGCGTGAGTGCTAGGGTAGATTCCTCGGTCACAATAAGGCAGTTTCTCCAGGTTCCCAGTACAACAATCATATTTATACGGTTCTATCACCGATTTTCCGGCAACTGGTTGTCCCGCACCTTCCTCCGCTCCCCTGCTCTGGACTTCGCCCCCGTAACTTTGGCGGGTGAGGTGACTACTACTTCAGTGTATTGTCTGTGGCGTAATTGTAAATACCTACTTTACTTAAGGAAAAAGTATTCTTTATCTGCCACTACATATTTGGCAAAGGGCAGCTGGGAATGGGAGATTTTTCTTCACAATGGTCAAGGTTTAATGCAATTTGAACCAAGCCAACCAATTGATTAGGTGGGACTTTATTTTCAGATGTGTAAACCATTTTAATCTGGATGCTTGTCTTTTCAGAAACGTGTATTAAAATAAATTTGTTTCCAATTTCCTAAACGGAAAATATTGTGGAGTTAAGAGTGTCTTGTATACTGGCAAAGGAACAGTGGACATCTTTCTTGCTGCAGCTTTACAGGCCCATAAATGTAAAACACATAAATAGATAAACAATAATCAATAATTTAATAAATTGGTAATACTAGGATACCAGCATCTCTGGAGAGAAGGAATGAGTGACGGTCCTTCTCACCAGAGATGCTGCCTGTCCCGCTGAGTTACTCCAGCTTTTTGTGTCTATCTTCAGTTTAAACCAGCATCTGCAGGTCCTTCCTACATACTAGGATACCAGATCATAATAGTGCAAACCAACTTGCATAGTGCAGCCAGTGTAGGTAGAATATGTTTATTTTCTAAATGATCATTCTTCTGTTGAACGAACATAGAAACATAGAAACATAGAACATAGAAAATAGTGCAGGAGGAGGCCATCGGCCCTTCGAGCCAGCACCGCCATTCATTGTGATCATGGCTGATCGTCCGCTATCAATAACCCGTGCCTGCCTTCTCCTCATATCCCTTGACTCCACTAGCCCAAGAGCTCTATCCAACTCTCTCTTAAATCCATCCAGTGATTTGGTCTCCACTGCCCTCTGTGGCAGGGAATTCCATAAATTCACAACTCTCTGGGTAAAAAAAGTTTTTTTTCTCAGCTCAGTCTTAAATGGCCTCCCCTTTATTCTAAGAATGTGGCCCCTGGTTCTGGACTCGCCCAACATTGGGAACATTTTTCCTGCATCTTGCTTGTCCAGTCCTTTCCATTCTGTGCTTTTTGTTTAAAGCAAAACTGCGAGAGGCAGCTTTATTAACGCCAAAAGCAAACACTTTGTTGTGTAGCAGGGTAGACGCAAAAGGCTGGAGTAACTCTGCGGGACAGGCAGCATCTCTGGAGAGAAGGAATGGATGACGTTTCATGTCTACTTTGTTGTGTAGTGTGCTTGCTTTGCTGCTCGGAAGAATGTTTTTAATAAATCTCGTGTTATGTCCAAATAATGGGATGCAGCATTGCAATGTTATTGGCGCATCTAAACATAAACATAAATGAGCCTGATGCAAATGTAAATATGCTTTCTCATGTTTTTATATATTTATTTCTGTCTTACTTTTGCCTCTCCTGTGCTTGATAATGCCTCAATGCTTTCACAGAACCCACCCAACCAAGTTCTTCTTTTTGAACTTCTCTCCAAATTGGTTCCTACATGCAGTTAATCATTATCTGTTGGCTGAATAAAGGAGAATAAATTAAATTGCTATCAAGAAAACGAGTAAGAGTTAATCGTGCAAGTCATAATGGCTAATGGATTCTCTAAATGTTCTTTCTAAATACCTGCAAAAATAATTGAGCCACTTAGTTTCTAATTGTTTATTGTGCTTGTGTCGTCAGCTCACAGTATTTAATGAAGGTGATGCTTAAAAGTACTAAATAAAAACAGAAAATGATACAGATACATTGTGGGAGAGGCAGCTTCTGTGACAGTAGAGTTAATACTTCCCATTCAATGACCAATGGTACGTCAATTCAGTGACCGCTCATCTGGTAAATGCTGCTTCATCTGCTGAGTATCTCGAGCATTTTTTTTTAACTTCAGATTTCCAACATTGGGCAGCACAGTAGAGCTGCTGCCTCACAGCGCCAGAAACCCAGGTTCAATCCTGACCTCGGATGCTATCTGTGTGGAGTTTGCGCATTCTCCCTGTGACCACGTGGGTTCCCACCGGGCGCTCCGGTTTCCTCCCACATCCCAAAGACATGCAGGTTTGTAGGTCAATTGGCCCCTCAATAAATTGCCCCTTGTGCATTGGGAGTGAATACAAAAGTGGGATAACATTGAACTAGTTTGAACAGGCGGTGGTTGGCATGGGCTCAGTGGGACGAAAGGCCTGTTTCTACCGTATATCTTTCAATCCATCAAGAAGGGGTTTAGAACCAAATGGGTGCAGAGTTTGATGAGAGATGTTGAGTTCCGAGTGTCCATATGTATGTTAGTATTAATTCCTTAAGGTTTGTTAAGCGGTTTTAAAATTCTGAAAAGAGGCTTTTATTTTGCCGCTTGCTTTGATTTTTATTTTTAACTGTCACTCCCACAGAATTTCCCAGACCATTCCATTTGTCCATTGACGATTTATTTTTGGCATTGAGCTGCTGTCTCTGCTAATCAGTTGTGAGCTCTTAGTGTGCTGTTCAAATTAGTAAGAGAGGGTATTAGGGAAGTAAAATAAATCGGTCAGCATTTCTTCCATGATCTTAATGTCTGAAGGTAATAGGATTAGTTTAGACACGTGCTGTATGCTGTATTTCTAGAATTGTTGGTCTATTCATATCATTTGAAGGTTTGCAGTATGTTTAGCTCAAATGAAGAACCATGCCTCTGTAGCTTACAACATAACGGTCTTGGGTAGCGACTGCATAAACATTGAATTCTCCAACTTTAAGTAAGACTCCCATAGATCATGGAGTGATACAGCGTGGAAACAGGCCCTTCGGCCCAACTGGCTAACGTCCCAGCTACACTAGTCCCACCTACTTGCGTTTGGTCCATATCTCTCCAAACATGTCTGATCCATGTAATTGTAATCCACGTAATCCCCCTCCCCCTTTTTTTGTCTGTGTCCTTCCCATGTTCCCTATAGATCTGCCTTTTTAGTTCCATTATTCACAATGATACATTTTCACCGTTGTAATTCGGTTTTAGAAAGGTCAACATTGAACTGGAGAAAGACTTGTGCTAGTCTCAGGCACCCTGAAGTCCTTTACAGCTGATGAGTTTTCAACTGTGGTCACTTTTGTGAGGTAAAGAATTGTGTTTTTTTTCTGTCTCATCCACTTTAAGAGCGGCACAGCACAAGAGACCCGGGTTAGATCCTGACCTCGGGTTAGATGAGCAAGTGGGATAACCTGGAACTCGTAAACGGGTGATGGATAGTCAGTGTGGACTCAGTGGGCCAAAGAGCTTTTTTTCCATGCTGTACCTCTAAAAGTAAAACTAAAATACTAAAATGAGACTGCCAGCTTATGTACAGCAAGCTGTCACAATAATAATATGGAGATAATTGATCTCCGTTGAAGGATAAATATCAGGTAGGCTACTGAGGGGAAATCTTCTCAAGTGGTCCTAGGAATCTTTTCACCATATGACAAGCGGTTACTGCTCTTCCCTGACACCACATTCAGAACAGTTGTCTTTGAATAAGACGCTGAATCAAAGTTCAGAAGATCTTGGGGCCTCCCCTCAATATTGCACTGAAGTGCCAAAGCTGATTATTAGCTCACATCTCTGCAGTGGACTATTTAAAAATATTTCTTGCTTTTTCATTTCCATTTATGGGATGATTGAATGTTAATCATGGTGCACGTTGCTGCCTTCTGCATTTTACCTCCCATGCTCCGAATCAAAACCTGAGATGTTTTTAATGTTTGAACAGTCAAATGTGCAGCCTTGAGTGAATGTCGTACTAATGCATGTATAGGTCCTCTCCAGTTTACGAACACCTTATTCTGAACAACCCATACATACAAATGGGCATTTGGGTGACTGGCGGGATTGGTTTGCTGATTGTTGTGAGGTTGCAGGCAATTGTTCTTGACCCCAGCTCTCATTCTGCTGCATCTAACCCCTCTTTTAAAACCATCAATGGCAGAGTGGACTTGATGGGCCGAATGGTCTACTTCTACTCCTATCACTTATGAACTTATGATCAATAGCACCCAACACTTGTAACCACAAAAAGGTGTGCAGGCATCTTTCAAAGATGCGCAGGTTTGCAGATTAATTGGCTTCTGTAAATTGTCTCGTAGTGTGCGGGGATCGCTGGTCAGTATGGACTCAGTGGCCAAAGGGCCTGCTTGCACGCTGTATCAATAAACTAAACTAAACTGGGACATCATCTCACCAATAAGCTTAATTAACAGAAAACTTATAAAAATAACACAGCTGATCATCACTTCCATCACCCTGAGTATCTGTGGACAGGGAGAATGAGATGAACAACCCAGTAACAAGCCAAAAGGAATAGGATTACTCACAAGTCTTAAGATCACATCATCATTTTGGACACAACTACTATTTAGTCTGTGCTTTTATTTGCTCTAGTCAAAGTTAATATTTAATTTTAAAGCTGATCTTTCCAAATTAAAAACCACAGCACACTAGCCTTTTGTTGAAAGTTCGGCAGAGCTGTGAAAAATCGGAAATAAAAACAGAAAATGCTGGGAATAGTCAACAGGCTGGGGAGCTTTGGAGAAAAGAACAGCGGAACATTTAAGGTTGATGTTTGAAGTCCGCCCAGGTGAATGTTCAGTGGGGCTGTGCTACTTCGCATTACATGACGGGACATGGAGAAAGATCCTCCCAAGATGGTGCCAGGCCCAGGTGTCTCTGGGGCCCAAACGTAGATCTGCTATCATTCATTACAATCGCTCCACACTTTTAAATCTTTATTTCTGCGCCAGCATTTCTACCTCATAGGAGAAAATCAAACTCCCTTTAATCGTATTTTACTAGACTTTATCTTGCACTATACCTTTATCCTGTATCTGTACTTGATACTTGATACCTTTATCCTGTATCTGTACACAGTAATCATTTATAATCTTTTCACTGACTGGACAGCACGCTTTGCATTGTACCTCTGCACATGTGACAATAATAAACTAGACTAAAATAGGAGCAGAAGAAGACCATTCAGTTTATCAGTTAGTTTATTGTCACGTGTACTGGGGTACAGTGAAAAGCTTTTGCTTCATTCAACCCTAAACCTACTAATTACATGATAGATTGTTCACGTTCAAGGTCCTATTCCTGCCTTCTCCCCATATTCCCCAATATCTTTAACATTAAGAAATATATCTACCACATCCTTGGTCTATTTAATGATGCAGCCTCCACTGCCTCTGCTCAATGTGACACAAACTGCACATGGAGAACGCAATGTTCTTTTCCCCTGAACCCTTCAGTTTTTCTAATTGTTCTGTTAAAGAGCCAGTGGTAATCCACTCATTGATGTAACCTGCAATAACATCGAAGGGGAGATGAAGAACGACTGACTTTTTTTGTGCCAGAGTTATCATCTGGAACGGATCGTCTGATAGCGTGGGGGAAGCAGACTCACAAATAATCCAAAAGATATCAGATAAGTAGTTGAAAGGGAATAAATAATTACATTTATGCGAAAAGAACAGAGGCCAAAAGGAATGAGAGCTTCCTTTAATCCATGCAGCAACATGAAGAGATAATGAAGGTCTTCGTCCTTTCCACTAAGATTTAATGGTACAAGTCTTAACACGTTCTGGTGTTAAAAGTGGCTCTCGTATGATGAACAAAATCCCTGCACCTTCTCACATTGCCCTGTTCTTGAGTGTCTATACTGAAACATCACTGTTTTCATCCAGAGGATTGTGAATCTGTGGAATTCTCTGCCACAGAAGTCAGTGGAGGCCAATGCACTGGATGTTTTCAAGAGAGAGTTAGAATTAGCTCTTGGGGCTAAAGGTATCAAGGGGGGGAAAAGCAGGAACGGGGTACTGATTTTAGATGATCAGCCATGATCATATTGAATGGTGGTGCTGGCTCAAAGGGCCAAATGTACAGGTACTCCTGTACCTATTTTTCTATGTTCTATCATGACACTGCAACTATTATTTGGTGTCAGAATTGAATTGCATGGGCAGCTCTTTGAAGTGTTCGTTGAAATTGAACATAAAATAATGATGAATGCTGATAGTTTTGCTGCTATTTTCATTGCCGAATCCAGGTGCGTGTACATCGACAGTAGGTATGAATGCAGAAAATTGCCGAGAGACTGTCCAACTGGACAATCGGCAATAAAGGACACCATTCCCCTCCCTTTGGTCTGTTATAACGTGTGTTTACTGCACTGTGAAATGCTTGAGGCTGGCAGGCTGGCAGACATTTCCAGTGCAGCTGAGGTTGACAGGATGCAGAGCGGATGAGTGCCTTGTTATACCTGTACTGGACAGCACTATGTTTCTTCACATAAACATTGCCTCAAGAGTCAAGAGGGTTTAATTATGTGTGCAGAAAACAGAACAATAACGTTCTTACTTGCAGCAGTGCAACAGGCCTGTATAAACAGTATCGTAGATGGCATCAACAAAAAATACAACAAATTAAAAAAATGTAATATTATTGCAATATAAGCCCACAGACCATAGTGCGACCAAGGCAGTTTGTAGTTCATAGTTTAGATGGTATTTGTAGCGTTCAAGATCATGGTTGTGGGAAAGAAGCTGGGCTTGAACCTGGAAGTCACGATTTTCAGACTCAAGGTTCAAGGTTCACATTTATTTGTCAAATGCTCCAATTAAAGTACAGTGAAATGAGTTACCGTGCAGCCATACGTGTATCTTCTTCCCGATGGCAGGTGTGAAATGCAGGTTCTGCTGTGTTTTTATTTAAGGCCCTATTCAACATCCAAACCCTTGGTCCACCCCAGGCCCCCCAGCTTCATGCCATTTCAGCAGATCCTAAAAAAACAGACTTTAAAAAGTCTTACAAGCTTTCCTCTGAATGATTGCAGCATATCCGTGAGCCATGTTGCCAAAAGAATCTTCCTAGAGTCATAGTCTTCCAGACCATTTAGCCCAACTTGCCCACACCGTCTAACGTGTCCCGTCTATATTAGTCCCACCAGCCTGGATATGACCCATATCCCTCTAAACATGTCCTATGCATGTACCTGTCCAAATGTTTCTTAAACATTGTGATAGTACTTGCCTCAACTACTATTTAAAAGGAGCAGTTATAATAAAAAGACCTTTTGAAGGCTGAACTAATTTAAAATGGTTTACTATATTACCCAAGTTTTTTAATTGGGGGTTCTGCTTGTCTCTTCAAGATCCACACTTCCCATTGTTGCATGATCAGCCGGAAATATGGTTAGGTGTGAAGTTGGAGTTGTGGCTTCATGCTCTCACTGGGAAATGATCAGTCTGGCGATTCTTTGCCGAAGGCACCGTTGCTGGGCCTTTCCATTAGAGAGGTGTTTTTGTGAGGCTATCTCTTGAGAATACAATTAATTAAACTGAGGGGCTCCCATCTTCTGATAAAGCAGTTTGCGTGCCACGAAGCATCCAGGAAGTTGAATAATATCTCCTTGAATTATCTGACTATAAGAGCAAACTTGAATAAAGGTGGAATACACTTCAGCACATGTTGAATTGTCAGCAATAAAATGAAAGTCTTCTTCAAAGTTGTCCCTAAGTGGCTTAGTTCACACTGTTAAGAATCCCATGTGCACATGTTGTTATTTTTTATTATTGGCCGATCTACTTACTCCATTAAGATATAAATACCATTCAACCATCAGGTGTGGCTCCAAACTGTTGTCTGGCCATTTCCCCTTTGATGTGCGACTGAAATGTGTTGATGTTAAATCTTTCAATGTAAATACAGTGCAGAAGACTAAAGTGATTGACCAAAAATGGGAATGTACAATTTAAAATACTGAAAATTCGCCGATTTCAGTCGCCGAAAAAAATCGCAAAAAGGGACAGGCCCTTAACTCAGAGGGTCAGGCAGCATCTCTGAAGAACATGGATAGTCGACATTTTGGGGGCGGGACCCTTCTTCAGACACTTTGTGTCTTTTTTTTTGTAGAGTTACTCCAGCACTTTGTGCCTTTTTTTTGTAGAGTTACTCTAGGATTTTGTGTCTTTTTTTGTAAACCAGCATCTGCAGTTCTTTGGTAGATACAAAATGCTGAAGTAACTCAGCTGGACAGGCAGCATCTCTGGAGAGAAGGAATGGGTTTTGGGTGGGGTCGGAAGAAGGGTCTCGACCCGAAACCTCACCAGAGATACTCCCTGTCCCGCTGAGTAACGCCAGCATTTGGTGTCTACCTTCGATTTAAACCAGCATCTGTAGTTCTTTCTTACAGATCTGCAGTTCTTTGATTTTTCTTTTGACAACTCGGCACTCTTGACTCTCTTGATGTTTCCTTTGAGAAACCCATAAGATCAGGTGGTGTTAGCGTAACAGAGTGACTTGGTTTAGGGTTCCGTGTGTAATCATTGAGCTTTGTACATTAAGGTAAATGATTGTGCAGAGGCTCTTTCACCCGTGTAGTAAGCCCTTTGAAGTGGCTCTAATGTACAGAATGTGAAGCCATCGTGCTTTTGTGTTGCTCTGTTCAGCACTTGTTCACCCCATAGCTGTCCGTCACTGATGACAAAACCTTCACTGCCGCAGTTTCCCAGCAGCACGACTCTTTTGAGTTCAGTGGCTGTGTGCAGTGGGGGTCGATAAGTTTGTTACTCATACAATTGTTCAGGAATGTGGCTTGTTTAAGCTAGCAGATCCATTTGAAGAGTGATGGAGTAAAGGCTTCACTGGCATTGCTGATTGCTTGCACAGACGAGTGCTATTGAGATCACATCTTTAAGAATCGTGCAGGTATGTTTTCAGTTTTGAGCTGGCATCAGTGGGAAGCAATTTCCCAAGAGCCGACTGCGTTGAGGGAAGGTCTCTGATTTTACCGATATGGGCAATTTAAAAAAATAATAATAATAATGCCAGGAAGTTGTGGTATTGAGATTGGAATGCAAAGGGGAAGTGACAAAGAGTTTGTAAGCGTATCCTTTCATTTTCGCCATTGCTAAGCCTGGGCTCCAAGCTAACATTATGGCTATTGAACATTACGGCAAATAAAATCTATCTGTATTGGATTCCACCAGGGTGAAATCAGTTCCATGAATGATCACTCACTGGTTGACACCAGATAAATGATGATGCATTCTACTTACCAGGCTGTGGATCTGAACGCTATTGAACCGCTTTGTCTCATAGAGTCATACAGGAAACCGGCCCAACTTGCCCACACTGGCCAACTTGTCCCAACTACTCTAGGATTACACCTGCACTTGGCCCATGCCTCTCTAAACCTGTCCAATCCCTGTACTTAAACGTTGCTATAGTCCGTACGTCAAGTGCCTCCTCCAGCAGCTCGTTCCATACACTCTCCACCCTTTGTGTGAAAAAGTGACCCCATGGATCCCATTTCGGTACGTATGACAATTCTCGGAGGCCAATTAACCTACAAACTTTGGGATGTGGGGGGAAACCCATGCGGTCACGGGGAGAACGTGAAAACTCCACACAGACAGCGCCAAAGGTCAGGATCCTCTAGTGCAGTGAGGCAGTAGCTCTACCAACAGAAAAAAAAGACACAAACTGCCAACCATCTGTCTATCCTTCAACCCCCCCCCCACCTCTTGCCAGGTTTGTCCTGCCCTTCCCCTCTTTCAACGTTGCATGCGCAGATTGGTCTCTAGTCATAAGGTCATAAGGAATAGGGGTAGAATTAGGCCATTCGGTCCATCAAGTCTACTCTGTCATTCAATCATGGCTAATCTATCTCTCCCTCCTAACCCTATTCTCCTGCCATCTCCCCATAACCTTTGACACCCGTACTAATCAAGACCCAGTGGCCCTCAGTGACCTAGCCGTACTCTTTTTGTACTGCATATCCACATTCTTGCTATTGAGGGAGTGCAGCGTAGTTCATGAGGTTAATTCCCGGGATGGCGGGACTGGTGTTGAAAGAATGGAGCGACTAGGCTTGTATACTCTGGAATTTAGGATGAGAGGGGATCTTATAGAAACATATAAGATTATTAAGGGATTGTACTAAAGGCAGGAAACGTGTTCCTGATGTTGGGGGAGTCCAGAACCAAGGGCCACAGTTGAAGAATAAGGGGAAGGCCATTTAGAACGGAGATGAGGAAAAACGTTTTCACCCACAGAGTTTGGGGTGGGAAATTGCAACTTTCCTGTTTCGGCGACTGCAATCAACCCGGCGTGCACAATCAAATAGAACAATTTGTCCTACAACTTTAGGCTGTGCACGGCACACGCAAGAAGAAGACCCACAGAGTTGTGAATCTGTGGAATTCTCTGCCTCAAAAAGCTGTGGAGGACAATTCTATGGATGCTTTCAAGAGAGTTAAATAGAGCTCTTAAAGATAGCGGAGTCAAGGGAAATGGTAAGAAGGCAGGAACGGTGTACTGATTGTGGATGATCAGCCATGATCACAATGAATGGCGGTGCTGGCTCGAAGGGCCGAATGGCCTACTCCTGTGTCTATTGTCTATCCCAGCTGTTTGATGGGGTGATGCCAGGACGAGGGAACATGTCCTTCCATGGAGAATAAATAATGAGTGCGGTTTAGACTTCTGCAATTATTGGTGTCCGAACATGTCGAGTGGCTAAGAGTTATGGGTTTGCATAACATTCACTCCCGTAACCTCTTTCATCATAAAGTCTAGCTCTAGTTGTACTGAATCCAAGTATTTCTCAAGTTCTGAACATTGAAGGAAGGTGTTGAGATTCATTTCGCAGGAAAGGTGCAACTGTGATTAATACTAAATTGTGGTGTGTTACTGGAGTTATTTAAATGATGACTAAGACTAATGGTGATTAGACTCCTAGTTCCTGTAAAATTATTTTAAGGACTGCGGTTTCCTCCCACATCCCAAAGACGTACATGTTTGTCGGTTAATTGGCTTGGTAAAATTGTAAATTGTCCCTAATGTGTGTAGGATAGTGTTAATGTACATAGATCGTTGGTCGGCGCAGACTCAGTGGGCCGAAGGGCCTGTTTCGGTTCTAAATCACTAAAAAAAAAAAAAAAAAAAGTTGGACTTTTGTTGTAGGAATGTGTAGAGAGGGTGCAGTTACTGTTGGTAAACTCATGTTATAGTTTGCATTAAGGCTCAGACAAGTAGCTTGTCAATGGGTCAGTGGCAGGTTTGAGAGTGGAAGTCTTGAAGGGGGCAAAAGAGATGAGAAGGAAACTGCATCAAGTTTAACACAGGAGGATCACACTAATCAAAGGGAGATGTGGAATGTGGTCTTGTCCCAAAAAGTTACCTATCCAAGTTCTCCATAGATGCTGCCTGACCTGCAGAGTTACTCCAGCAATTTGTGCCCTTTAGTAAATGAGGGATTGTTTAAATGGTGTTGCTGGGGGGGGGGGGGGGGGGGGGGGGGGGGGGGGGGTGAAAGCCGCAGTCAATACTTGATGTAGAAACAAGGAACTGCAGGTTGTGGTTTACAAAACAAAACACAAAGTGCTGGAGTAAATCCGCAGGTCAGGAAGCATCTCTGCAGAACGTGAGGGACGGCACAGTAGAGCTGCTGTCTCACAGTGACCCGGGTTCAATCCTGATCTCTGATGCTGTTTGTGAGGAATTTGCATGTTCTCCCTGAAACCGAGGGTGGGTTTCCTCCTGCTCCAGTTTCCTCCCACATACCAAAGGCTGATTGACTGTAAATTGCCCCCCCGTCTAATACCATTCCTCTCCGCTTTCCCCGCCCGTCTGCTGGTTCCTGATTTCAGTACAATATTCTAACTCTCCTGTGGTTACTATTGTGTTGGCTTCAGCCACATTGTCAGACACGGCACTTCGGATTGTGTGTGTGAGAGAGAGGGGTGCGTGCGTGCATGTTGTCCCTGGTTCTGTAAAACTGGCCAGCAGCCACCATCACCAGCTATTACCCTATTCATAAAGCCAAGGATCCCACGGGCTTTTAAACAGCTTCCTCAGCTTGTCTGTTACCACCTTGAAAGGTGCTTGTAAATGGTCCCTTGCCCTCAGTTCTTCAGTAGAGAGCAACACAGTGGGCAGCTGGTAGACCTGCTGCCTCTCAGCGACCTGGGTTTGATCCTGACCTCCAGTGCTGTCTGTGTGGAGTTTGCACGTTCTCCTCCGGGTTCTTCGATTTCATCCCACATCCCAAAGGCGTGTAGGTTAACTGGCCTCTAAATTGTCTCTGGTGTATAGAGAATGGATATGAAAGTGGAATAACATAAAACTAGCGTGAAAGGGTGATCGATTGTCAGCGTGGACTCCAGGCTGTGTCTTGCAATTCAATTCTTATTCCAGCTTTAAAAATAGATCACTGAGCTTGTAAGTCAACAGACTGAGGGCACGTCTGGTAATGCAGCATTTTTGGCTAGCCTACTGTGGTTAGACACAAAATGCTGGAGTAACTCAGCAGGTCAGGCTGCACCTCTGGGTTCAAACATCTCTTCAGTCTGAAGAAGGGTTCTGACCCAAAACGTCGTCTAATCCTATCTCCAGAGATGCTGCCTGACCTGCTGAGTTGCTCAAGCATTTTGTGTCTATCTTTGTAAATAAACCAGCATCTGCAGTTCCTTCCTACGCGGTTAGCCTTCTGTGCTGTAGTGTTGGCCACTCCTGGAAGAGGCTGAGTACTGAGCCCAGGGTGAGGACGCCACCATATTAACCTAAGACAGACACAAAATGCTGGAGCAGCTCAGTGGGTCAGGTAGCATCTCTGGAGAAAAGGAATAGGTGACGTTTCGGGTCAACATCTTCAGACATCTTAACCCAGTTTCCACCAAGCTCCGTGATGCCCTGTTGTCCCAGCGAGGAGGAGCTGCAGTCTCGTGGTGCAGGCTCTGTAGCAGGGGATGGGAGGTGGGTTTGCACAAGAAAAGGAAGTGTATGAAATCACCAGGATCTGATCCCTCCTCCAGACTGTCTCCCATTGCAAGCCGAGCTGACGACACAGAAGAATGTGCTTCCTTTTCCTTCCCAGGCTTGACGTTGGTCAGGCTAATGACTGCTTCCCCGACAGTGGATTTTTGTTTTGCCTTCAGATTCAAAGTTGGGGGATTTTGCCAGAACTCGGCAGTTCATGAAACCTATTGTTGTATCTTATTCAGGGCTAATTCCCACTCGAGAAGCAACATTCACATTGTTTTTTGCTGAAAGGAAAATAATCCCCAACTTCGAGCTAAAATTAAGCCACGGAAGGTTTTTCTGCTAAAATTAAGCCACGGAAGGTTTTTTGTGAAATGATTCATTATCTCTCTTTGGGATCTTGTGTTTCCTTTCTTCTGATTATGATACTGTAGAAGAAACAAAGCAAACCTCAGTCTGCTTCTGCCCAGATAATAAATGGACAACTCTGTCCATCTTTGGTACACATCCCCATTTAGAAGCACCTTCTTAGGCTTCCATGGGTGTCTCCAGGATGTTATTCCCTGTATGGAGGACGCCTGTGCGTGACTTTGTTTAACGTGGGGAGACTGGTGCACAGACAGTCACCCCACAGTCCTTGACAGATCTGGGTCAGGATCCAGTGGCATGGAGTCCAAGACGACCAGAGACCCTTTTCTGCTGCAGCCTTCATCCGCCTTCCCAGCCGTTGTGACGCTCCACTGAGGTCAGCCGTCATCCTCCACCTGTTCCGCTGTTGTGGTCTTGGTTGGGGCTCTGGCGCAGAAAGTGCTGTAAGGCAGCAACTCTACCGCTGCGCTGTTTATTGGGCCCTTTCTTTCACAGGGGCTATTATTCACTAAGCAGGTCTGCCATGGATTGCGAATCCAGTTTTACTACATGTTCTTCCGGTGTTTTCATTATAAACAAAGGACCTGACTTAAAAGCTGAGATGGGCTTTGCCGTTTGTTTATTTTTCATCAATGAACTGGTAGCACTGTGCCGCATGTGGGTCACAGATTGCGGTTAGATTATTATCAATGATAAGCTTCTGTCATTGGCTCTGCAAGCACTGGTCTAGGAAGTTCCCTTGTGGTTCGCATTGGCATAAGGTTCTGCGAGTAGGTTGCCAGCATCCGAACGCCCCACAAACCTCATCAATTCAAGAATCTTTAAACTGCTGATCTTATAGTTTGAAATTGGAGAGTTTTTGCTGCTGAATCCACCTCCCTTCTCCAAAAAAGTAGACTCTCTCAAAAAGACTGTGATGGATGTAAAAGATTTTAACCAAATGATTTGCAAGTAAGACACCCTAGAGAACAATTTGAAGAAGGGTCTTGACCCGAAACGTCACCTATTCCTTTTTTCAAGAGATGCTGTCTGAGCCGCTGAGATACTCCAGCTTTTTGAGTCTATCTTCGGTTTAAACCAGCATTTGCCGTTCCTTCCAGCAGATTTTCCAATCAGTTTCTGCACTGTTTGAAAATCATTTGGATTCAGGAATTGTACTTGGGTACCACAGGTGCAGTAAAGCATCTGGTAGCCTCCAGGAATCTGAAGTGTGTGAATAAAAGCTGATGAACATTTATCTTCTTGACCTACAAAAAGACACATAGTGAGTACAGTGTGAAGATTGGACTATTCTCTTTTGAAAGATTAGCCCGTTATGCCCTTACCTGGTAAGGTGCCAAATGAGGCAACTCAACCTTCAGGCATGTTGGTCATTGGTATTATTAGTTGGCGGAAACAGGAACAACACAAAAGGCTCCTCCCTATTCCGTCAAATTTTAAACTTGGAGCCACTGACTGCCTGGGTGGATAGTTATGCACTTTCTGGTCCTTATTCTTTTAAAATCTGGTGGAGTGCTCTGTTTATTTTCCTTTCTGTGTTGATGCAGTTCTCATGTTATCTGACCTGGTAAAGTCATTGGTGTGGAAGATTATGTGTGTAATTTTAGACTCAGCAGAGTGTTAGGACTTGACACTGCCTCATGCACAGCATAATGTGAAGTCTCTTTCATTTTTGTTTCTTCAAAGAAGGAAACACAAACTATTTAGTTTCAATACCTACAACTGAATTACTTTTAGCAAACCTTTATTTCTATAAAGTTGATTGGGGATTGCTCTACCTTTTTTGTTCTTAACATCTTTGCTTCCTGTGAACTTTTGAAAGTTGTACTCCACTTAACGCTGTCATATCTGATCAGCGTGGAACTCAGACTTTGCAGTATCAATGGATCGTTGTGGTTAGGCCTGTAATACTATTTAACCCTTTTTTTGGTATAATGTAGTGAAAGCCTAGACCAAGAATTTTTTTTTTTTTCATAAACAACTGGAGCCCTTGTTCTATAACGTGCGACTAAGCAAACCCAGTACCTTATCCTGCATAGCAACTGTGGTTTGATGTTTAGTTTAGAGATACGGCTCGGAAACAGGCCCTTCAGCGCAGAGTCCGGGTCAACCAGCGATCCCGTACGCTAGCACTATCCTACACACTCGGGCTAATGTTACCATTTTTACCGGAGCCAATTAACCTACAAGCCTGTGTGTCTTCGGAGCGTGGGAGGAAGCCGGAGCACCCGAGGAAAACCCGCGCAGGTCACGGGGGGAACGTACAAACACCGTACAGACAGCACCCGTAGTCAGGATCGAACCCTGGTCTCTGGCGCCGTGAGGCAGCAACTCTACCCTGCGCCACCGTGCCGCCCCTGTAAAGTTGCGGCATTTTAAAGTGTCTTGGATTCCAAGGGAAGGCTCAAACTGTGTACAACGTGTTCTGACCATCTAGTGTCGTATTTGGTATTGACAATTGTATTTGGTGTTGACTCTGAGTCATAGAGTCTTACGACGTGGAAACAGGCCCTTCGGCCCAATTTACCCAGGCTGACCAACATGCCCCATCTACACTAATCCCACCTGCCAGCATTTGGCCCATAACCCGCTAAACCTATCTTATCGACATACCTGACAAAATGTCCCTTAAACGTTATGATAGTATGTTGATGCCCCTTTGGTTTATATTGCACTGTAGCCTGTGCGTGGTCGTGTCTCGTGGGAACAACAAGGAATTTTAAATGGTGAAGGCTGCAGATTCTTAGTGTTGTTGTCTGATGCTAGGTCGGCATGGTGGCATACGGTAAATTTGCTGCCTCACAGCGCCATAGACCCGGGTTCGATCCTGACTACGGGTGCTGTCTGTACGGAGTTTGTATGATCTCCCTGTGACCGTGTGGGTTTTCCCCGGATGCTCCAGTTTCTTCCCACACTCCAAATATGTACAGGTTTGTAGGTTATTTGGCTTCAGTAAACATTGTAGATTGTCCTTGGTGTGTAGTGTGGGCTGGTGTAACGGTGTGCGCTGGCCGGCGTGGAATCGGTAGGCCGAAGGGACTGTTTCTGCGCTGTATCTCTAAACTAAACTAAGCTAAAGCCAAGATTCTGCTTGCTCCAATGAACATAAAAGAAATGAAGGATTGGGGACCAATAGTGTAGGCTAAGCAAGCCATTTACTTTGCATGTGGGAGGTCGTGTTTTGTCAAGAATTATATCTAAATCTGTTAATGCAGTGTTTTGTTTTAACATTTTTGTGTACTGCGCTGTGAAAGTGGGGAGTAGAGAGTTCATCTCGCTGTTTGTTATTGTCAAATGTTGCTCACATGGCAGAAATTGGATTCTTCCCCAAAAAGGATATTCTGAGGAACAATTTCTGTGTGTCCACTTCCTGCCGATAATGACTCACGGGCGACCACTCCCCAAGTTGCAGCTGTGTGTGTGTGTGGTAACCTGGAAAATCAACATTAAATCTGAAGCTGGATTGTTGTGGAGGCCAGGCCAATGGCCATTTTTAAGGCAGAGATAGATAGATTCTTGATTAGTATGGGAGAAGACATGGGGTTGAGGGGGGGGTGGGGGGGGGGGGGGGGGGGAAAGCTCAGCCATGATTGAATGGCAGAGACTTGATGGGCCCAGCAGTCTGATTCTGCTCCTATTACTTACGAACTGCTGTGAAAAATCATGTGCAATTGAGGGGGCATTAAAGATGGCGGATACTGAGTGGCGAGGTTGTGAGAATTGCTTCATAACTTTAACTTTTTCGACATAAAGATAATGCTCTAGATTGATCAAAATCCTCCTGACAAGTATCACAGATGATTTTGACACTATCATTAATCATTTAGTATCACACAAAATTGGGTTCTTCCCCAATTTAGAGAATTTAAAGAACAAGGGGTCACAGTCTAAGGATAAGGGGGAATTCCTTTAGGACCGAGATGAGGAAAACATTTTTCACACAGAGTGGTGAGTCTGTGGAATTCTCTGCCACAGAAGGTAGTTGAGGCCAGTTCATTGGCTATATTTAAGAGGGAGTTAATGTGGCCCTTGTGGCTAAAGGGATCAGGGGGTATGGAGAGAAGGCAGGTACAGGATACCGAGTTGGATGATCAGCTGTGATCATATTGAATGGCGGTGCAGGCTCGAAGGGCCGAATGGCCTACTCCTGCACCTATTTTCTATGTTTCTATGTTTCTAAAATACAATGCTGCGAGTTTCAATGAAATGGTTTTCACTGTTTTAAGTAAAGTTCACCAGAATTTTTTGATTTGTACTATAAATGAATTGTAAAATCTTATCACTTTGCTGTTTGCAAGGGAACTTTGGTCTTGTACCAGTGACCTGAAATGTCACCTACGCCTTTTCTCCAGAAAAACTGCCTGACCCGCTGAGTTGTTCCAGCGTTTTGTGTCTATCTTTGAGTAAATTGCAGATGCTGGTTTTCAAAAGAGGACACAAAGTGCTGGAGTAACTCAGCGGGTCAGGCAGCATCTCGAGAACATGGATCAGTGACGGTTTCGAGTCCGGACGGGACTATTCTTCTGCCTTCATTTGTTTTCCTTTAGTTCCAGATTACTCTAACATATCTTTTTAATTTGGTGGGAATCCTGATGACTCGGTATTACTGAGTCAGTAACTCCTGTTTGTTGCAGTGCGTCAAAAGTATTTAAATGCCTTTATCAGACTTGGTAATGATTCCAGCAAACACTGGTTTAAGATGACTCGGTTAAAGTGAGTCAGATCGAATTTTGAGATGCTGGACTAACAAGAACTTTATGATCTCGGGTGGCATGGTGGCTCAGCAGTACAGCGCCAGACACCCGGGTTCGATCCTGACTACGGGTGCTTGTTTGTACCTTCTCCGCGTGGCCTGTGTGAGTTTTCTTCGGGATCTCCGGTTTCCTCGCACGCTCCAAAGACGTACAGATTTGTAGGTTAGTTGTCTTGGTATAATTGTAAATTGTCCCTAGTGTGTGTTGGATAGTGTTAGTGTGTGAGGATCACTGGTCGGTGCGGACTGGATGGGCCGCAAGGCCTGTTTCTGCGCTGTATCTCTAACTTAACGAGTTGGGGGGGGGGGGGGGGAGGTGTTGGTTTACTGGTGGATGACTTTCTTTGTACATCAATGTGTTATGTGGTTGCTAGGGTGATGATAATGATGACAAGTGAAAATAAGAGGCCTGTAATTAATACCATGACCTAATGAGCCCTGAAAAGTCCTTTAACTTTATGATAATACAAATGAGTAATGGGTGGCAATTGCCCTTGGAGGTTCTGAGACTATAATTGGATTAGATTTATCTTCCTTCATTCCTGTCTCCTTTCACATTCCCCTCATCGTTCTTTTGTCTTTGGCTGATCGCACTATCTTTTGAGCTTCAGAATCTTTCAGTGTTTCGCAGCAGAAACCGTCCCGAGCAATATGTAGGAGCTTTACTTAAATAACCTCTGAGCCAACCCTTAGATGAGGCGGTGTAGACTCTTGTTCTGTGCCCGTGGCTGTTTTACACAATAAAACAATGTTTTGGTCATGATTCTCGGGAGCAGCAGGAAATGCATGATGTCAGTGCTTAGTGTGGGAAGGATCCCAAATGCTTCAAGACGGGAGTTTCATTCCTGTTTCTGAGTGGTCGGGCTACAAGCTGGAGTTTCACAATGTTGATTTAGACACAAAAGCCGTTCGCTTGGCTGCCTGTGCGGAAGAGAAGGTAAATGTTGCTTCCATTGAGATTTGTGCACCGCATTATCAGCCGACTTTAAAACGGCACAGTGGGTAAATATAGCTCCTAATCTTTTTGATTTGATGCTGATGAAAGGTAAAAGTCTGATTGTGTAGGAAGGAACTGCAGATGCTGGTTTAAACTGAAGATAGACACAAAAAGCTGGAGTAACTCAGCAGGTTGGACATACAGCATCTCTGGAGAGAAGGAATGGGTGACTTTTGGGGTTGAGAGAAGGGTCTCGACCCGAAACGTCACCATTTCCTTTTCTCCAGCGATGCTGTCTGACCCGCTGAGTTCCTCCAGCTTTTTGTGTCTGTCTAAAAGTATAATTGGTTGGCTAGATTAAGCTGAGGGGTTGTTTCTGATGTGTTTGACATACCAAGTTGTTTGGGTCCAGTATACTCGACTGGACTGGCTACTCTCTTGCAACTTGCCCATTCTCCTGGCCCAGGCCTTCTCAAATTATTTTCTTATCTGCGATAAACATTGCCTCCTGTGCCATTAACTTAACAAGTACCATAATCCTTCTGTGAAGCCAAATAAGGCTTTCACACTCACTGAAACTGTGAGCTTGGAAATGGTCTGCCATTTTAATCGGTTGTAAATTATTTGTGGGGGGGGGGGGGTGAAACACCATTATTTTATATTGAAAGATTTAGATTGATAAATCACCTTATTGCTAGAAGAAAAATCTTTGAGACACACTACCCCTCTGCTCCTGCAGCTTTGAAGCACACACTCTGTTAAGATGCAGACCAAATGCAAGAACTTTTGCTTCCTTTAACCAGCTGTTGCTCATCCAAGAGTGGAAATTAATACTTTGTGGGCGGTTGTTTTGTATAATTTCAGTTTCCAAATAATCGTTTAAAAAAAATATATATATATATCTGTTCTTTCCTCCCTTTTATCTTTGGGGACCTGCCCCGAATGTGTAGATCACCCTGCATTGAACTTCAGTAAAATTAATGGGGATTATTTATGTGTGGATTTTGCCTGGAAGTGTCAGGAAGCTGTTCGTGATCGGACCCTTTTGGTTCAGTTTAGATTATTGTCACGTGTACCAAGGTAGAGTGCAAAGCTTTTGTTCTGTGCTAACCAGTCAGCAGAAAGACAAAACATGATTCCAATCGATCCATTTACACTTTATCGATACATGATAAGGGAATAACGTTTAGACCTTACAGCTGAGGTCAGGTGTGTTCTAGTTGATGATAAACACACAGAGCTGGAGTAACTCAGTGGGTCAGACAGCACCTCTGCAGAAAAGGACTAGGTGACGTTTCGGGTGGAGACCCTTCTTCAGACTGACAGTCAGGGGAGTGGGAAACGAGAGAGAGAGAGAGAGAGAGAGAGAGAGAGAGATAGAAGATACATAGAATAAATCAATGAAACGCATGCAGAAAGCAACGATGATCAAGGAAAGGTGGAGCCCACAATGGGGGCTCCGGTTGATGTTACACAAGCGTTTGTCTCTGAGGCCATTGGCCAGTAAGCAGAAGCAAGTGCCTCAAGCATTTTCCTTTTTATTATTGTCCTGCAAAATGCAACATCCCTTCTGAAAACTCTTTGTAAACCGGGATTTAAACTCGCCTGCACAACTCGAGGTACTGCATGGATAGGCTCATCTAGTTGTGTACGAATGAACGCATTGTCCCCCTTTGCCCTCCCATCATTAATGTTTCATGTGTCATCTGTCCTTGCTGATGAAAAGCTCATGATATTCATTGAAACCAGTGATCTGTAGTTGATCACAATTATGATCACTCGGTTGAGAGCTTGTTGCTCGGTTTCTGGATTTGGTCTGTTCATAAGGAGGGAATGTGCAATAATTAGCCTCCTCACTCAACATCTTTTAATGTTCTATGAAGAGCAGGTAAGGCTAAAATGAAGCCAATCAAGCTGCCGGAGGAGGTAGTTGGACAGGGACAATCGCAACGTTTAAGAAACATTTAGACAGGCACATGGATACGGATAGGTTTAGAGGGATATGGACCAAATGCAGGCAGGTGGGACGCGTGTGGATGGGGCGTGTTGGGCCGAAGGGCTAGTTTCTAAGCTGTATGAATCTAAGACTTGCGCTCAGTCTACCAAGGTCTGCTAGATCTCTCGGTTGTTAACTATTTTGACTCCCCTTCCCATTCTCACACTGACCTTTCTGTCCTGGGCCACCGTCATTGCTGGAGTGAGGCCACAAGCAAAGTGGAGGAACAACACCTCATATTCTGCTTGGATAGTTGACAACTTAGTGGTATGAACATTAAACTCTTCAATTTTAGGTAGCTAACCTACAAACAATCCACCTCCTTCTCCCTCCCTTCCCCTCCTGCTCTCTTCCTTTTGCCCCACCCGGACTCACCAATTCTACTTTACCTCCCTCCTTCCACCTATGCTTCCACTGGCTTCATAATCCACACTACTATCCTTATCTCACACATTTTGTCTTTTCATCTCTGGGCTTTATCCAACCATCTTCCTCACAAAACCTCAACTCGGCTGTATCCACCTATCACTCGTCAGGTTTTGTCCTGCCCCTCCTCTCTTCCAGCTTTCTTCCCCCTTCCTCAATGATAATCAGTCTGAAGAAGGGTCCCGATCCAAAGTGTCACCTGTCCAAGTTCTCCAGAGATGCTGCCTGACCTGCTGAGGTACTCCAGCACCTTGTTATTTATTGTTTGCTAACCAGCATCTGCAGTTCCTTGTATCTGGAAAACACTGTAGTTAATTGCTGCATAGTTTTCTGATGGCTCTGTGTATGATGAGCATGTTCATTTTGTGACTCGGGATAGTTTCATGAGATCCAGCCACTGTCAGTAATTGGGCTGTGGGAGGACTACGCAAAGTAACATGTACAACATTACCACAGTTTAGGCAAGGCTTCACCACCAACTGTTTGGATCAATGAGGACATTTATTGTGTAAAAGAGAGAAATCAATGTATGTAATGGAGATGCCAAAATCTAATTTTAGTGCCCAGTTCATTTCACAAAGGATAATTCCTCAAGGGAGAACTAGATAATCGTGGGCTGCATGCCAGTGAATCGAGTCTCAGTGCTGCATTTTGCATTATAGAGTGAACTAGGAAAGACGGGCACAAACTCTAGAGAACATGGATATGTGACATAAACAATAGACAATAGGTGCAGGAGTAGGCCATTTGGCCCTTCGAGCCAGCACCGCCATTCAATGTGATCATGGCTGATCATCCCCAATCAGTACCCTGTTCCTGCCTTCTCCCCATATCCCCAGACTCCACTATCTTTAAGAGCCCTATCTAGCTCTCTCTTGAAAGTATCCAGAGAACCGGCCTCCACCACCCTCTGAGGCAGAGAATTCCACAGACTCGCCACTCTCTGTGAGACAAAGTGTTTCCTTGTCTCCGTTCTAAAGAGCTGTATAGGATTGTGTGGAGAATAGAAAGGGTGAATGGACAGAGTGATTTGCCCAAGGAAGGTATAATCAAGACCAAAGGATATAGATTTAAGGTCGGAGGGGGAAGATATAATAGGAATCCGAGGTTCGACTTTTTCGCTCAGAGGGCGGTATGAATATGGAATGAGCTACCACAGGCAATATGTGAGGAAGGTAATACTCCTTTAATATTCATTTAAAAGATACTTGGACAGCAAGGATAGGAAAGCTTTGGAGGGATATGGGCATAGAATGGGAAATTGGGACTAAGTAGGATGGGGCATCTTGGTTGGAGCAGACAAAATGTAGAAACAAGGAACTACAGATGCTGGTTTATGCCAATGATAGACACATCTTTCGTTTATACCAAATAGTCTGAAGAAGTGTCCCAACCCGAAACGCCACCCGTCATTTTTCTCCAGAGATGCTGCCTGACCTGCTGAGTTACTCCAGCACTTTGTGTCCATCTTGGTTGGGGTCGGCGAGTTGGGCCGAAGGGCCTGTTTCTGTGTTCTACTACTCTATTGCGATTTTGGTGAATTTCCTTTTATTCTGATTCTTGCCAACCCTCTGACTGATTTTACATCCATCTCCTCTGGTTTTGAATGAATGCTTTATGGGGGAAGGTTTCCTGTTTTACACCCTATCTGCGCCCCTTTAAATTCTGAATTCCTCTATTACGCTCCCCGCTCAGTCTCCTCCAATCCAAAGATAACAATACCTGAATCTGAAGAACGGTCTCGACCCAAAACGTCACCCATTCCTTCTCTCCAGAGATGCTGCCTGTCCTGCTGAGTTACTCCGGCTTTTTGTGTCTATCTTTGATAAAAATAGCAAGCCTCTCTTCGTAACAAACATTTAATCCTGGCCACATCCAGTTCCTCTCCAATGCGTTTGTGTTCTTCCTATTGTGCAATGACCAGAACTACACACAGTGCTCCAGCTGCAACTTAACTAAAGTCTTTGCTAAAGAGACCATCAGCAGTTTGTGTTTTGCTTCCATTTTGTCGCCATGTACATCAACTTCAGTAATGGGCAGTGGTGCAGTTAGTTCATCCGTTTTCTGAAATGTCTTAAAACAAGTCATGTCCCTTTTAGAGAGCTGGGTAGTTTCTTTGTGGTGTTTTCATGGATGCAATAGCCAATTTTGATAAAACACACTTTTAGCTAACATTGATAAAAAGTTCTCAAGGGGTGGCACGGTGGCGCAGCGGGAGAGTTACTGCCTTAAAGCCCCGTCCCACTGTACGAGTTCATTCAAGTGCTCTCCCGAGTTTAAAAAAAAATCAGACTCATGGAAAACGTGTAATGAACGTAGCAGGTACGTCGGAGCTCGGGGACATCTCTTAGCGGCTCGTAACGCTAACGGCAGGTACTTGGGAACCACGGTAAGCTCGGGAAGACTCATGAAGATTTTTCAACATGGTGACAAAATGTCCACGAGAGCCCCGAGTACTTACGAGCGGCCATTACCGTAAATCTCTGTTCGAGTCGCGGCAAATTCGGGAAGACTCTAGAATGAACTCGTACAGTGGGACAGGGCTTTCATAGAGCCAGAGAGCCGGGTTCCATCCTGACTACGGGTGCTGTGCGGAGTTTGTACGTTCTCCCCGTGTCCACGTGGGCTTTCCCCGGGCGCTCATGTTTCCTCCCACTGTACAAAGACGTACAGGTCTGTAGGTTAATTGGCTTGGGTAAAACTGTAAATTGTCCCTGGTGTATAGGATAGTGCTGGTGTACGGGGCCGAAGGATCTGTTTCTCTGCTGTATCTCTAAAGTAAACTAAACTAGACTAGTGCACACATGAAGATGAATTGGAACAGCTTTTATCCAGCACGGTTTGATTTTGAGATTCTTCGAGATTTGCCAAAAAAATGTGTTTAGAAAACATAAGTAAGTTGTTTAGGTTAAAAATAGACTGTAAGGCCTGACTACTTGAAGCACATCTGGATCATTCTGGGAAGAGTGGCGGGATGATTTTATGTTGCTCCCCTAGTTCTTGGATTCCCTTAGGCTGGGGTTGTATTAGTATCATTATCAAATTCAAACTTAATTCATTCTGTAACACCCCACTCTCCCTTCAACTTTCACGAGTGGAGCGTTGCTTTTAAATTTGAGTAACCGTGAATTTGGATAAAGTTCACTGCATGTGCATGTGTATATGCTTATTAAGTTTTTGCCTTACATGGAGTCCTGTAGTTTGAGTTTGGAGATAAAGCTATTTCAGGCTCGCGTCACAGTCCATGTTTATGTTCTCCTCTGAAGAACAATGTGCTGTTTACTAACTTCTTGTCATCTCAAGGTCACACTGTTTCCTACAGAGAATTAGAGGTGCCTTTTATCTGTGTCTCCATGCAGGCTGCAATTACCTAGCCATTGATCAATGTACAAAGTAGATTATACACAATGCTACTTTTTTGGGTGTTTTTGAAAGCAGGTGTGTGATTATACTACATTACAATCTGCCAGTCTTTGATAATCTCTCAGGCTGCAAAAAAACTATTTATATTCCAATTTAAAGACACAAAGAGCTGGACTGGCTAGATGCAGGAAGATTGTTCCCGATGTTGGGGAAGTCCAGAACCAGGGGTCACAGTTTAAGGATAAGGGGGAAATCTTTTAGGACCGAGATGAGAAAAACATTTTTCACACAGAGAGTGGTGAGTCTCTGGAATTCTCTGCCACAGAAGGTAGTTGAGGCCAGTTCGTTGGCTATATTTAAGAGGGAGTTAGATGTGGCCCTTGTGGCTAAAGGGATCAGGGGGTATGGAGAGAAGGCAGGTACGGGATACTGAGTTGGATGATCAGCCATGATCATATTGAATGGCGGTGCAGGCTCGAAGGGCCGAAGGGCCTACTCCTGCACCTACTTTCTATGTTTCTATGACTGAAGAAGAGTCCCGACCTGAAATGTTGTCTATTCATGGCCTCCAGAGGTGTCGCCTAACCCGCTGAGTCACTCCAGCACTTTGTGTCATTTTTGTAAACCAGCATCTGCATTGTATCTATATTTTCTAACTTGCACAGTGACTTGCACTTTGTGAATCGGGTGTGTCCACAATGATGGTGGCAGTCTGAAGAAGGGTTCAACCCATTCCTTCTGTCCAGAGATGCTGCCTGACCCGCTGAGCTACTCCAGCATTATGTGTCCATCTTCGGTGACCACAATGATTGTATTTTTCCACTTCTACCTTCTGACCCCTTTGCTCTCGCCCACACTCATGCTGACTTTCTCAATTACTCAAAACCGTGGAGCAAATACAAAAAAAGGCAAGTTAGTAAAAAGTGTGTATTTTCCGGTAAAAATGTGGGCCTGTCCATGTGGTAGACACAAAGTGGTGGAGTAACTCAGCGGGTCAGGCAGCATCTCTGGAGAAAAAGGATGGGTGACGTTTTGGGTCGGGGCTCCTGTGGTGTGTCCTGTGGTGGTGAGTGAAGCATGAAGTCAAAATGCCTTTAATTGAATTTGACTTCCTCCCTTGACTTTCAAGCACAGCAGTAGATTTGGTGATTGTCGCAGTGGCTGCTTCAACTTTCAGCTCGTCATCTGCTGCAAAAAGGAACTGAGGTAGATAGTGGATTTATGGCAGGAAGTTCTGACCCCGATACTAATAGAAACCAACATTGCAGTGTTGGGCTTTCCAGGTGTGGTCGATAAGGAATGCTGCAATGTTGAGTCTGTGTTTAAATTTGGCCTTGCTCCAATGCATTCCCAGATTGACTCAATGAATCATGCTCTTGAATGCATTATAGTGAGTTTATGGGAAAGAACTTGAATTTGTGCAACCAAGACTCTGTCACATTCTGATACATGTTAGTGTCTTATACCGAGACCCTGTCTCATTCTGATGCATGGTAGATGCAAAATGCTGGAGAAACTCAGCAGGTGAAGCGGCATCTATGGAGACGTTTCGGGTCGAGACCCTTCTTCAGACTAGTTCACGGGACCAGGGGGGGGGGTCACGGAGAACGATGGGAACGGGCGCCTGCTGCCAGGTGTATTGCAGGCAGTAGAGAGGACTGTTTGATGAGCCGTTGTAACTTTGTCGGTGTCACAGACATGGCGACACTTGTGTACTGACCAGGGAGGGTCTGCTGTATGACTTTATTGACCACCCTAACATTCTGCAGTTGAGAAGTGAAGCTAATGTATTAGAAAGCAAAGTGGCAGCCTGTTTTTAGCAGAGAGGCTCATCAAGCGCAAAAATCTTTCCAGTTACTTTTTTTCGGTGTTATGCGCCACGGAATAAATTCCAAGCCTGCTCAACCTCTCCCTGAAGCTCAGGCCCTGGAGTCCAGGACTATTGTAAAACTCATGGCGTGGTATGCACGTAGTGAGTGGGTGAAACCAGGTGCCTGATTTCAATCTTTGTCACAGATACAAAATTGATATTGTTTTAAGACCATAAGACGTAGGAGCAGCATTCGGCCCATCGAAACTGCCATTTGATCACGGCTGATCTATTTCCCCTCAACCCCATTCTCCAGCCTTCTCCCTGTAACCTTTGACGCCCTTTAATCAAGAACCTGTCAATCTCCGCTTTAAAAATACCAAATGACCCGGCCGCCACTGCAGTCTGTGGCAACAAATTCCACAGATTCACCACCCTCTGGCTAAAGAAATCTCTCCTCATCTCCATTCTAAGTGGTGAACTTTGAATGATCTAAAAGCAGCATGTTGAAGTTATGGTGATGCATTATTGCATCCGTGCATGGTTTAAGTGCAACAACCTTATTTGGATCAGCCTTTCGCTGGAGTGTAGTTCGTTTGCAACCACTGTTTTGATTTGATGGTATACCTAAATAAAAAGTTATGGTGGAAAATGAGGTTTGCTGTCTTTAATTATCTTTCTGGATCAGTGGTTGGATATTGTACCACAAGTGCTTTTTATATTGTGGTTGTACTTATTTGAAAGGGTCGATGCTTGGATTAATAGGCCATTTAGTCACACTGCCTTGGATATAAAACAGAACTTCAGCTGTAGCCTTAAACGAAAAGACCACAATAACTATTTCCAGGTTCTCTTTTCTCTTTATAAATCATTGATCCTTTGATGTGTGGGAAGGAACTGCAGATGCTGGTTTACACCGAAGCTGGACTCGAAATGCTGGAGTAACTCAGCGGGATAGGCAGCATCAAAGATGGCAGCATCTCTGGAGAGCAGGAATGGATGATGTTTCAGGTCAAGACCCTTCTTCAGACTGAGTTGGGAGGGGGAGTGTAGAGATATGGAAGGGTCAGGTGTGAAAATGACAGATCAAAGCAGATGATGATAAGGAAATGTAGAATGGTTAATGGTTGGCTGATGGGAAGGTGATAACGAGGCATACAATCAGTAAAATTAATCCGCAGGATGGTGAAACTAGTCGGAGATCTGGGTGGGGCAGAGATGGAGAGGGGGAAAGCTAGATAAGTCCTGAGTATCTTGTTTGTTGACTGTGAATGGTTAATCATATTTGAAGGAAATTCTGTGTAAAGAGGTTACGGTTCTCTCCTGGAGGCTGCATCTTGAATGCTGAACTTTCAATAGTTAGCGCTAGGATCCTGCTGTGTATTAGCCATCTTCTTCTCATAGGCTGAGGCCGCCCCGATGCGAGGTCCAAACTTGGGAACAAAACCAGGCTGTGGACCTCTGCAGCTATTCTCAGCTCAGTTTGTAACTACTTCACTGCCATAAAGGTTCCATTGGCGGGCAGATGTTCCACATTAAGTCTTTCTGCATTTGTGGGGAGGAATTGGTAAATGTGGCTTCTCTTGATCGTTTGATCGTCTAGTTTATAGATGGATAGATTCTTTATTGTGATGTGCACCTAAGGTACAGTGAAATGCTTTGTTTTTTGCAAACCAAGTGCAAATCAGAGGAGGCGGACTCCACACTTCAGAGGCGTTTTGGAAACACTGACTGGAATGTGTTTGCAGCCCAGGCCACCCTCGACTCCCACACGGACATTGACTCTTATACATCCTCTGTTTTGCACTTCATCAACTCCACCATCAACAGTGTCACCACCCTCAAACGGATTACCACATTCCCGAATCAGAAGCCATGGATGAACAGCGAGGTCAGGCTACTGCTGAAAGCACGGGACACCGCTTTCAGGTCAGGCGATGCTCGAGCCTACAGTTCATCCAGGGCTAACCTAAAGAGGGGCATCAAGAAGACCAAGCATAGCTACAAGCTTAGGATTGAGGAGCACTTCAACAACAACTCGGACCCCCGACACATGTGGCAAGGCATCCAGGCCATCACGGACTATAGATCCACCAGCACCACCCCCACATCCAGCGACGCATCCTTCCTTGAGGAGCTTAACCACTTGTATGGCCGCTTTGACAGGGACAACCAAGAGATGGCCATCAAGGCTGTGCTCCCTGCTGATCACCAGCCCCTCGCACTCACCCCCTACGACGTGTATCTAGCACTGAGCAGGATTAATGCACGAAAGGCTGCTGGCCCTGACGTCATCCCCGGGTGCGACTTCAGGACCTGTGCTGCGCACCTGACAGACGTCTGGACTGACATCTTCAACCTGTCACTTGCCCAAGCAGTTGTCCCCACGTGCCTTAAAACCACCTCCATCGTGCCGGGGCCAAAACACTCCACTGCGGCGAGCCTCAACGACCTCCGCCCAGTAGCACTCACTCCCATCATCACCAAGTGCTTCGAGCGGCTGGTCCTGGCACACCTCAAAGGCTGCCTACCTCCCACACTCGACCCCTATCAGTTTGCCTACCGCAAGAATAGGAGTACGGAGGATGCCATCTCAACGGCACTCCACTCCGCCCTCTCCCACCTCGACAACAGAGACACCTATGTGAGAATGCTGTTCATCGACTATAGCTCAGCATTTAATGCCATTACCCCCTCAAAACTGATCACCAAACTCAGTGACCTGGGCATCAACCCCTCCCTCTGCAACTGGTTACTAGACTTTCTAACTAACAGACCCCAGTCTGTTAGGTTGGACAACCACACCTCTTCAACCCTCACCCTGAACACCGGCAGTGCTGTGTACTGACCCCCCCTTCTCAACTCCCTCTTCACCTACGACTGCTCACCTGTGCATGGTTCTAACACCATCATCAAGTATGCAGATGACACACCGGTGATTGGCCTCATCAGCGACAACAATGAGTCGGCCTACAGGGAGGAGGTTCAGATCCTAGCAGCATGGTACGCTGATAACAACCTGGCCCTTAACTCCAAGAAGACCAAGGAGCTCATTGTGGACTACAGAAGGTCTAGGGGCTGAACGCACACCCCCATCCATATTAACGGGACAGAGGTGGAACGTGTTTCAGCTTCAGGTTTCTGGGGGTCAACATCTCTGATGACCTCTCTTGGACCCACAATACCTCAACACTGGTCAAGAAGGCTCACCATTGAGTCCGTCCAAAGCAAGCGATGTCTGTGAAGGGCGCACAGCATCTACTAGGACTGCTCTCACCCCAGCCACAGACTGTTTACCCTCCTCCCATTCGGGAGGGGCTTCAGGTCTCTCCGTTGCCGGACCAGCAGACTCAGGAACAGCTTCTTCCCTACGGCTGTTACACTACTTGCACCTTCTGGAAGTTCAATTCTGGTAGGACCAAGATTGTAAATGGCAAAGATCTTGTAAGTGGGGTATGAATCCATAGTTCCTTGATAGTGGTGTCACAGGTGGATAGGACAGTGGAGGAAGCATTTGGTATGCACTGTCTGAAGAAGGTCTCCTATCCCATTTTATCCAGAGTTGCTGCCTGACCCACTGAGTTACTCCAGCACATTGTGTCTATCTCTTGTATGAATCAACATCTGCAGTTCCTCCTCAAGCATTTGGTATGCCTGCCTTCATAGGCTGAGGCATTGAGTAGAAGAAGTGGGATGTCATGTTGCAGCTGTACAAACCTTTTGGTACTTGGAGTATTGCTTATGTTTCTGGCAATATGGTAGTAATTGAAAGAGTGCAGAAGAGATTCACTAAGATGATGCCAGTAATGGAGGGCTGCAATTATAAGGAGGGGTTGGATACAGACACAAGAGACTGCAGATGATGGAATCGCTCACAAACAGCAGCGTGCTGGAGGAACACAGCGGATCACGCAGCATCCGGGGAGGGAATGGACATTTGGTGCTTCAGTTTAGGAACCTTATTCGGATTGATGCAGGTGACGTTTTGGATCCTTGCCGTTGGCTGCACCAAGCTTCAGCGAGTCCCTCAGCACGTACTTCTACAGTCTGGTGTGGGCCGGTCAGCAACATTCCCTGATGGACATCTCGCTGAGCTGGGGGACCAGCAAGATTCAGCAGACAAAAGAGTTTCACCGAGTTAAAAAGAATTTGGACAGATAATTGTATAGGAACAGCATAGAGGAGGGGGGGGGGGGGGTTGGGCATTAATGCGGGAAAAGGGGAATGACTTGGAGGCATCATGGTCAACATGAACGGGATGGGTCAACAAAGTCTGTTTTATTAGTTTAGTGAACAGGCCCTTTGGCCCTCTGAGTCTGTGCTGACCAGCGATCCCCGTACACTAGCACCATCCTACACACTGGACAATTTACAATCTTTACCAAAGCCAAATAACTTACAAACATGCAGGTGTTCGGAGTGTGGGAGGAAACTGGAGAACCCAGGGAAAATCCAAGCACGTCATGAGGAGGAAGTGCAAACTCCATACAGACAGCGCCCGTAGTCCGGATCGAACAATGGTCTCTGGCGCTGTAAGGCAGTAACTCTACTGCTGTGCCACCGTGCCAAATTTCTGTTCTATATGATCTTAATTCTATGAATTCTGTTAATTTTATGGGTGTGTTATCTATGAGCAACTCGGCATGGATCATCTGAGTCATGTCAGTCACTTATGTAAATATTTGGTCAGGTTTTGCTTCCTGCTGGTTGATATTTTGCGGCAATCACACACACGCGCATCATTTTATTGACCCGCCTTGTGTATCGTGTGAGATATTCAATGTTGTTTGCAAGCTTTGGAGTATCCTGTGCAGTTCCGATGGTCCCATTACAGGAAGGATGTGGAGGCTTTTGAAACAGAAGCTGTACCAGACTTAAGAAGGGTCTCGACCCGAAACGTTATCCATTGCTTCTCTTTTGCCCATTGCGGGCTACACCTTTCAATGGTCATTGGTTTGATTTGTTCTGAACACAATTTCATACCTCTAGTTTCTCTCTCCCCTGACTCCCAGTCTGAAGGAGGGTTTTGACCTGAAACGTCACAGATTTATTTTCTGCAGAGATGCTGCCTGTCCCGCTGAGTTACTCCAGCTTTTTGTGTCTCCCTTTGCCAGAATGATGTCTGGATTAGAGGGGGTCTAAGCGACAGGGAGAGATTGGACTCACTTTGACGGTTTTCGCTAGATTGCCGGAGGTTGCAGAGAGACCCGTTAGATGTATATAAAACTATAAGAGGTGTAGATAGGGTAGACAACAGAATATTTTTTCACAGGATGGAAAAATCAAACATTAGAGAGTAATGCTTTAAGGTGGGGGGGAAATGTTAATGGAGGGGAGGGCATTTATTTTACACAGAGGGTGGTAAGTGCCTGGAATGGGTAGTGGATGAAGCAGATACGTAAAGACATTTACTACTTTTGGGTGGGCAGGGAATGGAAGGATATGATCTGTGTGTGGATAAGTGACGGTCTTGGCATCATGTTCAGCGGGGACATTGTGGGCCAAAGGACTGGTTCTTGTGCTGTCCTGTTTTATGTTCTTTACAATGTGTGGCAATTGGTTCATTGATGCAGTTGGCTGCAACATCAGTTCAGTCCAATTATACTAACGAAGACAGACATAAAATGCTGGGGCAACTCAGCGGGACAGGCAGCATCTCTGGAGAGAAGGAATGGGTGACGTTTCAGATTGAGGCCCCTTTTCAGACCAAATTATATTACCTCTGTGTGCAGTAGTCCTGGGGCTAAAGTGTTTATGACAGTGAACTTATCTTTTACTGTTTGCATGCGGAAATATCTGAAGTGCTGCAGTTCTCGGACTAAGTTAGAAATGCTTTACAGAATGTTGAATGGCTAGTATCAATCAGCACACTCATGCAGTGAAGTCCACTATTGTCATTGGAGACGTGGTAGGGGTGAGGTGTTAAAGTATTTCAGACCACAGCGCTCCCATCGTTTTAGTTGTTTTACCAATTGGTTCAGGAGATTTAAGCCAACGTATAGCTGCTGCTTCTGTGGGGACAGTTACTATCTGAGGTACAAGCTCCTGAACCCGGTCCTGATTGTCTTTCACATTTCACTTCTCTCCCAGTTCTAGCTGCTGAAACGCTCAATGAGCCAGGTAAAGATTGCGTGAAGTCCCTGTTTAAATGGGATGGGTGATGTTATGGGTCGGGACCCTTCAATATAAAGGAGAGTCTCGACCCGAATCGTTACCTATCCATGTTCTTCAGAGATGCTGCCTGACCTGCAGAGTTACTCTGCCACTTTGTATTGAGAGTTGAAAGCATGTTGGCTGAGAGGTAAAATATCAGTTGGTACTTGGAGGACTACCCTTCTTTGGACAATTTAATATGGTCTTGTTGTTGACTGAGTAGACACAACATGCTTAAGTAGCTCAGCGGGTCAGGCAGCATCTCTGGAGAAAAAGAATGGGTGACGTTTTGGGTTGGAGAACCAAGCTGGACAGACGTTCTACCTGTCCCGCTGACTTACCCCTGCATTTAGTATCTATCTTTGGTTCCTCTCTACACAAGACCAGTAGGTACTTGGGTTTAATTTCTCATGCAAAATGCCAATAGTGCAGCCTGGATTATTTAGCCACATTTTTGAGGGGCACTTGCACCTGCAATTTCTGATCTGCACTAATTAAACAGATGGCAGTGTTAGGGACAGATAGATTAAATGAATTAGAAACATAGAAATTAGGTGCAGGAGTAGGCCTTTCGGCCCTTCGAGCCTGCACCGCCATTCAATATGATCATGGCTGATCATCCAACTCAGTATCCCTTACCTGCCTTCTCTCCATACCCTCTGATCCCCTTAGCCACAAGGGCCACATCTAACTCCCAGAATTAGTAAGTTTCTGTCTTGCGTAGTGAACATAGGTGCCAATGCCCGTGCATCCAACTCAAGAATCTCTGATAGAACAATAAAGTTCTTACTTGCTTTTAGCTCTTTGCCTTTCTCTAGATTTGCAAGGAGATGTGCAGTGAAAACACTTTGGAGTCACCGCAACTATTTCCCTCTTTATTTGCTGTCCCTCTGGGCAAATGCTCTTCTATGCAGTCTAAGTTTTGAGTTTAGTTTATTGTGTACCGAGGTACAGTGAAATGTTGTTGTCACGTGCTAACCAGTCAGAGGGAAGACTATACATGATTACAATCGAGCCATCCATAGTGTACGGACACATGATAAAGGGAATAACGTGACTAACGTTTAGTGCAAGGTAAAGTCCGATCAAAGATAGTCTGAGGGTCACCGATGTGGTAGATAGTAGCTCAGGTCTGCTGTCTTGTTGTTGGTAGGATGGTTCAGTTGCCTAAAAACAGCTGGGAAGAAACTGTCCCTGAATCTGGAGGTGTGTTTTTTCCCACTTCAATACCTTTTGCCCAATGGAGGGAGTGACCAGGTTTGCGACTCATCCTTGATTATGCTGGTGGCCCTGCCGAGGCAACGTGAGGTATAAATGGGAATTGAAAGGGCGGCTGGTTTGTATGACGGTCTGGGCTACGTCCACCATTCGCTGCAATTTCTTGCGGTCATGGATGGAGCGGTTCCCAAACCGCGCTGTGATGCATCCCGATCAAACGCTTTGTGCGACGCCTCTGTAGAAGTTGGTGAGAGATGTTGGGGGACGTGCTGAACTTCCTAAGCCGTCTAAAGCTTCTGTGGCAGGCCGTGTGGCACATAAATACATTCAACATATAACCACGGAGTTGAACCACCTTCTGCTTTGAATGCTGCAAATTCTCCCGCTGTGGGAGCAGATGAGTTGGCCACGCTGATATTAGTAAAATCTCTAAACTTTTAGAACAGCTGAAATTCGCCTGATGTGACTTAAAAGTTTGTTCTGGTCCAGGGAAGAACAGCACTGGCTTGATCGTCTTCAGATTTTTTCCTTTTTTCCCCCTTTCATCTGCCGTTTGATCTTTCTAACCCTCCAGGCTGCTGTTATTGGGTCCTGTGTCCTTTGGGAGAGTGATTGATTCTGCAAAGCAGACAAACCCACACCGCGATGCTCCGTCAATTGGAAACTCTTGGCGGTAGGGCAAAGGTCGACCTTCGCCATTCAGAAAAAAATGTCTTCTTTGAGATGCTGCGCTGATTGACTTGGCAGAGAATCAGCCTGTGGAAGACTGCTAACTCTAATCTCCAACTCGCTCCAATTTTCCTTTTTAATTACAAAAGATTTTCAAACGTTGCCGAGTGGCTGGCTCACATTCAGGCATGTCAGCAGACATTGCTATTGTGAGCTGGTATTAATTTATTTGGAATAACCCATAAAGCTTGGGTTATAAATACCAGACGAGCGTATAGCTCTGCTTCTCAAGTGAAAATGGATGTCTTCCACGTATTCTTTGTCAATTGCCTAGCCCTTTCCTTTTCCTGCATCCCTCCCACCGCTAAGTCCTTTGAATAGATGTCAGATTCCCGGCTGGAAGGAAAACAAAGGAATTGCCCGAGATTTAAGTCAAGCTGGAAATAAATTGATGCCTGAAGGATAACAGTTGATCTGCGGAGAGTTACAACTAGACTTTTCTTTAGCTTGGATACTCTTCCTGTGTTCAGACATGGTGATGTAGTCATCATTTGCTCTGAAGTACGATCTACCCCCTGGGAATTGATTCTTCGGGTTAGAAATCTTTTTCTGACAACGCCATAAATGTTGAATACTGTGTTTTTTTTGCATCCCAGGGAAGGGTTGAAAAGTATCGTTCTTTTCCACTTCCTCCTTCTGAATTACTTTCCTCGTTTTGTGAACTTTCCCTGTTGTATCGACCTCCGGCAAGAGCAACAATGCGCTTTATACACGGACGTACAACTTAGAAGGCTGGAAGAGGCCAGTCAGCCCATCCAGCCAGCCCTGCTATTTAATTAGGTTTAGGTTTAGGATTGTCATGTGTGCCGAGATACAGTGAAAAGCTTTGGATACGCTCTAAACAGATCAGATGTACCATACATGGATACAATCAGTTCAAACTCAAATACAATAGATAGAGCAAGGGGGAAGATACAGAGTGCAGTGTACAGTTCTCAGCATTGTAGCGCATCAGTTCCTTAGGCAGAATCCAATGTCCTCAATGGGGTAGAGGTGAATGGGACAATACCCGAGCGTACAGTATGTAGTCCCTGTTTCTACATACGAACCAGTCATTTTCTCTGTGACACGATATTCTGCACTTTGTTGTCTTTGCTCTTTGCACGACCTGTGTGGAGTTTGATTTTTGCATTCAGGATTTGACTGGATAGCACATCAAACAAAGTTTTTCACATGGCAATAATAAACAAACACCAATGAGAAAATGCTCACGAGTCCTGGTTAGGATTTCATTTGGCTGCCTCTGGGACAAGATGTGAAGCTCCTGCAACTCATCGTGTCAGAGTCTGGACCAGTACAGAGACCAGAAATGATTTATGATGCAGACGGATTCTTTTATTTCATATTATAATTCTAATAACAGGATATTGCCTCATTGCTGCACTTTGCATTGATGGAAAGAAATAAGCTTTGGGAAACGTAAATATTTGTGCAAGTTTTGTAAAGTCACAAATACTCCGATGTACAGCTGGATGGATCTGGCCGATGCAGTTTGATTCAAAGTCCTCCAGTTAGCAGAGTTGATATTTCTTACAATAAAATCTCATTTGGGAAGATTAACCCATTTTGCTAGCTATTTTGTTTCAGTTGCTAGACCACAAGCCTATTTGTCATCTCAATGAACGGTCTGTATTTCATCAGACTGCCATCATCCACGTTCGGGGCCTCTCTTTTCTATAATATGATCCAACACTTGTAATCTTGTCCTCTCCAAGTTCCCTTTGCAACTTGGCATGACTCGCATGTCTCGCAATGTTTCTGTAATCTGTTCCCCAGCAGTTTTTTTTTTCCTTCTGCAAACAATCTTTTAATAACTTGTTTGTAAAATGGCTTCCAAACTGGATCAAACGCATTTTCTCATTTTCCGCAATCGACAGTTTGTGAGGAATTAGTAGCAAGGGCTGATGATTAAAAATCAGTACTGGGTATCTGGAACGTGCTGTCAGCAATGGAGGCGGAGGCAGATACCATAGTGGCTTTTGAGAGGCACATGGGTGTGCGGTGAGTGGAGGGAGATTGACCACTTGCGGACAGGGAAGATTAGTTTAACTTGGCATCATGTATGGCACGGGCATTGGTGGCCAAAAGGCCTGTTCCCGTGCTGTACTGTTCTATGTGGAAAGAACTGCAGATGCTGGTTTAAATCGAAGGTGGACACAAAATGCTGGAGTAACTCAGCGGGACAGGCAGCATCTCTGGAGAGAAGGAATGGGTGACATTTCAGGTCGAGATCTTTCTTCAGATTTGTACCTGTACTGTTCTGTGTTCTGTGTAAAAGTGGTCGATGTGTTTGTCGCAATCAATCTTGTGGCAAACGCATCGATCAATGAACAAAACAAGTGGAACATTGACAAGCCTAAAGCTGAAGGGAACCGCAGGTGGAGCACATTCGCATTGCCTTGGCTTACTTAAAAACAAAAAGCTTGCTTATCTGGCACTGATGTCAATTGGGTAATAAATGTTGTCCTTGTTAGAAAAACTCTCATCGTGTCATTGAATTATTTGAAAAATACTGGACTCTTAGGAATATTTTGCATTGAACAGTAATTATCCTGGAAGAGTGAGCGAATAAGAACTCTATTCAATAGGAAAAATACTGGTGGTGGGACAGTTGTTCCCATGTTGCTGACTAACAATTAAACGGAGAGCATAGAACAGCATAGCACAAGAGCAGGCCCTTCCGCCCACAATGTCTGTACCACACATCATGCCAAGTTAATCTCTTCTGCCTGCATATGATCTATATTCCTGCATATCCACATGCCAATCCGAAAGCCTCTTCGACGTCACTGATGTATCTGTCTCCAAACCTACCTACCCCTGGCAGCACATTCCAGGCACCCTAAAAAAATAAAAGCCCCACATATCTCCTTTAAACTTTAACCCTCTGACTTTAAAACTATGCCCACTAGACTTTGTTATTTCCACCCTGAGAAAAAGATTTCGACTGTGTCCAATAAATATGCCCCTCGTAATGTCCTATCAGTTCTCCCCCTAAACCTTCCAATGCGTCAAAGGAAACAGCCCAGATGTATCCGACGTCTGATACCCTCTGGTCCAGGCAGCATTCTGGTAAACACAAAATGCTGGAGTAACTCGGCGGCTCAGGCAGAATCTCTGGAGAAAAGGAATAGGCAACGTTTCGGGTTGAGACCCTCCTTCAGACTGAGAGTCAGAGGAGGGGGAAAGTAGAGGCATGAAAAGGTTCTAAACAAATCACAGCCGACACAGATGACTCAAAAGGTGGAGCCCACAATGGTCCATTGTTGGCTGTGGACGATGTGATGAGGGGATACAAACAGTGAAACTAGCAAGATGACTAGGGCGGGGGAGGGATGGAGAGAGGGAATGCAAGGGTTACCTGAAATTCGAGAAATCACTAGTCATACTGCTGGATTGTAATATGAAATAAGCGAAATATGAGGTGCTGTTCCTCCAATTTACGTGTGGGTTCCCTTTACATTCGACCTCCCACTTGAGCAACATTTGTGCTGCCTTTTGTAGTGTTGGTGGTGCAGTGACAACATGGAAGATTTGCTGCAGTCTGCCAGTGGGCCTGTATGGTCGGGAGGGGTTGTGGGTATGTGTACGCACGTTCGATTTGTGGCTACGCACAATTGATTAATGGGTTTACATCTTTAAATTACAAAGTTACATTGTGGACAGATAAGTGAATCGCTCTCATCATTGTTTTGGGCCAACTTAAATCCTGCAAAGCCCAATGACCCTTTTTTGCTTCAGACTTTTGCAGGCTAGCGCAGCTGTAGTGTTTTACAATGGCGGAGTTTGACTGCGGCTAACAAAGTTGAATGCTGCCGTGACAGGCACCCAGTGTTGCTGATAATGTATTACACGCTGTGCTCTATCTGGAACTTGTGTGTCTTCCTTTGGAATTGTATAAAGACACGATCTTAAGCTAAGCACTTGGCACTATTCTCCAACCAAAAGGACAAGCAGCTGCCTTATCTGATCGAGGGGAATGCAGGGGGAGCAGACCCAAGTTGGTGATTTTTTTTTTTTTTTTGACTCTCCACCCCCACGTTTTCTCTTCTTCTGCATGGAAAGGTAGAGAACAGATACTACACCAATGAGGGCATGTGGGATTATCCTCCCCATCGTACCCAATATGTGCAAGCATTTCAAGAATGGCATTTAATTTGCTCATTGTTGATCGGTATTTCTAACCTTTACTGCTGTGCATCGAGCAGGTCTGCGTGAAAAGAAGATTCAAGATCCTTCTCCAGAAGGGTCCCGACCTGAAGTGCCACCTGTCCATGTTCTCCAGAGACGCTGCCTGACCTGCTGAGTTACTTCAGCATTGTGGCCTTTTGTAAACCAGCATCTGCAGTTCCTTTAATCCACATTCTAAAGCCCTAGTTTGCATAGGATGCACAATGAAGACCTTTTTATTGGGGGCCTAGTTTACTTTACTGTAGCAATCACTCCTCCTGCACGATTCAGTTTTTGGGACATGTTACATTGTTAGATAAAGAATCCTCATTAACCAGCTGCTTTGTGATTTCATTGACGTTTATAAGCTGTGTGGCAAAAGGGAACAAATGTTCTGTTGGCACTAGTAAATATCCTTGGTCAGAATGTAAGGATTAAGCCGTACACCACTTGATTCTGACCAGACCGGCGGTAAGCCATCAGTTCTCATAGCCGACCTTGCCGGACTGTATCTCGACCCCCCCACGGCTGTGACTTCTGGTCCGGCAAAACGGATAATCCGGGAAGGCTCTGGAACCGAGGGTGCCGGAAAATCGGTGGTGAACCTGTATTACATTTGCGTTCTCACAAGAAAATTTGGAAATGACCTGGAAACTTTTCCTCTGTCCATCTTGTCTTGACTGAGCTCCAGGTTTGCTGTGGGGTTGATGTGGATTCCCACTGGAGTCATAGGAGCGTGATCAAAGTTTTGTTGATGGGGTATTGGATTGTCTGTCTCCTGGCAGACATAGACGGGCTACCCCGCCATTCAATCATGGCTGATCTATCTTTCCCCCTCAACCCCATTCTCCTGCCTTCTCCCCGTTACTAATCAATGTGGTTCGCAAACCTTGGTCAACTTTTACGCTTGATTTTCCTTTTGAATGTCGAGGCACCAAAGTCAAATGCAGCACGTTTATGGCTGTCCAAGAAACAAAGAGTTAAAATGCATCTTTTAGTAAAAGGTTAGTATGAAGACACTGAACTCCAGCTGATCCCTTCTGGCAGGTACCAGCATTCTTTCGCCTCGTCCCACATCTGTGATCCTCTTTGACATCCTCCCAAGATGTTTTTCTGTAAAAAAAAAATAATTTGCTGAGAGCTGTGTGTGTTAACCCTGAGGGCTCCAAAGGCATTTGTGTAGTAGCGAGAATGAAGCCGTATAGCTGCTGGATTCTTTCACAAGCAGTGACACAAGTACAGGCGTTAATTGTATTTTAAAACACTGCGTTCAGTTGACAAGCCGGCACATTCTGGAGTGAGCTTGTACATAATCTACTCCTGCACAGGGCAATGAATCACAATTTAATTTGTCCAGGTTGTTCCATTGAAACGGTTGCCTTGCTTGGAGTCCGTCTCAGTCAGTTCTCCCAAAGTTGCTCTTAAGCCTTTTCTCCATTAATAAAGATGTGCTTTTGTCGAAAACCACAAAGGAAATTTTAGTGCTGCAAGGGTCTCTTGCCAAGCTATGTGGGCAGGCTTGTGTAGATTCCTTATCGCGTTTCCATCCCCTGGTACAAAACACAGTAAATGCCGTGTGTGGATGCATTGTAATGGTATAGAAAGGCACGACCTCCATACACAAATGGACACTGGGATGCAGAAGCTGCCGGGACCAGTTAGTGACTGTCACATATGTTGGGAGCTTCATTGGATTGGCAGGGGTCAGGGGCTGGAGCAAGTCTGTTTCTGAGAGGAGGTGGAGGAAGAGGCAATTTTGTTTTATTAAGTGATGGCAGCTGTCCAGAGATTGAATGCAGCAGGTTGACTGCCTGCTTTACTTGGAAGTGGTCAGCCCACTGTGAAACCCTTCAATCAAGGAGATAACCTCCGTCCGTCCTCTCCTCTTTCCTTGAAGAGAGATCCTGAATCATCTACTGAAGAGAGATCCTGAATCATCTGTCTACTGATTGAGTAAGCAAGGTGTGGGTTTTTTTTTTAAAATTTTCCTTTATTTAAATAGTTGATTTTGATGACCTGACATGCAGTCCAAAGAGGGCTGCACGGTGGCGCAGTGGCCTTACAGCGCCATATTCCCAAGTTTGATCCTGACTACGGATGCTGTCTGTACGGAGTTTGTACACTCTCCCCATGACCTGCGTGGGTTTTCTCCGGGTGCTCTGGTTTCCTTCCCACACTTCAAAGACGTACAGGTTTGTAGGTTAATTGGCTTCTGTGAAATAGTAAATTGCCCTCGTGTGCAGGATAATGTTAGTGCACAGGGTGATCACTGGCCGGCGTGGGCCAAAGGGCCTGTTTCCATGCTGTATCGCTAAAGTAAAGAGAGGTGATGGTAGGTTGTTGTACAGCATGAGACTGCAGCTTTCTGTTTTTTTTTAATGTGATTTATTTTTGCCCATGTCGCAGATAAAATGAGGTAGGATCTTGAGCTGATGTACCCGGCATGGCAATACTACGGAGATGGTTTTCTTTTGTGTGCTCGTGCTTCAATACTTGCTCAGTATTTGGATCTTCAAAAGGCTTTGCTAAATTGGATAAAAATCAGTGTAAGTAATATTAAAAAACGTTATGTCCAACTGGTTTATTTCACACTTGACTCCAGCATTAAGATATGTTCGGCTTTTGCTTCTTGGTTTTGCAGATCTTGTTTTTGGTCCTTTGAAGATTTTGAACTTGCATTTATCTTGCCTTCAGCAACCTACAACGCGTATTACTGAATTATGATTGGAGTGTGGTTGTCCTATTGTGTGGCACTTAGGTAGGTAGGTAGGCAGTGATGCTCGCCTCTGGCACTGTCTGTGTGGAATTTGTGCATTCTCCCTGTCACTGTTCAAGTTTCTCCAGCTTCGTTTAGTTTTTAGTTTAGAGATACAGCATGGAAACAGGCCCTTTGGCCCACCGAGTCCATGCCAGCCTGCAGGCCTCGCACACTAGAACTGCCCTATATACCAGGGACAATCATTAGCAAAGCCAATTAACCTACAAACCTGTACGTCTTTGGAAGGTGGGAAGAAACTGGAGCACTTGGAGGAAACCCAGGTGGTCACGGGGAGAACGACAGCACCCGTGATCAAGATCGAGCCCGGGTGTCTGGCGCTGCAATGCAGCAGCTCTACCGCTGAGCCACCATGCTGAGCACCGTGCTCTGGTTTCCTCCCATGCTCCAGAAATATGTTGGTTGTTGGTCTGACTGGCCGCTGTAAATTACCCTTGGTATTGGAAAGGTGGGGAGAAGGTGTTTACTGTCATGTGTGAGAGAATGGATTGCAAGCGAATAAGGGCCTGTCCCACTTACACGATTTTTATGCACTTACGCGGGGTGACGCCTGTTTGGTCGTGAGTAGTTGCCGCTAGAGTTTCAACATTTTGAAAAATGTTGGCGTCCCACAAGCCCAAAAAAATCGCGTAAGTGGGACAGGCCCTTAAGTGCCAGCATAGACTTGATGAGCCAAATGCTCTCCTTTTAGTGTTGTAAGGAAATGAAACAAATAATGATCCAAAAGAACTGGGCACATGTGGCGCTAAACTGGTGAAGGAAACGATCACCAAGGCAGCTGTATTTGGGTCATACTTTACTGCGGGAAATGTTGTCCTGTGATAAAGTCCTTTAAACCCCACAAGGATGTACCGTAATCCCGTAACACCTCTGGTTAACAAAAATCTATCCCCCTCAGAGTTAAAATTACAAGCAGCAATCGATCTAGAATCAATTACTGTTTGTAAGAGGGTTGTTCACATCTCTGCCGCTCTTTGTATATAGAAGTGTTTCTCATTCTCAAGAAAGACCTGCCTGAAAATTTACATCATGCCTCTATTTCAAGACTCGACCATCAGCAAAAATTGTTTCACCTTACCAGTTCCCATTATATCTTGGAAACTTTGATCAAATTTCTGCATGATTCCTGGGAATGCAAAGCTATTGCATATTACTTCTTGTAACTTAATCTTTGGATTCCAAGCATAATTTTGATAAATCTGTCCTGCAGTATCTAGAAGGCCAATATATATGCCTTTACTGTCAGGTCGAGTTTATTGCCATATGCACGAGTCCGGTGAAGTACAGGGGGAGTAAACATCTTGCCCTGAGCAGCATTGTGGGCACTTTAATTCAGACAGCACACAAGACATAAAGCTTACATGAGTTTAGTTTAGAGATACAGCATGGAAACAGGCCCTTGGTCCTACTGCGTCTACTCCGACCAGCGATCGTCCATTCACTTGTTTTGTTATCCCAGTTTTGCATCCTACACACTGGGGACAATTTACCTACAAACCAGGACGTCTTTGGAATGTGGGAGGAAATAGAAGCACCCGGAGAAAACCCACGTGGTTGCAGAGAGAACGTACAAACTCCGTACAGACAGCACCCGTAGTCAGGATCGAACCCGGGTCTCTGACGCGGTAAGGCAGCAACTCTACCCCTGCGCCATTGGCTCAGAACCGTCCTTAATGCTCCAGGCGTGGTCTAACCAGGGCTTCATGACAGTGAAGTATAATTGCTGCCTCCTTTTTAGAGGACAGTGCAAGTCCTGCAGCACAGTGTGAGTTGCTGCCTTACGACGTTGGAGACCCAGGATCAATCCTGACTACGGGTGCTGTCTGTACAGAGTTTGTATGTTCTCCCTGCGACAAGGGTTTTCTCTGGGTGCTCCGGTTTCCTCCCACATCCCAAAGACGTGAAGGTTAATTTGCTTCTGTAAATTGTCCCCGGGTATGTTGGATAGAACTAGTGTATGGGGTGATTGCTGGTCGGCACGGACTCGGTGGGCCGGAGAGCCTGATTCCATGCTGTATCACTAAACTAAACTAAGTCCGATAATCCATTATCCAAGTGTTAGAACTTCAGATCACTTGACATCTGGTTCATTGGGGCCCCCTATCTTGGACTCGTAGCAACACCATTTCCTGTGCTCGCTTTAGAGTCACATGGGCCCTGTTTCCCCAACTCGTTTAAAGCCACTAGGGTCCCATTTCCCGCATTCCCTTTAATCTGGCCAGGTCCCTGTTTCTCACACTTCTTTTCAACTTAATCGGTTTAGTGGAAAATTTATTATGCTACTGTTTAACATATTGAAAAAGTCAAATAATAGTGTGCTGTGGTATTAATAAGAGTAATATTAAGTACTCCAAAAAACTTTTAGTCCAGCAGCATCAAAGTCCCAAGGCTGGAGGATTATTGAGGTTTTACTGTAATTCTCTTGATGTTAAAGCCAACAGTACATTTGCCTTCACTTGAGCATGTCTTGTGATGCTCAAATGTACATGGACCTTCATGTTTCTTTGTACCCACGTGTTTTTGGCTTTCAAATAATTGTGTTGTGTTCTTTTAAAAGGTTTACGTATTATTAATAATAATAATAATACATTTTATTTATGGGCGCCTTTCAGAACACTCAAGGACACCTTACAGTTAAAACAAGCAAATTGCAGAATTTGGAGAGAGAGCAGCGACAGCTAGTCGCGCCAGCGTTCATTCTCACTTCCGGCAGCCATTTTCTCAATTTCTCATTTGCAGCACACCAATAAAAATAAGACACAACATTAAAGAACAATTTAACATAAATCATAAAATCATCCCCGCACAATGGTTCCCATTGTGAGGGAAGACAACAAAGTCCACAGAAACATAGAAAATAGGTGCAGGAGCAGGCCCTTCGAGCCTGCACCGCCATTCAATGCCTCTCGCCGGATGATGGAGCTCGGGCGTCAGGAAAACGCACTTCAGCGGCTTGGAATGTCTGGAACGGCTGCTTGCTGCCAGGGACCGCGACTCCCGAAGTCTGCAAGCTGCGCAGGTCGGAGCTCCAACACGAGAGATCTCGGTGAGAGATCCCAGGCTCTGCGGTGTTTAAACTCAAAGTGATGGAGTAACTCAGCAGGTCAGGCATCATCGGTGGAGAGGTGACGTTTTGGTTTGGGACCCTTCTTCAGACTCTGAATAAGCGACTTCAGAGCTTTTCTTTTGGTGATGGTGCACGCATCAAATATTAGATTGATGTACAGCAGGCAGTAGTGTCGAGTGAACTGTTAGACACGCACTGGCACCTTTTTGTCTACAAAACAAACACTGGGCGGCTCTCTGTCCTGAAACTTATGTTCATGGGTGAACAGTTGTAGCCATAAAAGCAGCAATGCATTGTGAAGAAAGCATCTGCAATTTTACAGGGACTATTCCTTGCAAAACCCAGGGAGGGGTGGTGCCAATATTTTCTTAATTATACTAGTTAGATTTTTTGATTTTTTTTCTTGAAGACCCCCTGTCCTAGGCTGAATCAATATCAACTCCTTGGCCATTTTCTCAGTCGTACAGTGAAGAGGCAGGCCCTTCAGCCCTTTGTATCTCTGCTAACCATCAAACAGCCCTTTACTCTAATCTTATGGTAATCCTTTCTTTATCTTCACCACGTATTCATCCGTTCCCCCCCCCCCCCCCCCCCCTCAGATTCTACCATTCACCCCGACACAGGGGGCAATTTACAGTAGCCAACTAACCTGTCTTTGGCTTATTGGAGGAAACCAGAGCACCTCAAAGAAACCCATGCGGCTACAAGTGAAATTCGCAAACTCTATGCAGACTTCACCAAAGTTAGAATTAATTCTGGGTTGCTGGAGCTGTGAGGCAATACATGACTAGCTGTGGCCCTCATTCACCCTTTATTGAAGTTTTCTTGTGATCCCAGAGAAAACCTGACGGACCGAAGGCTCTTTATTTCTGGTGGAATGCTGCAGACTGGATAGCACGCAACAACAAAAACTTTTCTCTGTACCTGACACGTGACAATAAACTAGACTAAACTTATCCACTCGGAACAGGCCCAACTTGCCCACACCAGCCAATATTTCTCATCTACACTAGTCCAACCTGCCTGTGTCTGGCCCATATCTTTCTAAACTTATCTTATCCATGTACCATGGACATAAACCTATCCTTTCCTAGAACATGGTGCCCAAATCCAAACATCATAACCTAAATGCGATCTCACCAACATTTGAGTAACTGCAACGTGACCTCCCAACTTAATAGTGTGGTTGATGATGGCCAATGTGCCGAAACCCTTTTAGACCCACCCTATCTACCTGCGACACCACTTTCTGTCACTCCACTGACCATGCTGCCGACCTGCTGAACTTAAAGCTTAACTTTGCCAGGGACATTTGGTTTGGGCGCTTGGAAGATTGTAGGACAGCTCTATCATGCCGTTGGTGACAGGCAGGAGGTGAGTGTGCTTGTGTGGCTGGTCTCATGACTTTGCATTGAATGGTCCAACAGTCTGCCTCCTATCTAGCAGGGAGTTAACATGAGATCTCTTACAATTTGATTAAAAAATATATTGCTTTAGCATTTAACCATTAAATAGTTCCACAGACACTTGTGGAACTTGCTGACCTCTTGGTGACTGCACATTCTTATGACCGACTGGTTGGCTGTGGTAGCCATAATTTATTCCTAAAATGAGTTACGAGTTCATTTCTGACAAATCCCCAATTGAATATGTTGGATGTTTTCCAGGTTAGTTTTTCCAAGGTTTATGTGGTGGTTTTCATCTGCGTTTAGAGATTGGTCTGACGTTGTGTTCCATTAAGTGTAGGTCTCAAGACGATTGCTTAGAACTGGGTATTCCTTTTCTCACTTTCGGCAGCCTTCCTGAAGTTTATCCTTTTGCTGGCATTGTCGGTCCAATCATCTTTTTTTACTGCCGATCTGTGAATCTTTTGAAGAAATACAGGGCTGCTGTGTGAGAACTTAACAATCTAGCAGCACACACCAAATGTAGAACAGATGTGGCTGAAGGTGGCTCCGAAGTTGGACTTCATTATAAATGTTAGAGAGGTCTAGGCCATTTAGCTTATTGATTTTGTACAGAATGGTTACAGCACAGTCGTTCTTTGTTTATTGTCACGTGTACGAAGGTAAAGCCTGTCTCACTTGCCCATTTTTTTTTTTTTTTTTTTGTGAAATACGACTTTTTGCGCGACTGAGGAGACTACTCCTGGCGACCACCGGCTAACGTGTGGTGACAAACTAGTCGCCTGTAGTTGCCTAAAAAAAAATCACCTAAGTGGGACAGGCCCATTAGTTGCGTGTGAACCAGAGAGGGAAAGACTGTACATGATGACAACTGTGCCATCCACAGTGTACAGAGATGCATGATAAAAAGGAGTAATGTGAATGACAAAAGATAAAGCCAATAAAGTCAAAAATAGTTTGAGGGTCTCCAATGAGGACTGCTCTCAATTTCAGGACTGCTCTCTGGTTGTTGGTAAGATGGTTCAGTTGGCTGACAACAGCTGGGAAGAAACTGTGCCTGAATCTGAAGGTACGAGTTTTCACACTTTACCTTTTGCCCGATAGGAGAGGAAGAAGGGGGAGTGGCCAGTAAGAGTCTGTATGACCTGTCAAGGCTGCATGGCTGGATGTAAACACCATCCAATTAATGTCACCACTCTGCCCTCTCCCCACAGCCCTGAAAATTATTTCCTTTCAAATATTTAATCCAGTTCCACTTTGAGCACTTCAAATAAATACTACTCCTGGCAGTGCGTTCCAGACGTTGGTCATATACTGTGTTAAGTTTTTCCTCATGTTAGTATCCGTTCTTATGCCGATCGTTTTTGTTCTAAAAGCAAAATAAAAGTTGCAAATGCCGTAAATCTGAAAGAAAAAGACTGCTGGAAACACTCAACAGCTCAGGCAGCATCTGTGGAGTGAGAAACTTAGTTAATGATTGGGGTATTAAGCTTCCATCAAAACTGGGAGTAGCACTTTGCGCCTCCTGGTTCTTGACCATACAATACAATATTTTATTCCATGTCATTTGAACCTCAGTGAGGCTCAAACGAAACTCCGTTTCCACAGCCATACAAACAAAGACAATTCTGTCAATGGGAACTGTTCCTATCTTTCTACCCACTTTAGACTTCCTAGGATTTTAATCCGAGTAAGAATTTTGATGTTCTGTCTGGAACATATGACAATAAAACACTCGTGACGCTCTTGATTTAAAAAAATGCAGATCAGATGCCTTTCAATTGAAGGAGAACAACCTCTGCTTAATTGGAGGGCAGTGGGGTTGGGAGGAGGAGGAGGAGGCCACAGCAGCACATTGGCCCAGAGATAGAGTTGCTCCCTTACAGTGCTAGAGACCCAGGTTCGACCCTGACTATGGGTGTTGTCTGTACAGACTTTGTACGTTCTCCCTGTGACCGTGTGAGTTTTCTCCCACATTCCAAAGACGTTCAGGTTTGTAGGTTAATTGACTTTCACAAAATTGCCTCTGCTATCAGGATGGAACTAGTATACGGGCGAATGCTGGTCGGCCCGGGCGCGGTGAGCCGAGTGGCCTCTTACCACGCTGTATCTCTAAACTAAACAAAACTTCTCCAGTCTACCCATGTAATGAAACCTCTTCTCTGGAACTTCTCTGATAATCCCTTCTCCACAATCTCGAAAGCATTTACTCCTTTCCTAAAACGTGGTACCTTGGCAGGTTCTACAGTTACGCAGTACATAAACCAGTATTTTATGAAGCCTCGCACTCTCTATGCCTCTGCATGTAAGGCTTGGCCTGTATTTTCAACCAGCCTCACCACCTTTAATGATCGCTGCACCTCTGCTCCCAGATCCCTCGGTTCCAGTACATTTCTCAGAATTGTGCTTGCCAGTTTTTATTGGCTTTTCTCATTCCTTGAGTATATTTTCACATTTCTCAGCATTAAATTTAATTTGCCATGTTTCACGCATTCCACAGCATGTTTGTTTCTTCTCAATCTTCATTAACCTCTTCATAATTCATCACATCCTTCTCATTTTACAACCTGGACATTTTCCCCTCAAATACAAATGAATATGCATTACACAGTGTAGCTAATACTGACCTCTGGGGAACACGGCATTACGCCGATCTTCTCTTTGAGAAATAGCTTTTTACTACCAGCTTCTTATTACATTGCCAAGTTCTATCCAGGTCATTGTGCCATTTATCAAGAGGATGAATAATCTGTATTCTATTTGCATCCATTTGTCATGGCTCAATATTCCTTAATATTCTTGGCCAGCAAAGACATTGACCCGAAACGTTACCCATTCCTTCTCTCCAGTGATGCTGCCTGTCCCGCTGAGGTACTCCAGCATTTTGTGTCTACCTTCGATGTAAAGCAGCATCTGCGGTTCTTTTCTACACTTTCTGTCAACGTTGGACTTGCAATCCTTGGCTCCTGTTGCTCCTTGTGGTGAGGGTCCCATACTTACTAGCACCAGTTTGTTTGAAGATGCATTTCCCAGCTTCTGTTTTGAGTGGCCTGGCTCCAAATTAATGCTGCGATGGAAACTCTTGCCAGAAGAAAGAGACCCTGGATACAGATGTCGTCAGCGCAGTGTTCTCTGTGACCGCGTGGGTTTTCTCCGGGTGCTCCAGTTTTCCCCCCCACACCAAAGAAGTGCAGGTTTGTAGGTTAATCGGCTTCTGTAAACTGTTCCTAGTGTGTAGGATAGTGCTAGTGTATGGGGTGATCACTGGTCAGCATGGACATGGTGGGCTGAACGGCCTGTTTCCACGCCGTATTTCTAAAGAGTAAAAGACAGTTTTCAGACCGAGTTCCAAAGAAAACCCTCAGTAAAATAATGCCTTGGCATTATCGTTTCAATGGGTTACAAGGTTAGTTTAAACAGCACTTTGTATTTTACTCGAGATTCAAGCATCTTCAGTTCCTTTTATCTCCTATTTACTTTTGATATCGATGTGCACATATTTCCTTGCACCAAGACCCATTTGCAGAGGCACCAATATTTTAAACTCGTTTTAAATTGTATTGTACTCCCTGGCCCCACTGTTTTCTCATTCCGGTAGGTTTTTTTAACGTCCTTTTCCATGAAGACCAACTCAAAATAATTGTTTAATTTCTCTGCCATTTCCTTATCTCCTTAGTCTGTAAAAGACCCCATTAAATTTTGTTAACCTTTTTCCTTCTTCATATCTGTTTGAGATATGGAGCTCATATTGTCATGTTTCTTGCCGGATAACGTTTGCATTCATCTTCCCCTGCTTTATCAATATTCCAGTCTTCCTTTCTGAAAATTGCACATTCCTCGCTCCCTAAGAATGGAGCGGCTGGGTTTGTATACACTGGAATTTAGAAGGATGAGAGGGGATCTTCTTGAAACATATAAGATTATTAGGGATTGGACACGCTAGAAGCAGGAAACATGTTCCCAATGTTGGGCGAACTCAGAACCAGGGGCCACTGTTTAAGGATAAGGGGTAGGCCATTTAGAATGGAGATGAGGAATTTTTTTTTCACCAGGAGAGTTGTGAATCTGTGGAATTCTGCCTCAGAAAGCAGTGGAGGCCAATTCTCTGGATGCCTTCAAGAGAGAGTTAGATAGACCTCTTAAAGGGATATGGGGAGAAGGCAGGAATGGGGTACTGATTGTGGATGACCAGCCATGATCGCATTGAATGGCGGTGCTGGCTCGAAGGGCCGAATGGCCTACTCCTGCACTACTATTGTCTATGTATCTATGTATCTAATCCTTTTTTTTTGTTTTTAATTGTGTGTGTGTCAGCCTTTTACTTTAATGTAATGCAACCCTTAACTTGTTAACTATAGTTGGACCACTTTTCCTGTTACTTTGTTGTGACTTAAAGGACTACGTGTTGTAAACTCTGTATTAATTATTTGAATATTAGACATTGGTGGTCATGGGTCTATGTGGTTAGTTTGTTGTGTGGAAACTCAAGAACACAACTTGAATCTAATACTCCAGCAAACAAAGCAGAATATTTGTGGGAAGGAACTGCAAATGCTGGTTTACACTGAAGATAGACACAAGATGCTGGAGTAACTCAGCGGGACAGGCAGCATCACTCGATCGAAGGGATGGGAGATGCTGCCTGTCCCGCTGAGTTACTCCAGTCTTTTGTGTCTATCTATTGCAGAGCATTTTTCATCTTAAATGGAGGAATAAGCAGACTTTGACTTAATATTGTCAGTACTTTCTGTAAAATAGTTTTTGTTGCCTCATTTATATCTCTTTTGGGAGTCTTCTGCTTCAGGAAGCATTGGACATTTCCTGGCAATTGCTCATTTTGTGTTACGTAAGGTCCATGGGGCTCCCCGCTGCTGTTAATTTTCTTGAGAGGAGAAGATTTCTTGTGGCTTTGCGAGATTGAGACTGCTCTTTCATTACATTGATACGGTTGTCAAAAATCCCATGCAGAGCGACTTGGAACGCTCAGTGAAACCCGTTGCCCGGATTGCTTATTTAATAGCCATAAAGATAGTGTTACACTTAATGCAGTGTTTCTCCTGGAATAAATAAATAGCCCGACATCAAATGTCATTGAATGTCTTGTGGCATTGCACTGAAGTAAGTTAAATGGTTTTCTTCTATATTTTGTGTTCTAAATTCCACGGTTGATAACATACGAAAAAGAGACAGACTGTTATTAAACCGTGCTTGGTGGAAGCACCAAGTTGAGGATAGAGGAGAGAAAGAGAATTCCAAATACAAAGATTTTGGTCGGTGAAGCAGCCCAGTTGGTAAAGCTGCTGCCTCAGCACCAGAGACCCAGGTTCGATCCTGACCTTGGTTGCTGTCCGTATGGAGTTTGCACGTTCTCCCTGTGACTGCGTGGTTTATCCTCCTGCTGCTCCGGTTTCCTCCCACATCCCAAAGACGTATTTGGCCTTTTGTAAAATTGCCCCTAGTGCGTAGGGAGTGGAAGAGAAAGTCGAATAACATAATAGTGTGAACAGGTCGGTGTGGATACGGCGGGTCAAAGGGCCCGTTTCCACGCTGTATCTTTAAACTAAAGATATTGTAAAGGGAAGGAAAACCTATTCTAATATAGTTTTTGAAAGAATTCTCCCAATACTGATGAAATTACATTTCAAATTCCAAAGACGTACAGGTTTGTAGATTAATTGGCCTCGTGTGTGTAGGAAAGCGTTGGTGTTCTGGGATCGCTGGTCAGCGCAGACCGGGTGGGCCGATGGGCCTGTTTCCACTCTAACTCTAAACTAAACTAGACTAAACTAAACAATAACAAAATGCAGCGCATTTCCTGCTGATACAAACTTCCTGAACATGTGTACGAACGGTGCTGATGGTAAGAGATAAAATACACCGGCCAGCAGGTTTCTAATAATTTGTACATCCAAGTTCAATGATAGGACCTGGTGTAATTACTTTTTCTCTCAATTACAAATAAAATGCAGGAAATCATCTTCTTTCTGCGGCCGCCCCTCAGGATCTTCTTGCTTCTGCTCCAGTTTGTGCGTTGAGCTGGCTGATCAGGCCACTGATACAGCATGGAAATGGATCCCCCAGGCCCACTGTGTCCACGTTGACTAGCGAGTGTCAAACATATTGGTGATCCAACAGTAATCCCATTTTCTTCTCTCCCGCATTCCCACCAACTCTTGTAGAAACAAGGAACTGCAGATGCTGGTTAATCCACTGTAGGACACTAAGTGCCAGAGTAGCTCAGAGGATCAGGCAGCATCTCTGGAGAACATGGATAGGTGACGTTTCGAGTTGAGGCCCTTCTTCTGACTGACTGCTTGAGTGGTTACTCCAGCGCTCTGTTCCATTTCCCCACTATCACTTTCCAGATTCTACCACTCACTTGTACACTAGGGCCAAGTTGTAGTAGGCGACTAACCGATCATCCCTTTAGGAGTTGGAGGGGAAATCTGAGGGCCTCGAGGAAATCGGATGGACATGGGGAAAGCGTGCAAACTCCACACAGGCAGCCCCAGAGGATGTGACTGAACCTGGGCATCTCAAGCCGTGAGACTACCAGCCACGCCATTGCACTACCGACATGGAGAGAGTAGGCACTGCCTCATGAAGCAGGCAAGTGGGTAGTTTGTGTGGCGGTGTACCTCACATCAGATGCCTAGGTGTTCCCAACACATGATCTTATCGTGACTGGTAATGAATCAAGAGTTAGTGGGAATAACGCACTAGAATCATCTTTGACTCCCTGATGATCTCTTCCCGTGAGTGCTTGGAGTAAGGTGCTGGAATTGCGAGTTTGGTGTCAGTCATATGACTGGTGTGTAGAAACATCAGTCTGAAGAGTTGACCCAAAACGTCATCTATCCGTGTTCTCCAGAGATGCTGCCTGATCTGCTGAGTTCCTCCAGCATTTTGTGTCCTTTTGTGCAAACCAGCATCTGCAGTTTCTTGTTTCTACTTTTTTCCTTGTTCGGTATACGATACTGATTTGTACAGTATTTGCTAATTGAGAATTCCAGTCCAATTTATCGATCTGTCATGTTGGATAAGTATTTGGGTGGCTTTCATTTGGACCTTGTATATGATTGAAGGCTGTTTATTGTATTTGATTTAGAGCAGTGTATAAAATGCCAATCTATAGTAAAAGCTGCCAAGCCTTAGTCGTTCAATCTCTCCACTTGTTTTGAAGATAGATGGTGTTGTCATAGTTCCAAACATGCTTGGTAATTTACTTAATGCAGCTCATTCCATCTATATTGAAGTACTATCAATCATTCGAACTTAAAGCTTGTGCTGAATTAACGTAAATGTGATCACACAATAGATAGTGAGCAGTAACTAGCGATTCAAACTGTTAACATCTTGTTCTCCATCTATACACTCCTGTAATAATATCACCTGCGTTCCTATGCGTCGTTCAATGGTTCAATGGCACTTTATTCGTCACACTACCAAGTGACATTTATTTTTGTATACAGTTCAGTACAAGAATCACTATACAGAGGTACTTAAATACATCTTAGATAAGCATCTCAGATACAGTAGTAGCAGTAGGGCACTGATTAGCATGTGTAGCAGAAGTACATTGAGACAGAGTCCTGAAGAAGGGTCGAGACCCGAAACATCACCCTTTCCTTCTCACCAGAGATGCTGCCTGTCCCGCTGAGCTACTCCAGCATTTTGTGTCTATCTTCGGTTTGATCCAGCATCTGCAGTTCCTTCCTCCAGTCACCAGTTATGCTGGGGTGGGGGAGGGGCGGAGAGAGAGGTAAATGCAGGCACTTTGATGTTTTGCTCAAGATTAGAGTGCTAACCAAGATTGCTCAAGATTGGTTGTGTGCTGACCAAGTCTTTGCATCTCTTTAAGGCAGAGATAGATAGATTCTTGATAAGTACGGGTGTCAGGAGGTTATAGGGAGAAGGCAGGAGATTAGGGTTAGGAGGGAGCGATAGATCAGCCATTACTGAATGACGGAGTAGACTTGATGGGTCGAATGGCCTAATTCTGCTCCTATCACTTATGACCTTATGATGTGGGAATAAACTAAACTGATCTGCAATTTCTTGCGTCACCAATTTCTACTTGTTGCTTTATAAATCCTTTGAACTCGTCGGCATGGCTGCGGTGGGCCGAAGGGCCTGTTTCCGTGCTGTATGACTCTATGATACACTGGGCCATTTGTGATCATGTTTTTGACTCTGCCGCATGAAGTTGAAGGGGAGATGTTGACAGTGGATGTTGTGTTCCTCCTCCTCCAGGGCTCTGAGCCAGGACCCCGTTCACCATGTCGCTCTCCGTGAGACCCGCACGCCGCACTTTCTTCACTGGAATTACTAGGAGTCAATCGTTTGGTGGAGTCAATTCACCACAGGACAAAGCATTCAGGTTAGTGACTTCTGCCAATGAAATGTGCCTTTGTTACAGGTATCACTAGCACGACCAGTCCAGAGCTGTAAAGCACAGGTATAGTCTGAAACCCATTTAATTCCAAAATGGGTATTGAGCACTTCCATCAGGTAGATAGGGTGGACAACAAGGCTGTTGGCACATTGGCTGGCCTTCATCAGTCAGAGTACTGAGTATAGAAGCATAAAGTCTGAAGAAAGGTCTCAACCCGAAATGTCACCCATTCTTTCTCTCCAGAGATGCTGCCTGTCCCGCTGAGTTACTCCAGCATCTTTGATTTAAACCAGCATTTGCAGTTCTTTCCTACACGTACTGAGTATAGAAGTTGGGAGGTCATGTTACCGTTATATAAGACATCAGTGAGGCCACATTTAGAGTATTGTGCTCAGTTTTGGTCACCATGTTAGAGGAAAGATGTTGTCAAGCTGGAAAGGGTGCAGAGAAGATTTACGGGGTTGTGGCCAGGACTGGAGGGCCTAAGTTCACGGGGGAGATTGAACAGGCCAGGACTTTTTTCATTGGTGAGCAGGAGGATGAGGGGTGATCTTACAGAGGTGTACAAAATCATAAAGAGGGATAGATCGGGTAAATGCACACAGTCCTATGCCCAGAGTAGGGGAATTGAGAATCAGAGGGCATAGGTTTAAGGTGAGGGGGTGGGGGGCGAGATTTAATAGGAACTGAGAGGTAACTATTTTACACAATGGGTGGTGCGTATGAATGCAATAAGCTGCCAGAGGAGGAAGTTGGGATAGGTACTGTTGCAACATTTAAGAAACATTTAGACAGGTACATGGACAGGATAGGTTATAAGCATAGGGGCTGAATGCAGGCAGGTGGGACTATTTAGATGGGGCAAGTTGGTCAGCATGGGCAAGTTGGCCTGTCGTCGCTGTTTACACACTGTATACTCTAACAGGAAGGGTTGGGCAGGAATAAAAATAGTTTGTGGTCTCGTGGGGATTTTTGGTTTCCTTGAATGATTGTTTGAAAAGTGAGCTAGAAACTGCAAGCATCCATTTATATTACAGGCATTTAATTTTATTATACGACAATCACAATTAAACCTTCAGTGTCCAGGCCGGTTGGCATGCACAAGTGGTGGGAATGGTTAGCTGGCTCCGTGAGTTCTTGTATTAGGCAGCTCAAATACCTGGAAAATACAATGGCCGTTTTCCTTACAGTTGTGTGGTTTGTGAGTGGGCAACACAGTACGAGGGAAATCAGTCTCATCTGACAGACTTATAAAATGTGAGTAATTTATATAAGATGTACACAGCTATTAGGAAGGGCAGCACGGTGGCGTAGCGGTAGAGTTGCTGCCTTACAGCGCTTTCAGTGCCAGAGACCTGGGTTCGATCCCAACTGCGGGTGCTGTCTGTACGGAGTGCGTACGTTCTCCCCACGATCTCTCCAAGATCTTCGGTCTCCTCCGAGGTTAGGTTAATTGGCTTTCTATAAATATAAATTGTCCCTAGTATGTGCAGGGTAGTGCTAGTGTACCAGGGGATCCTTGGTGGGCCGAATGGCCAGTTTCCGCTCCGTGCATCACTAAACTAAGCTATTAAGAGTGCAAAACTGATGAACCATTTACTGAAGGATCCTACTTTTGGAGCTAAACCGGTTGCATCTTTAAAGCAGCAGACGAATCGCACTGCCAGTGGGTTTTTTTTGTGACTGTATGGTGCACCAGCACCTCTTTTATAAATATGTTTAACAACTAGATTCATGTACCACAACTACTGATGTTGCATGAATTGTTATGCGCGGACCGGTGCCATTTTGTCAACAAGAAAACCATTGGCACTGCCACGTCTGTCCCAGTGTGCCTCTGGAAGGAGAATTGCTCGTTGCCACTTGAAAGAGGGAACAGGTACAGTCATTTACACTTGAGTGTTGACTGCGTTTTCTGAAGTTCTTGAAAGCCGAATCTTCATTGTATTGATCTGGTAAAAGAAGCAAACTGTAACCTTTACCTGTATCATCAGGATCTCTGAAGAAGAAATATACAAAATGCTGTAGTAACTCAATGGGACCGGCAGCATCTCTGGATAGAAGGAATGGGTGACGTTTCAGATCGAGACGCTTCTTAAGATCATCAGGATCTTCTTTGATCTGAATGTCAATAGTGTTTTATTGTCAAATGTCCCAGCCAGAGCAATGTAAATGAAATTCTTACTTGCAGCACCACAACAGAATAGGGGGGGGGGCATGCTCGCTTACATGCATATATATAACGCACACGCACACACGCATTTTTATATATGCGTGCATAAAAACAATAGTGCAAAAAGACAGAACTTTTCCCCCCAAGTTGATGTAGTTCAGAGTAGAAATAGTATTGGGTAGACTAATTGGATTGAAGGATGATAAATCCCCTGGGCCTGATGGTCTGCATCCCAGGGTCCTCAGGGAGGTGGCTCTAGAAATGGTGGACACATTGGTGATCATTTTCCAATGTTCAATAGATTCAGGATCAGTTCCTGTGGATTGGAGGATAGCTAATGTTATCCCACTTTTCAAGAAAGGAGCGAGAGAGAAAACGGGGAATTACAGACCAGTTAGCCTGACTTCGGTGGTGGGAAAGATGCTGGAGTCAATTATTAAAGAGGTAACAATGGGGCATTTGGATAGCAGTAAAAGGATTAGTCCAAGTCAACATGGATTTATGAAAGGGAAATCATGCTTGACTAATCTTCTGGAATTTTTTTTGAGGATGTGACAAGTAAAATGGATGAAGGGGTGCCAGTGGATGTAGTGTATCTAGACTTCCAGAAAGCCTTTGCCAAGGTCCCGTACGGGAGACTGATGACTAAAATTAGAGCACATGGTATTGTGGGTAGTGTGTTGACATGGATAGAAAATTTGTTGGCAGACCGGAAACAAAGAGTAGGAGTGAATGGGTCCTTTTCTGAATAGCAGGCAGTGGCGAGTGGAGTGCCGCAAGGCTCGGTGTTGGGGCCGCAACTATTTACCATATATATTAATGATTTGGAAGAGGGAATTGGGAGTAACACTAGCAAGTTTGCGGATGACACAAAGCTGGGTGGCAGTGTGAACTATGAAGAGGATGTTAGAAGGTTGCAGGGTGACCTGGACAGGTTGAGTGAGTGGGCAGATGCGTGGCTGATGCAGTATAATATAGATAAATATGAGGTTATCCACTTTGGCGGCAAAAACAAGGAGGTAGATTATTATCTCAACGGGGTTAGGTTAGGTAAGGGGGCGGTGCAGCGAGACCTGGGCGTCCTTGTACACTGGTCACTGAAAGTTGGCTTACAGGTGCAGCAGGCAGTGAAGAAAGCTAATGGAATGTTGGCCTTTAACAAGAGGATTTCAGTATAGGAGTAAAGAGGTTCTTCTGCAGTTGTATATGGCTCTGGTGAGACCACATCTGGAGTATTGTGTACAGTTTTGGTCTCCTAATTTGAGGAAGGACATCCTTGTGATTACGGCAGTGCAGCGTAGTTTCACGAGATTGATCCCTAGCACATTGGGCGTTTTACGCTGGTCCTGTGTCCATAGTACTGCCGTGGTTTTGAACAGTTTGGGTATGTTTTTTGGTCTTTTCAGTTCCCAGTCTCTTATATTTTGGAGGTGAGAAATTGTGCTGAAATTAATATTTGACAGAAGCACAAAAACCTCTGCACTTGTGACCAGATGTATCCTGTATCTGGGCATAAACCAAAACTTGTGGTAAAAATGAATTAACTGCGGCCCCTGTTCCTTTTCCCCGTTGATAGAGTTATCCCTCTGAATAAATGTTATCACAATTAACTACACTTGAACAATATAGTTCAAGTATATATGCATACTTTGGGTGTGTATAATTTCACTGTGCCTCGTCACATGTGACAATAAACTATTCCATTCCATAATTGAAATGCTGTCAATTATTTGAATATTCTCCAGTTATATTGCTCAGGGCACTGACGGAATAGTGATCAGATTTTTAGATGTTGTAGTAAATTCCAGTATTTTAATTGCAATTTTTGACATCTTAACTTCTCTATGATATCAATATTATTTTAGCTGTTATCTATTGGATTTGCCTGGCTTGATTCAAAATGGCATTTTGAAACGGAAAGGAATCATTCGCTGGGAGATTCATAACAAGGGTAGTGTTTGTAGTAAAATTAATTGAAACTGAAATTTGAAGACACCAAGCGTGCAACAGCAGCTCTGGCCCTTTGGGGCATTTAGCATGAGGAGTTGGGATTCGGGTTCACATTCTAGAGAGAGAGAGAGAGAGCGAGGTATGTTCTTGAGTTGAGTACGCATCGAGTTTGCACTTCTCGTTAAGCATAACAACGATAGAAATTATGGGGCGGCACGGTGGTGTAGCGGTAGAGTTGCTGCCTTACAGCGCCAGAGACCCGGGTTCAATCGTGGTCACGGGTGCTGTCTGTGCGGAGTTTGTACGTTCTCCCGGTGACGTGCGTGGGTTTTCTCCGGGTGCTGCAGTTTCCTCCCACACTCCAAAGATGTACAGGTTTGCAGGTTAATTGGCTTTGGTAAAATTGTAAATTGTCCCGAGTGTGTTGGATAGTGTCAGCGTATGGTGGTCGCTGGTCAGTGCGGACCCGGTGGGCCAAAGGGCCTATTTCATGCTGTATCTCTGACACAGGAGAATGCGGATAGGTGACATTTCGGGTCGGGATCCCTCTTCAGACTGATTGTAGTAGACTGACAGTATCTCTGGAGCACAAAAAATAACGACACACAATGCTGAAGTTACTCAGTGGGTCATATGAAAGATGTGAAGTATAATAAACATCACCTATCCATGTTCTCCAGAGATGCTGCCTGAACCACTGAGTTACTCCAGCACTTTGTGGCCGTGCTGGCTAGTGGTTGGGGTAGATGCAGGTGAGGAGGGGGTTTCATTGGCAGAAGGTTGAACAAAGGGCAGTGATGAACTGACAAAGAAAGTGTGAGAGAAGGATTGCAGAGATGTGACACGTGAAGTCAGGGGAAGCAATGACTGGGGGGAGGGAAAACATTGACTGGATAAGCAGGTGTACACTCCTGTGCTGCCATTTACATTACTTACAAACCGTTCAGACCGAGGTCTCAACTCGTCGTTCCCCACATCTGAGTTTCTTGCGGCTCGACAGCGTTTTTGCTCTTCTCTCCTAATTACAAAGTACACAGCGTCTGATCTTCATGGTTACCATCACTCTAACAAAATCATACCTTTCAAAGTTATACTCCTCATATTTCATTTCTATGTGATTCAACAGAAAATGTAAAACCGTAATAGCTTTTGTGTTACTCCAGCTTTTTGTGTCTATCTTCGGTTTAAACCAGCATCTGCAGTTCCTTCCTTCACTTAACTTTTTGAAGTCTTAGTATTGGTTTATCATTGACACGTACACCGAGATACAATGAAAAGCTTTTGTTTGTGTGCGAAAGAATTAAATCAGATAATAATACTACAGATGAATGCAATCAGGCCTGCACGTACAACGGGTCGAGCAATGAGAGGCAATTCCAGAGTAATCAGTCTGGTGTTGAAAGATTCAATGCCATGATACTCTATTGTCAGCTGCTGTACTTGGGTACAGTGACATTTTTTTGTTTTGCATACAATCCGGTAAAATCATACAGCCGGCTTCACCTCAGCAGTACACAAAGAGTCGCCGTGCTTCTTGCTCTGAAAGACGGTCACAACTTTGCGTTGATTTTTGTTGTTGTCGTTGTGCTGGTAAAGGTTTCTGATATTGTTCATTGATGTTGTGAACCTCTCTCTGTCTTGCAGAAAGCTGAAGGTGTTCAGCACACCAACCACACAGCGGAAGTCCCCCTCTCGAGCCGGCAAGATGTTCAACATTTCTCACAAATCACTGCCTCCCAAGTACCCTCAGCCTGAGCGGCTGGATGAGGTGTATGAAGCCTTGAAAAAGGGCCTCAAGTAAGTAAATGAGGATAGTGACTTATGTTTGGGACTTGGAGGACTTTTATAAAAACGCTGCTGATTTCATTTATCAGGGGTTCATTTCTGATCAGTGTAGAGAACTTTACCCAGATGTACATATCTGAAGAAGGTGCTCCAGCCGAAACGTCACCTTTCCTCTAGCGATGTTGCCTAACCCGCTGAGTTATTCCAGCTTTTTGTGTCTATATTCGGTTTAAACCAGCATCTGCAGTTCCTTCCCACACGTTCACACCAGTTGTGCTGCGGCAAGTAAGATTTCCTTTGGCACTGTCAGGCAGCAACTCTACTGTGCTGCATTTTTTGTTAAAAATGTTGCTCATTGAATGCTGTCGTTGGAAATTGGACATGGCAAAATATTTGCTGAGTTCATTTTCAAAATTCCTTGTACTCATTTTCTCACCCCCACAAAAACCAGGTTTCCAATTATTAACCAAGTTACCATGTCAACAAATCGTATATCGCCCACCTCGTGTAACTTGCTGACAATTGGTAAACAACCTTGAACAACCAATGCAACTACAGTTGGGATACAAGTGAAGGTCAATAACAAATAATGAGCTGTAGTTTGTATTGAATCTCAACGTGTCAGGTAATTGTTTAACGATCGCCATTTCCAAGGCCGTTTGGAACCATTTTGAACTATTGCCACTGAGTACTTTTGTAAAACAACCCAATGGCATGAATGTTGACCTCTCCAACTTCAAGTAATGTGCCCCCCACGCCAAGTCCGGCGCGCTCCCATTTCTCCCACCATCTCCCAAATCCACCCTCCCCAGTCAGTTTAGAAGAAGACACAAAGTGCTGGAGTAACTCAGCGTTCAGGCAGCATCTCTGGAGAAAAATGGTAGGCGATGTTTCGGATCGGGTCGCACCTCCTCTCCTCTGCCTATACTCCTTTTCACCCCTAAGCTTTGTCACTTACTTCATCCATCCGCTATATCCACCTATCACTTGCCAGGCTTTGTCCCGCCCCGCTCTCTTTTCCAGCTCTCTCTCTCTCCCCCCCACCCGCTACAATCAGTCAAGCTTGCTTTATTGTTACATATATAGAAACGGAACAATACAATTCTTACTTGCAGCAGCACAGCAGGTTTGTAAACGAGGTACTCAATGAGAAGGATCCTCAGCCATAACGAGATCTGTCCATTTGTGTGGCCCGGTGGCGCAGCGGTAGAGTCGCTGTCTTGCAGCGCCAGAGACCTGGGTTCGATCCTGTCTACGGGTGCTGTCCGTACGGAGTTTGTACGTTCTCCCCGTGACCTGCGTGAGTTTTCTCTCAGAGCTCCGGTTTCCTCCCACACTTCAAAGACGTACAGGTTTGTAGACTAACGGGCTTGGCAAAAATAGTAAATTGTCCCTAGTGTGTGTAGGATAGTGTTAGTGTGCGGGGATTGCTGGTCAGCGCAGACTTGGTGGGCCGAAGGGCCTGTTTCCCTGCTCTAAACTAAACGTTCCGTCCACAGATGCTGTCTGACCCACCAACGTCCTCTAGCACTTTACGATTTGCGTAAAATAAATGAAGTGCCAACAACTGAGGAATCTAATTACAGGCTGATTGATGAGAAAATCCCACGCAAACATTCTCCCTCTTGTCTACAGACACTATCTGTAAACATCCTTTGTGAGCGCTGGATATTCAATTCCACATAATTAGTGGTTACAGTACTTCCACAAGCTTAACCTTAAATATTTGCTCAACTTAGAGATCTATCCATTCAGTATTCGCAGAAGTAGCCACCCGCCTTTAATTACACTTTGTGTATTCACATGGAGCGGCACTTATTTTTCCTCAGGTGATTTGAATACAATAACTAGAGAGGAAACTGATCTGCCTTCACCATTCAATTGAATGGCATTTAAAATGCTAAATACCACAATTTTGAGGATTCAACCCTGAATTTTTCCTTTGTTCCCCGCTGAGATAACAATGGATATACTGGGAACATTCAACAGGTTAGGTAACAATTGTGGACAGGGAAACTTCAGGTTGAAGATTCCTGACGAATTGAAGTAACTGAGAAAATCCTAATGTTCGGACACCATGAATTAAAAAAAAAACGAAATACTGGGAGAAATCAACTGGTCAGGCAGCATCCGTGGAGGGAATGGACAGACGATCTGTCAGGTCAAAACGCTCCATCAGTCTGAAGAATGGTCCCGACCTGAATTGTGGTCTATCCATTCTCTCCACAGATGCTGCCTGATCCGCTGAGTTACTCCAGCACTTTGTGTTCTTTGCTCAAAATTCCTGCAACTGCAGTTGCTTGTGCTTCCAGTCAATGTGAGACTGTGACGCTTTGAGACTGTACATGTCAGTGACTTGTGCTCATTGTAACGGAGTACAATTATGTGGTGACACACCTAGAAATAGTTTTTCCAAATTACTGTTGATGTGTTTGTGACCTGTGATATTCTTCAGCTTGCATTAATTATTTGTTTCTATTTGATCTCTGGAAAGTTAGTTGAGCTACAGTCCCTATTTTTCAGGAATTTGAATCGATGAAGTGCAGTCATTACTTGCCTTAAGATTTATTTGTCAGGAGTGCTTTCCAATGGAAGGTCACAAGGAATGCTAGTACGAGGCTGGAAGGTGGCAAAATGATTGATTTGGACACTTTAGTTCCTTTTTTTTAATTTGTAATAGGCAAGATACGAGGGACACATGACTAATCTTATCCTGGCTGAAAAGAATATTGATCCATGCACTGCCTTGAGTTGAAGTTTATTAAATTTGTTTTGTCCATGGCTTCGAGCAGCTTGCAATGTTGTGATTTATAACCTGAAACATTGAACTATTCGCACTATTTTCTGTTGTGTCACTTGTAGGAGCCCAGTACTTTATAAAGATTCAGGTACGAGCTCAGCTGTAAATTGATTTTGATTCCTGTCTCCTCCATCATTCTACTATGGGCAACACAGTCGTGCAGCTGGTAAAGCCACGGCCCCTCAGTGCCAGACCTCATGGTTCAATCTGACGTCTGGTGCTGCCCGTGTGGAGTTTGCACGTTCTCTGTCTGAATGCATTGCTTCTTCCTCCTGCTGCGGTTTCCTCCCACATGGCAAAGATGTGCGGATTGCTTTGTAAATTGGCTGCTGTAAATCACCCCTGGTCTATAGGTGAGTGAGGGAATATGGGGAGAATTTAAAATGGGATTAATATAATTGAGTTTAGAGATACGACATGGAAATTAGCCTCCAGCCCACCAAGTCCATGCCGACCATTGATCACCCATCTACACAAGTTCTATATTATGCGTAGGAAAGAACAGCCAAGGCTGATTTACGCCAAAGGTAGACACAAAACGCTGGAGCAACTCAACAGTTCAGGCAGCATCTCTGGAGAAAAGAAATAGGAAAAGGAATATTATCTCACTTTTGCATCGACTTGGTCTGGGGGCAATTTACAAAGACCAATTAATTGACAAATTTGCACATCTTTGGGATGTGTGTGGAAACCAGAGCACCAGAAAGAAACCTATGTTGGCACAAGGAGAATGTGTAAACCACGCAGCCATGACACAAGGTCAGGATCGAACCTGGTTCTCTGATGCTGAGAGGCAGCAGCTCTATCAGCTGCGGCACTGTGCCCCACTAGGGTTGGCGTATTAAGTGGTTGATGATTGCCGTACATGCAGCTGTTTCCATGCTTAATCTTTCCATGATCCCATCCTGATCTTAATTATTTGCTCCAAGATGGTCTCCATAACTTAAGAGCTAAACCATTGTGTGAACACTTGTTAGAACTGTACCCTGCAAGGGCCAGGAAGTGAGCAGGCAAGATCATCTCTGACCCCTCTCACCCTGGCCACAGACTCTTTGAATCGCTTCCCTCTGGAAGGCGACTCCGGACTGTCAAAGCTGCCACAGCCAGACATAAAAACTGTTTTTATCCACGAGTAGTTGCTCTACTCGAAAGCCAAAAATTCATAGCCTCCCTTTGATCTGGTATTTTGTTGGTTCACATGCTTGATCAATGGTGTTTTATTATTAATGTTTAGTGTTTTCTGAGTCATTCATAATTGTCACTGTATGTCATGTTGTTACTTGTGGGCGGAGCACCAAGACAAATTCCTTGTATGTGAATACTTGACCAATAAACTTACTTACTTAGTCAATATTTTCATATATCAGATAAGAGGGTTGCTTTTAGAATGAATTATTTGATGAATGATGGACTTGTGAGAAATGCAGAAACTCAAATGTTGAAATATTTTTATTCAGGACAAAGCAAAAGCAGGTGTGTTTGCTTTTTGAAGATAGACACAAAATGATGGAGTAACTCAGTGGGACAGGCAGCATCAATGGAGAGAAGGAATGGGGGACGTTTTGGATCGAGACCCTTTTTCTTTTCTATGGCTGTTAGCGGTAATGGTGGAGGAGGAAATGCACAACCTACAGTGGATTTATTGTGCTTTTGAAATTTCCCCACAATTTAGTGGAATTGACATTTGCTTTATTACAGAGGTACTTGATAACCCAAATTAAACCCACAGCTGGGTTTCAAATACAAAATACTGCAGATGTTGAAGATCTGAGATTAAACTATACTATACGATACGATAGAACTTGATTTATCCAAGGAGGGAAATTGATCTGCGAACAGTCATAAAACACAACAAGATACATGAAACATGAAATTAAAGTGACAAGTCGAAAGTTCAGCATTTGGGACGTACAAAGATTAAAGGGGGGGGGGGGGAGGAGCGTCAGTCTACCCCATGACAGAAGGGGGGGGCGGGAGCGTCAGTCTACCCCATGACAGAAGGGGGAGGTGTTGTACAGTTTGATAGCCACAGGGAAAAACAATCTCCTGTGGTGTTCTGTGCTGCATCTTGGTGCAACCAGTCTGTTGCTGAAGGTACTCCTCCGGTTGACCAGTGTGTCATGGAGGGGGCATTGTCCAGGATGCTCTGCTGCATTGGCCAAAACCAAAAAAGCTCCAAATATTCAGCAGGTCAGGCAGCGTCTGTGAACAGGGCAATGAAGCCTTTTCATCAACAGGTTCCTTGTGCGAGATGGTCAACCTAAAACATTAACTCTGCATCTCCACAGCTGCTGCCTGACCCGCCGAGTATGAACATCACGTTTTGTTTTGCATCACCTGCCAGATGTCGAGAATTAACAATAAAGCTAGGGGAGTAGAGAATAAATTCAGTTCAGTTTATTGTCACGTGTACAGTTAAGCTTGTTTTGCCTGCTAACCAGCCAGTGGACAGATAATGCATGATTACAATCGAGCTATTTGCAGTGGACAGATACATGATCAGCAAGTATCGCTCAAGTACATTTTATTTGACCTGTGAAATATGATGGTGATTTACACAGAGGAACGATTTCCAGACACTGTAGTTTGTTAATGTAGTGCTAAGATGATGTCTTTCCCATTTGGTTCTGATGGCTGTAAGTAACTGTTATTTCTTGTATACCTACAGCGCATACTTGCAAGTTCATCAGTTGGAACTGGACAATTTAACTGCTCAGCTCAAAGATATGAAAAGGAATTCCAGACTGGTAAGGATTGTTGCTCAGATTACGTCTGAAATTGGTTGGAGGTTAGAACATAGCACAGCAACAGGCCCTTTGGCCCACGATGTCTGTGCTGAACATACTGCCAAGATAAACTAATCTTAGATGGGAAGGCAGGAACGGGGTACTGATTTTGGATGATCAGCCATGATCACGTTGAATGGCGGTGCTGGCTCGAAGGGCCGAAAGGCCTACTCCTGCACCTATTTTCTATATTTTAGTTGCTTATCTGCCTGCACACGATCCACATCCCTCTAACCCTTGAATATCCAAGTGCCTTTCTAAAAGCTTCTTGAACGCCACTATCGTATCTGCTTCCACCACCTCGGGCAGCGAATTCCAGGCACCCACCACCCACTGCATTGAACAAATCGCCTCATACATCTCCTTTAAGCTTCACCCCTTTCACCGAACATTGTCAGTTGAATTGCTTGATGACTTGTTAAAGATTAGAAAAATCATGAGTGCAATTTCATTGAAAAATCTTTCTATGTTAATTGACATTTTCTGTTAATTAATTTTATAGAAGGATACGGGATCCCAAATTTGCTAAAATTAAGTTTAACCCTCTGCCATTTGTGCTTTTCGCTCTGGGTCCTTAAGACATTTAGGAAGACTTTCTTCAGTTATTTTGTTTTAGTGTTATTTTTGGTGCTTGGCATGGGGATTATCTTAACATGTTTACTGGTTTCTGGTTTTGTTCTCAGTCAGGGTTTAATTTATTCCAGCGGTTAATTCTCCCCGTTGTGCGACACATAAACACTTGTATCAGTTTCATTTTGACTTTTAAGGCAATGTTAACTGATTGCAAATAAATTAAGGTTGAAATTTGCCTGCTGTATTTATGTTGACTTGAGCAGAGAAAAGACTTCTGGTGTCTTGTTTCCCTTGTATCCGGGATGTGCTGTATTTATTTGCATGTTGGCAGTTTTACAGTGGTTAATTGCACAGTGCACATTGTAACCCTTGCGTTTTATTGTTGCAGGGATTTCTATATGACCTTGACAAGGTAAGAACTTGCAGTATTTTACGAACTTGATTGTCGACATCCTTTCATGTGTCGAGGTGGCAGGTGTTGCAGGCTGAGGCACAGGTGCCTTGCAGCGTCTGGTCTGATTAACGAGTCCCGTCTGACATCTGTAGGATCCGCAGCTTTGCCTGCACGTTCAGAAGCAAGTGTATTAAAATGGATGGTTTGGAAGTTGCCTGTTTCCTCCTTTTCTCTTCCAACTTTGAGCCGATTTTTTTTGAAGCTATACTGGTGCCAATGTTTAGTTTAGAGATACAGCGCTGAAACAGGCCCTTCGGCCTGCCATGTCCATGCCAACCAGCAATCCTTGCACATTCACACTATCCCATCCACACCAAGGACCATTTACAACTTTACCAAAGCCAATTAACCTACAAACATGTATGTCTTTGGAGTGTGGGAGGAGACCGGAGCACTCGGAGAAAACCCACGTAGGTCATGGGGAAAATGTACAAACGGCGTAAAGACAGCAGCCGTAGTCGAGATTGAACCCGGGTCTCTGGCGCTATTAGGCAGCATCTCTACAGCTGTGTCACCATGCTGCCCCCGATGCTGCCACTTATTTTGTCATTTACAGGACCTTCCCAAATATCAGGACTAATTCCAAATACCTTTCATTCTCGCTTGCACATCTCTTTACTACTGAACTTGTAGCGCCTTGTTCTATCTAATAGTTCCCAATTAACACACCCTTTGCTTGTGACCAACTACCAACCTGCTCAGATGGCTGGACCAGCAACATTCCAGCAACTGCCGTCTCTTGTGTCTCCAGCCCAATTGCCCCTGTTTGAGTAGGGCTGTCACATTTGGCAAGCTTGCCCTTGGAGCAGCCTCCTACAATGGTAACTCCAACTTGTCATTTGTAAATGAATACGTTGCACAAGCAGTACATCTGGACATTCATGACGTGCATGAGTTATCTGTAGAAGTACAGGAGTAGAAACACGCCCTTCGCCCCGCAAGGTCCTCACTGACTATTGATCACCCGCACACTCGTTCCATGTTATCCCACTTTCGCATCCTACATTTTTTGGAGATTGGTTAAGGGATTTTAGAATTTTAGGAATACAGTGGGGTGAAACAGGCCCTTCGGCCCACTGAGCCTACGCTGACCATCGATCAGGGGAAATTTTACAGAGACCAATTAACCTACAAACCCGCACGTTTTTGGGATGGGGCAGAAAATCAGAGTATCCAGAGGTAACCTGCATGGTCACAGGGAGAACATGCAAACTCCACACAAGCAGCACCCGAGGTCAGGATTCAACTGGGTGCCTGGCGCTGTTAATCAGCAGCTCTACTGCTGCACCACTGTGTCATACATAAGAGTTTCTCTGCCGCACATAAGAGTTGTTCTCAGTTCTCCCGAGATGCTGTCTGACCTGCTGAGTTACTCTAGCACTTTGTGTCCTTTTGCGTATTAGCCAGCATCTGCATTTCTTTCTTGCTACTCTTTTTTGTGTGAAGCTGCTTGTATTTAATGAATGGCTGGATCTCTGATTTTGAGTTGTGAGTGAACTAGATGAATTGGTGGACAGGGCAGTATGACTGAAATAGTGCTCTGATCAAAACGTAACGACATTCCCAACCTGTTTATTGTGCTCGCAGTAAAAAGATTTGCCAATTATTAAGTTTAATTTTGTCTTTTTTCTTTTATCCTCCTCTTCCTCTATGGCAGCAAATCAAGTCGATTGAAAGGTTTATCCGCCGGTTGGAATTTCATGTCAGTAAGGTAAGATAGTACAGGACAACACATCCAACAAATACATTCTTGTATTCCCTTCACACTGTGTGTTTTGCACCTGAAACCAACACCTGAGAATGTTGTAATAAGAAGGAACTGCAGGTGCTGGTTTATACCAAAGATAGACACAAAGTGCTGGAGTAACTCAGCAAGTCAGGCAGACAGTCTAAAGAAGGGTGCCGACCCGAAACGTCACCTATCCATGGTCTCCAGAGATGCTGCCTGACCCGCTGAGTCCGTCCAGCACTCTGTGTGCCGACCTGAGAGTTTTGCCTTGAGTGAAGAGCGACAAGGTAGAATGTTGTGGGTGGAGGTGTTTCCATAATTTTCCGTGTCAGCTTGTGATCTTGATATGACTGTAAACCCGTCTGTGAATCCTTGATGAAGGCACAAAGTGAGAGGAGCCTCACTTCCTTGTTTGTGGTGGTCTTGAAATCTGTGTGTTTTGACTAGTGTTCTCACGCAAGCTTTCATCGTACGCATATCAAAGCTTCAACCCGTTTTGAGTTTAGGTGCTTGCCCATACGTACCCTCCTGAACGGGCTGCTTGTCTGTGTCTGCTGCAAGTGAGGTTACAGATGGTGCAGCGGCCGTTGAAACTTGTAACACTGCTTTATGATCTTTAAACCGATCTAGCTTTAAGGTAGCAAAGGAAAAACATTAACGGACATGTGCAGGCAAGTTTTTAACGCAGAGACTGGTCGGTGCCTGGCACCCACTGTCAGGGATTGTGTTGGGGTGGATATGATAGTGACATTCAAGAGGCTTTTAGATAGGCGCGTGGATATGTAAGGAATGGAGGGGTATGGTCCACTTGCAGGCAGTTTAGTTTAACCTTGCACCATGTTCAACACAGACATTGTGGGCCGAAGGGTCTGTTCCTGTGCTGTATTTTTCTATGTTCTGTGTACTGTCTGGCCCTTGGTGCCATAGAGTCACACAGCATAGAAACAGGCCCTTCAGCACAACTTAATCATGCCAACCATGTTATCCCATTTGCCCGCATTTGGTCCAAGTCCCAATAAACCATTCCTATCCATCCATTACCTGTCCAAGTATCTTTTAAATGATGTATGTTGTTGTTATGCCTGCCTCAACTACCTTCTTTGATGGCTTGTTCCATTTTCGCACCACCCTCTAAGTGAAAACATTTTGTCTCCGGTTCCCGTCTCATTTTAAACCTATGTCCTCTGGTTCTTGATTCCCCTACTCTTGGTGAAAGACTCTGTGCTTTTGCCTTTATCAATTCCCCTCGTGCTTTTGTACACCTCTATATGATCACCACTCAGCCTCCTGCGCTGCTTCTGTTAATATTTACGATGATATCAGTTACATTCCCATCTTGGCGATCGATCCTATCTTCCAGAGAGTGCTGATAACAGTATGTCTGCGGTATAATTATGTGCTAGATTGTAATGACCTAATTGCATCGTGTTGTCTCTCATTGTACAGTTGATGATTCACTGCATGTGATCTCGTGCAGTCGGTTTTACGTGATCACATGCAGTGTGTGATATTGTGGCCACGATGGCAAGACTAAACGCTGGATTGCAAAAATAAATTAAATGTTTTTTGTCTGATGCAGAGAAGAAACAATTGGTAAAGTCCATGCGACGGGATGTGGTAACGAGCAGGAGGAGCGTTTGGGCAGATCAGGGGAAGCCACTGGTTAAAATAGTTTAGATTACATAATTACATTGATATTTCATGTAGCATGAATGAAATATTTCGTTGAGGCGTTCAATATTTTTCCCAGTGGTCTTAGTCAGGGTGTCAAGGGTTGTGGGGAAAAGGCAAAAGAATGGGGTTGAGAGGGAAAGATAGATCAGCCATGATTGAATGGCGGAATCTACTTGATGGGCCGAATGGCCTAATTCTGCTCCTAGATCTTATGGACTGTTTTCCTCCTTGGCATATGGGTTTAAAATGTCTCCAACTGGTGATAGTATGCAGGCAGATACAGAGTGGACAAAATAAATTTGTTAATCTGTAGTTAGTTTTTGTTTTTCATATTGTACTTCTGGTCATTTGGTCTGCTGCAGGTTCTGAGCTGTATCTCTAAACTAAACTAATGTGTAATAAATCGTGTCGGTTTTACAGCAACTGATCTTCTAGAGAAGAATGATTTAAAATAATGAGGAAGTATCACACACATTTTGAGATTAAGAATAGTTTGGTACTAGAGTCATAAATAAAGAGAATGACAATGTTGTGAGTCAGTAGGTCAAAGTGGACTGTGAAAATGAATTGAAAGTTAAGATAAAATGATGGGGTTTGTACGTTCTCCCTGTGTGCGTGGGTTTGCTCCGAGTGCTCTGTTTCCTCTCACACTCCAAAGAAGTACAGATTAGTAGGTTAAATGCCTTCTGTAAAAACTGTAAATTGTTCCTGGTGTGTTGGATAGTGCTTGTGTGTACAGGGTGATCTCTGGTCGACGTGGGCCGAAGGGCCTGTTTCCGTGCTGTCTCTAAAGTCCAAGGTAAACTCCACGGGTCAGGCAGCATTTCCACAAAGTGCTGGAGTAGCTCAGCGGACCAGGTAGCCTCTCATTGAGGGTTAAGACAGTAGGTTAGCAGAGGAAGCTCAAGGTACTATTTCATAATTTTAAAAACGTGTTTAATTGGGAAATACAGATTTTGCATGAAGGATAATCCATCCATGGCTAATTGAGGGGAGTGGGTGGGGGACGGGAGGGGGTAAGCGAGGGAGGGGAGGGGAACAAAGGAGGGAAGGGGAGCGAGGGAGGACTAACGCAATGGTCACATTTATTTCAAGAGGGCTAGAATACAAAAACGGATGTCATGTTGAGGTTCTACACGGCGCTGGTCAGGCCACATTTGGAGTATTGCGAGCAATTTTGGGCACCATATCTGAAGAAATCTCCTCCACCAGAGTAGGTTTACAAGAATGATCCCAAGAATGAGTGGGTTAACATATGAGCGTTTGACGACACTAGGCCTGCACTCACTGGAGTTTAGAAGAATGAGGGGAGACCTCATTGAAATACTGAATAATTAAAGGCTTGGATAGAGTGGACGTGGATAGGATGTTTCCACTAGTGGGAGAGTCTCGGACTAGAGCTCATAGCCTCAGAATTAAAGGACGTTCCTTTAAGAACGAGATGAGGAGGAATTTCTTTAGTCAGAGGGTGGTGAATCTGTGGAATTCTTTGCCACAGAAGGCTGTGGAGGCCAAGTCAGTGGATATTTTTAAGGCAGAGATGGATAGATTCTTGATCAGTAATTGTGTCAGGAGTTATGGGGAGAAGGCAGGCGTATGGGGTTAGGAGGGAGAGATAGATCAGCCATGATTGAATGGCGGAGTAGGTTTGTTGGGCCGAAAGGCCTAATTCTGCTCCTATCACTTATGACCTTATGAGGGAGGGGAAAGGGAAAGGTGAATCCTGCACTTGAACCACTACCATCCAACAGTGACATGCAGTTGACCTTTGAAGTGGATGGTTACAGATTTAATAGTTTGCAGCTGGAGATCTAAACTCTTCCAAACCAAAGACCATTTAGCGTGTCAAACAATTTTCAACTATCTGATGTTCAACACAGTATTTGAGGTACGTCTTTAGACAGTTGCTTCAAGCATATACAGATTTCCCGACGAGCCCAGAATCTTTGCTCTGCAGCACTAGCTTTTCTGCGGGAGCTTGCTATTCAACTGCTTCTGTATTGTTAAAAATACTTCTTAGCTTCGTTTACAGATACGGTGCAGAAACAGGCCCTCCGGCCCGCCGAGTCCGTTCTGACCAGCGGTCTCCCCGTACACTAACACTATCCTACACACAAGGGATAATTTATACTTTTTGCTGAAGCCCTAGCAGGCGGCATGGTGGCGCAACAGTGGAGTTGTCGCTTTCCAGCGCCACAGATCCGGGTTCGATCCTGACCATGGTTGCTGTCTCTACGGAATTTGCACTTTTCCCTGCGACCACTTGGGTTTTCTCCGGTTGCTTCAATTTCCTCCCACATTACAAAGATGTGCAGTTTTGTAGGTTAATTGGCTTCTGTAAATTGTCCCTGGTGTGTAGGACAAAACTAGTGTGCAGGTGATCGATGGTCAGCCCGGACTCGGTGGGCCAAATGGCCTGTTTCCACGCTGTATCACTAAACTTAACTAAACTTTTTGTGGCCACTAGTTTCTTCCCAACAACCACCAAGCTCATGAACACTACACAACACTAACCACAACTATAAACTATGGACTATCTTTGGTTCCACTAAGGATTTTGGGTTTCCTTTTTGCACGTATTGCGGTTATTAATTTTATTGATTTTTGTTTATTATATAATATCCACGTGTATTGTGTTTACAGCTTTGTTATGCTGCTGCAACTAAGAATTTCATTGTTTCGTTGTCATATTACAATTAAACACCTCACCCTTGATTTTTACAAATGGAATACGACATAGTAATGTGAATGGTCAAGCACACTGGTAGACGGAATAAAGGCCCAGACTACTTTCTAAATGCGGACAAGATTCAGAAATCAAAGGTGTAAAGTACTGGTGCAGTTGGAGTAAATCAGCATCTGCAGTTCCTTAAGGGCCTGTCCCACTTGCATGAGATTGCGTGCGTTTGGCACGACCAATAGGAAGCGGAGGTCGCGCTAAGTTCGCGCGTGACATCCTTTACACATATAAATCAAATCAGCTGGGCAGGAGGCGGGCCGACTGAATTTGGCGTCGGGCGGTGATGTCATCACGCAACGCCACGTGCTAGGCGTTGGCGCGCGAAGATTTCAGTCACTGCAGAAATTTCGGAACCCCGCGCGATGTCGGGACCAGCCCCGCACAACTCCATACACCTACGTGCTTCTAAGTGGGACCGGCCCCGCGCGGCCATACGGTCCCCGTACGCCTTCAAGCGACCACGAGGTCGCGTAATTTGCGAGCCAAGGTCGCGTAAGTGGGACAGGCTCTTTACCTTTTCATTGTTTTCCCGTTTGCCCTTCCCCAACTCTCACTCTGAAGAAGGGTCTCGACCCGAAACGTCACCCATTCCTTCTCTCCGGAGATGCTGCCTGTTCCGCTGAGTTACACCAGCACTACATCTATCTGTTACACCAGCACTACATCTATCTGTTACACCAGCACTACATCTATCTGTTACACCAGCACTACATCTATCTGCATTTCCTTGTTTCTGTGATTAAAATGTGTTGGTTCTAAAAGTGTCCCACTATAGAACAGTGTGTACGAATGACCTTGTCATGGGAATTGACATCATTTGATGAGCATCCATGCAAAACCGTTTTAAATATTGCACATTATATTCATGTCTCAAAGTGTCTGGTGGAATTTCCATAGTGGCTCAATTTAAGCTTAAAGTGGTTGCAATAAATCAAAAGAAAAAAAATATTGATTCGTACATAGGAAAAACAAATGTGTTATGTGTCCAAATTTCCATGTCAATCATTCTCACTAGTTTACTCCCCTTCAAAAATGATTTCATAAGTTCATACATTTCCACAACTGTTTGAGTAATAAAATAATAATTTTTTTGACCGTGGATCATTGCAACCCCCTTTTTGGCACTCGTTTTGAAGTATTGCTGCTGATGTAGTTCCATATACTCTTGCTGTCATGGAAATCACTTAATTTATGCTCTGAGATGTTTCTGTAATGACTGTATGTCCTTAAAATCAGGCGTCTGCACAGAACTTATAAATATGTCATTTTTATAATCGCACCAATGGTTATTTCTCTGAAACTAGTCGCCCTGTAAATACTCAGGGGAAGTGTATACAAACCTGTAAAGAAGTTATTGAGACAGTGTTGTGCAACTCCTGCTTTCACAGTGCACCCTGCTTCAGCATCTAAACACTCTGAAGAATTGTCCCGACCCAAAACGTCCATTCCCCCCACAGATGCTGCCTGACCCACTGAGTTACTACAGCATTTTGTGTTTGGCTTAAGGTTCCAGCATCTGCAGTTCTTTGTGTCCGCAAATCCAGTGCTAGATTAAACTATATCATATGTAGAAATTTGCTGTGATTTTCTTCTACAACTAGAGGTCCAGCACCGATTTTTCCGGCAACTGGTTGTCCAGCACCACCTTTAATTTGGACAATCCCTTCCAGTAATGTAGCGCCTAGTCCCGGTGAGGAGGCCGATCGTGACCTCGGGACTTCCTTCGGCCGGGGCTCTGGAACTCCGACCCGGCTGGAGCCGGTACATCCGTTCCCGTAGGCGCTTTGCGGGCCGGTATCTCGATCCCTCGGTGGCATCGGCGAACCGTTCCCGTACCGTTGGACTCCTCTCGGAGACCATGACCTCTGATGGTCCGGCAAAAAGGGATCATCCAGAAAGGCTCTGGAACCAAGGATGCTGGAAAAATCGGTGGTGGACCTGTTTGTGTTTGCTTCTTGGAGGAAGTGATTGGAGAGGGTGTCGGTTTGGATCCTTAATGTTCAAGAAGGAACTGCAGATGCTGGAAAATCTTCTGAAGAAGGGTTTCGCCCGAAACGTTGCTTATTTCCTTCGCTCCATAGATGCTGCCACACCCGTTGAGTTTCTCCAGCACCTTTGTCTACCTCGGATCTTTAATTGTCTGCTGCATTATTGTATCTATTCTAATTACCTGATGCATGCAAAATTTAGACATTTGGAAGATGAATCACTTGTTTGTGGCTACAATCTCAAATAATTTTTACCGGAAAAAGCAGCTACGTAAATTTCCAAATGATTTACTCTTAATCTGCATCAAAAGTCGGGAATGACAATGTTTTGTATTGCTTATTAATTCCACGCTTGCAATGCAACAATCTCGGAGTTTGTTCAGTCTTCCCACTTTGACGTTGCCAGCCTCAGTATCTCATTATTATGTCATTGCTTAAAATACCCTGTTGAGCAAATTCCAACAGCTGGGATTCCGTTAATCCATGAATATATCACACTCCTACTTTGTATACTTTGCTAAGTTTTTATATTTGATAAAAGATCTCATGGATTAATAAAGAAAATCCATATGTCGGTGGGCAAAATACGAGATGCTTTACATCACCCATTTGAATATATTCGGTCACTGAAGTGACTTGTTAGAATTTTGGTCACGTGCTCAAACGCATGAAAGGAGTATTTATTTAAGTAGATAATGCTTATCCCATGGATGAAGTAGGTTCAGGATATCCGACCCCGTGAATGTATGTGCATTGTGCTGGAGAGGCAGCTTCCCACTACAATGACTAATGGGTGATCTCGCAGTGCTGATGATGATTTGAGTCTAAGCTATACTTTCAACAGCGGAAGAGAACCCAGGTGGCTCTATCATTCTGCACTGATTACCCATTAACGGCATATAAAGACCCACTGTGATCTGTCGCTAAGCAATCTCGCCACACCCTCCTCCCCACTCCAGATGCAGCTTGTGTCACACCATCTTGAACACTTGTAGCGGTGAGGTTATCTCAAAACTTTTATCAAGGAGAATTCAAAAGCATAAAGGAATGACGTGCTTTGAACATGGGGGTAGAGCGAGCCCTGCTGTGTTGGTGTAAGGAAGGGAATATTCAGTTATTTTGGAGGAATTATTTCCCTCAGTCTGAGGGTATGAAGTTATCCTTTAAGTGAAGCAGTTGTGAAATAAGTATGTCGGCACGATGGCGCAGCTTTAGGTCACCAGAGATCCGGGTTCGATCCTGAGTACGAGTGCTGGATGTATGGAAATTCTCCATAGTATGTGCAGGATAACATTAGTGTGCGGGGATCGCCGGTCGGCACGGACTCAGTGGGCTGAAGGGCCTGTTTTTATGTTGTATCTCTAAACAAATCTAATGTTATAATGAGCTAATGATATGGCTGTACAGGTCAGCTCAAAGCAAATTGCTGGAGGTATACAGCTGGTCTGCTGAAAACTCAGAGTTCCTCCAGCGGTTTGTTTCTTTGCTCAAGGTACCAGTATCTGCAGTCTATTGTGTTGCATAGTAATGCATGAGTTTGGCAGAGAACAGAGCAAGGGACCATTAGCATTCAGAGCACTACTGCCGACTTGCTGATGTTTATTAATGTCTTCCTGACTTCCTATTGCTATTTTCTTTTCTTCTGGACACTATTTGGCACTGCAATTATAAATCGCTCCAATCTGACTCCTATGGGAATGTGTGGCTCTCTGCCTTTAGAACTCGGCCCAAGTGCAGAAATAGAAATATTTACAAGTTGGAACGTCGAAACGCTCCATCTAAGTCCATGTCAGTATTATCCCTCACACAGCCAGAGTTCTGAGCCAAACTTTTCTTTGCAGAAAATATCAAAATAGGCCATGCTGCAACTTTAAAAAGGCAGATGTTTAAAATTAAATATCACAGCAAAAAAAAGATGGTGAATTTAGATGACTGTTTGAAATTTCCTTTTAAATATAGATACCACAGTCTGTCACATCTCTTTGTCGCGAGATGAACCTCATCCTATGTGTAGGAAGGAACTGCAGATGCTGGTTTACACCAAAGATAGACACAAAATGCTGGAGTAACTCAGAGGGACAGGCAACATCTCTGGAGAGAAGGAATGGGTGACATTTCGGGTCGAGACCCTTCTTCAGACTGCAAAAGGATCTTGATCTGAAACGTCACCCATTCTTTATATCCTGGGTGTCCTGTCTGTCCAGCTGAGTTAGTCCAGCATTTTGTGTGAACCTCATCCTGTGCTGACTTCTCTGCTTGATGTGCCGAACTGGTAATTGTCTGGACTGGTAATGCTTCAGCTGTGAATCTTCTGAAGTATTGAGATCGAGACATTCATTCTGTCTCCAGTTCTGACCCTCATCTGCCATCTCAAATACCTGTGCCAACACTGTACAGCGTTTGTTTAATATGGTCTGATCTTGTCGCACTGGCATTCTGATGATTTTTTTTTTTCACTTGCAGATTGATGAACTGTATGAATCTTACTGCATTCAACGAAGGTTGCGGGATGGTGCCAACAACATGGTGCGGGCCTACACTACATCGCAAACCAGCAAAGAGGCAAGGGAGAGCTTGGCTGAAGCGAACAAAGGCTACAAAGAATACACAGAGGTAAATCCAGGAACGGTGGAATGTTATTTCGTAACTAAAGGAGTCCCATTCCAAACCCTGTACCGGATCTTGGGAACGGAAGTACGATAGTAGTTTGTTAAAGTTTCCTTCATGCACTGAGTAAAACATTGAATGTATTTATCTTGAAGATCTGGATGGTCCCCGATTCAACCCTGCATTTGCTAAAGTGTAGAAACCGCTATCGCAAAAAAATAAGACTGTTCATTGAGCCTGTATTGTAGAAATGGAAATTGTTTTTATCTAAATTTGTTTCCTGAATTTAATTTGACCTCTGATCCACATGAAATCATCTGGGTGTTCTTTCTTTTTTGCACTACGGTATTTTTAGTTTAGGGATAGAGCGCAGAAACGGGCCGTTCAGCCCATCAAGTCTGTGCCGACCAGCAATTCCCACACACTAACACTATCCTACACAAACAGGGACAGTTTACATTTATACCAAGTCAATAAGCCTACAAATCTGTACTTATTTGGAGTGTGAGAGGAAACTGGAGCTTCCCGGAGAAAACCCACACAGGTCATGGGGAGAACGTACAAACTGTGTGCAGACAGCACCCGTAGTCAGGATCGAACCCAGGTTTCAGGCGATGTAAGACAGCAACTCTACTGCCGCACCACTGTGCCCTCCCATTCATGAATCAACTCCTCTACCATCAAGATGGGGGTGATTTATTTTTGTCTTTCCTGGTATTTGCATTGTGTATTGGCAATTCAAATTTAATGGGTATGGCCTGAATAATTTGTGGAGCTTCTATGCATTTGCCAAGAAGAATCTGCATTATAAAGTATTATATTTTTAGAATGGTCCATGCAAATAATTTTTGAAGTATCACTGTTGGAAGCATGACGGAAAATTGCTTACAGCAAGTCACTTAAAACTAATGAAATGTTTAGGTATTCATTTAGGCCAGGTCATTGGGAAATCTCAGCTGCTTTCTCTTTCAGTTTAGTGCCAGGTCTCACAATCCCTCCCTTATCTAGTCGTCGGAGTGGAGCTTGCTGCCTGAAAGACTCCGGCTTTAATAGTACAATGCTCTCCACTGTCCGATTATCAGCTTGATTATGTCTGCACCTCACTAGAGTGCCAAGGGTCTGTGAGTTTGAGAGTCCTGCCACAGGGTGGAGGCTGGTGTCATTGTATTCTGGAGCCTGGCCTTATCTCTGTCCACAGCACTGTATTGATGGTGAGGGATGACAGAAACATCCCATGTCTCTATTATTCTAAGCAATTGGCTCAATAAACTAGTGTCTGTCATCAGGCGCCCACTCATTCTTGCCTCTGGGCTTGGGAAGAATGATTAGGTTGGGATAAGTGCGGCCAAACTGCACTTTCCCACAGAGAACTTCACTGTATATGTGCTTAACTGATGTGCAACCAGAGTGCTGAATGACTGAACAAGAGTTACCATGCGTAGTGAACCTTTCCATGCACAGTCATAAGTGATAGGGGCAGAATTAGGCCATCCAGCCCATCAAGTCTACTCTGCCATTCAATCATGGCTGATCTATCTCTCCATCCTGACCCCATTTTCCTGCCTTCTCTCCATAACCTCTGACACCCGCATGAATCAAAGCAGCTGCAATGGTCTTGGTTTCTATAACAATTCTCCTTCAGCGTTATGATATCTTAAGTACTATCTCTGCTTTATCTTCAAAAATAAACATGTGCAGCATGGTCCTAAAGGTTTTTTCTTTCATTCAGAGTATGTGTACGATGGAGAGCGACTTGGAAAACCAATTAGGAGAATTCCATGTCAAAATGAAAGGTGGGTAACGTCCTGACAAAAACGGATTGTTTTTTTTTAAAAGATGTCTATCTGCTTTATGTCGATCTGCTTAGTTGATAACGCCTTGCCTTTGTACACTTCTTGTCATCTGCAAGAATATGCCATTATGTTGTGCGATCATTGTCTCATCTAACTGCTACATTTGACACAGCTGTACAGGAGTGTCTGTGTCACGCTTTAAGGCTATGTAATAGCTAGATGAGACAATGATGAGGCAAGTTGCAGTGTAAATGTTTCTATATTCATGTAATTTACGTAATGGACTATCTGCTTGTGCAGAGAATGTATTTACTCTCGCTTGGTTCTGATCCACTTCAAGTGATTAGTAATTACAGCACTGAATGCAGGATTATGAACTAATAGCCGTTCATTGTAATGCAGCACTTATTGTGTCCTGGGATTGAATACTCTGTTGCTGACGTAAGTGTACAGGAGGTCTCTGTCTCATCCACAGCCTGATGCATGGTGTCCCGGATTTGACTTTACTGAACAATATCAGTTTTGACCGGGCTGAGATTGTGGCACTGAATGAGGGCTTTGTGTTTGAGCAGCAGTGGAGAGAAGGATCGGTGGCTTGTATGGCAAGCAGCAGCAGCGCTGACAGCAGCCGGCAGAGCAACACGCCAGCATCTCACTGGGCAACGCAGGTCGCTAATTGAATGCTGTCTGCCACTCCTTGCCAAAAGGATTGGAGAAGCAACAAATAATTTCCTGTTTATTTTACTCCCTTTTACACCTTCCTTCCCGTGCAAAATTGCAGTCATTGTGCTTTGAATCTGGCCTTCTGTTTTGTGCAAATTCATTTGGCCTTACTTGGGTTTCTTCACCAATTGGTGTACATAATCTTCAGTGACCCGAAGGTGCTTATTTTCAGTCATCTTCGAGTACAGTAAAAACGTACCTGCTAGGAAATGTTCATTTACATTTGTCCATTCCTTCCCAGGTGTATGTGCGGGACACCTGATCATAAGTGATAGGAGCAGAATTAGGCCATTCGGCCCTTCAAGTCTACTCTGCCATTCAATCATAGCTGATCTATCTCTCCCTCCTAACCACATTCTCCTGCCTTCTCCCCATAACCTCTGACACCCATACTAATCAATAATCTATCTATCTCTGCCTGAAATATATCCACTGACTTGGCCTCCACAGCCTTCTGTGGCAAAGAATTCCACAGATTCACCACCCTCTGACTGGAGACATTCCTCCTCATCTCCTTTCCAAAAGAACGCCCTTTAATTCTGAGGCTGTGACCTGTAGTTCTAGTCCTGATCATTGAGATGTAAATTAGACGGTCTCGTAGTGAAGGTGGGATTGCCGTGCTCAATTCACCCTGGCTGCTTACATGTGGCAGAAGATTCGTTTCGCTTATTGTCACGTGTACCGAGGTACAGTGAAAAGTTTTTTGTTGTGTGCCAACCAGTCAGTGGAAAGTCTATACATGATATTGCATTCAAGCTGTCCATGGTTTACAGATACAAGTTTAGTGCAAGATAAAGTCCAGTAAGGTCCGATCAAAGATTGTCCAAGGGCCTTCAATGAGGTAGATAGTAGCTCCGGACAGTTCTCTAGTTATTAGTAGGATGGTTCAGTTGCCTGATAACAGCTGGGAAGAAACTGTCCCTGAATCACACTTCTGTACTACTTACCTGATGGGAGAGGGGAAAAGAGGGAGTGACCGGGGTAGGACCTGTCCATGATTATGCTGCTGGTCTTGCTGAGGCAGCATGAAGTGTACCTGGAGTCAGTGGAAGGGAGGTTGGTCGGGTGCTGCAGACGGCACCCGGAGTCAGGATGGAGCCCAGATCTCTGGCGGTGTAAGGCAGCAACTCTACCGCTGCACCACCGTGCCGCCCGACTATCTCTAAACAGTATCTCAAAACTAAATTTCTAAACTCTCTAAACTAAACAAATTGACTGCTCGGTCCAGGCAGTTCGTTCGCTCGTGTGTCAGACGATGTCGCTCGCTGTTGGCTTCTGTCGTCGTCCAACATGTTGACAGAATTGTCTGCCCGACGCGTCACAGAGTGCATCGTGTCATCGCTTCTGGGGATCGCCACGAGGAGGCTTCTGTCATGATCCCCAGTCTAGGCGGTACCCGCCTGCTATTACAGTTCCTGCTGATGAATAGAGTGGAGGAAGTAGATGACCTCATCGAGAGACTCTGTACAACGTCAGAATGGAATCAGCACCACCAGGCTGCCTCAGCGTTGCCAGGCAACGGGGGAAAAAACTGCATTATAATCTGGAGCTGTGGTTAGAAAACATGTCAGTAATCAAGGATTATTGTATAAAATGAATAATGCAGACAGTCGGTTTCATTTATTACTGTGTGGCTGACACATTCAGAAGGGATGAGAAGAAAAGGGAAGCTTGCGTCGGGAGAGAGAGCTGCAGTGAACAACCTTGCTCTGTACATCAAAAACTTCATTGTTGACAAAGAAAAGAAAATCTAAAGTGGAACACTTCAGTAAAATTGCACACATGTTTGCTGTTGTGTCGATGTGAGGATTTTAGATTTTAGAGTCAGACAGCCTGGAGACGGGCCCTTTGGCCTAACTTACCAACACCAACCAACAAGCCCCATCTATACAAGTTCCACCTGCCTGCGTTTGGCCCACATCCTTCTAAACCTATCCTATCCATGTACCTATCGAAATGTTTTTTTTAAAGTTGTGATTGTATCTGCCTCAACTATCTCCTCTGGAAGCTCTTTGTGTAAAATAAAAAGCTGTCCCTTGGGTTCCTATTGAACCTCCCCCTCCTTCACCTTGAACTTATGTACTTTGGTTCTTGATTCGCCTACTCTGGGTAAAAGACTGTGCACCTACCCTATCAATTCCTCTCGTGGTGTTATATACCTCTGTAAGATCACCCCTGATCCTCCTGGAATAAAGTCCTAGCCTGCTCAACCTCTCCCCGCAGCTCAGGCCCTCGAGTCCTGGCAACATCCACGTAAATCTTCTCTGCAGTCTTTCCAACTTAAACTGTAAATCCTGATTTCCTGGATGTGTAATCGCTCTTTTGCATTTGTATCAGCAATGGTTATAATCAAGGGGCTGTGGGGGGTTGGGGGTAGAGTTAAATGTGACAGAAGAGGCCAAGCCCTGGTTAAATGCGGGCGATACCAGGACTGGATTGAATGTCATGCAGTGATCCCAACACCACGTCGTTTGCTCGCTTATGAGCTCTGATGAATCCTGAATGATGTATGAATTGTCCGACTCTTTGTTCAGCTTCCTGGACTGGGTGAGAAACATTTCCTCCGTTGAACTATTGGGAAGGTCAAGGACCAAAGTTCTTTGTTCCCTCTCATCTAGGCTTTCGCAATAAACTCCTTTTCCTGGTTTCCCTCATACTCTCTGACGACATTGATAACTCTACCTCTCACCAATTCCTATTTACCCAGTGCTTGATGATTATATTGGCTCCCTAGTAACAACAGTATGATTTTACAGTTCAAGGCGCCTCCATAATTGTGTGTAATCTCTTTGTGCACGAGAACTCATTGTGCTGTCTGTACATGTTCGTTCTGGTCTCCTAAACATCCCAGATTTTAATTACTGCTACTGGTGGCACTGCCGTTAGCAATCTGAGCCTAGACTCCGAAGTCCCCTCTCAAAATCTTCACAACTGCATTTCTCTCTGTTCATGCACAATGTTCCAAGCCTTTAATCATCTATCCAGAAATCTTATTTGGCTTAGTACCAAATGTATTTTGTTTGATGAAACTCCTGTGAAATACCTTGGAATTTTTCAGCTCTGCTAGGAGTGGATGATAAGGTTGGGTGTTGGGTTTGATCCAGTAGTTTAGTTTAGTTTGGAGATACAGCGTGGAAACAGGCCCTTCAGCCCACCGAGTCTGTTCCGACCAGCGATTCCCATACACTAACATTGTCCAACACATATCCAGAGAAAACCCAGGCAGGTCACGGGGAGAACATGCAAACTCCGTGCAAACAGCACCCGTAGTCCGGATTGAACCCCGGTCTCTTGTGCTGTAAGGCAACAACTCGAGTATCTTGGAATGTTATGGGTGCCATATAAATGCAACATGATACAGTTAAAAATCATTGGAAACTGAAGCAAATTGATGGCATTTGACATTCGGACGGATTGGAATCCAGTGAAGCCCTTGTACCTTGTATCTTCCGAAGAATCCACCATACTGGAAGTTGGACAATTTTATACTGGACATAATTTCCATTTATCAAGCCAATTAACCTACAAACCTGTACGTCTTTGGAATGTGGGAGGTAACCGAAGATCTCGGAGAAAACCCACGTAGGTCACAGGGAGAACGTACAGACAGCGCCCAGAGTCGGGTTTGAACCCGGGTCTCCGGTGCTGCATTTTGCTGTGAGGCAGCAACTTTACCACTACGCCACCGTGACCTGATAACCGTGGATTGAACTGAAACTGAAACGAACTTCCTACTCAACTACAACATGAGAATATTGGTCGGTGTTGCCTTTCAAGACCCAAAATGATGACTGTGAAGAGAAGTAACATAGCCCACAAAATGACAGGTCAAAGGCACATTGTGGGAGCTTGCTGTGCATCAACAAACGGCAAGAGTTCCCACGTTGCATCATAGCCTGGGGTGGCATCACGGAGAGTGATGGGCACAGCTCCGACCATTACGAACAGAGCCCTCCCTACTATCAAAGGCATCCTGAACAATACAGCTCACCCCATCCATGACACACTGGTCAACCTGAGGCAGTGGAGGCCAATTCGCTGGATGTATTCAAACGCGGTTCTGATTTTGGATGATCAGCCTTGATCATATTGAATGGCGGTGTTGTCTCGAAGGGCCGAATGGCCTACTCCTGCGCCTATTTCTATGTTTCTAACGCTGCGCCACTGTGCTGCACTGAATGCAAGTCATGTTCCAGATTGAGCCACAAAGTCAACCTGGAGCTGGGCTTTATCCAACCAGAGAGCGACATTGGGTGGCCAGTCACGAGTGACTGGGTTCATTTCAACAGACTGGTACTGAGCCAGAATGGGGGCAGATTTGATGGAGCCTTTGTACATAACTTTGTGCAGAAAAACAGTTATGCAATTTATCCTTGTATTCTGCACCCATCCTTGCCGACCAAGATGCCCCAGCCACACTAGTCCCATTTGCCCACATTAACTGCTCTCTCTAAATCTTTCTTATCCATGTATTTGCCCAAAAGTTGTAAATGTAAATCCCACAACTATTTTCATTGGCTTCTCATTCCCTTTATGTACCACCAAAAAAATTGCCCCTCCTGTTATTATTATAGTTTCAGGTTATTATTATCTCACATTGTTGTCTGGTCTTTCACACCTTCGACCTATTCTAAGTAAGCACGGAATGGCTTTATACCAAAAGCCAAGATGTCCATGAATGAGATGACAGTGGTATATTTTTATTTTGAGATTTAACAACATTTCCCCTCAGTGACAATGGCAGGGTTGGTGAACTCCACCAAACATGTAGAATCTTCAGATCTATTAACTGAAATGCTGAGCAGGAAAATGGTGATGTTCTGAACTCTGAACATTCAACTTGGCCAAGAAATAGACTGCTGGAGGAAGTCAGTGGGTCGGGCAGCATCTGGTGAAGTGGAATCTGGTCGGGATCCTTCTTCAGACAGATGGAATAGGCGGTAGAGAGAGCTGGAGGTGGGACCAGGTCAGGCAAGTGATAGGTGGATAGATCTGAGAGGAGGGGGTGATTGGCAGATGGGTGGAGTAAGTGACAAAGGCTGGAGGTGAAAGGGAGACAAAATGGAGTCAGATAATGGAGTCATGGGGAGTTGCTGCCTTACAGCGCTTGCAGCGCCGGAGACCCGGGTTCGATCTTGTCTACGGGTGCTGTCTGTACGGAGTTTGCACGTTCTCCCCGTGACCTGCGTGGGTCTTCTCCGAGATCTTCGGTTTCCTCCCACACTCCAAAGACGTGCAGGTTTGTAGTTTAATTGGCCTGGTATAAGTGTAAATTGTCCCTAGTGTGTGTAGGATAGTGTTAATGTCGCTGGTCGGTGTGGGCTGAAGGGCCTGTTTCTGTGCTGTGTCTCTAAACTAAACTAAACTAAACTGAAGAAAGGGGACGATTGAAATAGTATATCTAGAGGGAGGAATATGGGTGAAATGGGACGGGAGGGGAAAGAGGGAATATATGTGAAATACGGGACTCGGGGATGGGAGATGAGAATACAGAGGAGGGGAAAGGAGCGGAGTGACTAGGATGGTGGGAGAAATGTGTGTGCACTGGGAAGGAACAGGGGGATGAAAGTTGGGCAAGGCTGCTGTTACTTGAAATTGGAGAATTCAAAGTTCATGCCATTGGGTCGTAGGCTATCCAAACAGAATATGCAGCGCTGTTCTTCCAGTTTGTGTGTGGCCTCGCTCTGCCTATTTGTTTTACAATGGATCGGTTTGTTCAACCAACTGACAATCAGTCACTGCGTCTGAAATACCAAGAAAATGTGGGCTCTTCAACACCAACTGCTTCCAGTTCTGCAGTGCACGAAATAGCTAAAATATCTCAAGATCCTTCACAGTACAGAAATGAAACCAAAACTTGAGATAGCTGGTCCTACAAGGGAGACAGCAGGACTGATGATCATAAACTTGCTTTAATGAGCACCTTAAAGTGGCGGGAGGGAGGAAGGAGTGCGGAGACTAACAGCCTCAGCAGAGGCAAGCATGGTCACCAAATGTGGGCAATTAAATTTGGGAATGAGCTAAGGAATTAAGGAAAGTAGACAAAAGTTCTGGGGAAACTCAGCGGGTGAGGCAGCATCTATGGAGCGAAGGAAATAGGCACAAAACCCTTCTTCAGACTGATGTGAGGGTGGAGGGTGGGGCAGGAGGAAGAAAGGAAGCGGTGGAGCCAGTGGGCTGAGGGAGAGCTGGGAAGGGGAGGAGAAAGTAAGGACTACCTAAAATTAAATAAGTCAGTGTTCATACCACTGGGGTGCAAACTGCCCAAGCGAAATATGAGGTGCTGCTCCTCTAATTTACAGTGGTCCTCACTCTGGGACTGGAGGAGGCCCAGGACAGACAGGTCGGATTCGGAATGGGAGGGGGAGTTAAAGTGCTGAGCCACCGGGAGATCAGGTTGGTTATTGCGGACCGAGCGGAGGTGTTCGGCGAAGCGATTGCCAAGCCCATGCTTGGTCTCACCGATGTAGAGCAGCTGACATCTGAGGTAAAGCGACAAGTGTAGCATTTCTTGCGGTTGCAAGGGAAAGTGCCCGGAGAGGGGGTGGTTCGGGTGGGACCAAATTGACCAGGGAGTTACGGAGGGAGCGGTCTCTGCGGAAAGAAGAATGAAGGAATTATCTGCGGATTCTGGGCCTGGTGATTAAATGATGCACGGGAGGGGACTGTCTTTTTCTGGACAGTTGTGTATTTGTGCCGTCACTGAGTTTGGTTCTTGTTATCTGCGGATTGTAATTTACTTTTGTTACATTTATTTAAGTTGATTTTTTTTTTAAAGTTAAAACATGGTAGCAAGCCTTTGAGAAAGTTTGTCTAGGATAAGAGAACATCTTTGTTTTGGGGGGGTGCTGGTTTATGTGGTTGTGCGAAGGAAACATCTGCTGCGGATCAGTAGTGACGTGGTACACAGAGGCTGTGTTAGCGAGGAGACGGACACAGCAGGAGCCTTGAAGCCCAACCTCATGTTTATGTAATTAAGTTCAGCCGTGAATGATTTTTGCAAAAATATTCTTTTCTAAACATGCACCTCCCTGGGCCAAAGGCAGTAACTTAACCCATAATTAGGAGTCTGAGATCATTAGCAATGCAGGATATTGTTTGTCCACATTTTTGCCCTTCCTGCAACACAGGGGTGTAAATCACATCAGCAATGTTCGCTGAAGCAGGAGAAATATTGTGAGATTTACATCAATAACATTTGGACTGTAGAAGACATAATGAACATAGACCCAAAATGCTGGAGTAACTCAGCTGGTCAGGCATCATCTCTAGAGAAAACAGACAGGCAACGTTTCAGGACAGGAACCTTCAGACATAATGAGAGTCTGGCAGATGTGCAGTCCCAGGATAACGCTGCCCTGTATTTAAAAAGGATGCCGACAGCTAATCTCGAATGCCTTAACACAGTAGTTACTATCCCCATGTTGTTTTTAACTGCTATGTTACTGGGCTGGTGTCGGGAACATTAACACATCGAATCCCACAGAAGCATAAGAGGAACTTAAATTCCAATAAATAAATTTGAATTTGGAATTGAAAGCTAGTATCAATAACGGTGATAATGAAACTATTGAGTTATTAAAAATGAATCCACTTCACGGCCCTTGGGGACAGAAATCTGCTGTGCTCAGCTGGTCTAGTCTAGACTCGGCAAGTATGCTGTGCTCAGTTGGTCTGGTCTAGACCCGGCAATGGAGTCGATGTATAATTGCCTCCACAATTCAGGGACTGTTAGAAGTGGACAAGGCCAGCCTTGTTTGGAATGTCCACATCTTCACCAACTAATTGGTTAACAGCAAAATTAAAAACATAACCAACTTTTGCATTAAGTGAAACACTTCGCAATATTGAAGCGCAATTGGCAGACAGATTGCAAATTTAGTTTAGAGATACAGGATGGAAACGGGCCCTTCAGTAACCGTTGCCAACAATCGATCACCCATTCACACTAGTTCTGTGTTGTCCTACTTTCGCATCCACTCCCTCCACACTAGGGGCAATTTTAGAGGCCCATGAATCTACAAACCCGCACATCTTCAGGATGTGGGCGGAAACCGGAGGAAACCTATGTGATCACAGGGAAGATTGAGTAAACTCTTGCAAAACGTCACCTGAAGTCAGGATCGAACCTGGGTCTCTGGTGCTGTAACCAGCTGCGACACTGTGTCGCTCTCGATGCAGCAAAGAGATCCTGTTGTGATTTCATGGCTTCTTTGCTTTTGTGTGAGATCCCTTCGCAGATTTGTTTGGAAGCTGCTGATTGTGCAGACCCTATGATGTGTGTGTTCTCCCCCATTGCTCTCGATGGTTGCTTGCTCCGGAGACTCAGATGCTGGAATCATGGGCACAAAACAGACTGCTGTAGGAACCCAGCGGGTCAGGTTCACCAGGGTGGGGGGTGAATGTTGCACCGTATCGCCATAGACGTGCGCCAAGGCCTGCTGGATCTCCTGACTGCTAACCATTTGTAACTCTCCTTCCCATCCCCTGAATGAACTTTCTGTGCTTGGCCTCCATTGCCAGAATGAGACCACTGCAAACTGGAAGAACAGCAGCCCATTTTGCACTTGGGTAGCTTAAAGCCCAACAGTATGAACATTGACCTTTCCAATGTCAAGTAATTCTCTCATCCCAAAACCACCACCTCTTGTTTCTGTTGCGCACACCCCCACCCTGGTACGCACACATGTTCCACCTTGCTGCCATACCCTCATCTGCCATCCCCAAATCCCGTATTTCCCTTTTATCCCCTTGCTTTCCTTTCCCCACTGTCCCATTCCACCCATATTCCTCTCTCCCTACATTTCACTCCTCCTTATATGATACCTTTTTGTCTTCTTCATGCCTCTAGCCCTTGTCACTTACTCAACCTCCCCACTCCGTATCCATATATCACATGCCAGACTTTGCCCCACCCCCCACCTCTTTTCCAGATTTCTCCCACCCCCCCACCCCATCAGTCTGAAAAAGGGTCCCGACCCGAAACGCCGCACAGATGCTGCCTAACCCGCTGAATCCTCCAGCCATTTGTTTTTTGCTGAAGATGCCAGCATCTGCTGTTTCTTGTGCCTCCAATGTCAACAGTGGTTCTGGCCATGCAAAGTGACAGGAGTGCAATACATTATTAGGTGGTTGGTAATTAGGGATGTTACATGAGAGAGACGGGAAGGCTGCAGAGTAAGAGAATTGTGGAGATTTAATAAACCCCCTTCTGACAGGACAACATTTATCTTTTTTGCATTCAACAAAATCGCTTGATTAGATATTCTGCCAATGCAAACCACATGGACTACATTATTCTAACCAAAGTTCTTCAGACTTTAGAGATACAGTGCGGAAACAGGCCCTTCGACCCACCGAGTCCGTGCCTGCTGACCAGCAATCGCCCCATACACGAGCACTATCTTACACACTATGGACAATTTACAATTTTACCGAAACCAACTAACTTACAAACCTGCACATCTTTGGAATGTGGGAGAAAATCGGAGCACCTGGGATGACAAAGGGAGAACGTACAAACTCTGTCACAGACAGCACCCGCAGTTGGGATCGAACCCGGATCTCTGGCGCAGTAAGGCAGCAACACGACCACGCTGCCACTGTGCCGCCCGGAACAGACTTCTCTGAAGCATCATCAGACAAAGGGAAGCCAAGGTGTCACATATCCCACAAGAGGATAATGCCAAAGAATTGTGCTCCCTTTGTGCAGTCTCATCAAATTTACAGTCAATTTTTCCCGTGGGGATGGTTTAGTGACCACCGCATTAATGAAGTATTTAGTAAGTGAAAATCAGTCTTTAAATCATATTGGCTACATTTACAAGCAATCAATTAATAATCCGTCTCACTGCTCTTGTCATAGCTTATTGATGTTGTACTCCACTCCTCAGCTAATTAAAGCCCTATTCTCTCCGTTCTGTGTTCAGATATTCATCAGCAAACCCTGCTCAGCCCACAGATAGCTTGTTTGTACTACATTAAATGTGTTTTGAGAAAGAAATTGAATTTCCAAGAAGAGTGTCTTTAAGAATGTCTGTCTGTGCATTTCTGCACATAATTAGTTTATGTTGTGCTTGAATAATCTTACAAAAGGCTGCACATATCAAACCATCCGTCGTGGGTGTTACCACAAAGAATTGAACCGAGGGAAATATTTGCGACTCCCATCAGTGATTGAGTTTTTAATTGCCTGTAACTTCAGAATCTACCTTGTGGAGAGTTGGCAGCTACTGAACTCACAATGGAGATAAAGTATTTAGACTAGCAGTTATATCTCTATGGTCGCATTTCTATGCTTTTTGAATACGACTATCTAGTTATTAATATTGAAAGGTCTCTCAGGAAAACAAAGCCGGTTGTCATTGCAGCAGTTGGGGAACATTGTGCAAATCACTCTCGCAACAAGACACAAAGAGCCGGAGTTACTCAGTGGGTCAGGCAGCATCTCTGGAGAACATGGATAGGTGACGATCCGGGTTGGGACCCTCCTTCAGACTGATTGTGGTCAGAGGGAGAAAACTGGGAAGGAGGAGGGGCAGGACAAAGCCTGGCAGGTCATAGGTGGATATAGGTGTGTGTGGGGGGGAGGGGTTGATAGGCAGATGGTTGGACAAATACCGGAGATGAAAAGATAAAACATGTGAGAAGGATAGATCAAGTGTGAATTGTGAAGCCAGAGGAAGGAATACATCTGGTGTAGACCATCAAACAATGTGGTCTCTGGATTGGTTTTGATTAGATTAGTGGTCAGTATTTAGCCACATTTTTAATTTCATCAACCCAGATTGTGTACTTTGATTTTTTTTGTTACCTTTTCCCAGGAAAGGTAGGCACCATCTAGTCGAGATGTTCTTGGGAATTATTGATGTGGACATAAAAGTGGGACACAGGTAGTCCATTGATAGCCCTCATTTTTATTTATTTGTAAATTTACCAAGGCATAGACCTTGTATTTAACCTTTTAGGTAAATGTGTTTGTTTCCATTTCACAGTTTGACATTACAGGCCCTGCATCTCAAGATGTGTGGACTGTGATGGTGTAGGGTGGATTTATCAGGATTGTATCTGAACTCGAGTGTACAATTAGAATTGCACAAACTAGTTTTGCACTTCCCTAGAACTTTCAGAGTTGAACAGCTTATTTAAAGCAGTTTTGATGATTTTACGGGGATTGAGAGGAGATATAGAGCATCTATTCCCATTCCTTCTCTCCAGGGATGATGCCTGACCCGTTGAGTTACTCCAGCATTTTGTGTCTATCTTCGATTTAAACCAGCACCTGCAGTTCATTCGTCCACATCTATTTTCACAAGTAAGGGAATCTGAGACTTACAAGCGAGGCATAAATACTGGGATTGGAACTGCCAGGAGAGAAGGTTGCAGCGGGTGCTGGAAATTTGGAGGCTGCATTAATAAAGAACACATGATGTCAGGAGGATTCATTTTATCGCTGAGCTTGATAAATTATGTCTCGAATATGAAGTATTTGTAGATAAGGAGCTTGGTCATTGATCGAATTTCATTTCTTTAATGGCAAAACAGACCTGAAGATCTTAAATAGCTATCTAATATTCCTATATATATTTTGAAATGGCTGATTTAATTTTGAGTGGAGGTGGAATGTTTGTTGAGTTTGTTTCATTCTAGTTTCCTTGACCCATAACAACTGCCACACCATATTTTATCATGGATACGATGTCAACCATTATAAATGGTTCTTGCCCCTGAGATACTATTTACATTCTGTTGTACATCATCCTTTGCCTATTCAGAGAGTCATACTGCGTGGAAACAGGCCCTTCGGCTCAACTTGCCCAACATGCCCCATCTAGACTAGTCTCACCTGCCTTCTTTTGGCCCATATCCCTTTAAATCTGTACCTGTCTGAATGGTTCTTAAGTGTTGCGATAGTCCCTGCCTCAACTACCTCCTCTGGTAGCTCGTTCCATACACCCACCACCCTTTGTGTAAAAAAAAGTTACCCGTCAGGTTCCCATTAAATCGTTTCCCCCCTCATCTTAAATCTATGTTCTCTGGTTCTCGTTTCCTCTGCTCTGGGCAAATGTCTCTGTGCGTTTAACTGATCTATTCCTGTCATGATTTTGTACATGTCCACAAGAAAACAAAACCCTCATCCTATCTACCAATGCTTAACCTCGAATCTTCCTTCTTGACCATAATCCTTCCACATCTGTGGCCATCATTCGTGCAATCCAGCTTTGAATGCATCCACCAAGGTTTCTACCCATAGGTGGCATACAAACTGCTGCCTATTCCACACCTGCTTGCTTGAATTCACTATAGGCTAGAAATTCCACTTTGCGAGCCAAGAGCGTTTAATTGTTGAAATGTACCAACAAAGAATGATATTCTCACTTACATGCTGATGACTTTATATCCCTCGACCGTCTTTTGTGCTATCAGGCTGCTTGGCTGCATCCTCAGTATTAAATATTAGACAGTATTGTCACTTCCCCCACCATAAAGTCTAAACTTCTGCCCCACATTCCATCTTGTCCCTGACCCACGCTCAATATGAGCTCGGCACTTTGTATCTCCATTCATGTCATTCCCAACACCACGTTGTTTCCGCCACAAGCATTGCCTATTTTCAAAACTAAAAACAGAAAATGCTGGGGCAACTCAGCTGACCAGGCAGCAACTGTGGAAAGAGGAACAGTTCACATTCCAGATCGATGACCATCTGCTGAGTTTTTCCAGAATTGTATCTTTATATTTCGTATTTCCACCATATGCAATTTTTAAAAATATTTTATTCCTATCCATTATCATTGTGGGATAACATGATTGGCCCTGTCTCAGGCTGCCTGCCTGCCGCTGTAGCCTATATTTGTGCTTTTCTCAGCTCTAAACATCAACTAGTTCCTCCTTGCTTGCCCTGCCATCGTTCAGGTCCTCAAAACATTTAAATTCTGCCTTGACACACTCTTGTCTTTGAATCAAAGCATTGCATCTTATTTACATTTGCAAAATCTTGCAGGACTTGGTATCTTTTCTAAATTAAAAAAAAAACTGAAATCCTTTTATGACTGCTCACAAACAGGAATATCACCAGATTCCACCATCGGGTAGATTTCAATATATTTTTCTCACCCCGTATTAAGATCTCCTTACTTTTGATATTTCTAACGTACCCCTACAATCAGTCTGAGGAAGGGTCCTGTTCTGGAACGTCACCTGTCCATGTTCTTCAGAGATGCTACCTGACCCGCTGAGTTTCACCAGCACTTTGTGTCTTCTTATGTAACCCAGCATCTGTGGTTTCTTGCTTCTACTTTTCACTGCTCCATTGCAAAATCTTCTCAAGGTATACCCTCTCTGAAGAAGTTCTCTTGAGGGCAGCACAGTGGCACACCCGTAGAGTTGCTGCCCTACAGCAGAGTTTGTACGTTCTCCCTGTAACCACATGGGTTTTCTCAGGGTGCTCTGGTTTCATCCCACACATCCAAGACGTACAGGTTGGTAGGTTAATTGGCTTCTGTAAATTATGAATTGTCCTGAGTGTGCAGAAGGTGTTAGTGTACGGGGAGATCGCTGGTTTCCGAAGGGCCTGTTTCCGCACTGTATTTTAATACCTGCAGCAGTTAACCTTTTGATTTAGTGATGCTTTTTCTGGCTGTGAATGTTGTGACAAAAGTTATAGCTTTTGCTGTGTGGAGTTGGTATTCAATTGCTCAATGTTTTTCTATGACTGACGTTCTTGTCTTGTTTTTAGGACTTGCAGGCTTTGCACGTCTCTGTCCCGGAGATCAGTACGAGGTGAGGAAATATTTCAAGATGTGTAAAGTGCTGTAGATGCTGTAAATCTGAAATAACACCAAGCAGGTCGGGCAGCCTCTGTGGGAGATACTTGAATATCATGTATCTCTCATATTTTTACAGCTGTAAAAACCCATCAAATTAATGCTGGCTGTCAGAACGTCAGGCCCTTTCCCTGCATTTTTCCCCGCGACCAGTTTTCTCACACAATTCTCCCACCAGTTGCCTACACCAGGTGTATTTTATAGCGCAGTTGAAGAGTCAGGAATTCACGATGCAGCTTTATACGACTTTGGTTAGGCCGCATTTGGAGTATTACTATGCGCAGTTCTGGTTGCCGGATTAGAGGAAAGATGTGGTGGCTTTGGAAAAGCTGCAAAGGTTGTTTACCAGAATGTTACCCGGATTAGGGGGTATTAGCTACAGGGAGAGGTTGACAGACTCAGTTTGTTGTCTCTAGAACATCAGAGGTTGCGGGGAGACCTGTTAGAAATATAGAATATTATGAGAGGCATAGATATGATATTCAGTCAAACCTTATTCTCGGGATGGAAAAATCAAATACGAGTGAGTCCATAGCTTTAAGGTAAGAAGGGGCAAAGTTTAAAGGAGCTGTGCCGGGTAACATTTTTTGACAGAGGGTGGTGGGTGCGTGGAACATGCTGCTGGGGGTGGGGGTTGAGGCAGATACAATAGTGGCATTTATGACACTTTTGGATAGGCCGATGGATATGCTGAGAATATTGGAATATGGATTATCTTCTGGCATCATGTGACATTGTGGGTCAAAGGGCTGTACTGTTTTATGTTTTGCGGAACTAAGGAATGAAAACCCTTTCAACATGTTTTAAAACATTCCAACATTTGATTCCAGATATTTATGAAATATGGCCGCCAGAAGTGGAAGTTGAAAGGCCGCATTGAAGCTAATGGGAAGCAAGTGTGGGATAGTGAGGAGATGGTCCTCCAGCCTCTGGTCACGAGTTCCTCTCGATCAAGGTAAGCAGGCTGGGCCACTTCTGAGGAGCAACACTGATTTCCCAGCCTGCGTCCGACTCTCAGAGAGAAAGAGAGAGAGAGAGAGAGAGAGAGAGAGAGAGAGAGAGAGAGAGAGAGATGGGCCTTGCTCTCTGATGCATGGAGCCTGCCCAACATGGCTTTGTTTACTGGCTATGTTCCTGTTTACTGAGGGAAGATCTCCAGGAGAAGGGTCGGCCTGTATTGATGAACTCTCCCACAAATTCTCCAGTGGAAAAAATGCCTCTGCAAACTCATTGCTGTCGACTGCCAGACTCAAACTAAAACCTGCAGCCAGAACGCGTCTGTAACCTTTTAATGTTGGTTGCAATGAAAATAAAATCCTTTTAAGTGAAAGCTGAAATGTTAACAGAATTGGAAGATAACATTTCTCCTTTATTTTTTCCAATAACTTCCTCCTGCTTCATGTTTTCCATATGAGAGATTAAGCCTTTCCATAGCCTCGGGAACAGACTGTACAGCAGAGGCTGCTACCCAGACAGCTGCGTTTGGTTCTCTGCTTGTCTCCCCCCTTGCACAAACCCTCACACAATTTTCTTCATGCCGCAAACCAAATCATTTGGTCCCATCCCAGATCTGTAAATGCGATGCATGTGGAGCAGAGGGAGAAGGTAATGCATGGACTGGTAACATAGCATTATCAAACTAGTAGACAACAGACACAAATGGTGGAGATCAGTGGGTCAGGCAACATCTCTGGGATAGGTGATGTTTTGGGTCAGGACCACTCTTCAGTTGTGTCGAAAGAAGGATCCCGACCAGAAATTTCATCTAGAGATGAATCATTTCTCCAGAGATGCTTCCTGCCCATTGAGTTACTTATAGAATCAGAGTGATACAGTGTGGAAACGGGCCCTTCAGCCCAACTTGCCCACACTGCCCCACATGTCCTAGCTACACTTGTCCCACCTGCCTGGTCCATATCCCTCCAAACCTTCCCTATCCAAGTATCTGTCTAACTGTTTCTTAAATGTTGGGGTAGTCCCAGCCTCAACCACATCCTCTGGCAGCTTGTTCCATACACCCACTACCCTTTCTGTGAAAAAGTTACCCCTCTGATTCCTATCAAATCACCTTGAACCTATGTCCTCTGGTCCTTGATTCCCCTACTCTGGACAAGAGACTCTGTGCATCTACCCGATCTATTCCTCTCATGATTTTACACAGTTCTATAAGACCACCCCTTATCCTCCTGTGCTCCAAAGAATAGAGACCCAGCCTACTCAACCTCTTCCTATGGCTCACACCCTCTAGTCCTGGCTCCATCCTCATAAATCTTCGTTGAACCCTTTCAAGCTTGACAATATCTTTCCTATAACATGGTGCCCAGAACTAAACACAATATTCTAAATGCGGTATCACCAACATCTTATACAACTGCAACATGACCTCCCAACTTCTATACTCAATACTCCAACTGATGAAGGCTAAAGTGCCTTATCTACCTGCGACTTGACCTTCAAGGAACCATGCACCTGCACTCCTAGATCCCTCTGCTCTACAACACTACCCAGAGGCCCACCATTCACTGTGTAGGTCCTGCCCTTGCTAGACTTCCCAAAATGCAATGCCTCACACTTCTCTGTATTAAATTCCATTAAATAGCCCACGTGGCCAATCGATCCAGATCTGCTGCAATCGTTTACAACCATCTTCACTATCTGCAAAACCACTAACTTTTGTATCATCAGCAAGCTTGCTAATCTTGCCCTGTATGTTCTCATTCCAAATCATTGATGTAGATGGCAAACAGTAATGGGGCCCAGCACCGAACCCTGAGACACACCGCTAGTCACAGGCCTTCAGTCCGAGAAGCAACCTTCTCGGTCACTTGGGGTTCCACCATCACACTCTCTGAAGCCAATTTGTTATCCATTCAGCTATCTCTCCTTGGATCCTGTGCGATCTAACCTTCCAAAGCAGCCTACCATGCGGAACCTTGTCGAATGCCTTGCTGGAATCCATGTATACAACATCTATAGCTCTGCCCTCATCGACCTTTTTGGACCACGTCTTCAAAAAACTCAATCAGATTTGTGAGGCACGACCTCCCACGTACAAAACCATAAAGACTACCCATCCAAATGCCATTTCCCGTCCAAATGCCTGTATAACCTATCCCTCAGAATACTCTCTAGTAACTTTCCAACTGCAGATGTTAAGCTCACCGGCCTACAGTTCCCAGCATTTTCCCTGCAGTCCTTCTGCGCTTTGTGCCTATCTTTGGTATAAGCCTGCAGCTGTAGTTCTTTGTTTCTACATAGTAAACAAGCCACATTGGATCACAATCCAGTGACTACATTTCAGGACCTGCCGCATCAAGTGGAGAATTTAAATGTAGTTAAATTTCAGGGATGGGTTTTAATTTGGATGTCTGCTGTACCATTGGTTTGCTGCAACTCCTGACACAGCCAACAACATGGAATGGCTCATCCAAAATATAGGTGTCCTTCATGCATTGAATTGCAAACCTTTAATTGCACTGTCGTGAAGGTTATTTAGCAAAATGTTTCAGTTGAATTGTTTTTAGATTAACTTTTTTTAGCATCACAGCTATTATTGATTGGTTCATTCTTGCAGGTAACAGAGTTGAAAAGCCTGGCAAATCACGTCATCGTTGGCAACGTCTCGTGTGAAACAAAGGATTTGTTTGCAGCCTTGCCCCAGTCTGTTGCTGTGGACATCAATGACTTGGGAACTATTAAACTTAGCCTGGAGGTCATCTGGAAGTAAGTCTTTCGCACTCTAAAAATGGGACAGGATTGTCCTTTTGTGGTGTGTTGATGGCATTGAAAATGATTCGTTTCCATCTACAACGTGTAAGAATATTACATTCTCAAAGGGCTACTGTCACCTCTTCACGACGAGTCCTTTCACATTCAATCTGTTGCAAATTCCTGTGTTATTTTTGTCGAGCGTGTCGTTCAGAATTGTTGCACGGAAGTTGTTCAGCTCAACCCCTCGTGTGGAGAAAGAAAAATAACAAAAGGATCTTAAATAAAGAATTAGTAGGAATCTTTATGAAAGGTATGGCAATAATTGTGGATAACTTCGATCTTGGAAATTGGATGAATCCCATAAACATATGTGATGTTATGGATGGGTTCATAAGAATATACTTGAGGCAATTTTTTAGAACGCTATGTTGTTGAGCTAACCCAGGAACAGGCTATTTACCGCTGACTGGTTAGAGCGCAACAGAAGCTTTTCACTATACCTCACTGTACAATAAACTAAACCAAACGGAAACTTTTAAATAAGAGACAGAACTAATTACAGATCTCGTTGTCATGGATCCCTTGGGGAAGAGTGATCGTAGAATGGCAGATTTTCACAGATGGGAGCCGGAAACACATATCTGGAATCAGTATCGTAAACATCGATTAAAAACAATTATTGTGATGGCAGAATTGACTTGAGCAGACTGGGAAAATCGATTATGATGTGTATAAGCAGTGACAGAATTTCAAAGAAACATTCTGTAACTCTCAACAGAAATAGATTCCATTGAGTGGTGGCACTGTGGCGCAGCGATAGAGTTGCTGCCTTGCAGCGCCAGAGACCCACCCGTGTTTGATTCTGATTATAGGTGCTGTCTGTATGGAGTTTGTATGTTCTCCCTGTGACCGCGTTGGTTTTCTCGGGATGCTCCAGTTTCCTCCCACACTCCAAAGACGTGCAGAATTTTAGGTCAATTGACTTCTGTAAATTGTCCCTAGTGTGTAGGATAGACCTAGTGTATGGGTCATTGCTGGTCGGCGCGGACTCAGTGGGCCAAAGAGCCTGGTTCCAAGCCAAATCTCTAAAATTAAAAAATACATTACAAGAATTAGGATCAAGCAAGAAAGTTGAACACTTTGTGTGTGTCCTGGGTATAAACCAACATCTGCAGTCCCTTGTTTCTAAATAAATAGTAGAAACAGTTTTTCGAAGATATATGATATTTGAAAAAGGGGATCCAATAGATACGTTGCATTTGGAATTCCCAAAACCATTTTACGAGGTGCTACGTAAGGGTTTGCTAAACAAGGTAAAAGTTCATGACTTTGCAGGTAATATATGAGCAGGGATGAAGGGAAGGCTAAATAACAGAAAGCAGAGTTGGAATAAGTGGATCATTTTCAAGGCATTGTGGTGCACTGATAAAGGTGGGCCAAGGAAGAAGACAAAATTAGCAAATTAGTTGGGAAAAGGGAAGTTATCCATGTTAATTTCCGAAAATTTCAGTCTACGTTCTGAATTTAGAACGGGTTTAGGTCAGACAAAGCTTAGTATTTTCTGATTGACCTGAGCCTTCCAGTTTGGAGATGAGGTCAGTGAAGTCAGCAGGCCCCATGGGAGACATTGTGTGTTAATATGTGTCTTCAGGAAAGGAAGGGAGGAGGGAGTGAATGTCCCAACGGGATGTCAAGTTACAGAAATATCCTTCTAGGTTGTTTTGCTTGTTTTTAGATGTTTGCTACAAATCAAAGTAGTAGCATTGATGGTATTTGGCTTTGTACTTTCCCATAACCCTATGCTATTTATTGTGGACGGTTAAATAAGGATTTTGTTTTAAATTTAGATGAGCAATATGTTGCAATACAAGTTCATAAGTCATAGGAGCAGAATTGGCCCATTCAACCCATCGAGTCTACTCTGCCATTCAATCATGGCGTATCTATCTTTCCCTCTCAACCCCATTCTCCTGCCACTCTTCTCCCCATAACCTTTGACGCCCTCGTTAATCTAGTAACCTGTCAAATCTCTGCTTTAAAAATACCCAATGATTTGACCTCCACAACTGTCTGTGGCAATTAATTCCACAGATTCATGACCTTCTGAGTAAAATAATTCCTCCTCATCTCCATTCTAAAGGTACAGAATTTTATTCTGAGAATATCATCAGAGAGCCTTGCATTCCTGCAGCGTCTTTCACAACCTCGGGGGTCATCAAAAGGCCTTTCCTGTCAAAGATAAATGATAGCCTTTACTGTAACACAAGGAACCGCAACACTAATTTGTGCACAGCCAACAGAAGTCAAATGAAGGACTAAATAAATTACTCGGTGATCTCAGTTAGGAATTACACATTCTCCAGCACACTGGAGATGGCCCAATCTTAGTCACGTGTGTGACATTTTGGTTCACTTTCCAAAGAATGGGCCAGATAATTTCATCCTGCTTTGAATAGATCTTTTACATCCATCAAGGGAGTGAATTGTCTCAACCTCTGGCATTGCAGTGCTCTCCGGTTACTGTGCACTGGAGCATCACAGTGCCATTGCGCACTTAGGTCCCTGTAGTGGAGTGGGTTGGACCTACTAACGCTCTCCATCCCTGGAGCATGGTGACTTGCCCCAGGCATCAAAACTCCTTTTGCATTATTATTTTTCTTAAATAAAACAAGCGAAAACTACATGCCAACCTGAAGTATACACTGAACCAACAAGTATCAAGCATGGATCATAGTATGTGACCTCCAGTAAAGAATGCTTTGATATCAAAAATTCCCAAATGTGTACAATTCCCTCCATGGCCTAGTGCAATTGAACTGGACTAGCGTTCTTTTCATCCCTTCCAATCTCCAAAATCTTTGAGCTCCTCTCTTCCTTGGCTTTGATCCCATGCCAGAGGCAACCTTGCTTTCAACAATGGAGGCATGGGTTCGAATCCCACTTCTGACACCATGTAATGAGTGGAGTCAAACACATATCAAGATACAACACATGTTTATTAGATCTACTTACAGCATCGGTCTGCGGGACATTACAGTTCCTAGCAGCTATTCATACTGAATGGTGCAGGCAAGCTCTTGTTAATATAAAACGCATATTAGGCGTTTTATATTAACAAGTTCTCACTCACTAAGTTCTCAAGCCCTAGAAACATATAAAATTCTTAAAGGATTGGACAGGCTAGATGCAGGAAAAACATTCCCAATGTTAGGGGAGTACAAAACCAGGGGTCACAGTTTAAGAATAAGGGGTAGGCCATTTAGGACTGAGATGAGGAAAAATCTTTTCACTCAGTTGTGAATCTGGAATTCTCTGACACAGAAGGCAGTGGAGGCCAATTCATTGGATGTTTCAAGAGAGAGTTAGATTCAGCTCTTAGGGCTAAAGGAATTAAGGGATATGGGGAAAAGCAGGAACGGGGTACTGATTTTAGATGATCAGCCATGATCATATTGAATGCCAGTGCAGGTTCAAAGGGCCGAATGGCCTACTCCACCTATTTTTTTATGTTTGACACTCCTTATAATTATCTGACCAAGCTTTTGGTCATCTCTGTAGTTTCTTTATGTGACGATGTCAAATTGTGTTTGATAATGTTTCTGCTAAGATTTTGCACTAATCGTGAACTAATAGCATGTATATAACTCCAAAGTTTAAAAAGGGTGGGAAAATAAATTCCCTTTTGGTTTGTAGCCTGAAGTGCTGGCAATGTCTGTGTATCGTTTCGGACCTATCCATGCTCTCCAAAGATGCTGCCTGATACACTGAGTTACTCCAGCACTTTGTTTCTTTTTAACATTGTAAACCAGCACCTGCAGTTCCTTGGTTCTTCAGTGTATCATTTCTTATTTTGCATCGTTGTTCTGTGTCTTTCAGTCCATTTGATAAAGACGATCAAACATCTGCTGCAAGCACGGTTAACAAGGTGGCCACAGTAAACAAGCGATTTTCCACCTACAACCAGAGTCCACCAGATACCCCGTCCTTGCGGGAACAAGCCTTTTACGTAAGTGTCTCCGAGCTCTATGATACAGGGTGGAAACAGAACCTTCAGCCGATCAGCGATCCACCCTGTACACTAACACTATACCACATGCTTTTACCGAAGCCAATTAACCTACAAACCCACCCGTCTTTGGAGTGTGGGAGGAAGCTGGAGCACCCGGAGAAAACCCACGCGGTCACAGGGAGAACGTACAAACTCCGTACGGACTGCACCCGGGTCTCTGGCGCTGTAAAGCAGCAACTCTACCGTGGCGACACTGTGCCACCCTCTAAGGACAAACAAAACACCTGTTTACCTGTAAAGTTAACCTGTGTGTTGGTGGGTAGCTGTGTTAATTCAGAGCAAACACAACAGGCTATCTGCCTAAAATGCCTAAACAGAAAATTGTTGCCTCTGACAAACCTTTTAGGATTAAAACAAATTATCAAACCACGTAGCAAATTATAATTTTTACATCCAGGTTCTCCGGAGCTTTTATTTTCAGATTGCTTTCAGTGATGCTGTGTCTCATTCACCAGTGGGTACTGTGAATACGGAGGGGGGTTACAGTATTAATAAGGATGTGGTGTATGGTCATACAGCTTGCAAACCAACCCTTCGGCCCAACTTCACCATGCCAACCAAGATGCCCCATCTGCTCTAGTCCCACCTGTCCGCATTTGACCCATATTGCTCTAAACCTTTCCTATCCATGGACCTGTCCAAATAGCTTTTATATGTTGTCATCGTACATGCCTCAGCTATGTCCTCTGGCAGCACATTCCATAAACCCACCACCCTCTGTGTGAGTGCTCTCAGCTTTTGGGGAGCTCTTATCAGGAGGTACTGTAAAGCAAATTTGCGGCTCTGTACACTTGAGGAAGGGAAGAGAGTGACCTTTGTTCTTGAGCCACATATGGTAAAGCTATCACCGTCTGTATAAACTTGTTAATAACTTCACATTCCCTTGGGTGCACATAGGCTCTGACTCGAGCTACATCATTCGCACATTTTAAACACACAGTTGAGAAATTTGGGGAGGGAGGAATAGAGAATCGGCTCACTGACAAAGGACAAAAATCAGAAAGGTTCTCAATAAAACTTCTAATAAATGATAACATTTGGATTTACTTTTGCAGCCTTGGGTATAGGATTGCATGGAGCGCAGGAGGATGAAGGGTGATCTTATAGAGGTGTATAAGATCATGCAAAGAATAGATAGGATAGATGCACATTTACTTTTACCCAAAGTTGGGGTATCAAGAACCAGAGGACATGGGTTTCAGGTGAGGGGAGAAAGATTTAATAGGAAACTGAGGGGCAACCGTTTTTATACAAAGGGTGATGGGTATTTGGAAGAGATTTATGCTTTGTAAGTATTTTTTACACTGAATAAAGTTTATTTTGGAGGGAAAATGATTTAACAGTAAAAATCAGTAACAGCTTTGACAAATGGCAAAACCCTGCCGCCCAGTTTTGCCTCTTTATTGGGTGTTGTGGCAGCAGAAGCATCTCACTGCCTGAAGCCTCATGTCAAGGCAACCTGACACAATATGTCCTTGCATTGGTATAACTTTGATTCCTTTTAGTCCTGAGAGTTGGGTTTATGACCTACAAGGTGATTGTTTTGAAGCCCCAGATAAATTACTTTTCCATTTTACGCCCAGCTAGATCTCTATCAGGACTAAAGATAGACACAAAATGTTGGAGTAACTTAGCGGGCAGGCAGCATCTCTGGAGAAAAGGAATAGGTGATGTTTCAGTTCGAGATCCTTCTTCAGACTGAGGGTCAGGGGAGAAGGATGGGAGAGATATGAAACGGTACAAAGAACAAATGAATGAAAGATATGCAAAAGGACAAATCAAAGCCAGCAACGATAATCAAGGAAAGGTGGAGCCCACAATGGTGCATTGCTGGCTGTGGAGAAGGTGATAAGGAGTGATACAAACAGTGAAACTAAGCAGGACGACAGTGAAACTAGTACGACGACTAGGGTGGGGGAGGGACGGAGAGAGAGGGAATGCAAGCGTTACTTGAAGTTAGAGGAATCAATATTCTTCAGGACTGTTTTAGTCTGCTTGCACCTTGTTCCCCATACACGCTTGCACCTTGTCCCTGGAGCTGCCTGACCTGTGCCATTCTGCTTTGTTTAGAACATGCTGCGGAGACAGGAAGACCTGGAGAACGGCGCCGCCTGGTCCATCTCCTCCGATTCTTCCGACGGCTCTTCCAGCCCGCAGTTGTCAACGAGCGTCAGGCATTCACCCAAGACTCTGGTGCAGCCCGAAATTCAGGGAACGGTGCCCAGGATCACCATAACGTTAGCACATGCCGAGGAACCACAGGCGGAGAATGCCGAGGCCAACAGGCACTCGGTGGAAGAGGAAATCGTGGTAGAGCCAGAGCACGTAATGTGGAATGGGAACGTGCCGATTTCCAGAACTCTCAGCAATATCAGTGAAGCAAGTGTGGACGCGGTGATGGACTTGAATGCCCCGGTGAGCCCAGAGCCAGAGGTACAGGTGGTTGCCGCCGTGTGTTTAGCAGCATCGCCACCAATGCCCGAGACCGAGCCCACTCCGCCTGTGCCTGAGCAGAGCATTGATGCCGTGCTACAGTCGGAGGCTCCACTGGTCACGGCAGAAACCCCTGAAGTCCCTTCCTGTGGTGTACAAGCAGAAGTGGCTACCACTGACGTGGCAGCTCAGAGCTCTGCCTCCATAGAGGAGAATACCAAACTGAGCGAGGAGAAGACTGAGCCAGCAGAGCCGGCCAAAGTGAAGCCGGCAGACCCAGGCATCGAGGAAGCCTTGATGATGTTAAATTCCACACTTGATGATTACCGCGGCCAGTTCCCTGAGCTCCAGAAACTGGAGATGGAGGTCAAGCATTTGGAAGAAATTCTATTGGTAAGTGTGTTTGGTTAGGGTTGGTTGTAACTTGGTGTGAATATTCCAGTGTGGGAATGTAGTGGTGTGGTCGCATTAGTGTACGGGGTGATTGTTGGTCGGTGCAGACTTGGTGGGCCGGAAGGCCTGTTGCCACATCTCCACACAGCGGAATCAACATTTCCCACTGTGAGGGAAGACGTTACCTATTTCCTTCGCTCCATAGATGCTGCTGCACCCGCTGAGTTTCTCCAGCACCATTGTCTACCTGTTTCCACACTGCATCTCTAAACGAAACACTTCAATTACATTTTAACTCTGTGGCAGTTCGTTTTTGGACTTGGTGTGCGCTATATCCGTTTCAGTTGTGTTTGTGGAAAATTCCACAGTTGGATTCCCTTGGTGGTGAGTTAAATAATTCTGCCTTTTTTTGGCGTACCCAAGCGTGATAACTAATAATGAGTCAGGTGAGGCCACAGGGTGAAGTTCTTCAGTCGACTAGCTTCTGCTTAAATCTTTGTTATGTTCAAGTTCAAGAGACATTTATTGTCACATGCACCAATTGGTGCAGTGCGATTTGAGTGACCATACAGCCATATGAATAAAAAGAACACAACACACGGTAGAATTTAACATGAACATCCCCCACAGCGGAATCAATGTTTCCCACTGTGAGGGAAGGCAATAATCTTCAGTCATCTTCCCCTTTGTTCACCCGTGGTCGGGGCCTGTGAGCCCTCCGCAGTCGTCGCCATGGATGGCCCGATGTTTCAGGCCCTCTCGTCGGGATGATCGGAGCTCCGACGTCGGAACGGAGAACACCCTCAGCGGCTTGGAGTTCCGAATCGGCCGCTTCCTACCGGAGACCGCGGCACCCGAAGTCCACAGGCCGAGCTGGGCGGAGATTCAAAGCGAGAGGTCCCCAGAACTCCCGCGATGTTAGATTCAGCGCCGCCCGCGGCTGGAAGCTGCGCAAACCACAGCTCCACAGAGTTAAGCAGCAATCCCAACACTCCGGAGCTCCGGCGATCCCCGGTGAGGCATCATCCCGCTCCGCGATGGAATCCAGTGCTGCGCCGCCGCTGAAGCCCTGGCCGGTCTCCGGCAGGAAAGGCCGCGCCAATTCAGATGGTAGGCCGCGAGGAGGGGGACGAAGATGCAACTCGGAGAAAGGACGCATCCTCGACCAGGAAACGACTGAGAAAACAGTTTCCCCCTTCCCCTCCCCCACCCCCACATAAAAAAAGACTAAGAGATATGTGAAGAGAAAGAGATTAGTTAAAACAAATGTAGGTCCCTTGCAGTCAGAAACAGGTGAGTTGATCATGGGGAACAAGGATATGGCGGACCAATTGAATAACTACTTTGGTTCCATCTTCACTAAGAAAGACATAAATAATCTGCCGGAAATAGCAGGGGACCGCGGGTCAAAGGAGGAATTGAGTGAAATCCAGGTTAGTCGGGAAGTGGTATTGGGTAAATTGAATGGATTAAAGGCCGATAAATCCCCAGGGCCAGATAGGCTGCATCCCAGAGTACTTAAGGAAGTAGCTCCGGAAATAGTGGATGCATTAGTGATAAACTTTCAAAACTCTTTAGATTCTGGAGTAGTTCCTGAGGATTGGCGGGTAGCAAACGTAACCCCTCTTTTTAAGAAGGGAGGGAGAGATAAAACGGGGAATTACAGACCAGTTAGTCTAACATCGGTAGTGGGGAAACTGCTAGAGTCAGTTATTAAAGATGGGATAGCAGCACATTTGGAAAGTGGTGAAATCATTGGACAAAGTCAGCATGGATTTACGAAAGGTAAATCGTGTCTGACGAATCTTGTGGAATTTTTCGAGGATGTAACTAGTAGCGTGGATAGGGGAGAACCAGTGGATGTGGTGTATCTTGATTTCCAGAAGGCTTTCGACAAGGTCCCACATAAGAGATTAGTATACAAACTTAAAGCATACGGCATTGGGGGTTCAGTATTGATGTGGATAGAGAACTGGCTGGCTAAGAGGAAGCAAAGAGTAGGAGTAAACGGGTCCTTTTCACAATGGCAGGCAGTGACTAGTGGGGTACCGCAAGGCTCGGTGCTGGGACCCCAACTATTTACAATATATATTAATGATCTGGATGAGGGAATTGAAGGCAATATCTCCAAGTTTGCGGATGACACTAAGCTGGGGGGCAGTGTTAGCTGTGAGGAGGATGCTAGGAGACTGCAAGGTGACTTGGATAGGCTGGGTGAGTGGGCAAATGTTTGGCAGATGCAGTATAATGTGGATAAATGTGAGGTTATCCACTTTGGTGGCAAAAACAGGAAAGCAGACTATTATCTAAATGGTGGCCGATTAGGAAAAGGGGAGATGCAGCGAGACCTGGGTGTCATGGTACACCAGTCATTGAAAGTAGGCATGCAGGTGCAGCAGGCAGTGAAGAAAGCGAATGGTATGTCAGCTTTCATAGCAAAAGGATTTGAGTTTAGGAGCAGGGATGGTTCTACTTCAGTTGTACAGGTTCTTGGTGAGACCACACCTGGAGTATTGTGTACATTTCTGGTCTCCAAATCTGAGGAAGGACATTATTGCCATAGAGGGAGCGCAGAGAAGGTTCACCAGACTGATTCCTGGGATGTCAGGACTGTCTTACGAAGAAAGACTGGATAGACTCGGTTTATACTCTCTAGAATGTAGGAGATTGAGAGGGGATCTTATAGAAACATAAAATTCTTAAGGGGTTGGACAGGCTAGATGCAGGAAGATTGTTCCCGATGTTGGGGAAGTCCAGGACAAGGGGTCACAGCTTAAGGATAAGGGGGAAATCCTTTAAGACCGAGATGAGAAATACTTTTTTCAGGCAGAGAGTGGTGAGTCTCTGGAACTCTCTGCCACAGAGGGTGGTTGAGGCCAGTTCATTGGCTATATTTAAGAGGGAGTTAGGTGTGGCCCCATGTGGCTAAGGGGATCAGGGGGTATGGAGAGAAGGCAGGTACGGGATACTGGATGATCAGCCATGATCATATTGAATGGCGGTGAAGGGTCGAATGGCCTACTCCTGCACCTAATCTCTATGTTTTTATGTTTCTATCCTCCAAAAACATACTTTTGACACAAAAATAACAAAAAAGGTGAAATGACAGACAAACTGCTGGCGAGGCTGCCGTGCGCAGAGCCACCCGATGTCGCTTTGCAGTTGAATTATCTCTCCTCATTTGTTGAGCCTCTCATCCCCTCTGATGATCTGATTCATTTCATGAGAACAGTAATAATTTCTCTGTCCTAGAAGGTATTGATCCCTGGTTTCATGTAGGGAGTGGGGAGCATTGCATAATAAATACTCCCTTGAGTCCTGTTGATGGTGCAGTCATTGCAACATACTGTCTCTTCCATGCTGGCCTGATGATGATGATGATGATGATGATGTGTTGGGTCCACTTAATGCCCACTCAGTGACGATCCCCAAGTGACGTTGGTAGGAATTGAGCAGTTGTTTCCAGGGAACCCACAGTGAACTGGCTGTTTATTTTCCAATTCACAGTCACTATTAAACACTTGTGCAATCTGAATGTTTTCCTCCTCTCGTCACTTCACCAGGCCCTGCTGTAGGCTGGGCTGTTGTGCTTTGTCAGTGCAGTGTGAATTTGGCTACACAGGCACTCCCCGACCTACGTAAAGGTTACACTCCACAAACCCTTGTGTAAGTCATATTTTACACAATCACGATCCCCAGCCTGAAATAACTAATTGAGAGTATTTGAGTCGGAAGGAACTGCAGGTGCGGGTTTACGCCAAAGTGCTGGAGTAACTCAGCGGGACAAGCAGCACCTCTGGAGAGATGGAATGGGTAACGTTTCGGGTCGCGATCCTCCTTCAGTCTGTCTACGTGTCAGACTATTAACTGTCTCAGCAGCGTCTGGCTGCATCCAGGGCACTTGCGGCAGCATGTGGCCTTGTGGGTAAACACTGCTGCCATTGCCGGCTTGTTTCCGATGTTAACTTGTGTTGTCGTACAGTGTTGTGCAAATTACAAACTGCCTTGATTGAACTTGGGCCTGAGTACAGAGTTGTTTACACTCAGTGCGTGCATCTAAGTTGTCTATTGCGTACATCAGGGAGTGTCTGTATGTTAAATCACAGTCCTGCCACAGCATTCGTGCTCCTGCTGTTGGGTTGGGTGTGTATCACTCGCTGAGTCTTGGGTTTCTCTGTGAATCAGTCCCTGGGAGCAGGGATGACAGGAGACGCCAATGAGTTTCATGTGGTTAGAGGCCAGAGGTGTCTGACTCACCAGCAAGAGACAAGAGTGTGTAATTGTCACACGTACTGACAATGGAATCCCTATGTGCAGCAGCACAGGCCGGTAACACAATACAAGTAGATAATACGTGGACAATAAACAAAGATTTAATAAATTAACAGCCCCAATACTTGTGAATATTACAATACAAAGTGAATATTGACAAGGTTATGATTGAGAGAAGACAAAGAAAGAGGGTCAGGCAGCATCTCTGGAGAACATGGGTGACATTTTGGGTCCGGACCTTTCCTCAGTCTGAGGAAGGTTCCCGACCCGAAACGTCACCTATCCATGTTCTCCAGAGAAGTGGCCTGATCCGCTGAGTTTCTCCAGCCCTTTGCGTCTCTCTTTGTAAACCAGTCTCTGTAGTTCCTTGTGTCCACATGGCTATCATTCGGCTTGGGTTCATTGTAGTGATGTTCACAGCATCATGAAACCTGGTCAAGATGTCCCATGTTGCTGAGATCCACCCAGTTGTTGCCAGGCAAGGAACTGGGCTGGCCCGTTGAGACTGGTGAACCTTGCCCTCACTGGCATGTCAACTGTTACTCCAAGGAAGTCCCATATGCAGACCTGCACATGAAGATCTCACTAGGAGATCTGCAAGGGTTCCGTTCTTGCAATCCAGGTTTCCGTTATCCACCATTCGGCAGCATTGGTCATTTGCTGGATAATTTCTTAAATTCTTTAGAATAGTCAAAGATTCAAAGGTACATTATTGTCACATGTACCTAGGTACGGAGAAATTCCGTTATTGGACACAGTTCAGTGAATCCGACTATACATAGGAACAATCATATTTACGTACAAGATGGATGCGAATAACAGATTGTGCTGAACCAATCCACAAGAGTCGCCACGTTTCTGGCGCCATTTTGTATGTCAAGACCAAAGTTGTTAAAAAAATGTAGAGTCGTATCTTGGCCATAAAGGTCCGTTGTCCTGGCGACGGCACTGGGTGAGAGTTGGTGGGGTCGGCCTGGCCAGACAGTGTTCTTGGTGTCCTCCACTGCTGCTCTGCGGCTGAAGACCACGTCCGATAATCACTCGCGACCTCTTAGAACATTGCCTCATCCATTCAAGCTCCAGGCTGAGAGTTGGGTCTCATAAGGTCGTAAGGAACAGCAGTAGAATTGGGCCATTCGGCCCTTCAAGCCTACTCCACCATTCAATCATGGCTGATCTATCTCTCCCTCCTAACCCCATTCTCCTGCCTTCTCCCCATAACCTCTGACACCTGGACTAATCAAGAGGAATTCAGTTTAACAAGATGGTGTAATAGAATAAAGAATACATTGAGAGCAGTGGAACAAGATGGACAATGGGTGTGCAGCAGCACAAACAGAATTATATTTGGAGATATGATACTGTGGATGGTGGAATCCAGAGCAAAAGAACAAAGTGCTGGAGGAAACTCAGCAGGTCAGGCAGCATCTGTGGAGGGAAATGGGCAGAAGATATTTCAGACGGACAGAGTGACTGCTTCTGTGTGACAGGGTCAGCTGGAGCTCCCGTTACACCTTTAGTTCTCCTTCCCATTCCCATGTCTGTCGTGGGCCTCCTCCACCGCCAGAGTGAGACCACATGCAGATTGGAAGAACAGCATAGGGCTGGCGCAGTGGTAGAGTTGCTGCCTTACAGTTCTCCCTGTGACCACGTGGGGTTTCCAGGGATGCTCCAGTTTCCTCCCACACTCCAAAGACGTATAGGTTAATTGGCTTCAGTAATACAGCAAAGCGCCTGTTTCCACGATGTATCTCTAAAGTCTCGTTTTTCACTGGGCGGCCAACAACCCAGCAGCATGAACGCTGAGTTCTTAAACTTCTCACAATTCCCAATCAGTGCATCTGTCAGTAATTAAAGAGACTCTGACTGCGTTCCCGGCCTTTCCACAATAATAGGCACATTTTCACAAGACCTTTGTGGTGAAGAGTAAATGAAATGCTGATGTGATTCTGTCCCATTTAGAACATTGTGCTGGTTAGGGTTACGCACCCTGTGTTGCTGTTTGTGCTGCCCTCCTTGTTGCCACTTCATTGTCTGGCACAGTTTCTTTATATGACTCTTATACAAACATGTGTAGGCATGATCTTTGCAGCTTCTGTGTAAATCAACGTTTTTGGCCAAACAATCCATTTTTTCTCCCTTTGAGGCCACTGCTTCCATGCGTCCAGTTTATTTGCGTGAGAAGCTTAAATTTTCGTCCAATTTTTCAAAATGTTGTGGGAAACCCAGCTACAGTAAAACAGATAATCTGACAGCCTTGGGACTTCAGTACTGCTGGACTAGTGAATTTTCCAGACTGTTGTATGAAATTTCTAATAATATCATGAAGGGTCCCGACCCGAGACGTTGCCTGTCCATTCCTTGCCCACATGCTGTCTGATCTTAGATACAGCGTGGAAACAGGTCCTTCGGCCCACTGAGTCCACGGTTTTAAGGGCCTGACCCACATAGGTAGTCACCAATAGAATCCACCAAAGTCAACACCGGCGACAACCTACGTCACCTGCGACAACCTACGACAGCACCTACGTCCGGAGAAGAGGAGCTGGCCAAAGTTGACTGGAAAGATACCCTAGCAGGGATGACAATGGAACAACAATGGCAGATATTTCTGGGAATAATACAGAAGATGCAGGATCAGTTCATTCCAAAGAGGAAGAAAGATTCCAAGGGGAGTAAGGAGTACGTTGCTAATATTCAGAAAGCCTTTGATAAGGTCCCACATAGGAGATTAGTGGGCAAAATTAGGGCACATGGTATTGGGGGCTGACATGGATAGAGAAGTGCTTGGCAGACAGGAAACAAAGAGTAGGGATTAACGGGTCCCTTTCAGAATAGCAGGCAGTGACTAGTGGGGTACCGCAAGGCTCGGTGCTGGGACCGCAGCTATTTACAATATACATCAATGATTTAGATGAAGGGATTCAAAGTAACATTAGCAAATTTGCAGATGACACAAAGCTGGGTGGCAGTGTGAACTGTGAGGAGGATGCTATGAGGATGCAGAGTGACTTGGACAGGTTGGGTGAGTGGGCAGATGCATGGCAGATGCAGTTTAATGCGGATAAATGTGAGGTTATCCACTTTGATAGCAAAAACAGGAAGGCAGATTATTATCTATTTGGTGTCAAGTTGGGAAAAGGAGATGTACAACGGGATCTGGGGGTCCTTGTACATCAGTCAATGAAAGTAAGCATGCAGGTACAGCAGGCAGTGAAGAAAGCGGATGGCGTGTTGGCCTTCATAACAAGAGGAGTTGAGTATAGGAGCAAAGAGGTCCTTCTGCATTTGTACAGGGCCCTAGTGAGACACCTGGAATATTGTGTGCAGTTTCGGTCCCCTAATTTGAGGAAGGACATTCTTGCTATTGAGGGAGCGCAGCGTAGGTTTACAAGGTTAATTCCCAGGATGGCGAGACTGTCATATGCTGAGAGAATGAAGCGGCTGGGCTTGTATACTCTGGAATTTAGAAGGATGAGAAGGGATCTTATTGAAACAGATAAGATTAAAAAGGGTTTGGACACGCTAGAGGCAGGAAACATGTTCCCGATGTTGGGGGAGTCCAGAACCAGGGTCATAGTTTAAGAATAAGGGGTAAGCCATTTAGAACGGAGACGAGGAAACACTTTTTCACACAGAGTTTTGAGTCTGTGGAATTCTCTGCCTCAGAGGGCGGTGGAGGCCGGTTCTCTGGATGCTTTCAAGAGAGAGCTAGATAGGGCACTTAAAATGGCGGAGTCAGGGGATATGGGGAGAAGGCAGGAACGGGGTACTGATTGGGGATGATCATCCATGATCACATTGAATGGCAGTGCTGGCTCGAAGGGCCGAATGGCCTACTCCTGCACCTATTGTCTAAGTCAGGCTATGCTCATTGGCGTCAAACCCACTTGCGCCGAATGTTTTTGAACATGTTGAAAATCCAGCAGCGACCAGAAAGACGCTATCTCTTAGGGCGACTGAGGAGACGACTTACGACCATACAGGCGACACTTCGGCGACCATGTGGCACTGTATTCACCTAAAAAATAGCCTAAGTGGGACAGGCCCGTTACAGAAGCCAATTAACCTTACAAACCTGCACATCTTTGGAATTTGGAAGGAAACCGGAGCACCCAGAGGAAACCCACACGGACACAGAGAATGTACAAACTCCTCACAGAGAGCACCCGTAGTCAATATCAATCACGTCTCTTGTGCTGTGAAGCAGCAGTTTTACCACCGTGTGCTGTGCTGTTCTCCGCTGTGCTGTCGAGAGGTTCGGGAGTTATTAAAATCCAGGCTGTGCAAAAGGCTGAAGTTGGAGGAGTGCTTATTATTGGCAGCAGTGCCGGAAGAGGTCACAGAAATAGGGAGGAGCCAAGGTATGATGCTGTGTAAAGACATGAATAATAATAACTTTAAAACGGAGCTGTTAGCAGACTGGGAGTCTGCAGGACAATGAGCACAAGGGCAATGGGTGAACTGGGCCTAGTGTAAAAGAGCAAGCACAAAGCAGTTTTGGATGATGGGATACTGAAGTATTGAAAATGAGAAGCAGCTGGGAGGGAGAGTTTACTTTAGTTGAGCGATACAGCGTGGAATAGCCCATCGTTTCCACGCTGACCATCGGTTACCCGTACACTAATTCTCTGTTACCCCACTTTTGCACCCTACACACTAGGGTCAATTCACTGAAACCAGTGGTGATGGTCCCAAGACCGAGTGACAGTGGGGAGTCAGCTGTGGTAGGACGGTTGTGTTGAGGTTGGCACTGTGCTGACGTCCTTCAGGTCTTGGACTTGCTGGGTGCTGTATCTTGAGAAGACCCGGCTGGACACAGTGATGTTCATAGAACACTGTTTGTTGTGCTACTGGCTGCTGTCTTCCTGTATACCCCCGCCAGGGCAGCCTGCCCTCCTCGAAGCAGGAATCAATGCTGTTTACTCCGAGCCAGACACCACTGCTCCAATGGATCAACGGGGTATCTGGCACGGCTCCTGTACGGCACCAGCCAAACTGACTGCGTGTCTTTTCTTTGCCATGAAGTTTGTTTTTATAAGTAATGCTTGAACCCCATGGATTTGGATAGAACGGCTGCTGGTGCAGCTGGTAGAGCTGCTGCCTCACAGCGCCAGAGACCCAAGTCTAATCCTGACCCGGACACTGTCTGTACAGAATTTGCATGTTCACCCTGTGGGTTTTCTCCGGGTGCTCCAGTTTCCTTCCACATTCCAAAGACGTGTGGGTTTGCAGGTTGTTAAAGAAGGAACTGCAGATGCTGGAGAATCGAGGGTACACAAAAAGCTGGAGAAACTCAGCGGGTGCAGCAGCATCTAAGGAGCAAAGGTGATAGGCGACGTTTCGGGTCATAACCCTTCTTCAGACTAGGTCTCGACCCGAAACGTCGCCTATCTCCTTCGCTCCTTAGATGCTGCTGCACCCGCTGAGTTTCTCCAGCTTTTTGTGTACCCTGGGTTTGTAGGTTACTTGCCCTCAGAAAATTGCCCCCAGTGTGTAGGGAATGGATGCAAGAGTGGGATAGCATAGAACTAGTGTAAACGGGGGATCGATGGTCGGCGTGGAATCGGTGGGCCAAAGGGCCTGTTTCCATGCTGTATCTCTAAACTAAACCTGTGGCTTTAATAATATTGCGGAGAAAATACTTACAGAATTAGTTAGTTGGATCAATACAGCCACATCTGATCCCTGAGAAGCACCTACACATTCCATCGGTGTGAAAGGCTGCGAATAGACTAGGTACTATATGGGGGGAAGAGATTTGATGTGTGAAACCACCACAGCAAATAGGCTGATACATGTCATGTGTGGAGTCCATGTCGCCAGTTCAATTTTTCCCGCCTTTATCTCTTCACTCTGCCTCTTCCTCCCCTCCTCCCTCCTAATTCTTTGTGAGTTCTTTGGGGATGGAGAAGAGAGTATGGAGGTCTCCCCATCTCACTCCACCCGCCATTACTCCCAGCTCCCTCTCCCTATCCTTTCTCTTGGTAAAGTCTTTGCCATTGAGCCACACTGGTATTTTTCTGGTAGTTATGCCTGAAACTCCAGATGCTGGTGTGTTACCAGTTAGCAATTTAACTGCTATAATGCTTCTGTAACCTTCAGTTGTTGCATAAACATCTGCATGTTCCCCATTCCCATATGAAGGCAGTGGCAGGGTTGAACAGAGGTGACCTTCTCGAATACCTTGTCTCTTTGAGAGGACAGGCTGCTGGTTATGCTGCGGAGGCCATTACTGTGGTATCAAGAGATCATTGATGATAGACTTCAGAGGTACACTGTGGAAACAGGCCATTCGACTCACTGAATGTTCGCTGACCAACGATCACTGGCACTATCCTACACACTAGGGACAATTCATAATTTACAGAAGCCATTTAACCTACACATCTTTGGAACGCCCGTTGTTTTTGTTACGTCCTTTTGCATTGGTGCTTTGCAGTGAACCATCAGCATGTATTGTATGTACTGAAGAAGGGTCTCGACCCGAAACGTCGCCAGCATGTATTGTATATCCTGTTCATAACTATCCCTGATACCTCCTGCTGTTTTACTTTGATACATTTTCAATTCATCGTGATTATGATCCACATTTTCTTTGTGTCTGTAAGGATCAATTTCTTCACGGTTAAAAAGCTGTTATGTGACAGAGTAAACTTTCTTCGGGAAGTAAGAGCGGCTTCCTCAAAGCTTAGAGAAAGAGAGCATGAAATTGAGTTTTCACAGCACATTTTTGCAATTAAACGGCTGAGTCTAGCACCATAGCCCCACCTGCTGGCAGCACCATGTATCACCGGTAGGGGGTGAGGATGCAGCAGTCTCAGTGATGTTACATGTAGACCAACGGAGATTGAAGCACAAGGCAACAACAAAACGACTAACAAAACACTTGCAGGTATACCAATCTATCTGAACTAGAAACGTCATCTATCCATATTCTCCAGGGATGCTGCCTGACCAGTTGAGTTACTCCAGCACTCTGTGCCTTGCGGAGGCAGCGTGAAGTGTAGATGGCATCAATGGTAGGGGGTCTGGTTTGCGTGGTGGTCTGGGCTGCGTCCACAACTCTCTGCGATGTCTTGCGGCCTTGGATGGAGCTACCAGCTAGAAGGAACAAAATCATGGGAACTAGTTGTTGATGGGTGGTTCAGTTGCCTGATGACAGTGGGAACAAACTGTCCTGGTAATGTCAAAAGGGCCTGACCCACTTTCCCGAGTCCTCTGCCGAGTTGAAAGGACCTTAAAAAAAAATCAATATTTTTGTGATTTACGAACCCCTCCTCCCGACTATCTTTTAACTCGTGGACTTTTTTGTCATGCTGGAAAAAACATCCCGACTTACCTGATGCCCCGAGTACCTACGGCTGGCATAACGAGCTGCGACGATATATCTATGGACTCCTACGGACTCGCTACGGACATTCTCCGAGTTTGAATCAAGGGGAAAACTCGGGAGAAGTCGTGAGTAACTCGGGAAAGTGGGACAGGCCCTTTAGCAATTCAATCATGACCTGATTTATTTTGGAAATCTTCGCACTGCTTTGAAGGTTGTGCTTATCTGGGCCACTTGTTTTGTATCGTGTTAATCAGTGCATAAGTGTCAGTATCGTGGCTTCTCAAGCATGCTTCAATAAGACCACGGCAGATGTAACTGCAATTTCAACTCCATTGTGGAGCTGGAGACCTTGCTCGGGAATGACTTTGAGCCCCACCACGGGATGTGGACTAAACATCGGAGCCGATCCCTTGCCTGGGATCACGCTCCAACCGTGGCCTGCGGACTTTAACATCAGGAGCTCACAGTCTCGGGTAAGAGACCGATGTCGGGAGCTCCAAAAGTCGCACGACGTTCGACTAGCCCCGACCTGTGGTCCGATTGCCCGACACGGGGAGCTGACATCCCCCCGATGCAGGAGCTTGATCGCCCCGATGAGGAGGCCCGACGAGGAGGCCCGCCGCCGGCTGCGGAAGTAAGATTGTGAAGGATAGAGGCCCCCGACCGCTGGAGGACAAAGAAGGGAAGAGATTGAACTTTTTTTCGCCTTCCATCACAGTGAGGAATGTGGAGGAGTCGCTGTGGTGGATGTTTATGTTAATAATGTATTTTGTGTGTTCTGTTGCTTTTTATTATCAAATTCCTCATATGTTGCAAAACACACTTGGCTAATGATGTATGATTATCTTGTCTTTCACCGCCTTGTTTCTCCAAATCGAAACTAATTATTTCTGAAAAATATTTCGAGAATTCTAAAGACTTTTATGATCCTCTAAAATAAAAAGTCTCACCTTGTCTCTGCCTTGGTTGCACAAAATGCCAATTTGCGTTCCTTTTGATGAACAGTGGGTGTTGTGTTTTTTGCAGCAGCGGCAGGGTGTGAACAGAAGCAGAGCCTCGAGCTTCAGCCTGACGGTCGAACACGCACTGGAGAGCTTTGACTTCCTCAACACGTCCGACATGGAGGACTCTGAGTTCTCGGAAGACGAGGCTGAGAGGACTGGAAGGTACGGCCCACTTCTTTGAATTTTTAGAGTTTAGTTTAGAGACCGGTGGAAACAGGCCCTTTGGCCCACCGAGTCAGTGCCAGCCCTCGACTACCAGTTCTATTTTTTTCCCACTTTCTCATTTACTCTTGGGGCAATTTACAACAGTCAATTAACCTACAAACCCACACATCTTTGGGATGTGGGAAGAAACCGTAGCACCCAGAGGGAACCCACATGGTCACAGGGAGAACGTGCGAACTCTACACAGACAGTACCCAAGGTCAAGGTCAAACCTGAGCCTCCGGTACTATGAGGCAGCAGCTCTACCAGTTACACCACTGGGCCACCATGCTCGATTTCATTGCTTCACCACAATATTGGCCCAGGGGGCTGAATCCTACAGGGAAGTAAGTGCTGGTTGTTCCACACCGATCAGCCAGAAATTTGCAGTGTGGGTGTCAACATGTCTGAGATTCTCACATTCTCAAAACGTTCCTGCTGGTTTCCTTGTGGAGTCCAGCTGCAGTGCGAACGATGCAATTCCCTGGCTATCAGTTGGGGGATCTAGTTTCTGATGAACACCTAATTTTGTGCCAAGCCACATATCGGAGTCATGTTTAGTTTAGAAACACAGCACGGAAACAGGCCCTTCGGCCCACCGAGTCCGTGCCGACCAGTAATCCCCGTACACTTGGACTATCCTACACACTAGGGACAATTTACAACCTGTACCAAAGCTAAATAACTGACAAACTAGTACATCTTTGGAGTGCGGGAGAAAACCGGAGCACCCGGAGAAAACTCACGCGGTCACAGGGTGAACGTACAAACTCCGTGCAGACAGCACGCATAGTCGGGATCAAACCCGGGTCTCTGGCGCAGTAAGGCAGCAACTCTACCGCTGCGCCATCGTGCCGATTTTCTTTTAACATCTGGAGATGCACCCACCCAACTAACTATCAACCAGCTTCTCATTCCTACTCCTCATAATCACTGCTTTTCATCAACTCTCGCCTGCGTCATTCCACCATCCCCAAGAACTGTTCTTTTGCTCTTCTGTTTTCTTTTTTTACTCTAAACTGTAATTCCTTCCCTAAACATACATTCCTCAGATTGCCCCTTAAATCCAATTTCTTTGACAAAGTCGCCACACCTGACATCTCCTGCTTTGGCCTGGTGGCAGTTCCACATCTTATTGCACATTCGCCTCATTGAAAGATCTGTGCAAGACAAAGTTGTTGCACTCTACAAAACCTTGTGTTGAGACCTCTTTGACTTGGAAAAATCACAAGCAGAAAACTGCAGCTGCTGAATATACCCAGCAGGTCAGGCAGCTTCCTGAGGAGAGATCAGGCCAATGGCCTTCCATCAAAGTGTCAATCTGAAGAATGCTGGAAGAACTCAGACAGCAGCATCTGTGGGAAGAGAAAGCAGTTTACACCGAAGATAGACACAAAGTGCTAGAGTAACTCAATGGGTCAGGCAGCATATCTGGAGAAAAAGGATGGGTGATGTTTCAGATCGGGGCCCTTCTTCAGACCCTTTCTTCAGAGATACTGCCTGACCCTTTGTGATCATCTTTGGTATAAACCAGCATCTGCCGTTCCTTTCTACACAACACTTCAGATCAACGACCCTCCCTCAGGACTGGTGATCTAATGAAGATCCCTGACCCGAAATGTTAACTAGTTTTATTTATACGGATGCCGCTTGACTAACTGAATTCTTCCAGCAATTCTGTTTGTGCCTCAAATTCCAGCATGTGCAGTTTTGTTTACTCTCAGAGCTGTAAAGTCACCACTTTCTCTCTCCAGAGATGCTGCCTGACCTGTTCTGTATCTTCAGCATTTTGGGTTTCTATTGTGAAACGGTCAGCCTGCCCCCCCCCTGAGCGAATGCTGGATTGCACCAGCATTGTGGGCACTGAAGTGACTTTGGCTTTGCTCCTCCTGACAGGCACGGCGGGAGTGGCCGTGGGCTTCCCACCGGACTCAGCGAGGCACTAACGGAGGATACAGGAGTCGGCAGTGGCTCGGAAGGAAGTCCAGTTCCAATGACAACAGGGAGTGAATACTTGGACCAGGTTCTCACCCTGCACTTGAATGCCTGCAACAAGCTTCTGCTGGTAAACAACATTCTCACCTTGTTTGGGGTGTGGGTGGTTGTTGGGAGTTTGACATACCTTGCATAGCTTTTATTTGGCAGGCCATGCATAGTTCTCATTGCTTTCTCTGCCTGTGCTGTGAAATGCCACTCAATGTATGCATAAAGTAGTGTGGCTGTGTATACCAAAGATCCTACGGCAAGCAAGATGCATCACTCGCCGAAAAAGACGTAGTTCGGACATGGGCAGATTCATGGGTAATTTTCGGCCCCACTTCCGTAACCGGTTTCCGTCTCCGCACCAAAGATCTCAGAGCAGAGTAAAGATACTAGTGCGGAGACGGAAGCCGGTTACGGAAACATCCTCGTAAAAATCAAAGTGCTTTGGTAAAAATCTTTGCCTCATTTTCAGAATTATAATTTATTAACACAAACTGTTGCCCCATAACGTTGATTACACTGCGAGATGGATAACCAAAGTCGGGTCGGGTTACTGAAATGGATGAAAAAAAGGCCCACGCTCCGCTCCGTTGCGTACTACATGTCAGCCTATTGCATTTAGCAGGAGTGGTCTATCTTGTGGTCTATACAATCTGCTACTAAAGCAGGAGTTTAACCCTGCCTTTAGGGATGGTGGGGAGGAACAATACCTGTAACAAATCTTCCTAAAGTTTATAGATTGATGTGCAACAACATCCTCTGGCTGCTCGTGCTCAACTTAAAATGGTTGCCACAGATCTTTAACTTTACAACAAGTAGGTGGAGCAATTTAATGCTTTCCACCAAATTAAATTGCACAATTTATAAATGACTGAAGGGCATTTGGGTGTGTTTTCCTTCTTCTATGGAAGTACACACAAGATGGTGCAGAATTGCTGCATTGAATTAACATTACCTGGGACTCGTGTGTGGAGCAGTGTTACTGAATCGAGTGGAGCTTGTCAAGTGGCTGTCAGTGGTGAGGAGCGTGCGAAGATTGCTGTATGAAATCCACAGTCATCAGCAATTTATAAGCAAGCCATCAGGCAACAGGAAAGTTCTTCATTATTCAATATCATTGGTTTAGATACAGGGCAGAAACAGTCTCTTCGGCCCACAAGATCCCTGCACTCTGCACTATCCTTCACACTTTTTTTTACCAAAGCCAAATTAACCTACAAGCCTATAGGTTTTTGGAGTGTGGGAGGAAACCGGAGCATCCGGGGAAATCCCACACGGTCACAGGGAGAACGTAAAATCTCCGTACAGACCGCACCCGTAGTCAGGATCGAACCCTGGTCTCTGGCACTGTAAGGCAGCAACTCTACTGCTGCACCATAATGAATTTGAATACATTCTCCAACTTGGAACTGATTGTTCTGCAGTGCTCACTTTAGCCTGCAGATGGCACTGGTAAACAGCAATTGATGGCTCTTAAATCACTCTGGTCCTCAATGTTTTTGCTGGGAGAGCTAGATTGACAATTGGAACCACTTCTGAAGGACACTCAATGTGAATGGGAAAGACCAACTCCACACTGGTCCTTGTTTCTGTCATTTTAGCTACGCACTGGCACTGCAACTTTCTGAACTTCTGCTGGGATGTCAGTGGAACCTGTGCCAGGTGAAGCTGAATTAGGCCATTCAACCCATCGAGTCTGCTCCGCCATTCAATCATGGCTGACACATCTTCAGTAATTCAATTTAAGACAATGGAGAATGATGGCATATTCTTCCCGTGACCCGTCTCCGGGTTTCTCCCACACTCCAAAGACGTACCGATTTGTAGGTTAATTAGCTTGGTAAAATTGTAAATTGTCCCAAGTGTGTGTAGGATGATGTTAATGTGCGGGGATCACTGGTAGACGCGGACTTGGTGGGCCAAAGGGCCTGCTTACGCACTGTATCTCTAAACTAAACAAAAAGTGAATTTTAGTTTAAAAGTGAACTTCAAGTACTTTTCAAGAATTGAATTGAATTAAATAATACCCTGATTTGTCTGGCCTTTTCGCACCTCCAGTTTATGAATGAATGAATTAATAAGTTTATTGGCCAAGCATGTACACATACAAGGAATTTGCCTTGGTGCTCCACTCGCAAGTAACAACATAACATACAGTAAACCATTATGATTTGCAGATGAGTGGATAAAGGCCTAACATGTCAGGTGACAAATGCCAGGGACAAGCAGAAATGCTCTGCTCTGACAGGCTAGCGGCATGGCTTAGTTGACTGACAATACATTTCATGGTTCAACAATTGCTGTTCACTGTGGGAAGGCCATGTCTTGCACAGGGCCTTGGTGATGGGAAGCTGCCTTTGGTAAACCTGCTTCTTTTGGTAAGTCTGAAATGGCGAGCAGCAGGTGGGAACAGCTCATAACTTGCCGTGACATGCAACTGTGTATCCAGTACAGCAGTTCAAATGGTGCTGTGGAAAGGAACAACACTTTGAATGAGGGGCTTTCATTAGCTGATTTTAGAATCAAAGCAAGTTTGGAATGGAAAGATCTGCCTGAAGTGTTCTGAATTAGGGAAACTGAGTGAAGTAAGGGGACAAGTGTTGGGGGAAAAATATGCGCACATCAACAACAAACTGCATATGCAAATCAGCCTGCTCCCTCGGGGGTTTAGAAGAACTTTATCGATCACCAGAACTGACTGCTCAGTTTACACAGCCTGCTTTAGTCTGACAATCATAGAGAGATGCAGCAAGGAAACGGGGTCTCGGGTGCCAACCCACCCCAAGCATCAACTTCCACTAATCCTACACTCATCACATTTTTGTGTGCGGTGCACCTGGACTCTATTATTTACCTCTGCACTTTTTCCCTGGACTCTATTATTTGTATTAGCTGTTTGAATCCAAGGCTCAATCTCACTCGAGAAAATTAATACTGGAAATCAAGAGCAGAGTACTTTTAATTAGAGTTAGCAGAGTTAAGAGTACTTAGTTAATTTGACGTGAATTGATCTCCCTTCAGTCTGGGAATCGCTTAGTGTTCAATCTGTTTTCCGAATATAAACAACTATTAGAAAACAACATTTCTAATTCAGTTTATTTTGCTCTCTTTGTTTGTGTTTTCCTTGTAATGCAGTTTCTCTCCACCTTTTTATTTCTCTACCTGGTTTGATCGAATTTCCTTGGTCCTTCCTCTGTTAGTTGCCATCAGTCTCATTGACGGAGATGCTGCTGTCGTGACTGAAATAATACACACGTTACAAAAGTGACTAAACTTTGAAAGTACTTTATTAACTGTGAAGCACTGCGGTGGTATACAGATTTGAAAAATGCAATATAAATAATGCACATTTTGTCCTTATTTTACAATTTCACCCACTGAATGCCAAATGTATAGCTTATGGAGGTTTGACCGGTATTTTGACCAATACAGCTTCCTCAGTTTATATTCTCCCACCCAAGATTAAAATTACTGTGAATTCTCTTTGCTTATTGTAATGTTAATTGATCTGACGCATTCTTGTCTTTGATCAAATACACTGGTTACCTGGTGCCGGTCAGGCTCTTCATGTGGAGTGTTGTTAACTTGTAACCACCTTGTGCATCAACACCAATATTTCATGTTGCAGCAACTGGGTATCTACGGACCTCTACGATGTCGAGAGATCTACGCACTGGACAAGCTTCTGAGAGAAGCCCGCACTCTAGAAGTGATCTCTGGACTGAGCAAGGACAAATCCGGGTACATAAGCACTGCCGAAGAGGGTGAGTGAGATATTTCAAAGAATTGCCTTCTAGAAATGCCTTGGCTCTTTGGAATCTTCCTATTCCATCCAACCGCCCCTTCTTTACAGTTAATCGCACCCATCTTTAATTGGATCAGCCAACTCCAGGTGATGAAGCGTTTTACTTTCTCACTTGAGCTTTGATGACCGGTGGTATCAGGGACTGAGGTTTGTGAAGAGGGTCTGCAGAAGGAAGCATGCATCCTTGTCATGGTTCATCTTGTGCTCGGATGTATGCACTGTTCCCAGGAGCACGTTAAAGAGACGGACATCAAGTACTGCTGGAAGAACACCAACTCAGTGAAAGTCTCTCTTTGGTCTGCCCGAAACGTATTGGTCTCCCAGCACAGCGAGATGTCCATCAGGCAATGTGGCTGACTTGGCCCGCTCCAGACTGCAGGAGTACGTGCTGAGGGACGCACTGAAGCTTGGTGCAGCCAACGCCAAGGCTCTGTGGGGGAGGACCACAGTCTAGGATCCTTCCACTGCTGGACATTGAGGGGCTGAGCCTGGTGGGGACACCCCTCAAAGATGATATGGGCTATCACCCGAGGGTGTTACAAAGGGTGCGAACATTACTAAGTGTGAATGAATGATGAATTGTTTCAGAAACAGAAAGCTGGAGTAGCTCAGTGGGTCAGGCAGCATCTCTGGAGAAAAGGATTAGGTGACATTTCAGGTCGAGACCCTTCTTCAGACTGAGAGTCAGGGGAGAGGGAAACAAGAGGTATAGAAGTACCTATTCCTTGTCTCCAGTTTTTTTTTGTTTGGTAAATGGTTTTTATTTTGAATAAAGCTTACTTTTGAAATTTAAAAAAAAGCAAACTACAGGAGTAACACCCATTGACATTTCATTGCAGATTGGTGTTCTAATTAAAGGTACAGATGGCTTTAAGTTTTGTTGCTTTTTGTCCTAAAATAATTGTGAGAGCTGAAGTTGTTCATGGCTTTCTTCTTCTTTTTGTAATCTGTTTCCATTCAGTCATGCCACTGCTGAAAGATAAAACGGTGTTCTCCTTCTGGACACACTGTACCGAGAGCCCAAACCTCTACAGCACCACGGTGGAGAGGGTGCTGGAGAAGCTGAACTTGAGTTTTGGGAGCAGAGTGAATGAGCAGTACTCGGGTCCAGCCGAAGCAGGTGGGTGGTCTCGGCCAGTACGCCAGCATCTGTGTGAGAAGCAAGCAATGCCAAGACAAAGCTTTTAAATAAAGTACCACATAACATGTTCACATAACATGCTCTGTGTTTGTGGAATCGGTGTTGGGTGATAGCAGGGCTACGGAACAGAAAACATTGAGAAAAGGACAAGAATTAAGATGGGATGGAGATTAATGTTACAGGGACTGGTGGGGAGCAATTCACAAATTCCGACACAAAGTGCTGGAATAACTCAGCGTGTCAGGCAGCATCCCAGGGACAACATGGATAGGCGACGTTTGGGGTTGGGACCCTTCAGGTCTGAAGAAGGGTCCTGACCCGAAATGTCATCCATCCATGTTCTCCATGGATGCTGCCTGACCCGCTCACTTACCCCAACGCTTGGTGCCCTTTTTTGTAAACCAATGTCTGCAGTTTCTTGTTTCTACAGTTTCAAGAGTTGCAGATGGCACAAAACAAGAACTCTGCTCAGTGTTTTTCCCCTTAACATGAAACCCTGTTCTTCACTTCCTCTATCTGATGTGAAACGTTTATGATACGATGAAGTGATAACTATCCTCTCCAGAAATACTGCCTGACCTTCTGAACGTTTCCAACGTATTCATTTTTTATAACAAACTACAGAATCATGGTTATCATTAAATAATGTGGCAAAATAAAGGCAGCATACTTGCAAAATAGTCTTGTTATCGGCAAACTGTAATGAGCTGGAGCATTGTGTTCAGAGGTATAATGTCCTGACTGAGATCTTTAAGATCATGTAATAGTTTGTTGGAGATGATGCATGTAACAAAGGAAGAGAATCTGCTCTGCAAAATCAGTCTGAGGCATCATGGGTTTAGATACTTTATGTCAAGGGTTCCAAACCTGGGGGTAAATTTCGCCTATCCAAGGGGCAAATTTGTTGATTCTAATAATAATAATAATAAATACTTTATTATTTTCCTCTGGTAAATTCATTTATTAATTTCCTCAGGGAAATTCCGATGTCCATGGATTTGTACATATTTTTTTCTCATTGACTGACTGTTTGGTTCTGGTATATCTGTTCATCATTAGTTGTTCATAAATAAGTGAAATAACATTGTTATGTGCTACTAAGGTTGCCAGGGGTAAACGGGACGAAAAAGGTTGGGAACCCCTGCTTTATGTTATGATGGGATCTGCCATATTTCTACAATTACATAGAAACATAGAAAATAGGTGCAGGAGGAGGCCATTCGGCCCTTCGAGCCTGCACCGCCATTCAATATGATCATGGCTGATCATCCAACTCAGTATCCTGTACCTGCCTTCTCTCCATACCCCCTGATCCCTTCAGCCACAAGGGCCATATATAACTCCCTCTTAAATATAGCCAATGAACTGGCCTCAACTACCTTCTGTGGCAGATAATTCCAGAGACTCACCACTGTGTGAAAAATGTTTTCCTCATCTCGGTCCTAAAGGAATTCCCCCTTATCCTTAGACTGTGACCCCTTGTTCTGGACCTCCCCAACATCGGGAACAATCTTCCTGCATCTAGCCTATCCAACCCCTCAATCTTCTAAATTCTAGCGAGTACAAGCCAAGTCTATCCAGTCTTTCCTCATATGAAAGTCCTGACATCCCAGGAATCAGTCTGGTGAACCTTCTCTGTACCCCCTCTATGGCGAGAATGTCTTTTCTCAGATTTGGAGACCAAAACTGTACGCAATACTCCAGGTGTGGTCTCACCAAAACCCTGTACAACTGCAGTAGAACCTCCCTGCTCCTATACTAAAATCCTTTTACTATGAATGCTAACATGCCATTTGCTTTCTTCACTGCCTGCTGCACCTGCATGCCTACTTTCAATGATTGGTATACCATGACACCCAGGTCTCGTTGAATCTCCCCTTTTCCTAATTTGCCACCATTAAGATAATAGTCTACCCTCCTGTTTTTGCCACCAAAGTGGATAACCTCACATTTATCCACATTATACTGCATCTGCCATGCATTTGCCCACTCACCCAGCCTATCCAAGTCATCCTGCAGCCTCCTAGCATCCTCCTCACACCTAACACTACCCCCCAGCTTAGTGTCATCCGCAAACTTGGAGATGTTGCATTCAATTCCCTCGTCCAAATCATTAATATATATTGTAAATAGCTGGGGTCCCAGCACTGAGCCTTGCGGTACCCCACTAGTCACTGCCTGCCATTGTGAAAGGACCCGTTTACTCCTACCCTTTGCTTCCTGTCTGCCAGCCAGTTCTCTATCCACATCAATACTGAACCCCCAATACCATGTGCTTTAAGTTTGTACACTCATCTCTTATGTGGGACCTTGTCGAAGGCCTTCTGAAAGTCTAGATACAACACATCCACTGGTTCTCCCTTATTCACTCTGCTAGTTCCATCCTCGAAAAATTCCACAAGATTCGTCAGACATGATTTACCTTTCGTAAATCCATGCTGACTTTCTCTAATGATTTCACCACTTTCCAAATGTACAGCTATCCCATCTTTAATAACTGACTCTAGCAGTTTCCCCACTACCGATGTTAGACTAACTGGTCTGTAATTCCCCGTTTTCTCTCTCCTTCCTTTTTTAAAAAGTGGGGTTACATTAGCTACCCTCCAATCCTCAGGAACTACGCCAGAGTGTAAGGAGTTTTGAAAAATTATCACTAATGCATCCACTATTTCTGTGACTACTTCATTGAGTACTCTGGGATGCAGACTATCTGGCCCTGGGGATTTATCGGCCTTTAATCCATTCAATTTATCCAACACCACTTCTCGGCTAACCTGGATTTCACTCAGTTCCTCCACCTTATTTGACCCCCGGTCCCCTGCTATTTCCGGCAGATTAGTTATGTCTTCCTTAGTGAAGACAGAACCAAAGTAGTTATTCAATTGGTCTGCCATGTCCTTGTTCCCCATGATCAATTCACCCGACTGCAAGGGACCTACATTTGTTTTAACTAATCTCTTTCTCTTCACATATCTATAAAAACTTTTGCAGTCAGTTTTTATGTTCCCTGCCAGTTTTCTTTCATAATCTATTTTCCCTTTCCTAAGTAAGCCCTTTGTCCTCCTCTGCTGAACTCTGAGTCCCAGTCCTCTGGTAGGCTGCTAATTTGTATGCTTCATCTTTTGTTTTTAATACTATCCCTGATTTCCCTTGTTATCCATGGATGCACTACCTGTCCCGATTTATTCTTTTGCCAAACTGGGATGAACAATTGTTGTAGTTCATCCATGCAGTCTTTAAATACCTTCCATTGCACATCCACTGTCAACCCTTTAAGAATCACTTACCAGTCCATCTTGGCCAATTCAGTTCTCATACCTTCAAAGTTACCTTTGTTTAAGTTCAGAACCCTTGTTTCTGACTTAATTATGTCACTCTCCATCCTAATGAAGAACTCAACCATATTATGGTCACTCTTGCCCAAGGGGCCCCGCACAACAAGACTGCTAACTAACCCTTCCTCATTACTCAATACCCAGTCTAGAATAGCCTGCTCTCTCGTTGGTTCCTCTACAATTAAATGGGGCTCGCAGTTTGGACAATTTATTGCTCTCTTAAAACTGAGTTAAATTCTTGGTTATGATCTTAAATGTAAAGTGGTTGGTGTAGAATTAGATTGATCTCACATTTTAGTTTTGATTCTACCAAATGTGGGGGATGCTACAGTTGGTATTAATTACTTTACAGGCAGCCTTTAATAATTCCTTCAGTATGAATCATTTTAATCTCCTGTTGCAGTTTTTGTCAAACTGGTGGAAAGGATCTTGGACCGAACGTTGCCAAAACGTGCCCGGAGTGGAAGTGCGGAACTGCTGACGATCTTTCAGTACTTGGGTCACATTGAGGAACAGAGTGTGCCCTCCTTACCGTCCTACATCATGGAGCTGGCAGAAGAAGGTACTTTGTTGCTTTTCATACGACAAAATATCATTTCATGGACTTTGTACCAAAGATTGTCCAGCAGCCTTGGCTTGTCTCTGTAACTACAGCGTCAGATATAACTGGCAATCTAACCCACCCAGTCCATGTTCACCATCAACCACTCATCTGCATTGCAGGGGACTTCCATGTTCGCGAGGGGGTTGGGGGGGGGGATTGTGTATATATAGCAGTCTGCATTGCAATTTTACGTAATGCGAAACCGCCTCATCCTGCACGTGTCAAGAAATGCGAGTTGAATAAATGGACTCCACCCTTCCTGAGGTCATCTGTTGCTGGCCCTGTTTTGTTCTGGCCTTCTCTATCTTTCAGTCTGAAAAAGGGTTCTGACCTGAAACGTCATCTATTCCTTTTCTCCAGAGATGCTGCCTGACCCGCTGAGTTACGCCAGCATTTTGTGTCTATCTTCTTGAAAATAATTGTGTAATTATTCGCATAATTCCTCACAAATTAAGTGAGTTTTTTTTTCCATTTCTCAAATTTTCTTGGTAGTGACCAGTTTTCTCTGTGAGGGTGAATATCCATTACCAGAACAGTCATAACGCTAAGGTTGCTTGTAATTCTACATTAGTCCCATTTTTATTTATTCTCCCCACAGCCTGGGTTGCACTGGGAACTCTGGGCTTTGTTTTGTTTTTGCGCTATATTGGGTGTCTTTTTATTCATTGAATGTTTTTTTTTGGTTTATTAAACATTGAGCAGTGCCTTTACAAACTTGTTGTCGTGCTGCTCCGTTTAGAGATGCGCGTCAATCAAACGGGCTTGACTTTCGGCTCTCTCACAGCTGTACGTTGCATCTGTTGCAGTGTTCCTGGTGCAGAATCTGCAGTCGCCTGATAAGGACGTGGTGCTGAAGACCCTGAAGCATCTCTCGGGTGCCCAGCTGCAGAAGGATGGGCTGAAAGCGGTAGGGCTTCTCCTGCTGGAAAACAACACCAAGATCTGCAACACTGCTGCTTCCTTGCTGAGAAACCTGGCAGAAGACTCCAAGTTACGCGAGAAGGTTGGTCGTGACAAATCTGCACAAACTTTCCCTTTCTTTTGCAGAAAACCTGATTGATCCAGCTAGTAGCTACCGGTATCTGTCTTAGAGGAGAGTTTTGGGTGCTCTGAAAAGAGACATTGTCAATTGGGAGGTGTTTAATATTAAGTGAAAACATTTCCTTCAGAGTGTTTAGAAACTAACTGGAGGCAGGTAGTGTACTCAGCCCTCTTGTGTATTGTTCCTGAGCCGATGAAAGTGTTTCCTGTACAGTAGTATTTCTCAGCAGGTACCTTTACCAAGAGAGCAGGAGAGACTGACAATGTCACATCAAAATGGCTGCAACAGTAAAGACTATCTTCACTTGGACATGTTGGTGATTCAGTTTAGATGCACAGCATGGTGAAAGAATTTCATAGATACAGAGAAACCATTTTCAAATTTCATAGAATCAAAAACGCCACTGTTTACAATGGCAGCCAAAGCTCTCTTCATACAGGCAGTAGGGGTGGGGGAAAGAGCATGATCAGGTGTATAGTGTGTTACTGTATAGAAGACTAGGAGTTGTACAAGCAACAGTGATCTAGAGGATGAACGGCATAGGATTCAGGGTTTCACTAGCCTAACTCTTCATCAGATTACAATTTTATGCAGTTTAAAACCAGTTTTAAAGTTTGACGATTTAAACTCGCCCTCCCATTCCCATACTGACCTTTCCGACCTGGGCTTCCTCCATTGCCAGAATGAGGCTACACACAAACTGGAGGAACAGCACCTCGTATTCCGCTTACCCAACGGTATAAGCATTTAATTCTCTAATTTTATATACCTTCCCCCTCCATTTTCTCCCCCCACTCCCTTCCCCTGAATTACTTTACACATTCTCCCCCCGTCCTCCACTGAAAGTCTGTTAATTAGCTCCACACTTCACAAGCATGTATCTCTCTCTGGCTCACACCTATTTCTATCTCTAGCCTTTGTCCAACAATCTGCCTACCAGGGAACCCCCTCACCTGAGGTCATCTGTTGCCGGCCATTATTTGTCCTGAATCTTTCTGCTTTCATTTTTTAACCCGCTTCCAACTACTACAATTATTCCAAAGAAGGGTCCCGACTTGAAACATCACCTATCCAGTGTCTCCAGAGATGAAGTCTGACCCACTGAGTTACTCCAGCATTTTTGTGTCTATTCTTTGTTAATATGCGGCTCCTGACTAATGCTGCTCCAGTGTGTTTCAATAATCACAGTCAGTCTTGTCGTGTTTCATTTCACTTGCCAAGATGGTGGTCAGTGAAAGTGGCAAATATTCAACCCTTTCCACAGTGATGACTGTTCAGTCAGCAAGTGGGGGTCGGTGATGGATGGTGGCTTGTTTTGTTTCGACGGACTAATTAAAGTGTGTGTTTGTGTTCAGGCCTTGGTTTGTTACCTGGAGCTGCTGGAGAATGAGGATGGACAGCTGAGGAAAGTAGGCTGCACTGCACTTGCACATCTCAAGGTGAGGCCTTCAGAAACAACAATGGAGGAAATGAATATTCAAACACAGACTAACATTGCTTCAATTCACTCCAAAATTGTTGCAATAGAAACATCCCTCATTGAGTTTGAAACATATTACATTGCAGTTATGTTAACTGATTTACCGAGTGCCTTTAAATGCAACAGTAATAATTTTTCACATACTTGACCTATTAATAAACATAAACTAGACATAGATTTTTTTTATTATAGTGAATTTGGAACTGTTCCTAACTTGGCAATGTATAATCTTGTTCCCTTTATGGATTCTGAGATCTTTGTATATCCGTAAATATGTCGTACTTATTGAATAGAGTATTTGGAGAGGCATAGTGATGCAGTGGAAACAGACCCTTTGGCCCAACTTGCCCACAATGTCCCAGCGACACTAGTCCCTCCTGCCCGCGATTGGTCCATATCCCTCCAAACCTGTCCTATCCATGAACTAGTCTGACTGTTTCTTAAATGTTAGGATAGTCCCTGTGTCAACTACTTCCTCTGGCAGCTCATTCCATACACCCACTATCCTTTGTGTGAAAAAGCTACCCCTCAGATTCCTATTAAATTGTTTCCCCTTCACCTTAAACCCATGTCCCCAGCTTCACAATTTGTCTCTCTCCTTTGTCCAACAATATGCCTATCAAAAAAAACCATGCATGTGTTCACCTACTACAAGCCTTGCTCTGGCCTGCCTCTCCTCTGTTCCAGCTTTCTTCCCAACCCCCTCCAGCAATCCTGAAGAAAGGTCCTGACCCAAAACGTCATCTATCCGTGTTCTCCAGAGATGCTGCCTGATCTGCAGAATTATTCCAGCATTTTGTGTCTTTCTTTGGTACACCAGCATCTGTACTTGCGTGTCATTTCAGTTAGACTTGATGCAGGTCCAGCAATGCCATCTACATTGCTCTGTAAGGTTTTTGCAGGTAGCCGAGTAGCAAGGGCATTGTGGTTTGCCATTCAGAGACGGGCTAAATGGAAATATCCAGTGGGCGAGATGTGGCCTCCAGATTGTATATTATGTACCTTGAATTTAGTAATTATCCTATGATGAACACCTTCTCTCCAAAGCTCAACAGGAGATGTGGTCTAAAAGGGAGTCCCTGTCCCATTTTTTATTTCCGAATTTCAACCTTCCTAAAGCTCTTGAACATCTTTGCTTTCAATTCTGATCGAGATAACTTTAAAAAAAAAACACAAACTACTAGAGTAGTTTGCAGGTCAGGCAGCATTTCTGGAGAACATGGATAGATGACATTTCGGGTTGGGACCCTTCTTCAGGCTGGGGTAAAGAAAGCTGGGAGAGAGGAGGGGCAGGACATATCATGGCAGATAATAGGTGAACACAGGCAAGATAGTTGAACAAAAGCCAGAAATGAGAAACCAGAAGATGTGAGACGTATTTTGGGCACCAAATATGAGGAAGGATGTGCTGGCTCAGGAGAGAGTCCAGAGGAGGTTTACAAGAATGATCCCAGGAATAAGTAGGTTAACCTATAATGAGTGTTTGTCGGTACTTGTCGATCGTGTTTGTGACACTACCTTACCCCAAAGATAGTGTCACTGCCGCTCCATGCGCCCTCTAGTGGTTGCTCAAGTGACATTGCAACCTGAGAGCAGCCTTTTCCCTCTCACCGAACTGGAAAATTGGAAACCAGAAAGTCGTGTTTTGCAGATATTTTGGCAGCAATGAATTACCTTTGTAAACAAAAGTTAGAAATTTCACCACAAGGATTCTAAATTATTTTTCTGTTATCTCCATTTGTGTTTCTCAGGCCAAAGAGAGTATGGATCAATTAGTCTACCTTTGTCAGACTGACAAAGATGTTCGTGATGCTGCAAAACAGACCCTATTTTCCTTTGGTAAGTCATTTAATTGTTGCATTGCAAAATGCAGTTTAGTGTGTTTGCACAGAATTTATTTGAAGGATAATATTTAATAGTACTTTATCTTTGACAGCCTCCTCCTGAGTTGCTGGGTGTACCTTGCAAACCTGCTTGTATATGAGTCGGAGGGGTCTGGGTTAAGACGTGGTCGTAGAGTCGGAGGGTCTGAAGAACGTTTCCCCTCATGTCCTTGAACGTGCTGTGGCTTCTGATAACTCAGCACATTTTGTCTACCCAACACTCCTTGAATATAAGGCAGACACAAAATGCTGGAGTAATCAGCGGGACAGGCAGCATCTCTGGAGAGCAGGAATGGGTGACGTTTCAGGCCGTGACCCTTCTTCAGACCCGAAACGTCACCCGTTCCTTCTCTCCAGTGATGCTACCTATCCCGCTGAGTTACTCCGGCATTTTGTGTCTGCCTTCGTTTAAACCAGTATCTGCAGTTCTGTCCTACCATTGAATAAATGCTGGTTCATACTGAAGATAGAAAGAAAAAGCTGAAGTAACTCAGCGGGTCAGGCAGCATCTCTGGAGAAAAAGAATGGATTACATTTCGGGTCGGAATCCTTCGATTTGGGAGAAATGTGCTAGGTTCGTAATTCCTCCAATTCTAACCTCTTCTGCATCCCCTGTTATAACTGGTGACTGGGCGGTACACTCTGGAATTGCCTCATTAAGCATGTGGCTCTGTCTTTAAACTCTCTTCTTTCAGCAAGCTTCCGGCCATCTCTCCTAGGTTTGGTTTCCTCCAAATATTGGTTGCAAAACACCTTGAACCTTCAGCTTATACAGACAAAAGCAAGAAGACCTACAAAAATATCAATAAATGAATTTAGCAGATCTGTTAGATCAGATTTCTTTACACAAGTTTTAATCCAAATGTACGCAGATGTACACATGTACAGCAGAACAATTTTTCCTCCCCCAGGGATCTTTACAGATCAGGTTTCACCATCTTAACAGTTGAAACACTCGCAGCTTTGAGTAATCGCTTCAGGGTTTGTGTATCCTGAAATGTGAAATTAAACTCCACTAACCTTCGATCAATATGTGTGGAATGCAGTGATTTTACAGGCTTTTGTTGCTCTTGAGAAATTTGAAGTTTTATCTTGCACATTCTGAGTCTTGTACTACTCAAAGATTGGAAGTTTGATGATATTTGGTTGAATTTGAGATTATTCACCAAAGCAGAGTTCTTATTTTGTTCATCTCTGAAAAAGTTGCTCTATCCTGCACCTATTTTCTATGTTTCTCCAGAGATACTGCTTGACCATCTGAGTTACTCCAACAGTTTGTGTCTTTTTGTGCAAACCAGCATCTGCAGTTCCTTGTTTCTACCCTTATCCCCCTAAGCATTGCTAAATCATTGGTAGACAAAAATGCTGGAGAAACTCAGCGGGTGAGGCAGCATCTATGGAGCAAAGGAAAAAGGCAACGTTTCGGGTTGAAACCCTTCTTCTTAAACATTGCTAAATCATTATATGGTCATATACTTCCTTGAATATGAAAACCAGGAAATGATATGATAATCATGAAATTTGGGATGCCTTTGTATATCTTTAAAGGATGCTCTCTCCTTTTTAGTTGTGCGATCACAGATAATTTTCTTTTTTGGGAATTAAACTTATGTTGTGTGTTTTAAACAATTATTTAAATAACTGACATTAAAATTCAAGCTGATTTGCTCTCCACTTCTTCATTCGCTGAAGTGAGAAAGTTTTTTTGTGTGCTTTACTATTGTCACATGAATAACAACCAGTCTGGGCTGTAGTTTCTTTGATGTGTGTAAAGGTGATTTACATTAATGCAAATACTTGTTATGGTTTCTGATTGCCCCAACAGGTGATGAAGGTAAAATTGCTTATCGACAGATGGAAGAATCTTTGGATGGCATGCAGAGGCTTTTGGGTTCTGTCAGCATGGCTAGTACAGCTTTCTGAAACAAAGGGTCTGCCTCAACTTTAACAGAGAAATGGCCCACTTCCTATTGAAGAGAGTTTCTGAAGAAATGTGACTTTTGTTGTCAAAGCGTCAAGTAATCTAAAGGTTGAGCTGTTTCTGAGTTGATTTTTACAACATGCAGCAGCACTCGTTCACTGTTCGCAGGTTTGGGAGTGGAGCTCGAAAGGCGGAGAATGGTGCCATACTGGACTATTGCTTTCAGCAATACCACTTTCTAGGGATGGTTGCATCACAATGCCAGTATTTCACATGAATGCACATGTCTTGACTAAAAAGCCAAAAGCCTAACTTAGGAGAAGGCCTCCCTGTAAAAAGAATCTACAGCCAAATTTAGGACAGTTTGTGAAAATGCACTTTGAACGATGGAAGGTGTGAGTGAACCATGGGACATGGGACCGGTGGACCTTGATGGGAAGATGGTCCTAGACAGATGTCTCCAAAAGCCACAGCTAAATATTTACAGTTTTGCATGTCGTGCTGCTCTGAGGCAGAAAAGAAACGTGCATTGTCACGTCCAAGTGCCTGGTGTTACATTGAGGAGCATACAAGTATTCTGTGTACAATAGTTTTTTTTATTTAATATTGACTTAATTTGCAGAAGGGAGAAACTGCAAAAGCTTCAAATTTGTTAACCTGTTATACTATTTTCCAGATGGTGCCGTAAAGTTTCAAAAGATATACTTTGATTTTCTATATAAATGTATTATGTAAGTAAGAGTGAATTGTGGATCACAAATAAAACTTCATTAAATACAATGTTGTATTATACTACCAAAAAATACGTCATTATGTCATTTGTTTTCAAAAATATATAAAAGTACAGCTTTTGTTGCTCTAGTTTAGTTTATTGTCACGTGTACCGAGGTACAGTGAAAAGGTTTTGTTGCGTGCTAACCAGTCAGCAGAAAGACAATACAAGATTACTACCGAGCCATCCACTGTGTACAGATACATGATAAAGGGAATAGCATTTAGTGCTGCTGCCTGATTGCAGATCCACTTCTGTGACCTGCACACAAGAGTCGCCTGGCTTGGACTGGTGGCCTGTTTTGCTGCTCAATATTCATATCATGCAAAACTAGTCCATAGGAATTTAAGAAAGGTTTGCATATATCTTTCTCCTTAAATTAACTTGCATAAAGAAGAATGATGATTTCCTTTTTTATGTTGTGGCAAGGAACTGCAGATGCTGATTGCAGACGGACACAAAGTGCTGGAATAACTCAGCTGGATAGACAGCATCTCTGGAGAGAAGGAATGGACAAAAGGACTTTCCTGCTGAGTTACTCTTGCATTTTGAGTCTATCCTTTTTTATGGTGTTGGCTAAAGGAAATTTGTTAGCTGTGTACGGGCGAAAATCCTCTGGGAATGTGAATTAATACATTAAATCAAAGATAATCTTGAATCAGATTGTGCATGCCACTGCTTGACAAAGATGCCAAGATACAACCCAGTGGTATAAATGTTGATTTCTCTCATTTCAAGTAACCCCTGCTTTCTCTCTCTCTCTCTCTCTCTCTCCGCCCACTCCCACCCTAGTCGTCCTGCCAATTCCATTGTTCACATTCATATATCCCTTTGTTTTTACCTCGTCCGCAGCCAACAATGGACCATTGTGGGCTCCACCTTTCCTTGGTCATGGGTTTGATTTGTTCTGAACAAAATTTCATACCTCTCGTTTACCTCTCCCCTGACTCTCAGTCTGAAGAAGGGTTTCGACCTGAAACATCACGGATTTCTTTTCTCCAGAGATGCTGCCTGACCCACTGAGTTACTCCAGCATTTTATTTCTATCAAGGTTGTTTTTCTGTTGAGTAGTGTCTTTCTCTATTTATTCTCCCCCACCCAACCTTTCAATAGTAAAGCTCTGAAAATTAATTATAAACTCCAGCCTTGTCTGAGTAATGATCCACTTTTGGTAATCTTTTTGCTGTTGTGAAGCCTTTCAGTATTTACCCAACAGCAGATAAAAGATTAACCCCACAGCAACTAAAAGATTAGTTTGATGATTGCAGTGATTGCTCCAACGATCTTGTTTGTGGACACAAGATGCTCGGTATGTGAGAATGCAGAACATTTTAATGCCGTGATACAAGTGTCATTTTCTCACAGGTCTCAAAAGCTGCGCATCTCTGCGAGATTGGCTTCACAGTCCAAATCCGAGTCCTTTTGACCTTCTGTGAGTGACGATTGGCCCAGTAAATGCACACCTGAAAGTTTGCACTGCTGTATGACTGATTTTGCAAGAGGTCAAAGGTTGATGCCTTGTTCCCTCGATGACGTGTTGTTTATGTGCAGGCTAGAAGAGTGTGCAGAAAGGAATTGTTAAGTGGGGAAAGACAAAAACACAACTTCCTTTGTTAAACAGAAACACTTGGATTCTGAACTGCCTTAAAAATCAAAACATAAATAATTTCCTCAGGTTTCTTGCAACAAGTAGATTTATCTACAGGTGACCAAAGACCATGCATAATGCATCCGAAAACTAACGTGGCTGTGGTGCTGTCTGAATGCTGCCGTGCTGCCTCTGTACTGGGTTAATCACTTCCCTTTAAACTGAGAGGAGAAATATTCTGTTTCATACTCTACTCTGCTGCAAACATGAATTATCCATTACAAACTTAAAAGCTCTGATTATTTAGAGGTGCAGGGGAATGAGAGCAGGGAAGATAATGCAAGATCCTTTTATCCATAAGCTTGTCCTGATCTTCCATCCTACCTCATTGCAGACCTTTGACTTTTTCTCTGGAACTGTTACGCTAAAATGCCACTTTTTCTTTCCCCGCTCTTGTTTTATTTGTGAATGGCTTGATTGTACTCGTGTACAATATTTTCTGATGTAATCGGAAAGCACCAAAGGTTTTTCTTGGTATCCGTCAGTCATAGAAACAGTCCCTTCAGCCCAAATTCCCTATGCTGAGCAAAATGCCCCATCCCCCTCTTTCCATGTTTAAACGTTTTTGAATTTCATTCCAAGCCTAAAGAAAGGTAATCATCCTGAAACATTAACTCTTTCCAGCGATGCTGTGTGAGTAGCTATGTGTTTCCACCACTTGTTATTTTTATCATGAATGAATTTTGCTGCTTGTGAAATCCTCTTAATAATAAGGGTCCCCACCTGAAATGTCACCTATCTATATTTTCTTGAGATGCTGGCTGACCTGCTGAGCCACTCCAGCAGTCTGTCTTCAGAAGAATTCTGATTACTATTAGAGACCTCCCCAAAGGTCTTGGCAAATATTAGATGAGTATCGAGACGAGTGCTATCCCAGCTTTGTTTGAGCCAGACTGCTAGCAGTGGAGGGGGACTGTTGATTTTTGGCTTGGAGAGGAAACAAGCTGATTTTCTTCTCTCCTTGTATCCAGTGATTCATACCGGATGCCAATCCACATGAAAATCAGCAAATGGTAGAAATGGCTTTGCTAATAAAGTAAATATTAGTGCAAGTCAGTATCAGTTGGATGTGTTTCCTTGCAAGAAAGATCACAAGAGATCAGCAGGCAGTAATCTACTTCATTGACCTGAAATGTTAATTCTTACTCTCTTCAGATGCTACATGACCTGCTGATTATCTCCAACATTTTTTAACATCTCAAATTTCCAGCATATGTCTTTCTCACTTCCCAATAGATAGTTACCATTTGTGAATGGGTGAAGACTCAAATTACTCCTTTTCTTCTGTGCTGGCCTAGGGCAGGGTTAGGAGTGCAAGCGCCAGCCCCAGATACTCGGATGCTAATTGCTGCCAGATGAAAAAAGACAATGCTTTAAGATCCTTTTAAAACATCAGTGGAGGGGGATGTTGTTTTAAAAAAGGGAGTGAACAAAGGCTGGAACATGCTTAATCTGCTTAAATTTTGCTTAAAATATTAAAAAGTATTTTTAAAGCTAGTAATAATGTTTCATGGTATTAATAACTCAATACAATATTTATTATATTAGTTTAATAAACTGACGTTTCTGACCGAAAACAGACGTTTCTGACTTGGGAGAAATCTACTTAGGAGGATTTTTCACGAACAAACCCTTGTGTAACTCAGGGACTACCTGTGTCCCATTTTTTAAAAAAAATGATCAACACGTGTTGTAAAGCGTTGACAGTAATTGGGGGGAGGGTGTCAGATTTACACCCAGTCAAGGTGGGACTAATGAAGCTTGCTCCCATCGAAGAGTGAATCTTAACTGATAGTGATTACTATAACCAGACAATAACTGCAAGTGATCCATAGCCAATTCGAACGCTATATGCGTTAAAGGAGCATTTCTTGTACAACCTGCAAAAAAATTAGCTATTAATTCTTGACCAATCAGAGATTAGACTTCCATCCTTGGTAGGTATCCAATCATAAAAGATCCTTTTGATTCAACCGATCAATCTGTGTCACATTCCTTCAAAAGTAATTTGTATTCAGCTGGCTTGTTATTACCAGTACCCACTTTCCTCCATTGACCAGATCTGTTCTCAAAACTACACCCCTCCCTGTACTCCTCCAGATGTTAATTGCTTTGTCTGAGAAAACATTCCACTGGACTGTTTGTCATGCCAAGCTTGCTCGCTCAATTACTGAAATCAGGTCTGATGTGTTTCAGTGTTAATAAGACAACGACCTTTGGTCTGTGGCAACACATTTTTAAAAGCACCTGTGTTATGTCCCAAATGTCACCAGAATATACTAGAGTATATCCAAGACTGAGATAAATAGATGTTGCTTGTGAAGATAATCACCAGAAGTGGGAATACTGCAGGACGGTGGTGCTGAGGTATTATGTCAACCATGATCTTATCGAGTGCCAGAGCTGGCACTGATCCCAATGGACAACTTTTTTTTTATCACAGTCTATTTTTCCTAAGAATGCCTAAAGTCATAGAATTTATCTCAATCATTACTTACTGGCATTAAATACTCAATTAAATATATTCATAAGCTTCTTTGATTTCCGTCTGGTTGCGTGCGTTTAAACTTAATGCATATTTACAATGCGTCAAACTGTGATGTTAATTACTCTGCCATAATTTTAAAAGCCTATATTTTTTTTAAAACAGGCCAAATTGTCTCCAAGATAATTAGAGTACCTAGACAAGATCTGTTTTTTGAATATCAGGATAAGCCAGACTCGTGTTCTGACAATTTCACAAAAAGCTCTTGAATTGTTCCCCACTCCAATCACTGTCTCTAGTACAAAAAGAATAAACGGAATGAGGTACACATGGAGGTGACAGAACTTTAATTGATTTTATTTCTTTTGAAGACCATGATCTAACAATCACCATGTTTGCAGGGAAAATATTAATTATCACGCCGTGAACCTGCCTTCCCCCTGTGATTGAACTGCTGGAAGTAGCAAAATTCGAATCTGATAATGAAGGATTATGTGTAGATGTGGAGGTTTACAATCACTCTACATATGTATTGACAAAAGTTATTTACGATTCCCATTGTATCACTGCAAAATAAAACAAAGTTTACATTGGCCCCTGGAGTGGGGGCTTACTATCTCTCACCATTAGTGTTTATTTTAGAGAACCCTTTTTGACAATTTCAGATATAAGGATGGAGAAGTGACAGTCAGTAACTGACCATCCGGACTACCACAGCCTTGCAAGACTAAATTGTATGAAACATTATTTGTCTCCCCTTACCAGTCATCAGCTAAATAATTTCAGAGAGAAATAGCAAATGCCCAGGTCCAGATAGAAATAAAAATTTGGAAAATGTTACTTTAACTCGCTCAGGCAGTTGTAAACGTGGCATACCTTATGAGATGCACATATGTTACCCTCAATGTATTGCAGGATGACTGATCACATTCAAATACTGTACCATCTCTGGAATGTTTATTGGTGTATTGTTTACTTTGACCCTTAAATTAACAAACTAGGAATCATTGCATAAAATAGCTCTTGTTGAAATCCAAAATCCCCTAGTGTGATTATACGTTACTGTGGTGGCCTGATCAACAAATTGTGGTTGCTTGAAGACTAAGATTGATTCTTGTTAAGGTTAAGCATTCGTTTGACTGCTGAGAACAGCATTAATTAATGACACACTGAGCCAAATGAAGTAGCGCGACAAGTTGATCACCTCACTGTCTGATTTGCTGTTTAGCCACAAGAAAAACTAGAAGTAACTTGTCACAGGCTCGGCTAATCTTGAAGAAATATTCTAACACATATCAAAATAATAGTATTACTTTTATTAATTCTTAGTTATGGTGTGGGAAAGCAGAATTAATTTATCTACACATGTATTTACAGCACCAGTTTTTTTTTAAAACATTCACTTGCATTTAGCTTGTATAACTTATCTGAAGCAAATTACAGTTTTAAGAGAATAGTTTTTCAGAAATGCTATTATCTTATATCAGTAAATATATTCCAATTCCAGTTAAAATTCCAGGCTATTGAATAAATAACAAAACATTTCTTAAATGAAATAAAATGTAACGCTGTGTATGAAACCCAATTCTTCAAAGAACTTTGACAATTCACCATATGTGTTTAATATGGGCACACGAGGTGGAATTTTTTCTTGATGATTATGCCTTTCCATCACTACCATCTCAGTGTGTACTGATTTGATTACTAATCAAGGTCAGTATGAGGACATGGCCCTATGAAAACATAATTTAAAGGAACCTTAAATGTAAACATAATACAATATACCCCACTTTATGCAGGGGATGTGTTGAAATATATCTGTAGCATGTTTTTCCTTTTTTTGCAGTGATTTGTGCATTCTAAGATTGAATTTCCATTACTGAAACTGCCATGACACAATAATACATTGTACCTACACATGGGACCCATTAGTTAATGCATGAAATCCACCTAGAATTAATCTAGCTCAGTTTTAGTGCAGTTTTCATCCATTTCCAGCCAAATTTCCATCCATCAGGAAATTGTATTGGTCACTTCTGGGCATGACTCATCCTCATGCTGTTGTCAAATCCCTGGGTCCCCACATGCATATCATTGTTGTTAACATTTACAATGTTCATTTCTTCATTAATGAATTAAATGCATGTAAAAATGTGCAATACATAATCTGCATCAAACACTCTTTGTCAAGCAACAAGCAAACCGCACATCATATGCCAATCAAATCCAAATGTAAGTGTTCCTCTGGGACATTAATGGTTCTGCTCCCCTATTGTTCTTGCCTCTGCAGATCCTTCTGCTTGCTGAGGTGCTAGCAGCAACGCTTCATTGCAGAAACAATTGTCCTGGTCTCTGCCTGTATTATGATCTCACCGCAGTGGCTTGGGTTTAGGAATGGATGCGTGGGCACAATGATGGATGGTGGTTGGAGGGGAGTTGGCCAGGTGCGGTGGTCAAAATGAAGACTCAAGACATTCCCCAGCATTTCACCTCTTTGGTAATCTTTCGTACAATTACTGTGGATGCAATGAAGGGTGTTGCTCATTATCCCTAGTGGCACTGCAATAGCATCTGGAATCTCTGGGAATTACAAAGGTTGTACTTTTTCACACCAAAATGTCACTCGGGTGGTGAGGACCTTTTCTGGCTGAGGACTAAATCCACCAAACCTTTTCGGTTGTGGAAGCAATGACCTGCAGATGCTGATTTACACAAGGACACAAAGGCCCCAATGCACATTTTGATTATTAAAAAATGATTAACTAACATAAGGTTTGTCATTGTAAACAAAAATGAATTAATGTTTGATTTTATAATTTTAAAGTCTTGACAATGGAAGTGAGTTCACAGACCAACTTATCCCCTATTTCTTCCCCCATCTTGAAACCATTAGTGGTTCTGCCATATGCTTTTCAGATTCAGCATGCTGTAACGTGCATTAGCTCATCAATCTAATCTTGGCGATGACAGGTGACATTGCTGGTACCAAGTGAAAGGCAGTCTTATAAACCCTTCCAGATATTTTTATTATCATTATCAACATCAACTGTGGACATAGCATTCACTTCATCTTGAAGCGACTTGGTCTTGGAAGTCTTTACCATTATTTACTGCTACTTGAGATACCCTGAGGCAATTTGGACATTCATGATACATCTGACAAGGTGTGCCCATCAGTTATTGCTTCCGTGTGTAATCCTGGCCTGATCAAAGCCTGCTTGTCTTCGAATGTAAAGGGCTGATCATAACCAAATGGGGGCAGACTGGCAGGAGTAAATACTCAGCGATATAGAGAAGATTTGTGCAGACACCAAAGGATTCTTCCAATAACCAGTAAATAGGCTGACATGATAAAGACAGCATACTAGACATAATGACAAGAAGGAATACTGTGATCTGCTGTGTTAATGTCATAACATTATTTATCAGAACCAGAGAGAAGGTGAAGAGAGAAACAGTGTTGACATTTCAGGTCTGATTGAAGTTCATGGAGCTATAATTTTAAACCAGTTCTCTTCACAGATGCTGCCTGACCTAATGAGTATCCTCTCGGGTTGAGACCCATTGAGTTTGAAGAAGGGTCTCGACCCAAAAAGTCACCTATTCCTTCGCTCCATAGATGCTGCCTCACCCGCTGAGTTTCTCCAGCATTTTTGTCTACCTTTGATTTTTCCAGCATCTGCAGTTCTTTCTTAAACATAATGAGTATCCTCAGTATTTTCTGTTTTTATTTCATATTTGCAGCATCTACAGATTGTCTCTCGGAGCTATTACTCATTTCAGCTGCAATTATGGCAAGACTGTCACATTTATACAGCAGTGTACATAGCAAGCACCATCACGTTCAGTCTGCCTTTGTGCAAAATATTCAAACTCCATTAGCCACCAGCAAAAGAAAATCATTAATTAAGGCTTCCCCTTATGTTAATTATAAGCCACAGCCCATTTTTAACACACACACCAAAGAACATGAATACTAAATAAAATAAGCTTAATTCAGCTGGTTTCACTTATCATAAAGTGTTAAGAGTAACTCAGCAAGTCAGGAGGGTGGAAGATTGCAACCTTCACGTGGTCCGTCCTGTTTCGACTAATGCACAAACAGAAGATCAAATAGAACAAGTTGTCCAACAACTTTAGGCTGTGCACGCCGCACGGAAGAAGAAGAAGCGGGTCAGGCAGCATCTCTGGAGGATATGGATCTGTGACGTTTCAGGTCTGGACCTTGCTCCCCTGCTTGGTTTCACCTATCCTTAGATTAGCAGAAGAGAAGGATTATGTAGGCTATCAAAACAATTCCACACCCACAGGGAAATAAGTTTTGAATTACAAATTTTAGTTACATTTCAATGCCAGTGAGCAATAAATAAATAGAAAAAATAATGAAATTGTCTAGTCAATCACAGTAATTCTAAGAAATATTTAACTTATGACACTACCTGAAACACAATGGTGGGGAAGGATATAAACAAAGAAATTCCTCTCATCCTTTTCTGTCAACCATGTTCTCTATTTTGTACTCCTCACCCAGCTCCCATCAAATCTCCCCACCTCTAACATCTTGGCCTTCTCCATCCACCACTTCTCCATGACTAGGTCCTTCTGCTGTCCCTCCAGATAGCCCCTCATCCCAGAATCCCTTCCCCAGCACTTCCCACACCTTCTTTCCAAGAATCCAACATTCCTTTTCCATCACCCAACTTCTCTCCTTGCCTCCACCTATTCCTCCATTGCCCAACCCCTCCAAACTCTCCATTCATGTGACCCACCACCCCCCCCATCCCTTACCTTCACACATTGTCCCATCTCATATCTCCTACCAGCCTTACTGTCTCCGACTACATTATCGCTGTACTGCCCACTCCTCTGACATCAGTCTGAGGAAGGGTCTCAACCCGAAACGTCACCCATTCCTTCTCTCCAGAGATGAGCGTTCCTCCCCCCAGTTCCCCCTGATGCACATTCTCCCAACAGCGTCCGTCCCCCCGATTGGTGTTCCTCCCCCCAGTTTCCCTCCAATGCGTGTTCCCCCACCAGTTACCCCCCATGTTCGATCCCCCACCAGCCCCCCTACAATGCGTGTTTCCTCACCAATTTCCCCCACCCCCCCCAACTGGCTTTGGTGCTTAGAAAGTCCTTAGAAGGTTTATGAAGTTTGATTGTACCCAACAACTCTAACCAACTGTAGAAAGCATTTTATCAGGATGCATCACAGCATCGTATGTGAACAGTTCCATCCAAGACCGCAAGAAATTGCAGAGGACTGTGGATGCAGCCCAGAAAATCACACAAACCCACCTCCCTTTTATTGACTCCACTTACATCATGACGTTGCCCCGGCAAGGCCACCAGCATAATCAAGGATGTCTTACCCCAGCCTCGTATCCCCTCTCCCATCAGGCAAGAGGTACAGAAGTGTGAAAACACTCACCTCCTGATTCAGGGACAGATTCTTCCCAGCAGTTATCAGGCAACTGAACTATCCTATCACCAACTATTTTTAATTGGATCTTTCTGGACTTTATCTTGCACTACATGCTATTCCCTTTATCCTCTATCTGTACACTTGATTGTAATCGTTTAGTCTTTCCGCTGACTGGATAGCACGCAACTAAAAAGCTTTTTGCAGTACCTCGATACGCTTGCCAATAAACTACACTGAACTACACTAAATGTTCATCCTGTATCTGTACACCGTGGACTGCTCAGTCTGAAAAGGGTCTCGATCCAAAACTTCACCTATTCCTTTTCTTCAGATATGCTGCCTGACCCGCTGAGTTACTTCAGCTTTTTGTGTCTACAATACAATACAATATGGTTTTATTCGTCACATTGCACATAAGTGAAATGAATTTTCCAGCAGCGGTACAAATGATAAAGAACACACAATAACACAATAAAAATTAAAAACAAACATCCACCACAGCATTCATCACTAAGGTGGAAGACACAAAAATTGGCCAGTCCTCCTCCATTTTCCCCCGTGGTTGGGACTTCCACCCTCCGCAGCCGTCTCTGCGGGTGTCCAGATGTGCAGACAAGGTAAGAAGTCCAGGTAAGTCCTGAATTGGTGCCTCCCCACTGGGGACCGCGGCTTCAGGTTGGTGTAGGCCGCAGGTCTATCGTCAGTTTAAACCAGCAACTGCAGATAATTCCTACACGGCTCAATTGTAATCATATATAGCTTTTCCGCTGCTTGGATAGCTTGCAGCTAAAAAGCTTTTCATTGTACCTAATTACACGTGACACCAAACTAGATGTGTAGAAAGGAATGGCAGATGCTGGTTTACACCAAAGACGGCAGATTCACTCAAGATAGACACAGAATGCTGGAGTAACACAATGGGACAGGCAGCAACTCTTGAGAAAAAGAATATATGTCGTTTTGGGTCGAGACTACCCGAAGCGTCACCCATTCCTTCCCACTAGAGATGCTGCCTGTCCCGCTGAGTTAAACCAAACTGAAAATAGAAATTCAAATACTGGTAAAAAACAATTTTGAATGGAAATGTTTCATTTGCTTTAAAATATGTCAATCAATATATCACAAGAATAAGGTCATAAGTGAGAGGGGCAGAATTAGGCCATTAGGTCCATCAAGTCAACTCTACCAATCATGTGTGATTTATCTCGCCCTCCTAACCCCATTTTCCTGCCTTTTCCCCAAAAAACAGCGAGTAATCAAGAATTTATCTCTCTCTACCTTAAAAATACCCACTGACTAGGCCTCAACAGCCTTCTGTGGCAAAGAATTCCACAAATTCACCACCCCGGACTAAAGAAATTCCTCCTTGTCTCCTTCCTAAAGGAATGTCCTTTAATTGTCTGGAATTCCACGAGTGGAAACATCCTCTCCACATCAACTCTTATCAAGCCCTTGGATAACTTGACTGAGACACAAGGTACTGAAGGAACGAACCACTGCTTCACCACCACACACTGGCCAAGTACAGGCTGTGGCCACGAGCCAATCAGACACCTCCTCTTCCTTATCCTTGGACCATGACCCCATAGATAAGCACCAGCCCACTATTTCTAGCACCATCACTGACCATCAACTCCGGCTCCCTGCCCTCCCAAGCCTCCAACCTCATCGTTCCCCAGCCCAGCACAGCCCGATTTTACCTTCTCCCCAAAATCCACAGACCTGACTGTCCTGGCAGACCCATTGTTTCTGCCTGTTCATGTCCTACAGAACTTATTTCCACATAACTCGACTCCATCCTATCCCCCCTGGTTAAAATCCCTCCCAACCTATGTTCAAGACACCTCACACGCTCTTTGTCTACTCCAGGACTTCCGTTTTCTAGGCCCCCCATTCCCTCATCTTCACGATGGATGTCCAGTCACTCTAGACCTCCATCCCCCACCAGGAGGGTCTCAAAGCCCTCGTTTCTTCATCGACCGTAGAACCAACCAATCCCCATCTACTGATACTTTCCTCCCCTAGCGAAGCTGGTCCTTACTCTTAATAATTTTTTGTTTGACTCCTCCCATTTCCTCCAATACAAGGCGTAGCTATGGGCACGTGCGTGGGCCCCAGCTATACCTGCCTCTTTGTTGGGTACGTCGAACAATCCTTGTTCAAGGCGTACTGTGGCCCCATCCCCAAACTCTACCTCCACTACATCAACGACTGCATTGGTGTTACCTCCTGCACCCACACACAACTCACTGACTTCATCGATTTCACCACTAACTTCCATCCGGCACACAAATACACCTGGACCATTTCCGACATTTCCCTACCATTTCTTGAACTCACTAACTCTATCGCAGGTGATAGACTACTGACCGACATCCACTAGAAACCCGCTGACTCCCATGGCTATCTGGACTACACTTCTTCCGCATCCGCACCCAGGATGAGGTGGTCCACACCAGGGCATCGGAGATGTCCTCATTCTTCAGGGAACGGGGATTCCCCTCTTCTACTATAGATGGGGCTCTCACCAGGGTCTCTTCTATACCCCATGACTCTGCTCTCACTCCCCATTCCCACCACTCACAACAAGAGACCCCTTGTCCTCAATTCCTCCCTACCAGCCGTCACATACAACAAATAATCCTCCGACATTTTCGCCACCTCCAACGTGACCCCACCACTTGCCACATCTTCCTATCTCCTCCCCTGTCTGCTTTCCGCAGAGACCGCTCCCTCCGTAACTCCCTGGTCAATTCGTCCCTTCCCACCCCAACCACCCCCTCTCCAGGCACTTTCCCTTGCAACCGCAAGAAATGCTACACTTGTTGCTTTACCTCCGCCCTTGACTCCATTCAAAGACCCAAGCAGTCTTTCCATGTGCGGCAGAGGTTCACCTGCACCTCCTCCAACCTCATTTATTGCATCCACTGCTCTAGATGTCAGCTGCTCTACATCGGTGAGACCAAGCGTAGGCTTGGCGATCACTTCGCCCAACACCTCCGCTCAGTTCGCAATAACCAACCTGATCTCCCAGTGGCTCAGCACTTCAACTCCCCCTCCCAATCTGACCTTCCTGTCCTGGGCCTCCTCCATGGCCAGAGTGAGGACCACCGTAAATTGGAGGAGCAGCGCCTCATATTTCACTTGGGCAGTCAGTTTTCGCCTCATATTTCAATTTCAGGTAGTCCCTACTTTCTCCTCCCCTTCCCAGCTCTCCCACAGCCCACTGGCTCCACCTCTTCCTTTCTTCCTCCCACCCTCACATCAGTCTGAGGAAGGGTCTCGACCCTGAAACGTTGCCCATTTCCTTCGCTCCATAGATGCTGCCTCGCCCGCTGAGCATTTTGGTCCACCTGGCCAAGGACAAGTCTTGAGTGGGAACTTGGTCCTTGCAATGATGGCCACTGGAGGCGCCTCCTCCAGCACCTTTGGCGCTGCCTTGTCATTGCTGGGGCCGGGCGGGAGGAGGCGCCACCTGCCAGGGCTGAGGCCGCGCGAGGGGGCGGGGCGGGGCGCGAGGGGGCGGGGCGGGGCGCGAGGGGGCGTGGCGGGGCGGGGCGCGAGGGGGCGGGGCGCGCGCGCGGGCGGCGGCGACCGTTGAAACCGTTGTTTCAAAATGCCGGTTGGCGCGGTTTTCAGCCGCTACCCAGGGTGCCCCGCGCGCTTCCCCACGGCTGTGGAGCTGCCGAGCATGCGTGGTGGCGCTCCAGGCCGCCATCTTCTATTCCCTGCTCTAATGGGAACGTTTTAACCGATTGGCGCCGCGCTTTCAGGGCGTTTCGGGCTGCTGGGGACCTCACGCAGGCACCGAGAGACACCGAAAGGGACTTTTTCTGCAAGAAAAGACGGTGAAAATGTAAGTGAAGGCGGTTCTAGGGGCCGAATGCAGGTCCTTTGTGCCGCCTCTAGGTGTCACGGTGGGGCTTGTCGGCGCTGGGTGTGTTTGTCTCCCTCTATCGTTATATTCGGACAGAAAAAAATGCTCGGGGAAAAAAAAAATGTAACCGTGCGGCTAAAGAAACCCCCAAACGGCGGCAAGGGGGAGGACAGCCGCCGAAAACGGTTCACCTGTGCGCGCCATGGTGGCTCCGGCGGCGAGGCAAGGTTGCTGGCGCTGAGGCCCTTTCTTCTTTGTTCGTGGCTGGGCTTCGCCTCGGCTGCAGCCGCTCCAGCAGCGCCTTTGCCCAGTGTGACCGCCTGCTTCTGCTGCTGCCGCTGCCTCTGCCTCTCCCTCCCCTCCTCTGCGTGTGTCGACTTCAAGGGCCCGCTCGCTCGGTGGCACTAAAACTGAAAAGAGCTCCCTCTACAACCGGGCTGATCGCAGGCGGCCGGGGCAGTGGCGGGTTATTTCTAACGGAGATGGCGGGGCAGAGCCGGTGCTGGCGGAATCCAAACATATGCTGTTTTCGCCTCTCCGTCTCGTCGCCATTTTATGCAAACCGGACCACATTTTAATGAAGCTTTTGCAATCTTTCAATCCAACGCTCAACGGCAGGGATTCGGCTGCAATGGTTTTATTTATGCCCGAGCAAATAAATGAACTAGCCGCCTTCCTTAAAACTTTCTTAAATCAAATTGGATCAAATCAAAGACGTCTCCCTTAATTGCAAATGTAGCATATCAACTGCTTCTGAAAAGGAAGTAGTAATGTAGAGTGTGGCCTTTCCTCGGCATCGAGCCTAATCTTGAGTAGTTCTACGAAATTCTAAACTCCAAGGTCTTGAACTTTCACTAAAAAATAAATTAATACTTTGTCGTACTGATGTGTAGATGTTAGTCCATAATTAAAACTGGCTTGGTTTCAGTCCTGACACTCATGAAATTAATTACACCTTACATTCACCTTAAATATTTGTCTCCTCGACTATTATGTGTGGTAGATCTGCTAAAATAAATTCAATATTAAATAAAAAACAATTTACATCTTGTTTACATTTCTTCCAATCACACTGCTGCTAATAATGAATTTGAATGTGAATTGACAACCTCGGTCAAGTGTTCCTGTTGTGCTGTCAGCAGAACAGCCATAGCTCCACAAGGTGTCTTTTTGAAGTCTCAAAGTCTGCCCACTTCGGAAAAAATTACAACAGTGAATATAGACAGGTACATGAGTTTTTCACGCTGGACAACTGACACTTTAGAGATTAACACTACTGAAGAAAATGTAGATCTTTACTTTGGTTTTGCTAATCATGCATCTTAATAATAAATTAAAACTGCAGATTGCTAGAGTAAATGTATTTCTGCATTTTTTATTAACATAAAATCATATGACAATTGAAATTTGTGAAGTAAGTTTCAGATCAATTTGACCTGACATTAATACCTGCTGATTTAGTTCTGCCATTTACAGTACACAGTATAAAGTAAGCTTTAAAAAATATTACTGTTGATTTCCACATTTTTATAGAATTTATATTGCCAACCTTTGCCTTTCACTTAAAAATAAAGAAGATAATGCGAACATGCATGGTCAAAGGCCCTAAAATAATTGGTTTTGTAGTAATCATGTTTAAACATTGGGATTAAAAAAAAATAATTTACTGAAATTACTAATTTCAAATTCACCATAATAGACCATTACCATCTTGTTACACTTGTCATAGAACTAGTAGTAGTATTGTTATTTTGAAAAAATATTGGAATATCATTGCTTCACATCCAGTAGATTATGGCACGAGGTGCAAGAGAAACTGGGTTGGAAATTTTACATTCATAAGAGCATACCAGTAATAAGCATTGTTCTTTGGGTGGATGAACCAAGGAGTAAACTTGATCGTAATATGGGGAATAAAATTGGATTAATGTTGAATTAGTGAAAATGGGTGCCTAATGATCAATGCAAGCTCAATTGGCAGAATGGCCTGTTTGCATGCTGTGAATCTATGATCACGACTTAAATGATGTGCTACGGTGGTCCTTATAATTGTTATATTTTAAAAATTGCCAGCAGTATAGGGCTAATATCATGCCCTACAACAAATTACAATTTACTATTGGCTCAAAGTACAAGTTGACAGGAAAGTGGACTTTGGGTGCATGGGCACAAAGCTCCATTGAATGCAGGCCTTATGGTCTTTTCCTATTGGCTTTCACGTGTGTGCAACGAGGAGGGCAGGGACACTACAGGAAGTGCTTGCCCGTACTAGAGTTCAGTTGATACATATTGGTATGAAGTAAGATCGGTCAATCTGATTGAAATGGTACAATTCTAAAGCTGGGACAGAAATACGTGGTATACGTGCTCTTGTATACCTTTCTTAAAGTGAAAAGATAAATTTAAACCAAAGTATCAAATCCTTGACTTTATTTTTTTATTCATAAAGTGTACAAATAAGAATCTGTTGTTTGTAGGACTTAAGTTATGTAGCAAAACTGATGAACTGGAACTCTGCAGGAGGATAGAAAATCTGATAGAAGGAACCTGAACTAAGGAATATAACTAAAGATAGACACAAAGCTGGAGTAACTCAGCGGGACAGGCGGCATCTCTGGAGAGAAGGAATGGATGACGTTTCAGGTTGAGACCCTTCTTCAGACTAAATATGGGCAAGGGAGTTGTTAATGAGAGGGCAAAAGCTTTTTACTTCATTGAATCCCAAGTGGAATTGCATTCATACTGGATGTTTTTCTCTCGGCAGTAATGCCCTGCTGGTACTCGGTCATAGATGCAAGGGTTGCAGGTAGAAGAGAAAGGGGTGTTTTAATGAACTAAACATGGATGTTACATTGTTCGATAAGGTACCAGTGTACAATTATCTGTGGAAGAGATTGCTATGCCAGTTTCTAAATTAACTCCCTTAAGTGGCATGTTTCCATGAACCAGCAGCCAGTGATCGTCATATAAGTATCATCACAGAGATTGCTTTGGAAACTAACATGGCAAAACTATTAAATGACTTTGCATTGTGAAATGGCAGCCAGTGATCATTGTCCCTGGTAATCTAGTTCAGTTCTTTAAGCTTTTTTAAAAACCTTTGTATGGCAATTTCCAAAATAATAAAATGTTATTCTATACCATAATTTTTTTGATAATGATTTGTGAGTTCCTTAAGCATAATTTATGTTTTAGAGATGGAGTATGAAAACTTGCCATTTGGCCCACCGAGTCCACACCAACCATTCACACTACTTCTATATTATCCTACCTGGATATACATCCACTCCATACACAGGGGACATTTACACAGGCCAATTACCCTATAAACCCTGCATGCCTTTATGATGTGGGAAGAAACTGGAGCACCTGGAAGAACTCCAAGCGCTCACAGGGAGAATATGCAAACACCACAGAGACAGCACGCGAGGTCAGGATCAAACCCGGTTCTCTGGCGATGAGAGGCAGCAACTCCACCGGCTGTTGCCCGAATTGCCTTAATGTGAGGGTATAATTATCTATTGTTTGTCCCTTAAATTTGTTTACTGTGTCTAAATTGTTTTGCATGTCATCTTTCACTGAAGGGGAGATGGGGAGTACTTCTCCCATAAACGAAGCAACCAGTGGAGGATGTTTGTTCATAATTCAGATACAGTGGATGACTCACGATATTATTCAGACTTTGGTTTATGTGGAACAGTACCTAGTGGTGCTGTTATTACTGCTAACAATTCCATTTTACTAATGCTAGATAATCAATTAAACCCTAAAAAGATCTGCTTTAAGTAAAGCGCAGTGAATGATTTAAAAGACAATAAAACACTGTTTTGGTTGGTAGTTGCCATAATTGAAAATATACATGTGTGCTATTGCAAGTGATAAAATGCTTTTTAAATGATACGGTCAGTAGTCAACTTAGGAACAAAATTGTGTATTTATAGTTAATCACTTTCTATTTAAATTTCAGTAACCATGGCGACCGAAACAGATATTGTGCCAGTGGAGGAGTCTGAAATGTTTACAAAGGTCAAAGAGCACAAAACCTATCAACGGCGACGAGAGGGCGGGCAATCAGAAGATTCCGACGGGCAGCAGAAAGAGCCGGATGTCGCTGAGGTAGCACAAGCCATGAACAGCAACATGCAGGTGGTAATGATGCAGCCATTGGACCCTACGTTATTACAAATGAAGCAGCCGATGGAGGGTGCAGCTCATGAGTCAGATACTGTAGATGATACACAGATTATTACACTGCAAGTGGTGAACATGGAAGAACAGCCAATAAACATTGGGGAATTGCAACTAGTGCAAGTAGCCCAAAGTAGCATTGATGAACTACAGGGAAACTATGAAAATGAAGCTCCCAAAGATGGACTTCAAGAAGGGGACCCAGTAATCTGTCATACTCTTCCTTTACCAGAAGGTTTTCAGGTTGTGAAAGTAGGCGCTAATGGTGAAGTGGAGACGGTAGAAGATGGGGCAGTAGAAGTAAGGGAAGAAGAGGATAGTTCTGCTGCCTGGCAGAAGGATCCTGATTACCAACCACCAGTCAAAAAAATTAAAAAGAAAAAGAATAAATTGCGCTACAAAGTGGATGATTCCAAAGATGTTGACTTGTCTGTATATGATTTTGAAGAGGAGCAGCAAGAAGGTTTGCTTTCAGAGGTTAATGTGGAGAAGGCAGTTGGAACAATGAAGCCTCCAAAGCCAATGAAAATTAAAAAGAAAGGTAACCATCAGTGTTGTATTAAAAACTAAGATGTCGATTGCTGGAGTGATAAGTGGAAAAGTACAGACAGTGTTTAAAATGTTGGAAATGACCAAATTATTTTTAGCAAACTTCTCCCTATGTCACTCCATGGTCGCTCTTTTTCTTTCTTGTCTTTTTCTTCTGTTCCCCTCTTCTTTCCTTCTCTCATTCAACTCTTTCCCTCACTGTCGCCCTTTATCCCCCTCATCAAATTTCCCCCTTGTACTCTCTTAATCCTGCCTCTTCGTCTGTCACTCTCTCCTTTCTGCCTTCACCTCCTCATTAGCTTTCTTTATCTTGCTCTTTTCCCAGGATATAATTCCACGGACAATCGTTGTTTTGGGAATACTGATACTCGCTGTAATTATTTGACCATTATTGCTGAGACTAATCATCACTTTGCTGATATTGAACAGAGCCAATTATTAGGATTGATTTTGTTTAGTTTGGAGATGCAGCGAGGAAACAGGCCCTTCGGCCCACCGGGTCCGCGCCGACCAGCGATCCCCATACATTAACACTATCCTACACCCACTAGGGACAATTTTTAAATTTACCAAACCAATTAATCTACAAATCTGTACGTCTTTGGAGTGGGAGGAAACCAAAGATCTCAGAGATAAACCCTTGCAGGTGATGGGGAGAGCATACAAACTCCGTACAGACAGCACCCGTAGTCGGGTTCGAACCCGGGTCTCCGGTGCTGCATTCGCTGTAAGGCAGCAAGAAGGTTACGCTGTGCCACCGTAATCGCTCAAATTTCAAATAACATATTCCTCATTTGTTGAAACTTACAAAAAAAAAATCTGCTTTGTTGATTTATTTTTCTCCTGCTTAAATTTCAGATCATGATTTGGTCATTCGTGGGATGTAGTGGTCACTGGCAAGGCCAGACCTTGTCCACCCCTTTTACTTGTGATATGGTGTGGTTTAACCCTGAACCATTGAAGGATGTGCTTAGCATCCTGGGGTAGATAGTTCCATTCTTTCAATCCAGTGACACTGACACAATTATGACATATTTCCAGTTGAAGATTGCATGGTACAGACCTACTTGCAGTTTGTGGTAATCTCAAGTGTTCTGTTGCTACCTTGGTGTTAGGGGATGCGGTTTTAGATTAGCGTAGCTCTGCTCAGTAACTGCAGTACGTTTCAGAATGTTGCCATGATGTGCTATAGGCGGAAGTGGATGAGTGATTTTGGGGGAAAACTGAATGCTGATCAAGTTTTGTCCTGGATCCTTGTTGCCCAGGCAGGTGGGGAACATTCTTCACCGTCTTAACTTGATAGATGCAGTGGCATTGCAGAGCCTGGAATTGAATCTGTTCCTGTAGGATGCCTTATGTAAGAAATTAATATAGGAATAGACCACGTAGTCTTTTAAGTCTGCTGTATAGTGAAATCTTGGCTGTATATGTGCTTTGTTCACTTTCCCACCATAATAGTCGGGTACATTTATCTAAAAATCTAACAATCTCAGCCTTGAAAATACTCAACTCCAACTGTAACCCTCTCAGGTAGCTAATTCCAAAGATTTAGACCCACAATCTTAAAGCGATTTTTCTTATGTCCTAAAAGCATTTTTCTTATAATTGCTCCAAATTCCAAACTTTGTGTGCCTGTAACTCATGCTTGCTGCCTTTGCCGATCCTGTGGATGTACTTCACTTTTCCAAATCCATAACAAACCAACTCTGTTGAATCCTTGTTATTGCAGCAATTCCATGTGATGGATCAGTGGCACTCTGTCTTGGAGTGGATTATGAAGTTGTGCCTTCATTCTGCCTAGATATTTTAATTGTTGATTTGGACACTGAATAAATTTCCTAAGTTCCAAACCAAATAACGTTCCAAAAGTTTTAAACACTTGACATCGGCCTGTGAGTACTCCGTCCCTCGCCTGCGAAGGCTATCGCTCAGCTTAGGCCGTCCATAGAGACACACTCCCAATCCTGATTCCAGCAGTGTGGTTTAGATGATGGCTGGTGGATAAAGAAGTCCAATCACAAAATACCCTTAGAGCTGGCTAACTTTTTGCCTGTGAATGGTGGTATCGATTTCGAGTTTTTAACATGAATTTAGCAATGAAAAACTTAAAATTGAAATGAGTTATTTAAAAACGAATGCATTTTTAACACAAATGTAAATGACCTTCCTTTAGTTTAATCTTTAGTTTAAAGCACTCATTTATTTACATTTTTTATAGTCATAGATATCCCTAGTATATGCTATATTTCTTTCTCTCACAATTTCCTTGTTTTTTTTTTTGGTCATGTGTTGCCACTACTTAAGATGTTATCCCAATTCTTTTGGCAACATGTTTCCCCCTTTTAATCCGAATATTGTGCCCTATCTGTGCAATTTTATTTGCATTGATCATTTTTCTCATGAAGCTTGTTTCTCAATGTGATTAGAATTTTTTACATTATTTTAATGCATGTCATAGTTTGCATAGTTATATACAACATGTCCAGCCTAATTTCTCCATGCACATTGGGTAATCCTTTGGTACTTGGCTTTAAAATAAAGCCTTCGTTTCTGAGTGATTTCTCGAATTCCACACCAAAGTGTATCCTCTCACCACTTTTCCTGGGTAGGATGCTCTTGTAGTATGTGTCACTTTACAGGTATATATCCCTTTTCCCAAACTTATTTTTCCACCTATCTTTTTATGCAACTTTGCTAATTATCCATTAAGCTTGGTGGCCTCATCTAACTCAATACAGTGGATATTAGGTAGCTGCAATCCAGAACTGATTCTTACAGCACCCTATTGCAGCAGTTAGCCTAAAAGGAGGTGAACTATTTATTCCTAGTGTTTGAATCTGGTCTGTCTCTCAATGCCTTCTCCAAGCTATTGTATTACCTTCAATTTCATGAGCCAGTATCTTGTGTACTCTATTGAAATTTTTTTGGGAAATTCAATTATGTTGCATTTCCATTTATTGCCCCAGTTAGTTACAGCTCCAAAGAACTCTTAGTTGTTATTTTCCTTTCATAATCATTTTGACTTTTAAATTAGAAAAAAGTGTCAGTATTACAGTTGAACAAAAGGAGCTATGGAGCCATGAGGGAGGAGCTGGCCAAAGTTGACTGGAAAGATACCCTAGCAGGGATGACAGTGGAACAACAATGGGAGGTATTTCTGGGAAAAATACGGAAGGTGCAGGATCAGTTCATTCCAAAGAGGAAGAAAGAAGTTATGGGGAGCAAGGGGTGATCGTGGCTGAGAAGGGAAGTCAAGGACAGTATAAAAATAAAAGAGAAGAAGTATAACATAGTGAAGATGAGCAGGAAGCCAGAGGATTGGGAAACGTTTAAAGAGCAACAGAAGATAACTAAAAAGGGGAGAAAAGATGAGGTGCGAAAGTAAGCTAGCCAAGAACATAAAGGAGGATAGTAAAAGCTTCTTTAGGTATGTGAAGAGGAAAACATTAGTTGAGACCAAAGTCTAGGAAAATAGACACGTGGATGTAGTGTACCTGTACTTTCAGAAAGCCTTTGATAAGGTCCCACTTTGGAGATTAGTGGGCAAAATTAGAGCACATGATATTGGGGGTACGGTACAGACATGGATAGAAAATTGGTTGGCAGACAGGAAACAAAGAGTAGGGATTAACGGGTCCCTTTCAGAATGGCAGGCAGTGACTAGTGGGGTACTGCAAGGCTTGGTGCAGGGGCCGCAGCTATTTACAATATACATTAATGATTTAGATGAAGGGATTAAAAGTAACATTAACAAATTTGCAGATGACACAAAGCTGGGTGGCAGTGTGAACTGTGAGGAGGATGCAGAGTGACTTGGACAGGTTGGGTGAGTGGCAGATGCAGTTTAATGTGGTTAATGAGAGGTTATCCACTTTGGTGGCAAAACAGGAAGGCAGATTATTATCTGAATGGTGTCAAGTTGGGAAAAGGGGAAGTACAATGAGATCTGGGGGCCTTGTTCATCAGTCACTGAAAGTAAGCATGCAAGTACAGTAGGCAGTACAGAAAGCTAATGGCATGTTGTCCTTCATAACAAGAGGAGTTGAGGATAAGAGCAAAGAGGTCCTTCTGCAGTTGTACAGGGCTCTGGTGAGACTACACCTGGAGTATTGTGTGCAGTTTTGGTCTCCAAATTTGAGGAAGGACATTCTTGCTATTGAGGGAGTGCAGCGTAGGTTCACAAGGTTAATTCCCGGGATGGCAGGACTGTCGTATGTTGATAGAATGGAGCGACTGGGCTTGTATACACTGGTATTTAGAAGGGTGAGAGGGGATCTAATTGAAATATATAAGATTATTCAGGGATTGGACACGCTAGAGGCAGGAAACGTGTTCCCAATGTTCAGAACCAGGGACCACAGTTTAAGAATAAGGGGTAGGCCATTTAGAACGGAGATGAGAGAGAGTTGTGAATCTGTGGAATTCTCTGCCTCAGAAGGCAGTGGAGGCCAATTCTCTGGATGCTTTCAAGAGAAAGCTCTTAAAAATAGCGGAGTCAAGGGATATGGCGAGAAGGCAGGAACAGGCTACCGATAGTGGATTATCGGCCATGATCACAGTGAATGGCGGTGCTGGCTCAAAGGGCCGAATGGCCTACTCCTGCACCTATTGCCTAATAAACTATGTTTTCCATAGCCTTTGCTGTACTCTGCATCCTCGCCCATGTGGAGTAAATTGCATCAGCTAAATATTAGTTTCTGTAATGGTGTGGAGCTTGGGAGGAAGCACGTTTGTTTGAAAATGGATACAAGGATTTCAGCTTTGCCTTTAGTTTTCAGCTTTGCATGCAGGGCCCTGTCATTGTTGAGGATGTGGGGCTACAGAGTTTAAAACCATTGATTGTGAGAAAGCTTGGTTCTGCCTGTTGCAAATTGTCTCCGCTGTTGAGTACTTAGTCCTGTGTTGCAGCTTCACCACATTGTCGCATTATGCCTGGTGATCCTCCTGGCAAGCTTCTGAGTTTATTGAATCAAAGTGGATTCTCAGGCTTGATGGTAAATTATGGTGCTAGAAATGCTGAAAGATTAGGTTACAAATTGTGTACATTTTTGCACATAGTGGTCCAGTTTTAATGTACCAGAATCTGGTGCAAATCCTTCCCATTTTGCTTGTTTGTAATGCTATAATGTTGGTTAGCCTTGGCATGAGGATGAAACTATCTTCACAGGGATTGTGCTGTGGTCACTAAAGCCACTGCTACTGTGCACATGCGTTTACACAGGTAGATAGATGTGCATAGGCAAATCTATCTTGCATATTGACATTGTTATTGTCATTTTATTTTCATGTTGAAAATATGGAAGGGTAGGAAAACAAAATGTTGGGGGCACTCAGTAGGTCAGGCAACATCTGTAGAAAAAGAAACAAGTTAATATTTCTGGTTGAAGACCCTTCGCTACAACTGGAGAAAAGAAAGCATGTTTTGCTTTTGATTGCTGGCAAAATGGGGTTAGAATGGGTAGAATAACGGAAATGTCTCTGACGAGGTGAAATTGGTTGATCTGAAAACGAGAAGCTGGTGCGACTTAGGTGGGGCAGGGATAGCGAGAGAGTGAATGTCGGGGGTTACTTGAGTTGGAGAAATCAAAATTCATACCACTGGGTTGTAAGCTGCCCAAGCGAAATATGAGGTGTTGTTTCTCCAACTTGCTTTTAGCCTCACTCTGATAATGGAGGAAACCTAGGTCGGTGTGGGAATGGGAAGGAGAATTAAAGTGTTTAGCAATCGGGAGATCGGGTAAGTTCAGCAGACTGAGTGAAGGTGTTCAGCGAAACGATCACCCAGTGTACTTTTGGTTTCACCGATGTATAAGAGTCCACATCTTGAACAATCGATGCAATAGTGAACCTCTGCCTAACTTGAAAGGACTGTCAGGGTCCCTAGACAGAGTCGAGGGAGAAGGTATAGGGACAGGTGTTGCATCTTCTGCGGTTGTTGGAGAAGGTACCTGGGGAGGGGGTGGCTTGGGTGGGAAGGGATGAGTTAACCAGCGGGTTGCAAAGGGAACGGTCTCTGTGGAAGGCAGAAAGGGGTGGAGATGGGAAGATGTGACTAGTGTTGGGATCCCTGTTGGAGGTGGCAAAAATGTTGGTGGATTATGTGTTGTATGCAACGGCAGATGTAAGGACTGGGTGGGGGGTTTAAACCAGCATCTGTAGTTCCCTCCTACACTTGAACCACTAGATGTCTCTGTTCTACAACGCTACAGAACTCTGTCATTTACTGTGAAGTCTTGCTCTGGTTTAACTTCTCAAAATGCAACACTTCACAAAGTCTCTTATATATTACTAATGACAGCTGAGAGAGGGGAATACTGACACAAGATCACAAATGAATGACTGTCAGAAATACCCAGTTCTCATATACACAGTAAGAAAAAGTAAATTACTTAAATTTAGAAAATTAAATTCTGTCCTAGTGAGACCACACCTGGAGTATTGTGTGCAGTTTTGGTCCCCTAATTTGAGGAAGGACATTCTTGCTATTGAGGGAATGCAGCATAGGTTTACAAGGTTAATTTTCCGGGATGGTGGGACACTCTGGAGTATAGAAGGATGAGTGGGTATCTCATTGAAACATATAAGATTGTTAAGGGCTTGGACACACTTGTTCCCGATGGGGGAGTCCAGAACCAGGGGCCACCGTTTAAGAATACGGTGTAAGCCATTTAGAACGGAGTCGAGGAAACACTTTTTCTCACAGAGAGTGGTGAGTCTGTGGAATTCTCTGCCTCAGAGGGCAGTGGAGGCAGGTTCTCTGGATGCTTTCAAGAGAGAGCTAGATAGGGCTCTTAAAATTAGCAGAGTCAGGGGATATGGGGAGAAGGCAGGAACGGGGTACTGATTGGGGATGATCAGCCATGATCACATTGAATGGCTTGAAGGGCCAAATGACCTACCCCTGCACCTATTGTCTATTGACCTGCCAATTTCCATACCTGAAAAGTAATTTATAATGAATAATCCTTCCAAATAAGCTTTTAAAAGTTACTTTTCACCACTTTTGACTTTTTGAAGCCTACTAATACAGTAGTTGAATATATAGTTTAAATCATAAATAGCATTAAATAATAATCCTCCTGGATAATAGTTGATCTTTGCACTGCTCTGGTTGCCCAGTTCAATTTTTGGAATCTAAAATGACAGTCTTTTAGTATGGATATTTATGTTTCCTTAAATGTCGAAAAACAGAAAATGCTGGGAGTACAGGCTAATTATGGGAGTGGTCAAAAGTGAGAAAACTGTTAATATTTTAGGGTGATCATTTTTTTCCTTGTAGCTGTTGCCTGATGTTACCAATATGTTTTGTTTTAAATTTCTGTTTCTGTAATATGTCGTACTTTGATATATATATATATGTGTGTGTGTGTGTGTGTGTGTGTGTATATATATGTGTGTGTGTGTGTGTGTGTATATATATATATATATATATATATATATATATATATATATATATATATATATATATTTATATATATATATATATATATATATATATATATATATATAGCCTCTTTTTATGGTTAACATTTCAAATTGACGTCCAAGCCACCTGCTGAATATTTTTACATAGAGAGGCAGTAATCCTTTTTCTTGTGGGAGGGGCTAAAACAGGTAAAGAGTATGGCTTCAGATTGCGTTAGTAGGTTACTTGTGCTCGGGTCTTCACAAAAGATAAGAGAGTAGCCCATAGCAACAATAGTCCTTGCAATTTTTAAAGATCTTTATCTAGATAGGTAATGCAAAACACATTTTCCCATCTACAGTAATGTATTGAACTATTTGGTTTGTAATGGAAGCTAATTGCTTATGATACCCTTAATATAATACATAAATTATTACTAAAAGATGGCCAAGTTTGAAATCATTGTTGGGGAATGTCATGGTGGGAGATGTTTCCATGAATTTCTTGCTGTTATACTTTGGAAATAACGCCATAAACGTGGTGTTGACTTCTTAATCATATTTTTTTCTTGTGTATGATTTCATCAGTTTACTGAGGTATTATGCACCGCTCACTGGCTTTTTATCTTAAGACTGAAGCATCCTAGATGTTGTAGATTCTTTTAAAAAACCCTCTGGATTGCAAAAAGTGTGAGGAACATTGCCGAGAGTAATGAAAATAAATGTTATACTTTACTAGACCAAGGGGGACTCGTTGGATCCTGTACCCTCAACGCGAGGGAGAGAGGGGAGTGGAAGAGAGATGGAGGAGGAAGAAGGATGGCGGGGGAAGAAGAGAAAGGCTGGGGGGAGGGAGAGGGAGAGAGAGGGGAGGGGGAGCGAGAGTCTGGAGGGCGGGGGGGAGAGGCCGGGGGAGGGGGAAGGAAGCCCAGTGGGAGGGGAGAGAGAGAGAGAGCGCTGGGGGGGGGGAGGGGAAGAGAGAGCCCAGGGCTCTCTCTTCCCCTCCCTAATACAGGGCCCGTCTTGCACGTTCTTCACTCTCAGTGAATGCCGCAATCTGAAAAGCGAGCGGGGAGTGGAGGAGGGGAGCGGGCAGCGGTGTTCGTGTCAACCAAATTACTGCGTGTTCAGCGGCTTCTATCCAGAGCCCGGGGGGGGGGGGGGGGGGCGGCCTGCCAAGTGCGAGTCGACTGTGAGCGGACGGCGACCCTGCGAGTGGGGGGGGGGGATAATGGGGTAGCTCGCAGCGCGTGGAAAACGGTGCGCAGCAGGCCGCGCGAGCAGACCCATTTTGTGACGTCATCGGCTCGTTTATTTTCTAAGTTATTTGAAGCTTGTGAACATTTTCACAAATAACTCAAGAAATAAAGCTCAAATTTTTCAGGTAAGACGATTTTGGAGTCCCGTATAAAACTTAAGAAGAATATGTTTTTGAAAAAAATTGCCGTAAGGGCGTCGTTTTTTGGAGCAGATGTGATCTCTCTCTCTCTCTCTCTCTCTCTCTCTCTCTCTCTCTCTCTCACACACACACACACACACACACTATCAGACTTTTTAATAGTTATATGATATCCATTCTCATATTCTTATGATGCATATAACTGAAAATCATCGTGTTTCTTTTTAATTTTTAGGGGTAAAGAAGACATTCCAGTGTGAATTGTGCAGCTACACTTGCCCTCGACGTTCCAACCTAGATCGTCACATGAAAAGCCACACAGATGAGCGGCCGCATAAGTGTCACCTTTGTGGGAGAGCCTTTCGAACAGTCACGCTGTTGAGAAATCATCTCAATACACACACAGGTAACAAAAATAACTGCATTAATTAAATATTTATCGTGTTGAGATAATCAAGATTTAAAATGTCAGAATGCGGTTTTGTGTTTTGGCAATATATATATATTTTTTAAATTCCCTGTATTCTATAAGAAATCTCTCACTGTTAGGTTCCAGCATTTTGTTTCATACAATAGCAGAGAAAATTTGCCGTGCTATTTGTGGCAAAAACAACTTGTTCAGACCTACATAACGGTCATATTTGGTCATATTTTTATCCATGATATAACAGAAAGCAAAACCTTATGATATGAGGGCTAGTTTACCTTTTGTGTGGGCAGAAAATATCAAACACATTTGGCGGGTGAAAATGACAAATGACCCGACTGTGATGGAGACGAGCAATGAAAAAAGTAATCAAATTTCCATTAAAGAACCTTGGTGATGGTGTAACGTGGGCTCACTATTCCCCAACCTGCACTTAATTCTGGGGACAATTGGTCTATGAAACCAGTTCTTGGGCCATTGTTCCACAGGGTCTGACCAGTGAACGCAAGTTCCACCTTCAGAATTATTGTAGTAACCAATTAAGCCACTCTGTCAACATTTTTTTTAACTGTCATCTAAATATTGAAAGTTCTTCATTCTATTAATAATACTAATAAAATTATAAACACTAAACTTGGGACGGGTTGCACCTAAACTGGAGGGGGACCAACATCCTAGCGGGAAGGTTTGCTAATGCTATACCGGGGAAGGGTTAAACTAGATTGGTAAGGGGGTGGGATATCGTATAGGACAGAGGCTAGAAGTTGGTATGGAGGGTGGTGTGGAAAACGTTAGTGGACAGAATAGGCAGGTGAAAGGCTGAGAGCGAAGAAGGAAGGTTGGTGTAAACTGCACGTATTTTAATGCAAAGGGCCTGACGGGTAAGGCAGATGAGCTTAGGGCATGGATAGGTACATGCGACTGAGACGTAGCCATCACTGAAACCTAATTTATGGGCGGTTTCATAATTTATGGGCAGGACTGGCAGTTCAATGTTCTGGGATATAGGAGTTTCAGGAGAGACAGGTGAGAGAAAAAGAGAAGGGGGGTTGCCATTGTTGGTTAAGGAGGATGTCACGGCTGTGTTCAGAGGTGACGCTACGGGTGGTTCGTCTAGTAAGGCTATATGGGTGGAGCTGAGGAACAAGAAAGGGATGATCACCTTGTTGGTGGTGTACTACAGACCCCCAAATAGTCAACGGGAATTAGAAGAACAAATGTGCTGGGAGATTGCAGGCAGCTGCCTGTCAGAAAAGGTGGTTGTAGTAGGGGATTTTAACTTTTCCAATATAGACTGGGAAAAATCATAGCTTGTGAACGGTTTAGATAGGGTGCAATTCTATAAAAGTGTTTTTGAAGACGTGATTAAAATGGTTGATGAGGGCAGAGCTGTAGGTGTTGTGCACATGGACTTCAGTAAGGTGTTCGACAAGGTTAGGCATGGTAGGTTGCTCTGGAAGGTTAGATCTCACGGGATCCAAGGAGAGATTACTGAATGAATAACAAATTGGCTTGATGGAAGGAAGCATGGTGATGGTGGAATGTAGCTTCTCGGACTGGAGTCCTTGACTAGTCGTGTGCCTCAGGGTTCGGTGTTGGGCCCATTACTGTTTGTCATCTACATCAATGATTTGGATGAGAACTTACAGGGCAAGATTAGCGAGTTTGCTGATGATACAAAAGTTAGTGGTTTTGCAGATAGTGAAGATGGTTGTGAAAGATTGCAGCAGGATCTGGATCGCTTGGCCAGGTGGGTTGAGGAATGGTTGATGTTGCATTTTGGGACGGTGAACAAGGGCAGGACCTACACAGTGAATAGCAGGCCTCTGGGTAGAGTTGTAGAGCAAGGGGGTTCGAGGAGTGCAGGTGCATTGCTCCTTGAAGGTCGAGTCGCAGGTAGATAAGGTGGTCAAAAGGTTTTTGGCACTTTGGCCTTCATCATTCAGATTATTGAGTGTAGAAGTTGGGAGGTCAGGTTGGACTTGTATTGGTAAGACTGCATTTAGAAAATTGTGTTCAGTTCTGGGCACCAGGTTATAGGAAAGATATTGTCAAGCTTGAAAGGGTTCAGAAAAGATTTACAAGGATGTTTCCAGGACTAGAATGTGTGAGCTATAGGGGGAGGTTGAGTAGGCTGAATCTCTATTCCATGGAGCGCAGGAGGATGAGGGGGGATCTTAGAGTTATACAAAATCATAAGAATAGATCGGGTAGATGCACAAAGTCTTTAGCCCACAGTAGGGGAATCGAGGACCAGAGGACATAGGGTTCAAGGTGAAGGGGAAAATATTTAATAGGAATCCGGGGGATAACCTTTTCACACGATGGGTGTATGGAACAAGCTGCCAGAGGAGGTATTTGAGGCTGGGACTATTGCATCATTTAAGAAACAGTTAAAGCGGTCGGTACATGGATAGGACAGGTTTGGAGGGATATGGACCAAGTGCAGGCATAGGGGACTTGTGTAACTGTGACATTGTTGGCAGTGTGGGCGACTTGGGTCGAAGGGCCTGTTCCACACTGTATCGCCTATGACTCTATTAATGTTAAAATAATTAAAGTTTTCAAACAGTGGAAAGGTATATCAACAGATAATAGGTGTGTGTGTGGCCATTCGGCCCTTCGAGCCAGCACAGCCATTCAATGTGGTAATGGCTGATCACAATCGGTATCCCGTTCCTGCCTTCTCCCCATATCCCCTAACTCCACTATCTTTAAGAGCCCTATCAAGCTATCTCATGAAAGTATCCAGAGAACCGGCCTCCACTGCCGTCATATGTTTTAATTTTAGTTGCTAGTTAAAATCATGTAAGCAAGCTCACACGCGGGCCTAGTGGACGATAACATCGGAGGCCTGGATCGCCTCAGCGCAGAGGGAGATCAAGGAGGGAAGAAGACAAAGACTTTAAGACTTTTGCCCTCCACCACAGTGAGGAGGTGCTTGGTGAACTCACTGTGGTGGATGTTCAATATGTGTTTATTGTGTGTTTTGTTTTTTATAATATGTTATGACTGCAAGGTAACAAAATTTCGTTCAGACCGAAAGGTCTGAATGACAATAAAGGATACTTTACTTTACTTTACTCTCCCCACAATAGGTTGAGAGAGTAAAGAGAGGAAATTGGTGAGGCCTTGACAAAGATATTCAAATCCTCTCTAGCTACAGACCATCCCCAGGAAGACTAAAGAGTAGCCATTGGTGTTCCTTTGTTTAAGAAGGGAAATGGAGATAATCCAGGACGTATGGAATATATATAACTATGGAGATATGGCTATATATAGGTGCTGGCCCTGCAGCCAATATACTTGAAAATATAGTTAGCATTCTTCCAGTGAATGTGGTTAATCCACTGCAGATATTGTTGGTTTAGTAATGAATATGTGTTGACTGATATTCTAGAATGTGCTAATTTAAATTGGTGACTAGTAGAGGATGCCTAAAATGTATATGAGATAGTAACATTTAGGACATTTTGGAGCATTTCCTTGTTCTGACCTCACTACTGAAAAGAAATGGAGTAAGGCTTGGTATTTCTATTATTTGGTATTGTGTGCCAAATTATTGTTTGTCCTCTTTATTGCTTACTATTCAAATACATATAACTGTAAGTAATCACCACTGCACTAAAAATGTAACTTCTTATGAATCTGCAGCTGGTGAATGAACTTTACTTAAAATATGTGTTTAGGAAAAAATGTTTAGTTAAATCTGCCTGATAAAAATAATTAGTTTTCATTTTATTTAAACTGCAGGGGGATGAATAAATTGCATCATTCTAAAACTGAAATTTGACACACTCATTTACAAATTGTGTAAAAATTACAAAATTTTGGATATAAATATTTAGGATAATTTCGAATGTTGTTAATATGAACCTGACTCTTGACTCAAAGTTAATAATACTGGGAATACTGGAAACAGATCAATTAATAACAACAAATCAAATAATTTTTATTGATTATAGTTTAATAATTGGGAAAAAAATAATATTAAAATTCTGGAAAGGTCCTACATCCCCACAATCAAAATGTGGAATACAGAAATGTCGGAGACACTCCATCTGGAAAGATTGAGGCTCGTCCTAATGGACTGGTTGGATCTTTTCAGAGGGATATGGTCTCCATATATTGAATATCTACAGGGTCAAAATGGCTCGGTGCGAGAGCCTGACTGAGACCTGAATAATAGAATAGATGAAGAATTACGTATAACAAATCATGGATATATCTCCAACGATGGATAACTTTTTAACACTGCATTTACTTCCTTATTTTCGATTTTTTACCTCTATTATTTTTCTCTATCCTTTCTTACTTATTAAAAAAAAATGTATAGAAATATAAAGTCTTAAATGTTAATATTAATAATATTATGAACGTATGTAAGAAGTATTTTCTATTAATATGTATTTACAACTAATAAAAAATATTCATCAGTAAAACTGAAATCAATTGTTGTAAACCTAAGCATGCAGTGGTGAAATAATGAAACAACAATATTAAAATAGGGTTTTTGCAATTGTAGGTACTAAACCACATAAGTGCCCTGATTGTGATATGGCATTTGTAACCAGTGGAGAATTGGTGAGGCACCGTCGCTACAAACACACCCATGAGAAGCCATTTAAATGTTCCATGTGTGACTATGCTAGTGTGGAGGTAAGAGTGAAATATTAAATCTTTGTCTTCGTTAGATTTTATGAAACATTAGCAGGATTGAAATTAATGTATACCTTTTAAAGAAATAAAAAACTAATATGTACAAGGACTTCTGATGGGATTCCCTTGTTAGGGAAACATTAATGTATGGTACATTATTGAGTATGGTGCAGAAACAACAGTTGAACTTAATTTTGTAGCATTTCACGCTTTATGGAAGTATTGTAATGAACAATATTGAAGACAAATGTATTTGAAATTTATTAAAAATGCCGTTCAAATGTCCACAAGACAAAGATAGAATGGAATGAATGCTGTTTAACAATTTGAATTAGTGTTTCAAAATTAAATGTAAATAATATGGTAATCTACTTTCAAATTAACATTGATCTTGAGAAGACTGTCCAAAATAATGTATTTTGGGAGGTTTGGTAATGATATTGGGCACCAAAATGTAAATACAGTCAATAGATTGAAGTGATAATTAGTTGAACAAAAAGAGTGAGTGATTGAATAATTAATTGGGCCAAAGTTATAATACTCCGTTATAAAATGTTCTTATTCTCAGCACTAAAGGGTAACGTGAAATATGCCTTTTTGATTTCCAGGTCAGTAAGTTAAAGCGCCATATTCGCTCTCATACTGGAGAACGCCCGTTCCAATGTAGTCTTTGTAGCTATGCCAGCAGGGACACCTATAAACTGAAGCGCCACATGAGGACCCACTCCGGTACAGTAATCCAGTGCATTCTGCTATTTAATCTTGAGTGCAGTACTTATTTGTCAGCTTGTTATAGATGCACTAGTATTGTGAAATTTTATGTTAAATAATTTATGTTTCTGGCAGAGTTAAATTATTTTAGAGCTAGTAAAGAAAATAATTGGTGATGTTACATTGTAATGTCACATCAGGTAATGTTCAGACCTTTATTTATAGCTTGGTATTCCTTTACAAAGTTCTTCTCAACAACGGGTACTATTCTCAGATGTGCCATTTCCAGAGTATTGGAGGAGGATAATTATCAGAATCCATATGAGATAACGATGTAGGTGTTGCATTTTGGACAAATGCAGGCCCACACCAATCTCTTGCTCCAAGTAATGATGCCGTGATGATATATTTATCACCTTTAAAGACTAGCTTCAACATTTAACCAAGCTTTATCCAGTGATAAAGCTGGACAATCTCACGTGTGTAATGAAGCTTTCTCTCTGAAAATTCTAGTTTTGTTTAGAAATACAGCGCGGAATCAGGCCATTTAGCCCACCGAGACCGCTCCGACCAACGATCCACGCTCATTAATACTACCCTACACACTAGGGACAATTTACACTTACACCAAGCCAATTAACCTACAAACCTGTACGTCTTTGGTGTGTGGGAGGAAGCCGAAAATATCTGATAAAACCCACACAGTCACGGGGAGAACGTACAAACTCCATACAGACAGTAGTCGGGATTGACCTGGATCTCCTGCACTGTAAGGTAGCAGCTCTACCGCTGCGCCACCTTGCTGCCCAGTATGCTTCATTTTTAACATTGAAGCAAATCATTTGGTGTTAAAACTCATAAATGTTTTAGTGTAAATTTTGTTGCTTTGTTGCACACAAAAAGTGTGCAAAACTACCATTCATTGTACGAATCTTTAGCAGAGTATTCTTCTAGTGTGAATTTCTTTACCAGGTGAGAAACCGTATGAATGCTACATTTGTCATGCTCGCTTCACTCAAAGTGGAACAATGAAGATGCATATTTTACAGAAACATACAGAAAATGTGGCTAAGTTTCACTGCCCACATTGTGACACTGTCATTGCTAGAAAAAGTGATTTGGGTAAGTGCATTCATATTTTCAACATTTTTATGTAAATGTGTTTCCAGGCCAATGCCATTTCAAATTTATTTTGTATACATTTGTAGCAAATAGTCATATACAATACATAAACAATATTATCCAAGCAAACATTAGTGAGGGACACGCACAATGTCTTCAAAGCTAAGGTTTTGCTCCATGTGATCTGTAATTCATTGAATTTTGTGGGAACAAAAATATTAACGTAACACTTAGGTTCATACACTTTGCTTTTCACCCGAATGTGCTCGCTATGTTTACTTTCGTTTCTTCGTTCATTCTTTCCCTTCTATTATCTCCAAAGAAAAACACCAAAAAAAATTATAGAGAGCATTGAAAAGCTATACACTATAGAACTTTGATAGTAGATAAAATAAATGTCTGATTTCTTGGGCTGAACAAGACGTACTTGCATGAAGTACAATTTTTTTTAATTTTTGTTTAATGCAATGATGCTAGGAGGAGACCATTGTAGGCACATGCTTGTTCCTATTTAATCCTATCATCACATTGCTTGACTGCGTGCATACAATATCGCCGTTATATTTTTTGGCTACCAATTCCAAATAACTACTTGTAAGATCCATTTTCTGATGGGCAAAGAAAAATAATTTAACTTCAATACTTGTTGTCATAGAGAAGAGAAGCATTTTATTGTCACTAAGTAAGCTTTTCGTTTTGTTTCTTATATGCTTTGACTAAGATTTTATATTACGTTATATTAGCAGTGTGGTAAAAAGTAAATTAAGATTTGTCACTGCATTAACGTGACATTACTGTTTTTTACACCTAATTTATTTCTCGTTGTTATTTGTCTTTTTTCGGAGATTTGTGTAATAGACTCACTCAAAACAATGATTCAAAAATTTCAAAAAAATATCTGGCACAGAGCATCACATAGGATGCTTGTGGTACATTCAGAATCTTTCTTATTTCCGCCATATAGTGAGATAACATTGTACAATTTTGCCCCTCTTTTATGTCAAATTCTACTGTGAGGTGCAAGTCATATCTCTTCAAACCATTTTCTTCCCAGGTGTTCATTTGAGAAAACAGCATTCCTATCTTGAGTCAGGCAAAAAGTGCCGTTATTGTGATGCAGTCTTCCATGAGAGATATGCCCTCATACAGCATCAAAAATCTCACAAGAATGAAAAACGTTTCAAATGTGAACTTTGCGATTATGCATGTAAACAGGTATTGTAGTTGAAACACCCGTATTAATTTAACTGTGGGTGGCAGGGTGGTATATTTAGTACATTTTAGGTTTTTATGATGACAGTTTTAGATCAGAGAAATTGAAATTCTGGGGAATTTTACTTCATAGAAAGTCGGTCAGTGGGAATGTGGTAACATGGATATGGAACTTGGTTCTGAATTAAATGTGGCTCGCGTCAATCTGTGCAGTGTAAATGATGAAGAAATAATCTACAAGTAGTGGAAAATTAGCAATTTTGCTGAGAAATAGAATGGATTTTGAACTGCCAATTTTTTCATCATGAATAAGTGGTAGGTGTGCATTTTGAATTAAAGTAATGATAGAGATGCTCATGGCAAGGGCCAAAAGTAATTTGTCAAATGTTCATAACCTTTCGGTGCATGCCATATTACTTACTATGTTAATGCTGTTCCATTTCTTTCCTGCAGGAACGTCACATGGTGATGCACAAACGTACTCATACTGGAGAAAAGCCTTATTCATGCAACCAGTGTGATAAAACCTTTCGGCAGAAACAACTGTTGGACATGCACTTCAAGCGCTACCATGATCCTAGTTTTATTCCTGCTACGTTTATGTGCTCAAAATGTTCAAAAGCCTTCACTCGTAAGGTATCAAATATCTTAGATTTGTTCATTGCTAGCAGGTTATGTACAAATGTACAAAAAAAATACTAGAAAAAATGGAAGGTTTTGAAGGAGGGTTGTAGTGATGTGCTGCTCCTTCACAAATTAACATTACTTTTTTTCATTTGTGAATAGCACTTTTTTTTTTTCAAGAGCACATTTTGGTGCTTGTTTCCCCCAAGCGTAGTACTTTCCTAAGCAGTACTTTTCAATTGAAGGGAAACATATTTATCGAAAGTATTTGAAGTCACGGCGCAAGGAAAAAAGACCACTGAATCCATACTGACCATCAGCACCCGTCTACACTAATGATGTGTATAGGACCTCTTCTATTGCAGGCTGGGTTCTGGAATCCTAGCTTAATCACCATAACTTTGCTTGTTTGTAAGTAATCAAGTGCAAAAGCATATCTAAAACTGATGGAGATACATCAATGGGCTCCATACAGTCACACCAAAATATCTTCAACTACTGTTAAAATATGTTAGTCTGCTTTTGAAACAATATAGTTTTACTGGGGAGAAGGAATGGGTGATGTTTCAGGTCGTGACCCCCTGTTCAAACTGTTTGAAACATCACCCATTCCTTCTCTCCAGGGATGCTGCCTGTCCCGCTGAGCCACTCCAGCATTTTGTGTCTATCTTTGGTTTAAACCAGCATCTGCAGTTCTGAAGAAGGGTCTCGACCCAAAACGTTACCCATTCCTTCTCTCCAAAGATGCTGCCTGTCCCCTTCAGAGCTATCAAGTAGTACGGATTTTCTGTCAGTTTAACGCGTGGGAATTTAAACGAAGAAATGTCGGCTGCGCGCTGTGGGTTCTAAATATAGCGCTACCGCTGGAGCTCTATGGGCTTTAAACACAGCGCTATGGCCACAGACTGTTCAGGGAAATTCTCGTATAACAATGAGTCTTTGGAATTCTCTTTGAGCCTTTGATTATTTTTCAGGCAGTGGTAGAATTCTGGATAAGTCTAGTGGTGAAAGGTTACCAGTGGGATTGCAGTTACATTAGGATTGGCCTTGATTTTACAGAACGGTCGATGGGTTCAAGGGAGAGAGGGAGAGGAGGGAGGGAATAAGAGGGAGGAAGAGGGGGAGGGTGGGAGGGAGGGGGAGAGAGAAAGAAAGGGAGTGAGGGAGGGAGAGGGATGCTTCCAAAATGGCTTCTACATCATCATCTGGTGCTAAAAGCAGGAAGCAGCCATTCAAACAGCATTATGCAAAGAGATGGCAATGAATGCGCTGTCAAGTACAGTGCGTAGAAGACGTGCCAATTGGTAGCAAAATTATGCATTCGTGTACTCTTACATGGGTATGACCACACATTTAAAAAATACATTTTTTTCCACAAAAATACTGATTTCCTCAGCAAAATACTGATTTTCAGATACTAGAATACTGAAATGCTCTGACAAAACTTGGCAGCTGAGTTACTCCAGCATTTTTTGCCTATCTTCGGTTTAAACCAGCAGAAATCGATAGCAGAAATTGAAAATGCTAGTAATATACCACAGGTTATTTAGAGTCAGATGAATGCATCTTGGGTGACGTATTTTCAGCATTTATATCTTTTTCATGTAAAGTTGGACTGCTGGTTAATCCCACACCATAAAGAAAAGAATGCAATATTTAGAATGTTAATGCGGTTATTGTATTTTTTCCAAAAGTTGGAATCAAATTAGTGTTTTTGTTAACTGAAGTTTTTTTGCATTAAAAAATTCAAGTACATATTGATCTTCCTGCTTTGCATTTTGCAGAATACGATGACAAAACATGCTGAGAATTGTAGTGGACCAGGAGGCGAGGAAGGAGATGCAGCAGAACGCAAGAAGAGCAAGGGACGAGGGAGGAAGCGGAAAATGCAATCTAAGAAAGGAGATTCTTCTGATAGTGGTAATTTTGTGCTCTACTCTGAAGTATTCTGCAGTAGCTTAACAAACCTGAATAGAAAATCCTTATTCAAATATCTGTATTATCTCTATAGAAAGTGAGATTGGGCAGGTGGTTAGAAATTTTCCAACACACCAATTCAGGAATGTAATTTACTTAATGGACTTCAATTCTGTATACCTCATTGAATGCCACGTAGATTCGGCAGAAGATAGTTACTGATCTATTTTTGTTTGCTTTGTAAGAGGATAATACTTATGACCAAGACCTGCTACTCTCAAGCCTATATATAATTAATTGAGGTTGAAACAATTGAAAACTTCCTGTATTTAATTAAATTATGCAGTCAGCAGTTTAAATGTTGATTTCATTGACATTTATTGATTATTGCTTGGTTGCTCATTATCTTCCCAATTTCTAATATTTCATTTTCCATATTCCACTGTAAGCATGTATTTCAGCTATAAAACATAGTTTACCTGAAAGCTTTAGTTTTACTTTTTTGCAATTGGCTTGGGATTTCCACTTTGTTTTCTACTTCAAAACATTGTGAACTGTGGACAGGTGGTAGAAATGACAAGAAAAATCTAAATATTTAAAGCGATGATATGAGGGGAAAATAGAGAAGTATCTAGAGGTTTGATATTTTAATATTTGTCACTCTTCTATTAATAGTAGTTACTTTTCCATATTGTACATTCTTTGTCATTTTGTTTTGTGCTCATTGATTTCAGCATTATTCAGTAGACTTCACACTTTTTAAAAATTAGATAAACAAGTTTTTTCCTAAATTAGATGAACAAGTTACTTTGCGGTGATGCTTGAATGTTCCTTTGTTTTTACGATGATACTTTTGTAGATGAAGATGATATGGCTGAACCTGAACTAGATGGAGATGAAGATGATGAGCCAGATGTGGGCAAGGCTGAGAAAGAGGAAGATGAGGAGGATGAGGAGGAGCCTCCTGTTGTTGAAGTCATCCCAATACCAACGCCAACCAAAAAACGAAGGGGCCGACCACCTGGAAAAAGTAATCAGGCAAACAAGAATGCTGGTAATCTACTCTTCTTTAAAATATTTGGAATGTGTCCATAATATGTAGAAATATCCTATTATTGTGTACCTTTGTTCCTGTTTAAATGCTAGCCGTAGCGGAACAACCCGGCCTTCATGACCAGTGAGGTCAGAAATGGGTAGCTGATGGGAAGAAATGTATTTATGTGTAACTTTTTTTTAAATGACTATCTTAAGAATCCCAAAGATGAGAAATGTGGATAATAGTAAGATTAAACGAGAACTTACCATTTCGAAGTTTGATCTTTATTTTATGAGGAGTAACGATGAGGGATTACGTGAAGAAGCCCCGCCTGGCGCTGGAACGGCATACTTCAAAGCAGCGGCATGAAAAACACAGAACACAATAGCCGGAGTAAGATAGTAAGGCTCATCATAGATTTAGAACTACCAGATGATCATTTATTTTATGAGGGTGTGGAGTGGAGGGCACGTAATCCCTCATCGTTACTCCTCATAAAATAAAGATCAAACTTCGAACTGGTAAGTTCTCGTTTAATCTTACTATTTTACTTCGGAGTCACGTGAGTGACTACGTGAAGATTTTGAAGTTTCTGTGTTTTTCATGCCGTAGAATTCTTCCATACGACAGTCCGGCTAGGTCAACACATACATGAGAAAACCAGACTAGTTTTAGTTCTTTCCATAAATCTTTTAATGATAAAAGAACATATAATAACCCTCTTTTATACCCGAGGGAACCATTACAAAGTGAAAAAAGATATAAGTGATAACATAATTGATAATATAAATCAATAGTGAAACAAAGCAGGTGATTATAGTGAACCCAACACCGCGTGTCCAAAGCCTGTCATTGTGTGAACAGGTTTATTGTAGAACTTTGAAAAGGTTTCTTCTTTACACCACCTTGCGGTTTCTAAAATATGTTCGAGTGGTACGTCCTGTAACTTCGCCGCGGATGTAGCTGCTGCCCTGGTGGAGTGAGATTTGAACACATCAGTGTCTACTCCTGCTAAAAGTAACACCTGTTTTAACCACCTTGAGATTGTTTGCACTGAAGCTTTTGTGTGTGGTTTCTTATGCGTAATCATTAATGTTTTTTCATCTCCTCGAAGAGTTTTGGTAACTTTTACATAATGATTCAAATGTTTAACTACACACAACGTTGGATCAACGGGATAAGCTTGAAACATTACCTTCGCTCCAGTTCTCCCTGGTCTGCTTTGTTTGATCAGATCATAAACATAGAACACAATGTTATCTGCAGTCACATGCAGTCTAAACGTAACATTTGTAATGTTTGCACCCTTTGAGCTGAAACCAATGCCATTAACATTACTAATTTAAATGTTAACCTTTCCAATGACAAAACTTCGATTGGAGTCCATTGCCTAAGTAAGGTAAGTACAATGCTAACATCCCAAATTTCTGTATATCTTGGTTTGGGTGGATTTTTGTTAAAGATTCCTTTCATAAATCTGGATATTAATGGATGTGATCCAATTGATTTCTGGTCAGAGATTTGTCCTAAATAAGATGATAAGGCACTACGTGCACTATTAATGGCACTGTAACTTAAGTGTTGTTCAAAATGCAACTCGGCAAGGAACTCCAATATGTTTGCAATGTTCACAGTATGATAGGATATATTTGACTGTCTGCAAACATTTTCCCATTTCTTTATATGTGACATATATTGTCTCTGAGTGCTATCTCGCCATGATGCGACTATAATATCCATAGTTCTATCCGACAATCCAAGCTCCTGTAGTGGTCTGGTCAAAACCTGCAGATTAACAAATTCATATAAGTATGTAATGGATGAATTTCTTTGGTTACTGGTTTTATCAATAAATCACTGCTGCTAGGAATTGACATATATGGTTCTTTTAATCATGTTTAACATCAATGGGAACCATGGTTGTGTCGGCCAATTTGGAATTACCAATAATCCATGGCAGAAAACTCTTGTTCTATTTTCTTCAGACATCTGCTGAACCAGAGCAAATGGCGGAAAAGCATAAAAGAACATATTCCCCCAGTTTAGTGAAAAAGCATCTACTGCTCACTGCGTCTGGATCTGGTTCCCAAGACACATATTTAGGCAATTGATGATTTAGTCTTGATGCAAACAGATCAATGTCTGGTAACCCATATTGAGTCACAATTTTACTGAAAATTACTGGGTTCAACATCCATTCTGTGTTATCTTTAAACATCCTTGATCTATTGTCTGCCACCACATTGTCTTTACCTGGGATGTAATTTGCCGAAATCCACATTTGGTGGTTAATACACCATTGCCATATCTGATTGACCAAACAATCACATGATAACCGATCTGACTCCACCCATGTGATTAATATATGCAACAGCTGTTTTATTGTCTAATTGTATCAGTACATGCAGATTCTTTTTTGTAGAACAATATGCCTTCAACCCATAAAATGCACCCAATAATTCTAAATAATTAATACCATATGTTTGGAGAAACATTTCCTCTTGGACAGTCCATCTGCCCCCACAGCTGGTGAATGAATCTGTCGCCCCCATCCGAGAGCACTAGCATCTGTTTGGAAAATTACTTCAGGCTGTTGTATCAGAATGTTTTTAGCAGCTTGTGGGACATTTTCAATCCACCATTGTAATTCCAATAAAGCTTCTTTTGTTAATTGCATAGGCCTATCAAAATGGCCTGCTCTCTTTTTTAGAGCTCTTATTTTGTCCCTTTGAAGGTTTTGGTAATGTAATGGACCAAATTCTACTGCAGGAAATGCTGCTACTAGTTTACCAATAACCTTTGCTACTTCTCGGATGGAGGGATAAGGTTTGTGAATGAGACCCCTACAGGTCACCAAAATATCATCAATCCTATCTGTTGGCAAAGTTACTAACATAGTAACTGAGTTAATTACAAACCCCAAATAGTTAATTGACTGTGCTGGCTGCAGCTGGGACTTAATTGGATGAATTAAGAACCCTAACTTCTCAAATCAAGTTTTAGTTGCTGAAACTGATTTTCCAGCTGATTCCTGATTACTATTGATGATTAAAATGTCATCCAGATAAGCCATAATGATGTGCTTTTGTGCTCTTAATTGTGCTAAAGCTGGTTTCAACAGCTTTGTAAAGAGCCTGGGAGCTGAACTTACCCCATTTGGTAAAGCTTTGAATTGCCACAGCTGTCCCAGCCAATTAAATTTTAAGTACCTTCGAAAGAACTGATGTATTGGTACTGAATAGTACGCATCCTTTAAATCAATTGTAGCCATATAACAACCTGCTGATATCAAATGTCTTGCAGTGTTAAATGTTTCCATTTAAAAATGTTTATATTCGCCAAATTTATTAAGATTTGTAAGGTCCAGAATAATTCTGCAACCACCATCTTTTTTATTTCTTGGAAATATATTTGACACAAATTGATGCTCATGTTCAACAGTTTTTTCAATAACACCTTTTTTAAATAATTTGTCAATTTCCACATTAATTTCTGCCTCTTCAATTGCAGAAAACATGAAACCATAAGCAGGTTTATTTTGTACCGGAGAATTAACACCTTTAAATGTAATAGTAGCTCCTGAAACTGTTTGTAAAATAAACCGATCAGATGTAATGGCAAGCCATTCATCATAAAACATTTGTAATCTCCCTCCAACTGGAGATTTGTCCACAGTTTCTTTAAGCATAGAATAATTTTTTTGTACCTCTCCATATGAACGTGGTGGTCTCCTACTCCCCGTATACGGGTGAACATTAGGCTGTGTCGGATGATAATATTTTCTTATCATACTCCTGCCTCTGTTTCCAAAATCAAATCCCCTTCTTGACGAAAAATACCTTTTTTGTCCAAAGACGAAAGGTCTCATGTGGCTAATAGATTTAGCCTCTTCATCCATTTCTCTTATTTGTTTAGGCAGGTTTTCTCCAAATAGATAACCAGGAGCTTGAACACCACTTGATCGACACAGACCTGCAAACCTTGGATGAAATATGGGCCGAATTGCAATTTTCCTCATACAATTAATTTCATAGAAGGAATTGCATAATAAGCCCAAAGTATCTTTTTGAATTTTATCCATCTCCAACCCCTCCATTTGCCTTCCAAAAGCAGTAATGGCAGCAGAAATCAATTTGAGGATTCTTTGAAATCTTATTTCTTGTCCTCTCATGCCTGGAGTCATAGGCGTCCATATAGACGGATTAACCGTAGGTACCTTCAATGAGGTGCAATTTTCCGGTGTTTTATATAATTCTGCTGTTTCAATCATCACAGAATCTTGAAGTTGGTGAGATACCATATAATTAATACTGGCAGCTAGGTTTTCTACCATAGCCTCACCACTTCCTTCAGGTATAGCAAAATCTTTTGCCATCTCAGGCACATCTGGCCTTCTCTTTTTTATTCGTGGTGTGCACTCATAATCCACATCACCACTTGCAGGGTCTGTCTTTTGCAGCCCTGATACACTTGGAATTATATCCAATGAGACTTCCTCCGCCCTTAATCCTGGGTCCGGAGTTTCCAATTCCCAATTTGGCACATATTCTGTATATTCAAGCCCCTCAGGGTCATTTTGGGAAACTTCTGGGTACTGTGACCCTTGTCTCATTATATTTTGGAGCACTTTCTCCATATGTTCCATTTTTAGCCATATAGCTTTATTATCCGGAGGACTTTCATTATCAGAGTCATTATCAGAAACCACGGGCCTCACGGATTTCTTTTTACATTTTCTAGGAACATTTTCCTCCGTGGTTTGTATTTCTGGAGAAATTATAGTCTCACTAACGGGTGAATCAGCGGCCACCGGTATCGGAACCGGATCCGCACTAAACTCTTGTCCCGTATCTTTAGCTTCACCCCGGGACGATCTTTTTACCCGTGAAATTTTCCTTTGAGACTTCTCCATTTTCTTTTCCATTTATCTGGCTAAATCAGTACGCCAGCGTGACTCTGATTTTAACTTTTACTTTCTCTTTTGCTGGTTTTACCAGCGTAACGTCTTTTTTAGAACGTCCCCACTTTTCCTTACACTTACCTGCGGGTCCGTTCCGGCCGCTGCGAGGAGCTGCGCTCTGCAACTCTTGCTTCTGCCGTCAGCGTCGACGTAATGCCGTTCCAGCGCCAGGCGGGGCTTCTTCACGTAGTCACTCACGTGACTCTGAAGTAAAATAAGTCTGTAAAGATTTTTGGTTATTTCTGAAGTAAAATGATGGAAAGAAAGGTGAGGATTTGAGGTGAACACGAATGCTAATTTTAGTTTCTGGGTCTACATGAAGCTTTTGGTATGGTCCTGAGTGACGAACTTGCATCTTAAATTTGTGCATATGCAATGAGAAATTAGTTTGAGAAATATAGGAAACGAGGGTGTTTGAAGTATTTCTTGAATTGTGCAGGAGATTCGTTTTGAATCTCTGGTATTTGTCTAATACAAAATAATCCATGATCTAGCTATTTGACCCGTGATCTAGCAATAACAGTTTGAACCAAGAAAAATATCTATAATAATGACACATTCAGCTGCAATTTTGACATTTTGATTCAGAACCTACAAGTTGCCAACCTACAACACTGTCATGTAGAAATCATAGAATCATAGAAAATAGGTGCAGGAGTAGGCCATTCGGCCCTTTGAGTCTGCACCGCTATTCAATATGATCATGGCTGATCATCCAACTCAGTATCCTGTACCTGCCTTCTCTCCATACCCCCTGAGCCACAAGGGCCACATCTAACTCCCTCTTAAATATAGCCAATGAACTGGCCTCAACTACCTTCTGTGGCAGATAATTCCAGAGACTCACCACTCTTTGTGTGAAAAAAAATCTTCTCATCTCAGTCCTAAAAGACTTCCCCCTTATCCTTAAACTGTGACCCCTTGTTCTGGAGTTCCCCAACATCGGGAACAATTTTCCTGCATCTAGCCTGTCCAACCCCTTAAGAATTTTGGAAGCCTCTATAAGATCCCCCCTCAATCTCCTAAATTCCAGCGAGTACAAGCCGAGTCTATCCAGTCTTTCTTCATATGGAAGTCCTGCCATCCCAGGAATCAGTCTGGTGAACCTTCTCTGTACTCCCTCTATGGCAAGAATGTCTTTCCTCAGATTAGGAGACCAAAACTGTAGGCATCAGAGTAGGAATTAACGGGTCGTTTTCAGAATGGCAGGCAGTGGGGTGCCGCAAGTCTCGGAGGTGGGTCACCAGTTATTTACAATATAATAACGATATAAAAACGAGGGAATTAAATTTGACATCTCCAAGTTTTCGGATGACTCGAAGCTGAGTGGCAGTGTGAGCTGCGAGGACGATGCTATGAGGCTGCAGGTGACTTGGATAGGTTGGGTGAGTTGGCAGATGCAGTACAATGTGGATAAATGTGAGGTTCTCCACTTTGGTGACAAGAATAGGAAGGCAGATTATTATCTGAATGGTGTCAGATTAGGAAAAGGGGGAGGTGCAACGAGACCTGGGTGTGCTTGTACATCAGTCACTGAAAGTAAGCATGCAGGTACAGCAGGCAGCGAAGGAAGCTAATGGCATGTTGGCCTTCATTGCAAGAGGATTTGAGTTTAGGAGCAAGGAGGTCCTACTGCAGTTGTACAGGGCCCTGGTGAGACCGCACCTGGAGTATTGTGTGCAATTTTGGTCTCCTAATTTGAGGAAGGACATTATTGCTATGAAGAGAGTCCAGGTTAATTCCCGAGATGGTGGGACTGACATGTGAGGAAAGAATGGGTCGACTGTGCTTGTATTCACTGGAATTTAGAAGGATGAGACGAGAACTTATATAAACATATAAAATTCTTAAAGGATTGGACAGGCTAGATGCAGGAAAAATGTTCCCGATGTTGGGGGAGTTCAGAACCAGGGGTTACAGTTTAAGACTTGGGGGTAGGCCATTTACGACTGGATGAGGAAAAACTTTTTCACTCAGTGAGTTGTGAATCTGTGGAATTCTCTGCCACAGAAGGCAGTGGAGGCCAATTTACTGGATGTTTTCAAGAGTTAGATTAAGCTCTTAGGGCAAAGGGAATCGAGGTATATGGTGAAAAAGCAGGAATGGGATACTGATTTTAGATCAGTTATGATCATATTAAATGGCGGTGCTGGCTCGAAGGGCCGAATGGCCTACTCCTGCACCTATTTTTCTTTGTTTCTATGTCTGGTTTCAACGTAGAAAGAGAACAGCAATTAACATTTGCTTCCTCCTTTCTCATCAGGAACAGGTCAACAATTACAAGAAGCGGGGACTACAACTATTGAAAACATCATTGTTGAGATAAAGAAAGAGCCAGAGGCAGAAGATGTACAGGTGCAAGCAGGAATTGAGGCTCAGAATGGAGACATCACACCTGAAATGATCCTCAGTATGATGGACCGGTGATGGAGGAAGGCCAGGCATGCTAATAATATGGCCCAGCGCAATAAGATAAACATGTATTTTTTTGCTTTGACACATGCTTATATGAAATGATTTAGACCATTTAACCTTTTGAGTACTAGAGAACTTTTCATCGGGAAGCTGAAATGAATATAGACTAGTCCCTTCTTACAGCATAGAATGCTATTTATGAATCAGAAATTGTTATTTTATATGTTTAAAAATTGTCCCCGCTGTTTTCTCTGAATAATTTCTCAGTACTGAAATGGTACACCATGAGATGCTTTGTATGCTTTATGTACACAGAGCAGTAAACTTGTTCCTGTCCTAATATAACAATTGTGTACAGTATCTGTGCCGTAGCACCTTTTGCATAAGAGGAATGTTTCCCAGTGGCACGAAATATTGTGATATATATATATATGTTGCAAAGAACATAGGCTATTTTTACCATAACAGTCCTGCCCTATTAAGAGCTGAGCAGGTGGAAATTTGACTTGTAGTAAACTTTAAATACAAAAGAATTGTGAATTTTTGGAAGTATAGTTATGACTTTGTGCAACCTGATTATAAATGGTAATACATAAGTTTTGGTTTCTTTCACTATGGTAGGGTGTATCAAACTGCAAATCACTGATTCAAAATCATTGTGTTACTGTTAAATTAAGTTCAAGCCACATGAATTATTTTAGAACTGACCACCCATAGTAACACTGATGTTTGTTGTGTGTTTGTTTTTTTTTGTACAGGGCATCTCAAAAATGGTCATGCTTGTTGTAGATAACTTTTTTACATTTTAATCTTTTCTAGTGATTATGTATCAAAAGTGCAGGAGAATAACATTTTAACCACTGCTTGAGACGTTTACAAATTATTTGTCACGAAGAGTCAAACTCTTCCGTGTTTGTGAATATGTGCAGAATCATGTAAAAATTAATTTGCAAATTGAGCTGTTCAGAGCAGAAACTGTCAAATTGTAATAAGCACATTCACAGCATACTACAAATCCCTTTATAGTTGCAGATTTTAATGTTGTAAATTTTAATTACTTTCATTATAGGTTGGCTGTCTCCCACCTATTACTTTTCGCTTCTCTGAACCTCTATGTATCTGATATATTTGTAAGAGGGCATAATGGAACTAATCATTTAAAACTAGAAGAGAGTTTTGAAGATTGAGTATATCCATTTGTGCTTTGTGATGCAAAATAAAGTAATGTGAAGTTAGCGCTATTGCAGATATGAGAAAGATGTGCCAGAAAAGTATGTCAGAAAACATATGCTTTATTTGCTAAATCAACATGAATTTTTTTTGTTCTCGGTGAATTGCAATTAAATCTGCTTTGTGCCCATTTTTAGCTTTTGACTCTGGGTTGATTTTGGGTTTTTTTTATTGTGGCTGTACTGTTTCCGTGAAGGACAGGGAGACAAGCTGATGAGGAAGCATTGTAAAAATACTCTTTCAATGGGTTTGTGAAAGCTAGGGTAAAGCATCTAATTAATGTAGTGCTGTACAGCTGGTAAATAAACCATTTACCTGCCTTTCATGTGTGTTTTCATTTTAGTGAATTTATATTACATTTGCATATTCATTCATCTGTCAATATTTGGAGCATATAAAATCGCAGAACCAGTGCATTTTATAAAACATCTGTAACAAAACAAATTTAAGATTGTATTGGTTCTCACTTTAGGTGTGTTTCATTCTCCTTCCCAATCCCATCACCTTAATCTGACATAAATGTGTTATACATTATATGTACATTTGCTATTGATTTGGCTGGATAATATCTTACGCTAATTTTACTTTCACAGGCATCTACCAAAGGTTCATAGAATAAAGTCTGAACTTAAAAGCTCAGAAATGTAAGGGCTCATACCAGTGGACACTGCTGCTAAGGAATATAAGGAATATAGATGAAAAATGAATAACTAGCCGGTTTCTTGTAAAATGTTTATAAAAGTGACCAATTAAGTTAAACCTTTTGTATATAATGCATTGGGTCCGGATGTCTATTGGGAATGTGGTTCATTTTTAATTAACAATTAAGATGTAAGAATTAATGCCATTTGTTTATTTGATTGAGAAAATGTGTTGCTGCAGATGTTACCTCACACTACTATCCCATTGCCATTAGAAAGGGTGTATTCTTATTATGAAGATAGACACAAAAAGCTGGAGTTATATCTGTTTGGTATAACTGAACAGCTGGTTTTGGCATTTAAAGGGGCAGTTAATGATAGTTGGTCTGTAGTCATACGCTCCTATCCTAGTAAGGATTGCAGATTTCCTTCTCTTAATTTAATGGTGACATAATCGCCTTAACCCCGTTCATATGTTCTTAGAGCAGAATAAGGCTATTTGACCCATCGAGTCATTCAATCATGGCTGATCTATCTTTCAACCCCATTCTCCTGCCTTCACCCCATAACCCCTGACACCCTTACTATCACAAATCTGTCAATCTTTGCCTTAAAAATATACATTAAGTCTTGGCCTCAACAGCCATCTGTGGCAATGAATTCCACAGATTTGCCATCTTCTGACGAAACAAATTCCTTCTCATCTCCTTTCTAACGGTACGTCCTTTTATTCTGAGGCTGTGGCCTCTGGCCCATTACTCTCCCATGGGTGGAAACATCCTCTCCACTTTCACTCAATTCAGGCCATTCATTATTCGCTAAGTTTCAGTGAGGTCCCCCACCCTTATCTTTCTAAACTCCTGCGAGTACAGGCCCAGTGCCTTCAAACGTTCAACATATGTTAACCTGATCATTCTCTTAAACCTCCTGGTACCTGTCCAATGCCAACACATCCTCAGATATCAGGCCCAAAACTGCTCACAATATTCCAAATGCAGCATGACCAGTGCCTTATAACGCCTCAGCATAACTTCCCTGTTTTTGTATTGTAGCCTCTCTAAATAAATGTTAGCATTGCATTTGCCTTCCTTACTACCGATTCAACTTGCAAATTAACTTTTTAGGAATCCTGCACCAGCACTCACAAGTCCTTTTGCACCTCTTGATTGCTCATTTCACTCCCTATTGAGATCATAATCTATGCCTTTATTCCTACTACCAAAATGCATGACTCCACTCTTTGCTCTGCTGTATTCCATCTGCCACTTCTAAGCCCACGCTCCCAACCTATCCGTCCTTCTACAGAGTCCCTGTTTTCTCCACACTGCCTGCCCCTCCACTTATCTTTGTATCATATGCATACTTTGCTACAAAACCTTCAATTCCATCATCCAAATCATGTATACACACCATGAAGAGTAGCAGCCCCAGCACCGACCCCTGCGGAACACCACTAGTCACTGGCTGTCAACCAGAAAAACCCTCATTTATTGCCACTATCTACCTTCTGCAATCCAGCCAACCTGCTGTCTATGCTAATATCTCCTCTCTGATACCATGGGTTCTCACCTTCTGTAGCAACTTCATGTGCGGCACCTTAGCGAAGGCCTTCTGAATATCCAGGTGTCGGTTAACATTGATATCAGATTTTATTTAAATCCCCAGATGTAAAGGTGAGATTTTAACATCTCTTTTGGCTCATGGCTCACTGTAACTAATTCACTTACATAACCAATAACTTAACCTTGTTGGATACTGTGTCAATGGAAATATTGTAAGGTGTGCACCTGTTAGGTGCTGGCATAAAATTCAAGATTATTTAGTTTGAGGATTACGATATGGAAGTCAATCAAAATCCACAGGTTGGTTCTAAAGTTTCAATCTATTTATTACACTTGGTCAACTCTTCACATGTTCACTAAAAAGAGCACATTCTGGAAGGCAGTTTGAAAACATTTTATTTCAAAAAATCAACTACTGTGTATCTCACTTATTGCCTACAAGTCGACCAAATTTTATTGACAACAAATCTGTAATGTGACTACTTTCCCATATTCAGCATTATAACCTCTACGTGATCATGGAGCTAAAGTATTACGGGTTGTCTGCAACTGGTTGCCAGTGCATAGCATCATTCATGGCACAATAGTAAGTTTGGATACACGTGCTTTAAATTTTGGAGTATTGATTTGAATTTGGGCAGCCTTCGTTGGTTTTTCCTTTTTGAGAGGGTGGATTGCTGATGATTCGGTGGGATTCAATGTTGCATAAGCAGCTGGGGAGATGGGACATCTGTGTAATAGTGGTATTAGGCTGCCCTGATCATTAAAAATATATATGCTTTTCTAACAGTTTGTATGGTTTCATAGTTGTATTACATAGAGTATGTACTGTAGTACGTGTTTCAGCAAGCGTGATCTCAACAGGAACAAATTAAAACTTTGCCATTTGGTATCACAGGATTGCTTAGCCACAAGATGGTGCTGTAGATCAAGCCATGAGCTTATGCCAAATGAAATACAAAGCATTGCCTAGAAAACAAATTGCATTGTACTGTTTTCTCCCCAGTGTTATGCAGTTAAAAAAAACAATTTAAGTGTGGAGAATGCTGATATACACGGGTAGTTTGAGATTAGGAAGGTGGAGGTGTTGGGGTACTTGAAGATAGGTGGATAAATCTCCAGGATCTGATGGGATCTGTCCCAAGTTAGTGACAGGAGCAAGTGAGGAAATTATGGGAGCCTTGACAAAGATCTTTGCATCTCTAGCCATAAGCAATGTCCTGGTTGACTGGAGAGTAACTAATGTTGCCCCTTTATTTAAGATGGGAAGTAGAGAGAAACCAAGGAATGGCGGGCCTGTGAGCTATTGGAGAGGATTCCTTGGGATATGATTAATTCCCATTTGGAAGAGAATGGGTTAATTAGGGACAGTCAGCATAACTACACAGCAGGTTATATCTTACTAACTTGATTGAGTTGGTTCAGGAAGTGACAACGATGATTGATAAGTGTAGGGCAGTGAATATTATTAGATGGATTTTTGTAAGTTATTTCATATAAAGTTCCCCCTGGTATACTGATGCAGAAGCTTAAGATGCATGGTTTTAGTAATCACTTAGTCATATGGATTCTAAACTGGCTTACTGTTAGATGACAGGGTTGTGGTGGAAGGACAATATTCAGGCTGGAGGTCTGTGACCTGTGGCGTTTCACAGGGACCTCTGTGCCTGGGACCTCTGCTGTTTGTGATATATAAAAATGACTTGGATGTGAATGTGGATGGTTAGTAAGTTTGCAGATGACACCAAGATTGCTGGGATCGCAGACTGAGGAATTAAGTCTTTTTTTAAAAGCATTAATGCACAAAATGATCTTGGGGTCCAAGGCCATAACTCACAGAAGATGGCGGCACAAGTAGATAGGGTGGTAAATAAGGTGTATGGTATGCTTGCCTTCATTGCAAGGGGCATTTGAAGTATTGCCTGCAGTTCTGGTCGCCCTACTAGAGGAAGGATGTGGAGGCTTTGAGAGGGTAGAGAGGATTTTCAAGTATGTCAGACTGGTATCGGAGGTTATGGGGAGATGGCAGGAGAATGGGGTTAGGAGAGAGAGATAGATCAGCCATGATTGAATGGCCTAATTCTACTCCTATCACTTAAGATCAGTATGCTGCCTGGGTTAAAGGGTTTCAGCTACAAGGAGAGGTTATTTAAAAAAAAATATCTTTATTTATTAGCGGTACTGTCAGTTCCATTAGTGTACATCCCTTGTATTGTATTAGTCATTGTACCCCTTAATTTTTATTTTTTAAGGCTTTAGAAAAGAAAGAATAGAGAGAAAAATAGCAGCATAGATAGTAGAAAAGTGAAAAAGAGATGTGAAAGTGCAAAAGCGTGACAGAGGTGAAAGGAAACCCTTGAAGAGTTAGAAACGGGAATTAAGAGATAGACCCTGGAGAGGAAAAAAAAAGAAAAAGGGAAAAATAGAGAAAGAAAAAAGAAAAGCCAGTTACTTTATTATAAACATCTCGCTAAAGGAATCTACCAACTCGACAGTTTTTCTTCCCCCTTTACCAAGAACCGACACCGGTACTTTTTTGAGGTATTCTTGCACCTTATCCTTGTAATAGATTTATAAATGCAGACCACGTCTTATAAAAACAGTCTGATTTTCCTGCTAGTCGGAGTCTCATATCTTCCAAGTGTAGTGTTTCGAACATAGTTGAGATCCACATATTGACTGTTGGTACCGGAGAATTTTTCTAGAATTTTAAGATTGGCTTTTTTCCAGTTATTAAGCCATATTCAAGTAGAGTCTTTTGAAACACATATAATTCGGGGCAATCTTCCGATATCCCGAAGATTATCCAGTCTGCTTCCGGGGTCAGTTTTATTTTAAATATTTTTGTAAAAATTTCAGTCCAAAATGTTTGAATTTTTGTACAAAAGACAAATGAGTGTGCTATATTAGCTTCTTAACATTGACATTTATCACATATAGGAGAGAAGTTGGGAAAAAGTTTACTTATTTTAGTTTTTGAATAGTATAATCTGTGTAGGATTTTAAATTGTATTAAGGTGTGTCTTACATTAATTGAACATTTATGCACGTTTAATAAATATTCTTCCCACCTTTGGGAATGTTTATACTTAATTCTTTTTCCCAGTCTCTCCTGATACCATCTGTTGTTAGTATTTCTGCATTTAGAATAATATATATACAGTGGCTTGCAAAAGTATATTCATAACCCTTGAACTTTTCCACAATTTGTCACGTTACAACCACAAACATAAGTGTACTTTATGTGATAGAACAACACAAAGTGGTGCATAATTGTGAAGTGGAAGGAAAATGATACATGGTTTAAAAAAATGTTTTACAAATAAAAAACTGAAAAGTGGTGTGCAAAAGGATTTAGCCCCCTTTACTCTGATACCCCTAAATAAAATCCAGTGCAACCAATTGCCTTCAGAAGTCACCTAATTAGTAAATAGAGTGTCACTTGTGTGTAATCTAATCTCAGTATAAATACAGCTGTTCTGTGAAGGCCTCAGAGGTTTGTTAGAGAACATTAGTGAACAAACAGCATCATGAAGCCCAAGGAACACACCAGACAGGTCAGGGATACAGTTGTGGAGAAGTTTAAAGCAGGATTAGGTTATAAAAAAAATCCCAAGCTTTGAACATCTCACGGAGCACTGTTCAATCCATCATCTGAAAATGGAAAGAGTATGGCACAACTGCAAACCTACCAAGACATGGCCGTCCATAAACTGACAGGCCGGGCAAGGAGAGCATTGATCAGAGAAGCAGCCAAGAAGCCCATGGTAACTCCCATTCTCCCACAGCTCAGGTGGGAGAATCTGTCCACAGGACAACTATTAGTCGCGCACTCCACAAATCGGGCCTTTATGGAAGAGTGGCAAGAAGAAAGCCATTGTTGAAACAAAGCCATAAGAAGTCCCGTTTGCAGTTTGCCAGAAGCCATGTGGGGGATACAGCAAACATGTGGAGGAAGGTGCTCTGGCCTGATGAGACCAAAATTGAAGTTTTTGGCCTAAATGCAAAATGTGGGAAACTAACACTGCACATCACCCTGAACACACCATCCCCACTGTGAAACATGGTGGTGGCAGCATCATGCTGTGGGGATGCTTTTCTTCAGCAGGGACAGGGAAGCTGGTCAGAGTTGATGGCGAGATGTATTGTGCCAATTACAGGGCAATCTTGGAAGAAAACCTGTTAGAGTCTGCAAAAGACTTGAGACTGGGGCGGAGGTTCACCTTCCAGCAGGACAACGACCCTAAACATACAACCAGAGCTACAATGGAATCGTTGGTTTAGATCAAAGTATATGCATGTGTTAGAATGGCCCAGTCAAAGTCCAGACCTAAATCCAATTGAGAATCTCTGGCTAGACTTGAAAATTGCTGTTCACAGACGTTCTCCATCCAATCTGACTGAGCTTGAGCTATTTTGCAAAGAAGAATGGGCAAAAGTTTCAGTCTCTAGATGTGCAAAGCTGGTAGAGACATACCCCAAAAGACTTGCAGCTGTAATTGCAGCGAAAGGTGGTTCTACAAAGTATTGACTCAGGGGGGCTGAATACTTTTGCACGCCACACTTGTCAGTTTTTTATTTGTAATAAAATTTGGAAACCATGTATCATTTTCCTTCCACTTCACAATTATGCACCGCTTTGTGTTGGTCTATCACATAAAATCCCAATAAAATACATTTACGTTTGTGGTTGTAACGTGACAAAATGTGGAAAAGTTCAAGGGGTATGAATACTTTTGCAAGCCACTGTATATGATATTAGGTTTGCTGATTCTGCCTTTGTATTCATTACCTCTTCCAGTAAATCTGGAGACATATAGTGATAATCTTAAACATAGAAACATAGAAATTAGGTGCAGGAGTAGGCCATTCAGCCCTTCGAGCCTGCACCGCCATTCAATATGATCATGGCTGATCATCCAACTCAGTATCCCGTACCTGCCTTCTCTCCATACCCTCTGATCCAACTCACTCTTAAATATAGCCAATGAACTGGCCTCAACTACCCTCTGTGGCAGAGAGTTCCAGAGACTCACCACTCTCTGTGTGAAGAAAGTCTTTCTCATCTCGGTCTTAAAGGATTTCCCCCTTATCCTTAAGCTGTGACCCCTTGTCCTGGACTTCCCCAACATCGGGAACAATCTTCCTGCATCTAGCCTGTCCAACCCCTTAAGAATTTTGTAAGTTTCTATAAGATCCCCTCTTAATCTCCTAAATTCCAGAGAGTATAAACCGAGTCTATCCAGTCTTTCTTCATAAGACAGTCCTGACATCCCAGGAATCAGTCTGGTGAACCTTCTCTGCACTCCCTCTATGGCAATAATGTCCTTCCTCAGATTTGGAGACCAAAACTGCACGCAATACTCTAGGTGTGGTCTCACCAAGACCCTGTACAACTGAAGTAGAACCTCCCTGCTCCTGTAATCTTGTTTGTATTTTTTTCAGATAGTCACAGATTTGGAAATATTTAAAATACTGATTGTTTCCCAAATTGTATTTTAGTTGTGTTTGTTTAAATGATAATAGTTTTCCCGATTCATACACATCTCCGAAGATTTTAATTCCAGCTCTTTCCCATTGTATAAATGCTTTATCTATAGATGAAGGTTTAAATGAGGGGTTTTTACCGATAGGAGATAAGAGAGATAAATTTCTTAATTTTAGATTGTGTTTTATTTGTTTCCAAATTCTGATTGTACTGTATATAATTGGATTATTGTTGTAATTTATATTATTCATCGATATTGGAGAGAGAAGGATTGCTCCAATATTATAAGGAGAGCAATCCTCTCTCCATAATCGTCCAATCCGATTGGGGAGAGTTATCCAGCAATTGGATCATGTTTCTGATATTTACAGACTAGTAGTAATACATAAAGTTGGGGAGTGCTAATCCCCCTACTACTTTGGGTTTATTCAGATGAGCTCTTTGTATCCTGTGGGATTTATAATCACAAATAAAATTTGTGATATCTGAGTCCAGTTTTTTTTTAAACTTTTTGGGTGAATATATTGGGATAGATCGGAACAGGTATAAAATTTTTGTTGGAAAAATCATTTTTATGGCATTTATTCGGCCTATTAAGGACATCGGAAGCGTTTTCCAAACTTTAATCAAGTTACATAGTTTCTTAAGTAGAGGGTTATAATTTTCGTCAAATATCTTGATATCTTCTAGTAATTTTGATGCCCAAGCATTTAAATTTTTCCGTAGCTATTTTGAAAGGAAACTCTAAAAGATGCGTAGAGTCTTTCGGTTTTATTGACATGATTTCACTTTTATTCCAATTTATTCTATATCCTGAAAATGATCTGAAGTCCTATATTAATTTTAAAATATTTGGTATAGTAATATGAAGTTTTGTGATGTACAATAGTACGTCGTCAGCGTATAGTGATATTTTATTATTGGAATATTTTGTTTTATCTCCATGGATATTCGGATGAGTTCTGATTCTTTCCGCTAGGGGTTCAATTATGAGGGCAAATAACAACGGTGATAATGAACATCCTTGTCTGTTTCCCCTTGACAAATGAAATTTCGTAGATAAATTATTGCTCGTTAATATTCTGCCCGTTGTACAAGGAGAGGTTAGATAAGCTTGGATTGTGCTCCTTCATTCACTGGCAACTTGATAGAAGTATATAAAATTATGAGAGGCATAAAGAGGGTAGACAGTCAGAACCTTTTTTCGAGGGTGGAGCACTAGAAGGCATCACTATAAGGTGGGAGGGGGAAACTTTAATCGAGAATTGCAGGGAAAGTTTTTTATTACTGAGTTGTGGGGGCCTAGATCACATTGCCAGGGGTGGTGGTGGAGGAAGATACAATAGAGGTTTTTAGATAGGCACATGGAAGTGCAAGGAATAATGTGATATGGATCGTACAGGCAGATGAGATCAGTTTAATTTGGCATCATGTTTGGCATGTTTTTTGTTGGATTGTTTTCTCTGAAGAATTGCAGATCTGATGGAAATACTGGCACCAAAGTGACAGTTCAATCATTTAACCTTTCAGTTGTGCATGATAAAGATTGAAACATATGAGATCAAGCTGAGAGTTGAAAAAATGTAAACTTTTTAAATGAAAAAAAATCCATTGACATCCACTATAAACCCACTGACACCTGGACCAACACCTTGATCGGAAGCATGGATCGCCTCAACGCAAGGGAGAAGAAGGAAGGAAGAGAAAAGGACTTTAAGAATTTTGCCTTCCATCACAGTGAGGAGGACCTGGTGGACTCACTGTGGTGGATGTTAAATCTGTGTTTATGGTGTGTTTTGTTATTTCCATGTTATGACTGCAAGGCATGACATTTCATTCAGACTGAAAAGTCTGAATGACAATAAAGGATACTTTAATTTACCATTTCTGACATTTCCCTACCATTTCTTGACCTCACTATCTCCATCGCAGGTGATAGACTACTGACCAACATCCACTATAAACCCACTGACTACCTGGACTCCATTGAATGTTAACATTGTTGTGCTTTTATAACAACTACTTTGGGTGAAGATAGTTTCATAAATATTAGCACATCATGAAGATCTCGCATGTACCTCTGGTTACAAAGTGAAAAGTTTCAGGAATGATAGTTTGTAAGTATCTCAGTTAAATTTGTGTGGATTATACTTGAGAAGATTGCATGATAATGCGCCCAGCAAAGGAGTTTGTTCGCTCATGTGTAAAACGACGCATAGGCTCGCTGTTGGCGTCCATCGTCGTCCAACATGTTGACTGAATTGGTCGCCCGACGCGTCACAGAGTGCATTGTGTCGTCGTTCCTGGGGATCGCCAGGAGGCCTCTGTCATGATCCCCAGCAAAGGAGTAAGGAATCATTGATGACAACATCTGAACTTCCAAGTTTAATCGAGCATGTACAATTCATAATTCAATTTGCAGTGTAATAGCGACGAATGCTGGCAGTTTCTTGCAAATACTGGCCCATACTTTGCTTCTAGCTCCCTTCATAGTGTTATTTTGTTGATGCTAATTTTTGCATATTATTATATTTATACCTTTTCCCCTCATTTTGGTATAACGTCCAAATTTGCACCCTTTTGTTGTTAGACTTCTTCATGGTATTTTAATGGAGAACATTTCCTGCAACCAAATGAAATAAAATTGAACACGATTCTCTACCTTGGAGAACAGTGTCCAGGGCAACCTGTGTGTACAACTGAGCTGAACAAACAATTGCATTAAAACCTAACCAAGCTGATAGATTTTTGTTTTTTAACAACTGGTTAAATACAAAAATGACAATTCAGGAAAATAATATTGAAGCATACTGATGACAATATTGTCACTGAATAATTTTTATATTTCCAACAAGCACTGTTTCCTCTTGGGGTCGTGTGGTTACTGATTCAGGATGTGTAGCTGCTTCAAATTGGTATTTATCATTCTCGGTTACGCCACTGACGCTATCACTTTAGAAATGGATATTTCAAGTCAAGATATTTCAGAAGAGTTGCAAGGTAATGATTTTTGCTTTTGGTAATTCTTAACGAAGAGTTTAGTGTGCCACCTTTAAATTTCTCTGTAGTCTCTCAGTTTTAAGTAGTTACTTTTGAAAATGCAAACCAGAAAGGAGACGAGCAACTAGCATATGATTCATCCTGCAACGTGCTTAAGCAACACTTGCAAAGTACATGAGTAAAGTAGATCATGGATAGAAAAAAAATACAAGAACATTTCATTAGCAGAAATACATTATATTTGTTAAAATGTGAAAGGTTATGTTGTAATCTGGGCATATATGTTTTAATAAATGCACTTTAGGCATTTTAAAACACTTTTTTTAAGCATCTTGAGAATATTCTTCACTTCATGATTACATTGTGTTACTTTTAAATTGCGCTTTTATTGAGACTAAAATTGCATTACATTGAATTTTAACTGAAAATTGCTTTCTAAAGGAACTGTATTCATTTCAGTGCTTTTCAGTTTGTTATTAATTTGATAGGTTTATTTTATAATGAGAGGCTAAGCAGACTCGGCCTATACTCCCATACTGACGAGAATGATATGTAATCTTAGATTTTTTTTTTTAAGAGCATTATAGTGTGGATGTGGAGCTGATGGTTAATGCTGGCTGGAGTACATAAAACCCACTGTCATAGTCTTAAAATAAGGGGTCAGCCAATTGGCACAGATTGAATGAAATGTATTTGTGAGGAGCAGGCATATTGATATCCCGAGAGACAGTTCCTCAATGGAGCCAGCGTCCCTCCTGGCACAAAGCTTCGTGCTCCGCTTGTAACATTTTGGTTTTAGAAGACTATAGACAGTGATTATCACAGTAGAATTACACTGTTCAAGAGTCGAGTGTTTATTTGCCATTTTGCACTGGATATGAACTGGAACAATTAAGTTCAAACTTGCCAAAGCTTTACAGGCACATTAGGCTTAACAATAATAATAAATGTGCAATAAGTTACTTAGGGTACAATGACACAGTGGTAGAACTGGCGCCCCAGTGCGCCAAAATGCCAGGTTAGTTCCTGACTACACGTGCTGTCTATAAAGAATTCCTGCGTCGTCCTTGTGACCTCGTGGGTTTTCTCTGGGTGCTCTGGTTTGCTCCCACACTCCAAAGACCTACAGGTTAATAAGTACTCTTGAACAGTGCAGGACTGCTATGATGGCACTCTCAATACTGTCTTCCAGAACTGAGATGATAGCCATTACCTTGGCAGAAAGATCTATCTCTGACGGTATGTCCATGAGTTGATGTACCAGTAGCCTGAGCTTCAGTGTCTGCAATCTGTGCTGTTGAATCTTATGAGAGTTGCCAGCAGAAGTTCCAGAATGGTGAGATCACTGTTAATGGAGATGACTACCAGGCCAAGAAAGACAAAAGGTGCTCAGCGGGTCAGGCAGCATCTCTAGAGAATGTGGACCAGTGACGTCTTCATGTCAGGACCCATCCGATCCCAAAAGCAATTGTGTATCCCTTTTCCTGCCAGGAATGATGTGTTAGTGAAAATTTTGACTTACTTTGAGAATGTAGTTGAAGTATTGTTGAGGTATAGATTGCAATGACTGTGAATGAGGATGGAGTAGCCTGGTAAAATTTGCTCTTAGAGCAAAAGAGTAAAGGAGAGAAAATGATAGGAAATCGTGCATGTTTTGAGTTCTGGGATCAGTTAGATTAAATTAAAGAATGGAAATGAGTAATTTGATAAATGTTTTTCTGAATCTGGTAATTTTTTTAATGAATTTCCATAACAAAATTAATCCAGTTAGATTATAACTAATATACATCTGCCCAAAAAAACAGCAGAAATACTTTAATGCTAGCAAAAGCATTGAAATATCTTCAATATTGCATACATGATCTTGGTTAATTACTCTGTTTCATGTACTCTGCCGTCTATTTCTACTGATTGCAATGATTTTAAATTTCCTCTGATTTAACTCCCTTGAGATGACACTTGCTTTTCGAAAGTGCAATTTTGTTTATTGATCCATATCTGTTTTAATATGGGTAACACTGAAATGAAACTTTCTTTCATTAGAATTTTGAGAACTGGTACAACATTACAGCCAATTGCAGTGACTGACTTTGGCAGAAGTTAACGTGTATCAGGAATGCCTTGTAATTTCCCCCCGACCCGCTCCTCCTACCTTTCTGTCGGTGATGCTGACTTCTGGCTTCCACTGTGCCATTTGGTTATTTTATATGCCATACAATACAATAATATAAATAAATGGAAGTGTGTGTGTTTCATGATGGCACATTGCCAGGGAATGACAGAGCACAGATGGACAATTTGTAATTTCTGCAGAGAACAACTGAATCAAAATAAGGCACTTTTCCACAAACACGCTGAGATGAGCAGATGCTATTACAGCAGGCAATGAATGGAGTTAGGAAGGTGAAAAATATATATATTGTCAGTGAAAAATTAAAGACATCCTTGAGGATTAATCTTCAGCACTTAAAAATAGTTAACAAGTTTTGTGCAAAGCGAGACATTAAAGCCTTTTCATGAAGATACATAAACGTTTCATGAAGCTGTTGTTAATTAACATACAAAACTGTTTCAATAGATTTTCAGGATTTGAAAGGTCACATTTTATGAAGTTATCACACAAGTGCAAATAGACAATAGTTTCAGGAGTAGGCCATTTGGCCCTTCGAGCCAGCACCGCCATTCACTTTCATCCACAATCAGTATATATTCATGCTCTTCTTAGGTAAAGCTAATACTGTCATATAGCACAGAAAGAAGCCCTTAATCAAAGAATGTCGCTGTGACGTGACCATAAAGCATTCATTCATTTGGCCCAACATGTTCATGCTGAACATCACGTACCACTCCTAACTAATCCTCTATACCAATAGTTGGTCCAAAGCCTGCGATGCCTTGGCAATTTGAGTGCTCATTAAGACAATTGTTAAGTATTGTGAGACTCCCTGTCTCCATATCATCATTGAAAGCAAAATATCTTGACGTACATTTGTCAAGTCAGGGCTAATTTTGCTTCTGTGCCTCTCCAGAGGTTTTGCAGTGCAGAACACCACACCGAGAGCCATGGATATGATTTGGAGAACATTTTACCACAGGCTCAAATCAATCCAGAAACTGAAGCACTTCATCCAATTCCAAATTGATTCTAGTTGACCATAACTTCTACATCTGTTCCTGGGACTGATAAGTTGGACGTAGCTATCATGGGCCATGCCCATAGACTATTGAATCTCCTGCTGAGACTCCTTTAAGTCCATATGTTTCTTAATCCTGAGCTGAGAAGCAATCCTTTATAAACTGCTCAAGTTTACTGAAACTGATGAAGTGAAAAAATGTAACACGATAAGTAGAACGTTGGATCTTTAATGCTCCCTTTCTAAGGTTTCAATGCCACAATGTTTTAGTAGTCAAAACCAGGACAGAACAGGGCTTCCACAATTGAAGTCTGGATGGTGTTATCAGAAGGTGATATCTAAACATAAAGAATCTGTTGCTGCCTGTGGTGTCAGCAAATCAGCAGCTGCTCTCACTAAGCAATTCATTCAATTGAATTCCTTCCATCCTGTAATCACTACCAGATATAGTTAACTATGAGCCTGAAGAGGCCTATTTTATTTACTTTAGAGATACAGCATGGAAACAGGCCCTTTGACCCACCAACCAGCGATCACCCGATACACTCACACTTTGCTAGACATTAGGGACAATTTACAATTTCACCAAAGCCGATTAACCTACAAAGCTGCATGTGTTTGGAGTGTGAGAGGAAACCGGAGCACCAGGAGAAGTCACGGGGAGAACGTGCAAACTCCGTACAGATAGCACCCATAGTCTGAATCGCACCTGGGTCTCTGGTGCTGTAAGGCAGCCGCTCTACTGCTGCGCTGCCGTGCCACCCCTAACTGAGGAACATTTCATGGAGCTCCGCATTTTGAACCTAAAGTTATCAACCCCACTCTGATAAACAATTATCGGATGACATTATGCACTTAGCCACTAGATTATGTTCATGACTTCCTGTTCATGGAGTCTCGCTATTTAACCAGAATAATAGAGCCTGTTCCTGTTGCACGGAAGCAAAATGAAAATACACCTTGGTTAAGACCTTGTTCTAACTTGCAACTTTGACAGTATTTAACTATAGATTGAGCTGTAATAATAGATTTGCTTCCTCATGAGTAAAGTACATTAACATTGTGATTTGTAAAGTGTCATCCCTTCCAGCAATGCTTCAGTGTTTTATTTGTTTACAGAACAAATAACCAAGATTTTACAGCCAAAGAAAGTAGAGTTCATGAAGAAAGTGACATCAACAGTGAAGTGCAAATCAGAAGCAAAGATATTGGTATGTTCATTAATATTTGGGATGTTCTAAAAAATGGTACATATGTGTGCTAGTGGGAAAATGTGTTTTAAATTTATCATTAAGCTAGCAGCGGCAATGGTAAACCACTTACTTCAAAGGTCGTGCTAGGAATATTTCATTCTGAACTTGTGACTGATTTTATCTGGAAAACAATAGAGAAACTGCAGTTGGTCCTGCTCTGCAGTCTAGAGTAGGCAGGGGGTAACATGTAAATATGTAACTCAGATCTAACACTCAGTTGTCATGATCTGCTATCAGGCCTAGAGTATGGTCTTGCAATAAGGTCCGGGTATCATGTTCATTTGTGTGCATTTATACCACTGCAGAGGTTGTTTCCATTTAATAAATGGAAGCAGAAAATTACATAGAAACATAGAAAGTAGGTGGAGATGTAGGCCATTCGGCCCTTTCAAGCCAGCACCACCATTCAATATGATCATGGCTGATCATCCCGAATCCATACCGTGTTCCTGCTTTTCCCCCATATCCCTTGATTTGGTTAGCCCTAAGAGCTGTGAAGCTCAACTAAACATTGCGAAGGAACAAAATCTCCAAAATCATAATAGAGAGTTGATAGGCAGAAGGATAACCCTTTAACAGTAGTGATGTGCAGACGGATTGTGGGGTCCAAGTCTATAGCTCCCTGAAAATAACAAAGCAAGTAGATGGAGTGGTGTATGGTATGGTATGGTATGCTCACCTTTATTGGACTGGGCATAAGTCAAGAAGTCGTGAGGCAGTTCTGTACAAATTTGGTCAGGCCACATTTGGAGTATTGTGTGCAGTTCTGGTTCCCTGGAATGGATGTGGAAGCTTTGGAGAAGGTGCAGAAAAGGTTTACCAGAAAGTTGTCCGGATTAGAGGGGCATTAGCTACAGGTAGAGATTGAACAGATTTGCTTTCTTTGGAAGCCCAGAGGTTGAGTGGAGACCCGACAGACATATATAAAATGATGAGAGGCATAGATAGGACAGACCGTCAGAACCTTTTTCCCCAGGGTGGAAATGTCAAAGTCTAAAGGGCACAGCTTTAAGGTGAGGGGCAAGTTTTATATTACACAGAGTGTGGTGGGTACCTGGAACGTGCTGTCAGGGGTGGTGGTGAAGTCAGATAGGATGGTGGTGTTTATGAGGCTTTTAGATAGGCAGATAGAGATGTTGGGAATGGAGGAATAAGGGTCATGTGAAAGTAGATAAGGTTTGTTTACCTTGGCCCCTTGTTCAGCACGGACATGCTCGGCTGAAGGGTGTGCTCTTGCACTGTATTGCTCTATGATGTATTATATTTAAGCTATTAGCAATGTGCTATGGACTGAAAAGCGAAGTAGTGACTTTGCTAATACTCACTTGATTACCCCTTTAAATTAACATGTGTTTGATTAAGCGTTGTGGACAATGCCATATGTGGTGGGATTCTTGCCAATTGCTCAATGTTCCCACCTTGATCTCCATTGGTAGATGACAAGATGGTACTTGTTATCTCTGAAAGAAAACATGGAAGCAATATAGACAACAACTGAGAAAAATCCAGAGAGAAATATTAATTCAAAGAATTTGATTTCACGATATAATATGAAATTGCACTCATTGTGAATCCTGAAAATACTTCAGTGTTTTCATGTTTTAAGCTTTCTGAGGATACCTTACAAGTATGCAGTGTTTGCTTTTTTTAAATTTCCAAATACAGATGCAAAAAGCAGAGAATTTCACTATTTAAAAAATTCAACGATAGAAACCAGCAGGCCTTTGATTCTCCCCAGTCCACAGTGAGTTTGTTAATCTTAATCATTATGTGAATAGGAAAGATTTAGAGGGTTATTATGGGCTTAATTAAGACAAATGGCACTGTGTAGATTGGGGATCTTGGCCGGTAGGGACTGGTTGGGCTGAAGGGTCTGTCCCCGTGCTGTATTAGTCTGATTCTCAAATAAGAATGCTCCAATTGAACACTTTCCATGACTATGAAGGACTTTTGTTAGAACTGTGTACATTTGGACATGATTTATGCGTTGGTGATCATCTGGCAAGACTAGCTGTCGGGTTCATTAAACACAACCAGATGGCATGATACTAAAAAATGGCAACTATCCATGAAGTTGTACTTCGATAAGTTTTAATGTCTGCTCTGGGAGGGAGCAGGAAATGGATTTGGAAAGGGAAATTAATATGCCTTATTAAGAATACTTTTCCTTCTCATTAAAGGAATGCTATACATCGGAGATCTGGGTATCTTTTTAACAAGGAAGTAAACATGCAGATATAACTGGTTAATTAGGAAGCCATGTGGAATGCTGTAAAATAGATGAAGTAAATAAGGAACTCTTCCCACAGTAAATGAAAATTTAAAAAACCTGCAGTGCTACAAATCTAAAAATAAAGCAGTGCAGGAAAAACATTCAGCTGCTCAGGCAATGCGGACTGGAGGACAAGTTTAAGAATGTTGGTCACTGCACGGCTTTTAGTTATTTCCAATGTATTCAATGTTTAATTTTCTAATGTTTTTAACATTTACATCTCAAAATATCTTGGATGGACTATCCTGGCAAATGTTGTCAGATAGACACAAAATTGATTCTTTATTTAAATCCAACTTCCCACTCTTATTGAATAAATTAAATAAGAACATTTTATATTGGAAAACTCTACCCATCTCAATGCTAGGTAAAATTAATGTAATAAAAATGATTTTTCTTCCGCAATTATGATATCTTTTCCAATTAATTCCAATATATCTTCCTAAAAATTTATTTAGGAAGGTGGACTCTTTAGTTACCAACTTTATCTGGGATTATAAGAGCCACAGAATAAATAAAAAAAACATTTATGTAAATCAAAAATAAATGGAGGTTTAGCACTACCAAACTTTATGTTTTATTACAGGGCAGTTAATATTAAAAATATGAATTTTTGGTTAGTAGAGACAGATAAACAATCAATTTGGTTAAGAATGGAAAAAGAAGATTGTTCTCCTTTTGAAATTAGTTCGATAATATTTGCCAATATTAATTTAGGTAAGAAAACCTATAGTGAAAACCCTATAATAGAAAGTGGAATACGTATCTGGAAACAAATAAAGAAAACATTAAAATTGGAATCTATAACACTAGCCCTTACCATTGTAAATAATGTTACATTTAAACCTTCAATGATAGATAAAGGCTTTTTACAATGGAAAAATAAGGGAATTAATAAGACGGGAGATCTCTACAGGGAAAATTCTTTCCTTTCATTTCAAGAATTACAACAAATTTATGGATTACATTCAAAAGATTATTTTAGATACTTACAAATTAGAGACTATGTAAAAGCAAACACACAGGAAATTAGAAATAGAAAGACAGAAATTTTAGATGAATGTCTAAATAAACATCCGAACACAGAAAAATTGATATCATACATTTATAATATCCTATTGGAAAATGATGTCCCATTAACAGAAATATATAGACAATCATGGGAAAACGAATTAGGTCAAATTATTAGACCAGAAGTATGGGATGAAAGTTTACAACACATACACCACTGTTTGTTAAATGCTAGACACTCTCTTATACAATTTAAAAAATTACATAGACTACATTACTCAAAATCCAAACTACATAATATTTTTTCAAATGTATATGCCATATGTGATAAATGTCAGCACTTAGAAGCTAACTTGACACACTCATTTACAAATTGTGTAAAAATTACAAAATTTTGGATAGAAATATTTAGGATAATTTTGAATGTTGTTAATATGAATCTGACTCCTGACTCAAAGTTAATAATACTGGGAATACTGGAAACAGATCAATTAATAACACAAATCAAAGATTTTTTATTGATTATAGTTTAATAATTGGGAAAAAAATAATATTAAAATTCTGGAAAGGTCCTACATCCCCTACAATCAAAATGTGGAATACAGGAATGTCGGAGACACTCCATCTGGAAAGATTGAGGCTCGTCCTAATGGACAGGTTGGATCTTTTCAGAGGAATATGGTCTCCATACATTGAATATCTACAGGGTCAAAATGGCTCGGTGCGAGAGCCTGACTGAAACCTGAATAATGGAATAGATGAAGAAATACATATAACAAATCATGGATATAACTCCAACGATGGATAACCCAACGATATATCCAACGATGGATAACTTTTTAATACTCCATTCACTTCCTTATTTTCGATTTTTTATCTCTATATTATTTTTCTCTATCTTTTCTTACTTATTAAAAAAAATGTATAGAAATATAAATAAGTCTTAAATGTTAATATTAATAATATTACAAATGTATGTAAGAAGTATTTTCTATTAATATGTATTTACAACTAATAAAAAATATTCATCAAAAAGATAGACACAAAATGCTGGAGTAACTCAGCAGATGCAACATCTCTGGAGAAAAAGGATGGGTGATGTTTTATCTCCAAACTAAAAACTGAAGGAACCTGAGGGACAACTTTTATACACATAGAGTGGTAGGCATATGGAACGAGCTGCTGGAGGAGGTAGTTGAGGTGGTTGCTATCACAACATTAACAAAAACATTTGGACAGATTCATGACTAGGTTAGGTTCAGAGGCATATGGGCCAATCGCAAGTAGGTGGGATAGTGTAGATGGGGCATGTTGGTCGGCATGGGCACGTTGGGCTGAATGAGATGATTTAAGTTTGGTGTTGTGACAACCTGACATTGAACTGCTGTGTTGGATTAGAATGATTTAATTGACTACCTAGATGTGTGTGTGGCCACACACGAGTCTGAAAGGAAATCCTCAACCTCCAGCACTGTTAAAATATATCCTGACCAAAAATTTGAATGCATAAAGGGCATTGAATCCACAAAATATAACTGCCGCTCAAGTGCAGATAACCATCATGTGCTTTGCAAGTACGCACATACATTTCATGCCAAGTAAGTTGTCAGCGAGATAGCCTGGTGAGTAATTATCTGACCATTCTGACTCTTTTGGTTCAACAGTTTCAATTTTATTTTTATTTTCTAAAAGTTTGCAGCAACTATGTACATAGGCATTTGAAAAGTGAAGGATTGGATATAGTTGTAAGAATATACCGCTGAGCCTCAGGAATGCAAATTTGCAATGAGAAGCAATTTACCAATTCAGGACATTGACCTTTATATAATTTGTTTATTCATAATTAATTCAAATAAAATATTCTTTATAATTTCACCTGTTTTGAAAATGCTATTGTGTTTAGTATTTTAGTATAGAGATGCAGCGCGGAAACAAGCCCTTCGCCCGCTGAGTCCGTGCCGACTAGCGATTCCCGCACACTAACCTACATACACGAGGGACAAAAAAAATCACAATTTTGTCAAGCCAAATAACCTACAAACGTGAACGTCTTTGGAGTGTGGGAGGAAACCGGAGCACCCGGGGAAAACCCACACACGTCACGGGGAGAACGTACAAACTCCATACAGACAGCACCTGTAGTCAGGATCGAACCCGGGTCTCTGGCATTGTAAAAGCCCTGTCCCACTCTACGAGTTCATTCATGTGCTCTCCCGAGTTTAAAAAAAAATCAAACTCGTGGTAAGAACGTAGCGGGTACGTTGGAGCTCGGGGACGTCTCTTAGCGGCTCGTAACGCTAATGGCAGGTACTCGGGAAATGCAGTAAGCTCGGGAAGGCACGTGAAGATTTTTCAACATGTTGAAAAATGTCCACGAGAGTTCCGAGTACCTACGAGCGGCCATTACCGTAAATCTTCGAGTTCGAATCGGGGCAAACTCGGGAGGATTCTTTGAATGAACTCGTACAGTGGGACAGGGCTTTAAGGCTGCAACTCTACTGCTGCGCTACCATGCTGTCTGTGAAACGCATTTAAAATTAATAATTTGATTTAACTGCCATTATTAATGTAACTGACATGAGTTAAATAGAAACTATAACATTGTGTTTTGCTAAATCAAATGGCTTACCCAGGATATAAAAGATTTCAAAATACTGTATTCAAAATATTAACTCCCTCAAATAATTGCTGGAAACATCCACAACAAAGCAACCAAAACAACACTCTTACCTTTGGTAACATTTATGCATTGGAGTCAAAAGTTATTGCGGATATTGGATTTTCTCTCTGGAACTATTTTGCTACCATGCTGAGAACTATATTCTGCACTCTTGTATCTGTCTCTCCGCTCTACCATTTGTACCTGTTTGCCTGATTGTATTCATGCATAGTATTATCTGTTTAGTTTGGGTAACACACTATCTCAGTGCACATGAAATAATAAACCTAACCTCGGTTGTTGATCCAAAGACACTCCAGAAACCTGTCACGTCAGTGCTGTGCTTCAAAAGTACTGCATTGTCAGGATATATATTACAAATAAGATATTAAACTTAATTCTGTCTGGAATCTAGATTCTGCCTTGAAGATCCTTTTACATTATTTTGGGTAGAATGTGGAGTTTTTCATTTTGATTTTTGTAGAAGACCGTGTGGTATGTCGGGTAAATTCATGCTCAAGGTGGAATTAGGAGGCAAGTAATAAAATGGTTTGCAAAGTATAAGCAAGTTCGGTATTCCGATTGCGCGTGCCCAGGTCATAGGTCACTCGTGATAAACGTTCTCGGCAGCTGTGCTGCTGCATGAATACAGGCCTGTGTTTCATCCGTAGTCAGGATGGAACCCGGGACTCCGGTGCTGCAAGCGCTGTTGAATTGCTACTGGTCCGTCCCCGTCCCTGTCCCCTCCGGGTGTCCTATCCCTGTCTTGGGGCGGCCGGAGATGTCCCTGGATTGACAGGACACCGGCCCGTTGCAGTGGCGGCCCTGGCTTAAGGCCAGCACGGAGAAGAAGCGCTAACTCCAGCTCAACTTTGCCTGTCCTGCCAGGTTAACCGACAGCCCTGGACTGACGGGACACCGGACCAGAGCAGTGAGGTAGCGCTTCTTGTATGCACATGTATAACCACAAACCGACAAATGAATAAACAATGACTGTGCACCGTCAAATAGAATGCCCCAGTTCTAGAAGGAAGGATCTGGGATGAGCATTCTTCTTCTTGCGTATGGCGTGCACAGCCTAAAGTCGCAGGACAACTTGTTCTGTGTGATCTTATTTGATTGTGCATGCCGGGTTGATTGCATTCGTCGAAACAAGGCAGACCACGTGAAGGTTGCAATCTCCCACCCCAGGGATAAGCATTGAAGCTGCTACATTGTAATAGAACTTTAACGGAAGTTCTTTATTAATATTGAGTTGCTTTAAAATCATATTTTGCCATTAATTAGAAAAACAATACCTATGTCACAGTTTGCATCCTCTCAATTACAAAAGCAACATGCATCCCACCTCTCATGCTAAATGAGTGAACCTATTTCCTGAGTTGTTATTTCAATAGGTTCAGAAGTGATAATGTGACAAGTGCGGTAGGTGCACAAATGACAAGGCAAGATAAGAGACAAGAGACATTTATTGTCACATGCACCAACCGGTAAAGTTAAATTTGTGGTCAAGTGCAGCTTCAGCCTATGATTCCACTTCCTTGTCAAAAGTTCCCTTATATAGTAAAGAGGCAACTGATATATCCACCGCTCAAACAAAGGAGGCAGGTGCATATTCTTGTGTAAAATAATCTATTTGCTTCCTAACGTGTGCGTGACACAAATGAATATTACTTAAAGGTGATATCGTTTGCTCAGTGTTTAAAAGTAGCAGTACTCCCACCACATTAATTTGCATGCATATTAATATTGAGGTCTTAAGGCATGGCCTTTGCAATAAGCAATTTAACTTTCCTGCACTTACAACAGCATGCATATTTTAAGATGAAAAAAGTAAGCAAAAATCACAAGTTAAAGCTGCACTTGTACCCCTCACAATCATCTCACCATTTTTGTAACAGGAATAATTTGCAGTTCTATATCAACAGTTACAATACCTGTGATGTTTAAGCAGAACTTGGATGCTGTTTTGTGCTAGATTTGAGATAATGGCATAAAAATTGAGACTGCAACCAGGCCAATTGAGACTGCAACCAGGCCAATATAACTGTACAATCTGGGTTTCCCTTAAAGATGGTTAAGTCGTGTAAAAACATAGCAGAGGCTGGGATTGATTTATTCAACCAATGCCATTCAAAGAGAAAGCCTTTGGTAGATAGTAGCGTAAAATGGACAAAATTAGTAACATTGTTTCAGCCACACTTTATGTGTGTAGCCTTATTTTAACTTTCCAGTACATACATTTTAAAACTCTGGTTCTCTAAAATATATATATATTTAAGCTGTACTTTTTAAAAAAAAGAGATTTGTAAAGCACCCAATACTTGTACAGTTACTTTTTGTGTCAACTTAAAACTTATCTGCAAGAGATATTTTAAGCGAACAAATACAATCATCTTATTACATATGTTCATATCATGCATTAATTTTAAGAGAATAAACCCAGGGTCTGTCGTGATATTTGGGTTATTGACAACTTCAAATGTTATTTCTTTGCTATTATTTATTCTTGGAATGTGAGTAAAGCTAATGGGCCTGCTTTAATTGCCAATCGTAATTCAATCAGTTTAGAAACAGAACATACAGGCTTAACTGTATCGTAACAAAGCTCTCCCATCATCCATTAGAACTAGAAGCAAAGAGATCTTTGGAAACTCATAGCATTCAGCAGTTCCATTAATTTAGCACCTTGCCTCATATTCCTAGTTTCCCAAACAATTCTCGGGACCAACCCGACATTTCCTCTTCTAGAAGATAGGAAAGGTTTAGAGGAATTTGGGCCAAAGTGGCAAGGTGGGATTAGCATAGATGGGGCATCTTGGTCGGCATGGGCAAGTGGGGATGAAGGGCCTGTTTCTGCGTTGTATGACCGTCTCCAAGATGTAAGACCACCACCTCTTCTCCAACTTCTAGTGCAAAACTGCTTCTTCCAGATTTTTCAGTTTAGTTCAGAGATACAGCTTAGAAACACGCCCTTTGGCCCAACATGTCCGTGCCAAACATCGACCGCCCATATACTAGTCCAATGTCCTGCACACTATGGTCAATTTTACAGAAGCCAGTTAACCTACAAACCTCCATGTCTTTGAAATGTGGGAGAAAACTGGAGCACCCAGAGAAAACCCACCCAATCACAGGGAGAATGTACAAACTCTGCACAACAGCACCTGTAGTCAGTATTGAACCTGGGTCTCTGGCACAGTGAGGCAACAGCTCCACCGCCACACCACTGTGCTACTGCCCAGATTAATAATGATATTGTTACAATTTTAATAATTTGTTAATAATACGAACAGCAGCATTAATGCCTCTAGAAACTACTCCAGCATTTTAATTTTAAAAAGTGTGGATTGGCTATTGGGGAATCTCACCCAAATTACACCATACAAAATGAATCATAAGTTATCTGTGAGGGTCTTGCCAGCATAATGAAAAGTAAAAAAACTTACAGTTTATTAATTGAACATTTAATTATTCATAATGCTTTAGGACAGTGCCTTGGGATGTTTTTCTGTACATGGATACGTAACGCCACTTAGGGAAAGGTCTGTGCGTCCAACTGGTATGATAGCCTGAACATTTCTTTAACTGTAACAACATTAAGGCTAAGATAGCCACAAAAAGCCGGAGTAACTCAGCTGGAAAGTTGTCTGACGAAGGGTGTTGACCTGAAACATCACCCATTCCTTCTCTCCAGAGATGCCTGCCTGTCCCGCTGCGTTCCTCCAGTTTTTTGTGTCTATGTTCGGTTTAAACCAGCATCTGCAGTCCCTTCCTACACAAGATTAAGGCTCGCATCCAACATTGAGAGGGAGTAATTCATGCTTGGGGTTTATGTAATGCAGAAATGACCTGCAGAATCCTTTTTCTTTTTAGGAACTTACCGGAAAAGCTGGCCATCAGTCCATCATTGAAACTATCGAGGTTGAGAATAAAAGTCTCCTTGAATAATTACTTGAGTTCAGCAGTTTGTCTTAATTATTAAAAACAAAACAAAATTCCTTTAAACTGGCTAACACAGTGCACTAAAGTAAAGGGACTGTAGATTGCTTGCAGTTTCCAAAGATCTCACAGCCTCTGGTAAAATTCCTACAAATGAACCTCAAAATCCACCTTGAGGTAATTAAGCGAGTGACTTAATAGTTACACTTAGCACCAAGGTGTGTGGATCGCGGATCGGCCTCTACAGACATCTGTAGACCCACAAGTAGATGACCCTATGGAGAGGATAGGACAGTCATACTCGTTTCGAATGACCATCTATGACGATGAGTTACACTTTATTAAAGTTATTAAATTGTATGAGCTGCTGAAGATTTGTTATTGATCAACCAATTGGAGTACATGTTGCTAGTTCCATTTAAATGACATCATACCCCATCGCCCTTTCCTTCTCTCCAGAGATGCTGCCTCACCCGCTGAGTTACTCCAGCATTCGGTGTCCACCTTCGATGTAAACCAGCATCTGCAGTTCTTTCTTACACATTGAGAGATTAACCTGATGGGGTTTACTTGAAATGATTAACATGGATTATTTTGGATTTTTAAATGTATTTCTGAATCATTGTTTAAATATTGTTGGTGATGCAAGTGTATTTCAAAAATATCTTTAACGCTTCTAAACGTATTTCTGTTGTTGCCTCTGCTTTCGGACAAAAATATCCCTTCATTGGTCTCCTCACCTCCAACCCCCCCACACTCGCGTACACATGCACACACCATCCTCGAATCTGTGCTGCCTAATGTGGATGGTTTGATGGAGATTAAGTTGACACAAAAAGTAACTGTACAAGTATTGGGTGCTTTACAAATCTCTTTTTAAAAAAAAGTACAGCTTAAATATATATATATTTTAGAGAACCAGAGTTTTAAAATGTATGTACTGGAAAGTTAAAATAAGGCTACACACATAAAGTGTGGCTGAAACAATGTTACTAATTTTGTCCCTTTTACGCTACTATCTACCAAAGGCTTTCTCTTTAAATGGCATTGGTTGAATAAATCAATCCCAGCCTCTGCTATGTTTTTACACGACTTAACCATCTTTAAGGGAAACCCAGATTGTACAGTTATATTTAAAAATCAAAAAAATATACACCAGAGGCTGTGCAATTGTCCTCTTAGCATCTTGGACCAGACAGGGGTGATGCTGTTGTCAGGATTGAAGTGGGTCTCTGGTGCTGTAAGGCAGCTGCTCTCTCGCTGCGCCACCGTGTCGCCCCAAAACTTGGAGATGAATGTTTCCAGTCCTTCTGTGGCCTTATCCTTGACCTTGCCATATACCGCAGCATTTGAGAGCACGCACAAAGGCGTATTGTGATACACGATGGAATGTCACTAATTGTTCATTCTGCAGTCGGCCTCAATGCCTGATTAACTCTATGTCACGCAGACACCAACAAGGATCTGCATTCCTCCATAAGAGCGCTGCACCTGTGTTGTGGGTAAATTGAATGGCCACCATAACATGGGGAAAGTTCAGTGTCATATCAAAACACCTGCAATTAAATTAATTATTTTAGATCAGCTACGCACAGTTATGAACCAGTTGGAGAGAATACCCGGGTGTCGGATGTTCAACCTCCCCAGGTAGGGGAGTATAAGAGTAAAGTGAGTCCAGAATATAAATAGATATATATTGCGCTTCATAGTATAGCATAACTTTAGTACTGCATGAATGATCTATTAGATATTTTCCTGGCCATTTCTTTCATGTGTAAGTAATGTACTTTGAATCTCCTAAAGTTGATTTTTATTTTGTACGATGTTTTTTATTCCAGAATTACTGAAATGTTTTTTTGTTTCAGGTCATTACATTGTGGCGGGCATTTTTACTGCCTAATCGGGTCCCTGCTAAGGTAAGCTCCAATGATCACCGACTAAGCTCTAATGATCTTTTATCTTTGCCCATTTTTATGTTCATTTTCACTATTGAATAAAATATTTAAATTGTAAATAGTCAGGTTCGAACCTGGCTCTCTGGCCTGGCTTTCTTTAGATTAGAAAGGTCTTGCTGGAACCTTGACATTGACTGCTAAATTACCAACTTTTCAAAGTTTAAATCATTAACAGAACTTGTGGTATGTAAGAGAATTTCCAATCTGGTTCCTAATAAACCAATTAGAAATGTTTTCTCAGAGCCATCACCTTGTTAGAAAAGTTATTTATATAGGTTTTAGGCCAAGTATCTAGCCCTGACTGTATTAATATATAACAGTCTCCTGTTAAATTTTCTATTTCTCAATTTTCTCCCACTAACCCGTTAACTTCTTGTATTGGATACGGGCGAAATTAGTTAATTAATACCCTTGTGGCATCAGCGGTGATCACACTGACACTCGCAGTAGGGTGCACTCAAGTAGTTTATTCTATTTCCAGTGGTAAGAAAGTCCAGGACCACATGGAAGAGCTGTCTCTCCCCATCAGAGCACAAGTGTAATGATGTTGGCGATCTCAGGACTGCGACTTCCATATAAAGAAAGACTGGATAGACTTAGCTTGTACTCGCTGGAATTTAGAAGATTGAGGGGTGATCTCATAGAGACTTATAAAATTCTTAAGGGGTTGGACAGGCTAGATGCAGGAAGATTGTTCCCGATGTTGGGGAAGTCCAGGACAAGGGCTCACAGTTTAAGGATAAGGGGGAAGTCTTTTAGGACCGAGATGAGAAAATCGTTTTTCACACAGAGAGTGGTGAATCTGTGGAATTCTCTGCCACAGAAGGTAGTTGAGGCCAGTTCGTTGGCCATATTTAAGAGGGAGTTGGATGTGGCCCTTGTGGCTGAAGGGATCAGGGGGTATGGAGAGAAGGCAGGTACGGGATACTGAGTTGGATGATCAGCCATGATCATATTGAATGGCGGTGCAGGCTCGAAGGGCCGAATGGCCTGCTCCTGCACCTAATTTCTATGTTTCTATGTTTTAGTCCGGTTCTTCGAAGGAGGGGGTGTGGCAATCTTAAGGGCCTGTCCCACTTAGGCGATTTTTTAGATGGCTACAGGCGACTAGGTTGTTGCCACATGGTCGCCGGGCTGTCGCCTGTGTGGGCGTGAGTGGTCTCCCCAGTCGCCCAAAGAATCGTAGCGTTTTTCTGGTCGTCGCTGGATTTTGAAATTTTCAAAAAATTTCTAGGTGCTGCAAGCGCAAATGTGCAGTCACCCCTGAGCTTAAACCTAGACCGCGGGATAGTCAGTAGCCTCAAGTCGGCCGACCTGAGGGACCTGGAGATAGAATGGTGGGTTAGAAGATTTTTGATATGGGGGGGGGGGGGGGAAGCCCATTAAGGGCTTTGTATACATATAGGAGGAGCTTGAAGTTGATTCTGTACCGTACTGGGAGCCAGTGGGGAGAGGCCAGAATCGGGGTGATGTGGTCCCTTTTACGGGTACCCGTCAGAAGTCTCGCTGCGGCGTTTTGAACCAATTGCAGGCGGGACAGGGATGATTGCTTGATGCCAGTGTATAGGGAGTTGCAGTAGTCAAGGCGGGAGGAGATGAAGCTGGAAGAAACTAGCTTTTACCACAGAGTTGACTTGCTTGTCAAACGTTAATGCAGAGTCAAGTATCACGCCAAGGTTTTTGACGTGCGGTTTGACTAAGGAGGTTAGGCTTCCAAGGCTGCCTGTTATTGTTTGATGGAGTCGGAGGGGCTGAGTAGGATGACCTCAGACTTGCTCTCGTTTAGTTGGAGGAAGTTCTGTGCCATCCAACAATTTATGTCCTCGAGGCAGTGCATGAGGCTGATTAAATTTGACCGGTTGTTGGGTTTCAGGGGGAGATAGAGCTGTGCGTCATCTGCATAACAGTGGAAATAAATGCCGTGCCTTTGAATGACTTGGCCGAGGGGGAGCATGTACAGAGAGGAGAGAATGGGGCCTAGGATGGAGCCTTGTGGCACCCCGCAGAAAAGGCTAGCCGGGGAAGAGAAAGAATTGCCTATGTTGGTAGAGAAACTCCTACTTTTGAGGTAGGAAACAAACCAGCTCAGGGCAGTGCCACAAGATGGCGCTGGCAGTCTCTGGATTATCCTGATGGCCAATCTTTGCGCGTGTGCGTGTGTGTGTCTGTGTCTGTGTCTGTCTCTGTCTGTCTCTCTGTCTCTGTCTGTCTCTCTGTCTCTTTCTGTCTGTCTCTCTGTCTGTCTGTCTGTCTCTCTGTCTGTCTGTCTGTCTGTCTGTCTGTCTGTCTCTCTGTCTGTCTCTCTCTCTGTCTCTCCCTCTGACTGATCAGCGCTTCTTTTCCCGGCAGTCCAATCTCGACCACATGGTGGCGCTGATGGTCTTAGGTAGTCTTCCTCATACCTGCAACAGGGAAACATAACTTGGAGGGTACACAAAAAGCTGGAGAAACTCAGCGGGTGCAGCAGCATCTAAGGAGCGAAGGAGATAGGCGACGTTTCGGCTGAAGAAGGGTCTCAACCCGAAACGTCGCCTATCTCCTTCGCTCCTTAGATGCTGCTGCACCCGCTGAGTTTCTCCAGCTTTTTGTGTACCCTCGATTCTCCAGCATCTGCAGTTCCTTCTTTAAAACATAACTTGGAGACATGCAGTCCACTTTATCTCCCTTCCTCACCCTTTTCTTTCTTCTTTTTTTGTTCTATTTCGTTCATAATATAATCACCATTTTAATATTATTGCCTATGTACTACTAACAGTTATATTGAAGACGATTTCTTATTTTATCTTACAAAGATTTCCGCGCTGTATCTCTAAATCTAAAGATAGAAGATTTGATTTTCACAATCTATGACTAGTGGCTGTGACTAGTGGTGTGCCTCAGGGTTCAGTGCGAGGCCCATTGTTCTTTGTGGTTTATAACACCAAATTGAATGAGAATGTAGAAAATGATTAGTAAATTGAGGTCGGAGGAAGAGGATGATCTTGTTGAGGTCTATAAAACCATGAAGGGAATAGATGGGGTAAAAACACAGTATTGTACCCAGAATAGAGGAAGAACCAGGGTTTTAAGTTTAAGGTGAGAAGGGTAAGATTTAATAGGAACCTGAGGATGGTGAGTACATGGAAGGAGCTGCCAATGGAGGTAGTTGAAGCAGGTACTATAATAACATTTAAAAGACATTTGGACAGATACGTGAATAGGAGATAGCCAAAAATGCTGGAGAAACTCAGCAGGTGAGGCAGCCTCTATGGAGCGAAGGAAATAGGCAACGTTTCGGCCCGAAACATTGCCTATTTCCTTCTCTCCATAGACACTGCCTCACCCGATGATTTTCTCCAGCATTTTTGTCTACCTTCGATTTTCCAGCATCTGCAGTTCCTTCTTATACATGAATAGGAATGGTTCATAGGGATATGGGCCAAACACGGGTAGGTTGGACTATAGTATACATGGGTATCTTAGTTCGCATGGGCAAGTTGGCTGAAGGGCCTGTTTCTGCGCTGTCTGACTTTGGACTCTGACTCGCTGGAATACAAAAGTGGACACAGTCAAAGCTTGATCCTGTGTAAGAGGGAAGTGCAGATGCTGGTTTAAACCGAAGATGGACACACAAAGCTGGAGTAACTCAGCAGGACAGGCAGCACCTCCAGAGAGAAGGAATGGGTGATGTTTTGGGTCGAGATCCTTCAGACTGGTTAGGGATAAGGGAGATGAGAGATATAGACAGTGATGCGGAGAGATAAAGAACAATGAATGCAAGCATTAGTAAGTAAGTAAGTTTATTGGCCAAGTATTCACATACAAGGAATTTGCCTTGGTGCTCTGCCCACAAGTAACAACATGACATACAGTGACAGTTACGAATGACTCAGAAAACACTAAACATTAATAATAATAAAACATTTATGATAAAACACCACTGATCAAGCATGTGAACGAACAAAACGTGGATAAAAACTGTTTTTATGTCTGGCTGTGGCAGCTTTGACAATCCGGAGTCACCTTCCAGAGGGAAGTGATTCAAAGAGTTTGTGGCCAGGGTGAGAGGGGTCAGAGATGATTTTGCCCGCTCGCTTCCTGGCCCTTGCAGTGTACAGTTCATCAATGGAGGGAAGGTTGCAGCCAATAATCTTCTCTGCTGATCGGACGATTGGCTGCAGCCTCCAGGTGTCGTGCTTGGTGGCTGAGCCAAACCAGACCATGATGGAGAAGGTGAGAACAGACTCTACGATGGCCGTGTAGAATTGGACCATCATTGCCTGTGGCAGATTCCCACCACAACCGACACTTCACACCCACTCACAGCCTGACCTCAGTCTGCAAAGACCGTGCCTTTTTACACCCACCCCCTCCAATCACCACTTCACACCAAATCATCCACACCCTCTGTGCTGCACAACATAACTTTTCCAATATCAACAATACAAATAGCATTAGCGGAAATCGCTATCAAAACATTGGGGGGAGGCGACCACCACCCCCCTGCCCACACACCCCTTTCCCTCCCCCACACACCACCCCACTCCCCCTCACCTCCCTCCCCCCACACCCCCCCTCTCCCATGGGGAGAGTTTCTGGCGGGGGAGCATCCTGCAACTGGGGATGGAATGACCCCAGGCAGGGGCTGGTGAGGGGGGGGGGGGCGTTCTGCAGCAGGGAGGGGGATGGCATCAGGAGGGGGCTGTCGGGGGCCGGGGGGGGAGGGTCCTTCAGCGGTAGGCCATGGCAGCGCTGCCCCCACCGGCCCCCGACAGGCCCCGCCTGAAGAATGCAACAAGAGACGCAACACATACAAACCTCCCCTCCCAACACACACACCCCTCCCCCCCCACACCACGCTCTCCCCCCTTCCACCTCCATCCCCCTGTCCACACACATCCCCACTCCCCTCCTCCCCTCCTACCGCAGATGAAGAGGAAGGGAGGGGAGTGCTGGGGGTTGAGGGGAAATGCGCAGTTAGGGGCTATGGGTGAGTGGTGGAATATTGTATTGGGGATTGGGTTGCGTTGGGGGACCAGGCCACCCCTGGGACTGGGACCCAACGGGTCCCACTTAGTCTAGTTAACCTACAAACCTGTACGTCTTTGGAGTGTGGCAGGAAACTGGGGCACCCGAGGAAAACCCCTGCAGTCACAGGGAGAATGTACAAACTCCATACAGACAGCACCCACAGTCAGCATTGATCCTGGTTCTATGGCACTGTAAGGCAGTAACCTGACCACTGTGTCACCCTGGAAAAATAATTTTAAGAATAAACTTTTTTTTGTGGCTGAATCATTGAAACACTGAAACAACTTTACGCCCTTGTGAGTGAACAATGCTAATAGTTGAATACCAGAGGTTGAGTAAAAATTCTTCATTTCAAATTTACACAACATTGGAACAATCTGTTGCCTTGTGCAACGACCTGCAGATGCTGCATGCAGTAAATAATCTGTACCTAACCACAGCGCAGAGAGGGCAGGTGGGCATGTTTCATAGAGACCTCAGGTCTATTTATATAAACACCAGCATGAAATGCATTCTTGGCTGAAGATTCATACTAAATAAACTTCAAAGTTCCAAATAAAATGTGCCGTTGTCAGGGCTAAATATTATGAGGTGAAAGAGGTTTATTCCCTGACGAGTAAGCACAAGGAAGAGAAATAGTAAAAGGCTCTGAAAACACTTACACGCGAATGTTTCATCTCCGTGGACTGCACATTTGTAAGTGTGTTTCTTCATCTGCTGGCTTTCATACAGCTCTGCGGTCGGCCCTGTGTAACATAAGCTGTATGATGATACTGTTTTGTATCCTGCCATGTGGAACCTGTAAAATGGATTGTGATGAATTGGCCTCTTACAGGCAATTATTCAAAGTTTTCACCATAAGCTCAAAAATGGTTACATTTATAGTCATACGGCCTGGAAGCAATCCCGACAGCTGAACCTGTCCATGCTGACCACGATGCCTCTCCAAGCTAGTCCCATTTGCCCATGTCTGACCCACATCCCTCTAAACCAGTGGTTCTTGTTGTGGGTGGTACTGCCCCCTGGTGGGCGGTGGAATTACCTAGAGTGGGCAACTAAAAAGTTGTAATTGTATTTTTAATAAATGTGCAAATAATTGTTACCATTTTGAATTTTATTGTATTATTATCTTCTTGGTGAGTCATGTAAACCGCTATTCTGAATAATGCTCTTTATAGGGTAGGTTTGGGAGCACTGAGAATTAGTTTATGGACCCAAGAAGGTGGTGGCCAAAAAAGATTTGGGACCACTGATCTAATCCTCTCCATGTAGCTGTCCAAATGTCTTTTAAATGTTGTTATTCTACCTGTCTCAATCACTTCCTCTGGCAGCTCGTCCACATACTTACTACCCTCTGTGTGGAGAAAAGGTACCTCTCAGTTTCCTTTTAAACTTTTCCCCTCTCGTCTTGAACTCATGCCCTCATTTCAGAGTTTGTGTGCTCTATTTTTAAATTGAATCATGCATTCACTTAACAGATACTAAAAGTTTTTTCAATAATACAATCTGTATTAAATTAACAAATCAGACAGCACCCTAGTCGTCGTACTAGTTTCACTGTCGTCCAGTTGAGTTTCACTGTTTGTTTCACCTAGCCCACAGCCAACAATGGACCATTGTGTGCGCCACCTTTCCTTGATTATCGTTACCTTTTGCATATCTTTCATTCATTTGCTCTATATCTCTCTATATCACCAGCTGTATCTCCTATTTGCTTTTCCCCTGACTCAGTCTGAAGAAGCGTCTCCACCAGAAAAGTCACCTATTTCTTTTCTCCATCTGATGCTTTCTGTCCTGCTGAGTTAGTCCAGCTTTTTGTGTCTATCTTTGGTTTAAACCAGCATCTGCGGTCCCTTTCTACATGGAACGATCAAGCCTTGTAATTGTCCTTAAATCTTCTTGCAGGATCACGGATCCATTTCATTGTCCCTTTGGTTTGATAGAAATCCACTCTCAATTACTGAAAACACACGGGCAGCTTAATAATGAAATATAAATGAAATTCAACTATTAAAATGGTAAATGTGTAGAGCAATAATGGTGACACCTTTGTTCTTCCATTGTCCATTGAACAATAGCCCATGGTTCAACTTAATCCAATTTTCTCTTGTAAAGAATCTGAACCCGAGATATGTGGCTGTCACTTCTGTTTAGAGGAAAGGTCCCGACCCGAAACGTTCCCCCATCGACTTTCTCCAGAGATGCTTCCTGACCTCCTGAGTTACTCAAGCATTTTGTGTCAATTTTGTATACCTTCCATACTTGGGGTTCTGTGTATCTTTAGACTTTAGACATACAGCGCAGAAACAGGCCCTTCAGCCCATCGAGTCAGTGCCGACCAGCGATCACCTGTATTCTAGCACTATCATACACACTAGGGACAATATACAATTTTTACCAAAGCGAATTAACCTACAAACCTGCACGTCTTTGAATTGTGGGAGGAAACTGGAGCACCTGGAGAAAACCCACGTGGTCACAGGGAGAATGCACAAACTCCATTCAGACTGCCCCCATAGTCAGGATCGAACCCTAGTCTCCGGCATTGTAAGGCATCAACTCTACCGCTGCGCCACCCTTAAACAAATACAAATACAATATCATAAGGGATTTTTTCTTGTACTAAGAGCTTTTCCTTAATTTGTAATTCTTATGCACGTAAATGGCTGTTAGGGGTATGAAGCACTATTGTTGGTTTGAAAGCTTCTGGTCACCATGTAAGCAACTGATTTGGCAGGTACTTCAGTTTACCAGCTGAAGGGTTATTAACGATTATAACTCCCGCTTTCCACTGAAGAGCTACAGTAAGTGCTTGTGGTTTCATGGATCACCATTCTTTTTGCTGTCGCAGCCCCCCTCACGTATAACAATTTGTGCATCTGCCTTTGTTCTCAGGTGGAAAGTTCTTTCAGTTACTTGGAGATCAGTGCAATTGATGTCGCTGATCACAATCAGGTGAGTGTTTCAATTCTTGCTCTAAGTAAAGCCTCTATTTGTACGCGCTTAACAACACAAAAGTTGTTGTAAAGCATAACAATAAATGTGCTCTACAACCAGTTGGTTGTTTAATATAATGCTTGTCAAATACATAATACATAATCATAAGTTCGAAGATTTGTTATCAGTTCTAAAAAGTTAAAAAATCTTGAGAAAACCTGCTACTGATCTCTGCAAAGAAAGAATTGAGAACTGCACAGCACAGGAATAGGCCCATTGGTCCACAATATTTGTGTCAAGTATGATGCCAATTTAAACTGATCTCATCTGCCTGTACATGATCCATATCCCTCTACTCCCTGTACTTCCATATGCCAATCTAAAAGCCTCTTAAACGCCACTATCGTATCTGCCTCTACCACCACCCCTGGCCACGCGTTTCAGGCCCCAACTGATCTCTGTATAACTTGCCCTACATATCTCCATTAAACTTTCCCCCTCTTACCTTAAAGCTATGCCTTCTAATATTGGATATTTCCAGTCTGGTTAAAAGGTTCTGACTGTCTACCCATGTCTAATCATTACTGTTATGAGATACATGACTTGCTGTACCATTTTTTATCACATCTCTGATCCGAGATGTGAAATATTAAAAGGTGTTTTGTTCATGTTTTGATGAAAGCTACCTCCAATTTATTTTTTTGCTACATATTATTCAAGGTAGAAGACACATTTTGTTGTTTTAATTTGAAATTATCAAAGATTAATCACTTATTATGATGAAGTACAGAAAATGCATCAGGATAGACACAATGTTCTTCTAGAACTGAGATGAGTATTTCAAATCTTTTCTATAAGATGTAGACACAAACAATTGCAATGCTGGTTTACAAAAAAAGTCTCAGCGTATCAACAGGCCCTTCAGCCCACCATGCCCATGCCAACCATAGATCGCCCGTTCACACTAATTCTCCATTATCCTACTTTCTCATTGGGATGTGGGAGGAAACTGGAACACCCTGCAGGAAACCCACGCGGTCACGGGGAGAAAGTGCAAACAGCACATGAGATCAGACTCAGGATCGAACCTGGGTCTCTGGCGCTGTGAGGCAGCAGCTCTATCAGCTGCACTATTGCACCAGTGGTGTGGTTATGATTCGTAATATGCTTTCCAGCAGAGTGCTGGATGCAGGTTTAAGTGTAGCCTTTAAAAGGGATCCAGAAAACTGTTTGGAAACAAAGAATATTGCAGGAAAATGGGGGAAGGGGATTTGGAGTAGAACAAAATGGATTGTTCTTCAAGAGGGACACTGTAGACTCACCCTGGTGTGTGCACCGTTCTTTCATTCTGTAATGTTACAACAACAATGACAACAATCATAGAGGTTTAAGAAAACATCACGTCCTGAACTTACCATGTGCTGCGATAAATATTGAATAAAAAAAATTACTAAGGCATATTCTTGTCTTGATGCAGAAGTCTAAGGCAATTATTTATTTATAAACACAAAATTCAGCTAAATTTGTAACTCTGAATACATTACTTTGGACAGAATATACTCATTTGGACAGGTACATGACTAGGAAGGATTTGGAGGGATGTGGGCCAAACACGGGCAGGTGGGACTAGTGTAGATGGGGCAAGATGGTCGGGTGGACAAATTGGACTGAAAGGGCCTGTTTCCACGCTGAATGACTCGATGAATCTACTTGTTCAAAATGTAATTATGATTACAATAGTACGCAGTATGTGATTTAAAATCAAAACAGAAATCTGATCATGTGTTCACCCTCAGTAAGCTCATAATTAATTATGTTTTGATTTGGATTTGTGCTCAGGGTACTTGAGATTGCCCCAGAACCCATATGAGAGGTTGTGTCTGGCACTCTGGGGGGAAAATGCCTGGTTCAAATCTGAAGGACACAGAGTGAGTTCATTCTGATCGATCCTGAATGACCTCAACATCTGTGCTGTAGCAGTGGAGTTCTATCATCCACAAGCCTGCATTGTGCTGGGGGCAAGCAATGACACATAGACTTTAGAGATACAGCACAGAAACAGGCCCTTCGTCCATCCAGTCTGCTCCGACCAGCGATCACTCGCACGATCTTACACACGAGGGACAGTTTACAAGTTTTACCGAAGCCATTTAACCTACAAACCTGTATGACTTTGGAGGAAACCTGAGATAACCCACGCGGTCAAACTCCACACAAACAGCACCTGTAATCGGATCTCTGGCGCAATAAGGCAGCAACTCTACTGCTGCGACACCGTTCCTACCCATCGCAGAGCAGATAGCATTCTGCATTCTAAAAGTTCATGAATAAAAGAGCCTTTGATGAGGTATTTTAAATACCCATTTGGTCCTGTGTAATATGAAATTGAAACATTGACAATTTGGGCATGGGTGAGTCAGCATGGGCAAGTTGGGCCGAAGGGCCTGTTTCCACATTGTATGATTATTTGACTTGTTGACTCTCTGACACGTTATTGACTCTCTGGTGCGTATTGCAATTTGTAAACTCTCACTATGTTGTGCCTACATGCAGGATAAAAAACCTGTTTAAGAACTCTGCTATTCAATGTTTGCATCTTGGAATTACAAGGGACAGAAAAAGTTCTGAAGGTGGAAAGCAAAGGCAGCTTTGTCTGAGAAAAATGCTATTTATGTTACGGCAATACCAGTAAAATGCCAACATAATGCATGCTCTTCTCGATCTGAAACATGGCAGGAAATAATTTGCTCAGGTCAAACGATCTTATCACTCAAATGGAAATGCATGCACTACCTCTCAGGTGTAAATACATCACACCGTTTTGAATAACCACTAATTTTACTTAGAAGTTCTCTCTCTCTCCCCCTTATTTTTCGATGCACAGCAGCACAAGTACGATTTGTACTACAGATACCTCCAACCGAAAAGGATTTTTTTTTTTTTTTTAAATGTGACATTAGATTGTATGTGGTAAGTGGGGGGGGGGGGGGGGGGGGTTGGGGGTGTTAAAAAACAATTTCAACTTCCTTTGCTGCCTGGAAATGCATTTCCTGGTCTGAAACCCATTATGTTCAATCAAACATAAGCAGCTGAGAAAATCTGCTCATCTATCTCTCTACCACGTTGCAAAGCAATGGTCCTTTTTAAAAAAAACTTATTGTTAAATTTATATTTGAAATGCTGTCGATGCAGATAAAGCTTTTTCACCATTTTACTAATTTGTACTCTAGATGTTTACTCTTTCCTCGGTATGTACTCAAGTGTACTGTCACTGTCCATTACATGTGTCAGTACTGACACCAAACAACCTCATCGTACCACAGCCAAGTATATATTTTCCTTTTTTTTTTGCCATGCATAACAAATACAGTGGCGATTTTATTGTCGGTTTGGGTAATACTGATCTTTAATACTGATCTAATAACATGAAGACCAAATAGCATTTGCATCTTCGTGGGGACGTGGAAAGGAGGAGCTTCAGAAGCTCGGGACGGCACGGTGGCGCAGCGATCGAGTTGCAGCCTTGCAGCGCCAGAGACCCAGGTTCGATCCTTACAAAGGGTGCTGTTTGTATGGAATTTGTAGGTTCTCCCTGGGTTTTCAATGGGTGCTCCGGTTTCCTCCCACTTTCCAAAGGCCTGCAGATTTGCAGGATAACCGTTTTGCCACTATGCCACCCTAAATCATTTTAATAATCCATAAAAATATAAACATTTTGTGCCTATATTCCGTTTTTCCCAACAGCTTTGAAATTACAGGTTCTAATCTATTAGTGTGACCAGTGCACCACTAATCAAGGTGTGTGTTGTACGTCTGATATTTTAATACAGCTGTAAAAGGTCAGTAGCCAGAAATTCTGTTGTGTTGCATTTGCTTTTTAAGCTGTGCATAACTGAACTGCCTCCATTTTATTGAGCTTGTAGGGCAAACCCAGCAAAACAATGATGCAAATCATTTAAGATCCTTAACAGCACTTCCTTGTCCATGTTTGCTTGCGTACACAGCAGAGCACAACACACACTGATAACAAAAGTCACCTGTGCTGTTGCTTCTTTAGAACCTCCCCATTGAAATCCTACCACATTTCAAGTTAGGAAACAGAGCTGGCCACACACAGTATTCAATGTTTTTTACCAGTGCGTTGATGCATGGTGCCCATGTTATTTAAAGAGCAATCAACCAGGGATAACTTTATTCGAGCATCAAGTGCAGATGACCTCTGATGGTTTCAGAGTCTCGAGTGTAGCAGCAACTGCTTCCAAACTGTTGGTGAGTACCGGGAAGCCATCTGTTATTTAATACTGTGCTTCTTTCCCATGGCTGTACCTGTGATGCATCTGCCTGGTGTGCTACATCCCAGTGACAAGACGAAAGGATTCAAAGGTAAAGCAGACTTGCCAGTTGACCTTGAAGGAAAAGGAAAAGCAAAAGATGGGCATTTGCCCCAAATCCTATTGCTCAGAGTATATTTGGATCACAATCCTACCTTTAGCAGGAGAGGCAGGGTATTTGAAGGTTTAACATTTTTGGAGGCAATAGTGTCGGGCAAACCGCTGGTATTTCCAGCCATGAACCTTTGTCTAGACTGTGCCTCTAGAGGTAAAGGTCTTTGGCGTTCTAACATTATTAATCTGTAGATCATTGCATGGTTAATCTGTGCCGGATTTCACAGTTTACAGCTCACTTCAGCATCAAGGACAGTATCGGCACTTTCCAAACAAGAAAGCAGCACCTTATTTCTATTCCTCCTTTAGTTAAGAGCAGGAGGCAGTTGTATGTACAGACAGACTTTAACTGCGACCGACCCGAGGCTCCGGAGGTAGAGCCAGCCATGACTTACCAGCGCGGGGCTGGCCGACTTCGGGGCTGCTGCGGGTTCAGGCGTTCCGGCGGCCCGACTCGGAGCTGTGGCGGCTTTCCGGTGGCGGTGGCGGCGGCAGCGACTTCGAGGCCCGGCCGCGGGCCCAGTGGACGACATCGTCGGGAGCTCGCAGGTCACAGGTTGGTGACCTGTTTTTCCGGAGCTCCCGCCACAACAGCTGCGCCTGCTGGACTGGAGGGTGGCAGCTTCGGCAGCTTCAGCCGCCCTGGGCCGTGGAGTTGAACCGGCCCGCTCGCGGAGCGCGGTTCACCCACAGGACGTATTTACATCACCCGGTGTGGTCACAACATCGGAGGCCCGGGTCGCCTCAGCGCAGAGGAAGAGGAAGAGGAAGAAGGGAAGAGACAAAGGCAAGATTTTTGCCTTCCATCACAGTGAGGAGGTGTCTGGTGAACTCACTGTTAAATATGTGTTTATTGTGTGTTTTTGTTATTTACTATATGTATGACTGCAGGCAATGAATTTTCGTTCAGACCGCAAGGTCTGAATGACAATAAAGTTTTCCAAGTCCAAGATGTACAACTGCTATAACGGGCCACAAAGCAAAGGCGGGCGTGTCAATGACAACAACTGGTCTCTGATGAGCTCAATACATGTTATGTATGCTCGCTTTGAACAGAAGGTTGGTGGAGGAACATCACTCACCCTGCCAGTCCCGGGTGCGCCTGTGCCAACAGGTACTGTGGCAGACGTACGATCGGCCTCCCTGAGAGTGAATCCGCAGAAGGCAACTGGCCTGGATGGAAACCCCAAATGCATCCTCGGGACCTGCGAACCAACTGAGAGAGGTATTCATGGAGATCTCTCTCAACCTCTCTCTAATCTATTCTAAAGTCCCCAACTGCTTTAAGAAGTCCTCTATCAGCACGATGCCAGAGAAGATAAGGTAGCGTGCCTTAATGACTACCGTGCAATGGCCCTGACATCCACCACGATGAAGTGCTCCCTGAGACTGGTGATGGCGCACATTAACTCCAGCCTCCCCGCCAGCCTTGATCCATTGATGTTTGCCCACCGTCACAACAGGTCCACGGCAGACGTCGTCTCCCTGGCCCTAAAGTGATCTTTGGAACATCTTGACAAGCACACTTGCGCAGGACTCCTACTTATCAATACATGTCTCCAATACCTTATAGTTCTGCCTTCAACACCACAATCGCATAAAACTCATCCCCAAACTCCTGGACCTAAGAGCCAGCAACCACCCTCTGCCACTGGATCCTCTACATTTGGACCAACAAACTACAATCAGTGAGGAAGTGACAACATCTCCTCCTAAATAAATCTCAACAAAGGATGCATTCTCAGTCCCCTACTTCACTCCCTACACACTCACGACTGCAGCCAAATTCTGCTCTAACTCCATCTGTAAGTTTGCAGATGACAGCACTGTGCTGGGCTGGGTCACAAACAGTGACATGACTAGTACAGGAAGGAGATAGAGGACTTACTAACAAGATGTCAGGACAACAACCTTTCCCTCGCTGTCAGCAATCCGAAGGAACTAGTTATTGACTTCAGGAAACTTGGCGGTGTACATGCCCCAGTCAGTCAGCATCCATGGTGCCGAGGTGTAAATGGGTGAGAGCTTCAAGTTCCTCGGAGGAAATGTCACCAACGACCTGGCATGGACCTATCACAACTAAGCGAGAGACAAGAAGGGATATCAATGCCTCTACTTCCTGAGGAGACTGAGGAAATTCGGCACGTCTCCAATACCTTTCACAACTTTCTACAGATGCCCCACAGAAAGATGACTATTGGGTTGCATCACAGCATGGTTTAGGTTTAGGAACGGCTCTACCTAAGACGTCAAGAAATGGCAGAGATTTGTGGATGTAACCCAGTCCGCCACACAGTCACTAGCTGGCCAGTTGAAAATTGGTTGCACGTGCAATAAAACTTCAAAGTAACTTAACTCCAGTTTGTAAATGAATTGTTAGCTCACAGCTGCAACTCTGAAGTTAAATAGTACAGGATCAGTTTGGCAACTGATCGACATCGATTCCACAATAATGCGTAACAGAGAAATAAAGGTACATTTCACATAGAAATGTAGTGAACAGGAGCAGCGGGTGAAGCTGGGGCTGCAAGGATATGGATCACGTCAGGCTGAGGACATTAGTTTATCATGGCATCATGGATGACATAGCATACCCGGAATATTTTACTTAAGGCCACATCAGATTTACAGGTCAGACCTTTCACCTTGTTTCTTCGCTGGTAGAGGAGCTACTGAACCTTATTCTGTCCCTGACCACTTGGTCCACAACCCTGCAGGAAGGCCTTCACGCGCACGTGGATGTAAACATGTGTAGGGGGCAGGGCAATGAAGTTGCGGATGTTTTTTCACCTCACAAATAATTTAACCCCTCTGTTTTAACTTCTCTGCTTGGGGGAAATGGGACTTTCCTGTCCATCTAGGTAGGCCTCTCATTATTTTATAAACATCAATTAAGTCTTCCCTCAATATGATACAAAGTAAATAGTCCTAACTTACCCAACCTAACGTTGGTAGAGAGGTAGGTGAAGGTGGTATGTGGCACAGTTACCTTCATTGGTCATGGCAGTGAGTACAGGTCATAGTTGGGACATAACATCACTTTTGGTGTGGCACGGTGGCGCAGCGGTAGAGTAGCTGCCTCACAGCGCTAGAGACCTGGGTTCGATTCTGACCACGGGTGCTGTCTGTATGGAGTTAGTACGTTCACCCCGTGACTGTGTGGGTTTTCCCCGGGTGCTCTGGTTTCCTTCCAAGCGACAGGTTTGCAGGTTAATTTGCTTCGGTAAACGATTGTAAATTATCTCTAGCGTATAGGATAGTGCTGGTGTAGGGGGATTGCTGGTCGGTGTGGACTCAGTGGGCAGAAGGGCTTGTTTCTGCGATGTATCTCTAAACTAAACTAAAACTACACTTGGGAGTATTGTGCTGCAGTTCTGTTTGCCAAACTACAAAAAGGATGTGATTAAGCTAGAAATTATGCAGAAAAAGTTCCCAATGATGTTGCCTGGACTGGAGGTAAGGAGAGAGTGGATTGGCTGGAACAGTTTTCACTGGAATGGAACAGGCTGAGGGGTGACCTAGAAGTTTATAAAATTCTAGGTCACAATCTTTTACCTAGGATTCACAATCTTTTACCTAGGATAAGAGAGTCCAAAGGTAGAGGGTATAGAGTTAAAATGATAGGGGAAATATTTAAAGGGAACCTGACAGGCAGGTTTTTCAAATAGAGGGTTGTGGCTATTGGGAACAAGCTGCCGGAGATGGTAGAGGCAGGTACAATTACAACTTTTAAGAAAACATGGTACATGGACAGGAAAGGTTTAGTGATAAGGGCCAAACACAGGCAAATGAGATTAGCTTAGATAGGCACATTGACTGGCTTTGACAGGTTGAGCTGCAGCGCCAGTTTCTGTGCTGTTAACTCTATGAATCTTGATTAGTACGGGTGTCAAAGGTTATGGGGAGAAGGCAGAAGAATGGGGTTAGGAGGGAGCGATAGATCAGCCGTGATTGAATGGCGGAGTAGACTTGATGGGCCGAATGGCCTAATTCTACTCCGATCACTTATGACCTTACGAACTATGCAGTTTCTTCAATCACTGATTTTATTATCTATTTTAGTACTGCACCTTTTCTCCAGAAGATAGACGCAAAAAGCTGGAGTAACTCAGTGGGTCAGACAGCATCTCTGGAGAAAAGGAATAGGTGACGTTTCGGGTCAAGACCCTTCTTCACCCTTCTCCAATCAGTCCAAAGAAGTGTCCCGACCCGAAACGCCATCTGTCCATTCCCTCCACAAAAGCTGCCTGACCCACTGAGTTACTCCAGCACTCTGTGTTTTTCTGAAGGTTCCAGCATCTGCAGTTCCTTGCATCTCCCATCCCTGGTGTCTTATGTTTTGAAAATGTAATGAAGTTTTATTAATAACAAAAGGGAACTGGTGAAATTATTAAAAATGAACGTCGAATTGAGGGAAGTGCCTTTTGTTTTTGCAGATTGTCATAGAAACGGAGAAAAATTCATACACTCTCAAACTAATGTCCCTTGAAGATCTGGAACAGGTCGTTACTCATGTCACAGCATCGCTCAAAAAGATATTTCCAGACTCTTCACCGAGGTGAGTCAGCAACTGACCCATGATTTTATTTTGTCGTTTGTCTTTATTTTGGTGAACCATATAAGATTGTTAAGGGTTTGGACACGCTAGGGGCAGGAAACATGTTCCCGATGTTGGGGGAGTCCAGAACCAGGGGGCCACAGTTTAAGAATAAGGAGTAAGCCATTTAGAACGGAGGCGAGGAAGCACATTTTCTCACAGAGAGTGGTGAGTGTGGAATTCTCTGCCTCAGAGGGCGGTGGAGGCAGGTTCTCTTGATGCTTTCAAGAGAGAGCTAGATAGGGCTCTTACAAATAGCAGAGTCAGGGGATATGGGGCGTAGGCAGCAACGGGGTACTGATTGGGGATGATCAGCCATGATCACATTTAATGGCGGTGCTGGCTCGAAGGGCCAAATGGCCTACTCCTGCACCTATTGTCTATTGTCATTCCTGGCCGTAACTGCTTTAGTTTAGTTCAGAGATACAGCATGGAAACAGACTCTTTGGCCCACCTATTCCGCACCCACCAGCGATCCCCGCACATTAGCACTATCCTACACACACGGGGGACAATTTTGTACATTTATTCCAAGCCAATTAACCTACAAACCTGTCTGTCTTTGGAGTGAAGGAAGAAAATCCACACGTGGGGAGAACGTACAAAACTCTGTATGAACAGCACCTGTAATCGGAATCAAACCCAGAGTGTAGCGACTCTTTCAGTTCTCTTCCCAGAGGAAGATCTACTATCATCCTAAAACTAAACCAAATGACCCGTCACCACGTCTTCTGACCTCAGAGTGGATGGATGAGGTTTAACCATGTCGGCCTTGAGTATGATTTAATTCTAAGCTAGTTTTTGAGCTCCCTCGTGCTCATGACTCCTCCTTGCATTAAGCCAATATCTCCACTGTCAGTTTCATCTCACTCTGACAGTGGAGGGCCTCACACAAGGGACAATGCACAATTTTTTACTGCAGCCAATTAACCTACAAACCTTTACGTCTTTGGAATGTGGGAGGAAACCGGAGCACCCGGAGAAAACCCACGCAGGTCACATGGACAACGTACAAACTCCGTACAATCGGCACCTGTAGTCAGGATCGAACCCCGGATCTCTGGCACTGCTGCGCCACTGTGCCGCCAAAATGGATCTGTAAAGATATAGGTTTTCCTGCTGCTATTAGCTAAGAAACAAAGCTATGTGTTGCAGTAGTACAGATATTAAACAACTGAAACATAGTCTGGTTTCTACAGAGGCAAAACAAACTATTACAATTAAATCATATCATTGTATAAGTCTGTTTGGCACCATCTTGCTTCTGGCATCCATCAGAACCAGCCTCTCTAGTCAACGTGGGCTCTGACTAGGCTGAACGAGAAGCAGGGGCTCATAATTATCCATATTGGTGGTCCAATTTCCTTGTTTAATTGTTGTCTCTGCTTTTTGTAATGAGCACCAAAACATTTCAAGGGGAAGGATGAGTGAATCTAGATTTGCTTTGAGTTCAACTAAAAACATTTTTGCTCCATGACTTCGATTAAGTCAAATTGATATTGGTGGAATTGTTCAAGAGGTTGATTTGGACACTAAACACTGAGTCCTCTAATCAAATCTATCCTTGCAGTTTACCCCTTCTCACAAACTACAGATCATCCTAGTTTAAAATAATTGATTAACGTTTGCTTACTCACGTTATTCTCTTCATCATGTACACTGTGCACTGTAGATGGCTCGATTATGAGCATGTATTGACTCTCCGCTGACTGGTTAGTATGCAACAAAAGCTTTTAACTATACCTCAGTACACATGACAATAAACTAAACTCAATAAACTAATTTATTAAAGGTGTGTAGTCCCAAGGTTTAATTTTCTCTCACAGTAGAAGACCTGAAGCCTTTCGCAAAATTATGACGACATAATTATTTACTTTTTATATCAATTGAGGTCCAACATGAGTCTGAAAATTAACTGTGGGCTCACCTTTGTGACTATGAATCCCTTCATTTTTTATTTGCTTTCGTAGGAAATTACTCAAGAAGAATTCACCGGAGTTGCAAGAGAGGATCAGAAAAATCAGTTTGGCGCTGGAGGAACAGACTGATTCCAATCCAGGACCATGTGGTATGTATTGGTTCACCCAACTGTGAAACCAACTGCTCTAATAGTCCTTCTGCTGACTGGAAATATTTGATTAGTTTGAGAATTTGCTATAAATGGGTACGATTCATGTCAGTTACACCTCCAAAATGCTTTCAAAATCTAATGGTATGAGGCAGCGATTTACTTTAATCGACTAGATGAGACCTAATTGCATCTAATTTGCTTATTTTTTGATACTGGCCGATCATAGCCTTATTTGCAACCAAATATAACTTCAATGTTAGTACACTGCAAATCATTGAGATGATAAAAGTTAATCATATCTGCTTGATTTTTTTTTAGCATATTAATATGGGTGGAGGCCATTCTTTACTGCTCTAGAGAGGAATTTCTGCTAGCCTACATTCTCCTCTGTACCTTGGTCCTGCTGGTCTTAGCCTCCTGCAGTTTCTTGCCACTGTTGGGTAATGCTCCTGCCAACCCTGTCACAATCAGCAGTTGCTGTACCTTGAGTGTAAGGGGGTAGAGCCTTCCTCTGTCCAGCTGTTATCGGGCAACTGCTTGGGTGGCACAGTGGCGCAGGGGTAAAGTTGCTGCCTTATCGCGCCGGAGACCCGGGTTCGATCCTGACCACGGGTGCTGTCTGTACGGAGTTTGTACGTTCTCCCTGTGACCACATGGCTGTTCTCTGGGTACTCTGATTTCCTCCCACACTCCAAAGACATACAGGTTTGTAGGTTAATTGGCTTTGGTAAGAATTGTAAATTGCCCTTAGTGTGTAGGACAGCGTTAGTGTGCGGGGATCACAGGTCGGCGTGGTCTCGGTGGGCCGAAGGGCCAGTTTCTGCGCTGTATCTCACAACTAAATTGAACCTTCCCATCACCAACTAGAGAGGGATCCTGACCTGCCATTCACTTCGGAGACTGTCAGACTATCTTTAATTGGATTTTACTGAACTTTATCTTGCACTCAACATTATTCCCTTCATCCTGTATCTCTATGTGGATGGCTTGACATGTGTATTACTGACTCAGCTCAACAAGATTATTGTACCTTTAGTAAGAATTATTTTTATTACAAAGCATCGGCAGTCCTTGTTTCTACATTTTGACTGCTACACTGCAAAATCTCCTCAAGGTATGCCTACTTTGAAGAAGTTCCATTTCTCACCTTTTATACATTAGGATATTTCTGGGGATTATAGATTAATCATTCTTAATTTAAACTATTGCTTTCACATTCCAGATCGCAGAGTGAATCGCAAGTCTAATAGTTCTAATTTATTTTCAGGTGGCTACTCAGAAATGTACGCAGCGTTGTGTGACTACAATGGGTTTCTCTTCAAAGAGGAGATCCAGTGGGTATGTCTACATTGAGTACAGCGTATCCAAAATAACAAGTGTGCTTATTTAATAGAAAATATTAAAAAGTCATATGGTGGACAAATCAACAAACTAGGCTGTTCACTGACATCATGGAAAGGTTGTTAAAAGTTGGAACTATATTTGATTACAGCATTAACTTTGTTATTTACAGTGTGCAGAAACAAATGTCCCTGAAATTGACATTTAAATGAAAATTGTAATTATCCCAGAATGGTGTCAGAGATAGAGGTTGTGACCATTTTTGTAATCACTCTGGTACCACAACAACTGCCGTAAAATGGGAAGACAGCTAACATTACATAGAACATAGGACAGTTCTGAAACCAAATGGCCAAGTCATCAAGGATCACATGCATCTTCTGGATCAGCCTACCATGAGGGTCTTTATCAAAAGCCTTATTAAAATCCACCCCCCTGCCCTATCCTCACCTTTGTCACTTCCACAGAAAACTCAATCAACTTCAATAGAGTCGCTCTGACACCCCCTTATTAGCCAATTCTCTTCAAAATGAGCATAAATCCTATCCCAAAGTCCTCTCCAATAGCTTCCCAACTACTGACGTGAGGTTCACCCGGCCTATAATTTCCTTGTACCATTGTATCACATTGTACCATTGGGAAAAAAGGGGAAAAAAACAGTCTAATAGTTAGAACATAGAACAGTACAGCACAACAATGGATCCTTCAGCCCACAATGTCTGAGATTTAGAGAATCACCAGTGAAGGCTTCATTTCCTGATCCACACTACTTACATTGGTGCCACCCAGCAAGGATTTGTCTTTGGTCCACTTCTGTTTCTACTCGACATGTTGCCATTGATGTTCAAAAACACCACAGCTGTTCTACCTGTATGCTGTCGAAAACCAGTGCACGTGGAATTAATGCTGCATTGTAATGCCAATGGCACTTCTATTGATCCTTCAACTATGATCTAAGGTATTCACTGTTGAATATATCAATGCAGAACATCCTCCAAATATTATTTGGAAAACCGATCATCACTGCGCCACTGTGCTGCCCTTGCTACCTGACCTGTTGAGTGTCAGTTACTTCCACAAAAATACACAATATTCATTTCAATGACTTGAATTTTTGAATCACTCTAAAAATCCTTGCTAACTATCCCTTATCAGATATTATATCCAAATGCCCAGTTACTCTGTTCTTACCAACAGGGGTTAGGAACTCTCTCACAACTAGTATTACGCTGATAGTGTCTAAGGTCACCTTGTTAATCTCTCTGGCATAAGTGTCCACTAAATGACATTGAGAAAACAAGCGCTTTTATGGCGATATGTGAAATTAGTCTGCATCCGCAGTGCAGCTTTAGTGAGACACTTTAAATGTAGTTGTTCAACTACTCTTCTTTTCTCTTCCAAGGATGTAGATACCATCTATCATAGCCAGAACACCAGGGAGTTTAACCTTCTAGACTTCAGCCACTTGGACACAAGGTGAGATGACCCAAGTGTTCCTTTCTTCTTCTTCTTGCGTATGGCGTGCACAGCCTAAAGTTAATAATAATAATAATAATAATAATAATAATAATATTAATAATGCATTTTATTTCTGGGTGCCTTTCAGAACACTCAAGGACACCTTACAGTTAAAACAAGCAAATTACAAATATATAAATAAAATGAAACAAAATTTGATAGAAAGTGGAGTTACGTGGGATAGGCAAGTCTGAATAGGTGTGTTTTGAGGGAGGTTTTATAGGTGGGGTGAGACTCTATGGTATGGATGGATAGTGGGAGAGAGTTCCAGAGGCGAGGGGCAGAACAGCCGAAGGATCTGAACCCCATCGTGGACAGGCGGGCAGATGGAGTGGAGAGCAGGGAGGAAGAAGAGGATCGGAGAGTTCGGGATGGAGTGTAAAGCTGGAGGTGTTCAAAGAGGTATGGAGGAGCGAGATTGTGGAGGGCTTTGAAAGTGAGGAGGAGAATCTTAAAACCAATGCGGTATTGGACAGGGAGTCAGTGCAGTTGTTTGAGGATGGGAGTGATGTGTTCGGTGGATGGTGTTCTGGTGATAATGCGGGCAGCTGAGTTCTGGACCAATTGGAGTTTATGGGGTAAACCAGAGAGGAGAGAGTTACAATAATCAATACGGACAACTTGTTCTATTTGATCTTATTTGATTGTGCACGCCGGGTTGATCGCATTCGTCGAAAACAGGGCGGACCACGTGAAGGTTGCAATCTCCCACCCCAAGTCTTCCTTTAATTTCACTGAGCTGAACTAAAAATCAGGTTTCTGTAACTACGTGCACGCTAGCTCAAATACAGTCAAATCAAAGTAGGAATTTAACCTGGATGAAAGCACAAAGCAGATGTCGGTGTATCATGTCCTAAAATATACAGTACATTAACTTCAACTGTAGACTGTATTGAGCAAGGTTCTGTATTTGTGAACGAATTGCACAATCTATTGTTGGGGTAGGAGACAGTGTCTTGGTTAAACATTAGGAGAAAATGTGTCTGTGGTGTAGAATAATATTAGCTGATATGAAAAGTGTACAAAAATATGTTTACTTAACTGCCGGTTAATTGAATATTATTGATTTTCTCCCTTATTTTGTTCTGTTAATATTAGTTCCACTAATGCTGGCTACACTTCAATATCGTTCTTTATTTGTGTGTCTAGACAGTGAGTCACGGTTGAACTTTCCCTTACAGCTGCTGCCTATTAGCCAACAATGATATGCTGTGAATGCTACCTGCTATGTGCCAACCTAAGGGCCTGTCCCACTTACCCGATTTTTTTCGGCGACTTTGCACCCGTCGCTGAAAATGTTCAAAATGTTGAAAATCCAGCGGCGACCAGAAAAAGGTACGGCTCTGTAGGCGACTACTCACGACCAAACAGTATAGTCGCCCAAAGAGTCGTACCTTTTTCTGGTCGCCGCTGGATTTTCAACATTTTGAGAATTGTTGGCGACCTGCTGCGACCATGACGGGTGCCGGCAAGTAGCCTAAAAAATCCCAATCGCGTAAGTGGGACAGGCCCCATTGAACAAACTATTGAAGTGACTGAATCCATTGGACTTTGCTACATGGGTAGCTCTTCTTCGGATAGCTTTGTCACACAAAGGGTGGTGAGTGTATGGAACGAGCCGCCGGAGGAGGTAGTTGAGTTCAACTTTCGCAAAGTTTAAGAAAAATTTAGACTGGTACATGGATAGGACAGGTTTAGAGAGAGATGGGCCAAGCATAGACAAGTGGGAATAGTGTAGATGGGACATGTTGGTTTGTATGAGCATGTTGGGCCGAAGGACCTGTTTTCACGCTGTTTGGCTCTGTGACTCTAAAAAAAAATCCCACATTGTATTTTTTGTTTGCATCAATGGTTTGTGTTTGTTCTGTCTAACAGAGATATGGCATTGAGTGTGGCAGCCTTGGCATTCAATCAATGGTTTACGAAACTTTTCTCCAAGGATTTGAGACTGGTAAGTCCATCTGGAACAATGTACATATATTACACTAAGTTTTGATCTGGCAGACACTCTAGGTAGCATTGCCAGAGAATGTGGAAGGCTGTTGTAATCATGCTCACATTTTGTTAACAGTCAGCTTTAAATCCAAATTAACTGCAGCAAAACGACAGTGTTTGTTTTGTTCCAAATTACTCCTTTGTGCAACTCAATTTTTGACATCTATAAATGAAATAGATAATTGATTGAGAACATAATGCTACACGCAATGATTGTTCATAAGCTTTATAGTAATTTGTTACAAACATTAGGATAATGGGGAAAAAAGCCTTCTTTCAGCCAGATCCTTGCTTTAGGCTTTACTTTAGACTTTAGAGATACAGCATGGAGGCAGGCCCTTCGGCCTGTTAGGTTATGCGCCGGTCAGCGATCGCCCCATACACTAACGCTATCCTACACACTAGGGACAATTTTACAATTTTTACCACAGCCAATTAACCTACAACCCTGTAAGTCTTTGGAGTGTGGGAGAAACCAGAGCACCCGGAGCAAACCCATGGAGTCACAAGGAGAACGTACAAACTCCACGCAGATAACACCCGTATTCAGGATCGACCCGGGTCTCTGACGCTGTAAGGCAGTAACTCCACGTGCGCCATTGTGCCAGGTGCACTTCCTGGTGTAGCATATTCTGTTGCTCCAAAATCCAACGTCGTCTGAGAAATTAATTTTTTTCCCATTAGCCAAAATATAGCATAAATATTGTAATGAGTCAAGTCAACAATTGGAGTCGTGGTCTCCAATTGGAGGCGTGGGTTCGTATCACACTTCTAACACCATGTAATGAATCAAGTCAACACACGTCAAGATACAACACATATTTATTAAATCTACATACAGCAAGGATCTGCAGTCATCACATCTCCGAGCTGCTATTCATTTTAAACTAGCGTAAGCAGGATCTAGATAATATGAAGAACATAGTAGGCGGAGTCATTACTAACAAACACTTTAATTGGCTAGTATGAAATAGCCAATCTACAAATATCAAGGGGGACAAAAGATAAATTCCAAAAACTCTTATGGATCTATCCCACTTAGGCGACTTTTTAGTTGACTGCAGAAGACTATGCGGTCGCCAAATGGTTGCCAGGTAGTTTGTGGGTGGTTGCCAGGTAGTTGTCTTCATGGTCGTTAGGAGTTCCCGCTTTCCGGGAACCAATCACGGCCTCATTATGGTCATTACGGTTGAAAAATCTGCGGCGACCAGAATGAAGCCGCCGTGGAGAGTAGCGAGAAATCTCGTGCCGTAGGAGGGTCGCCAGGAGGTCCTAGTGGGTTGCCAAGAGGTTAAAGGTTCTCGTAGGTTGCAGCCGGTGCAGACCGGTGAATTTCATTGGCTCATTGGGAAAAAAATGTAAGCAGTAGTTTTCAGAACCAAGGATAACCGACTGGTAATGTTAATGTCAGCCGAGTTTCACAGCCGTGCATCTCTGGCTTCTTAAAAGTTGTCTCCACTCCTTCTCCCCCTTCTTCCCCCCTCTCCCCCCTTCTTTTAAAGGACTTATGTGACCCTTCCCGTACACTGTGCTTTCACCTTCTTAATTACAGCGCCAACCTTCCTGTTCATCGCGGTGTGTGTCTATATCACATTGGCTTTGCACCGTGTGAATTTCACTCAGACAGCGTTCCCCCGCTTGCCCTGTCCCCCGCCTGGATAACTGGCTGGTGAAGGAAGCGATGTGTGTGTGTGCGTTTGTGTGTTCCACTCTGATAGTCGCCAATCCAGTCACCAGTTTTTCAGGCGACTGCCGGCTACTTCACAGTCACCGGCAGTCGCCTGAAAAATCGCCTAAGTGGGACAGTCCCATTACTGTTCCCACTTCAAATCCAAATAGAAACATAGAAACATAGAAATTAGGTGCAGGAGTAGGCCATTCAGCCCTTCGAGCCTGCACCGCCATTCAATATGATCATGGTGATCATCCAACTCAGTATCCCGTACCTGCCTTCTCTCCATACCCTCTGATCCCCTTAGCCACAAGGGCCACATCCAACTCACTCTTAAATATAGCCAATGAACTGGCCTCAACTACCCTCTGTGGCAGAGAGTTCCAGAGACTCACCACTCTCTGTGTGAAGAAAGTCTTTCTCATCTCGGTCTTAAAGGATTTCCCCTTATCCTTAAGCTGTGACCCCTTGTCCTGGACTTCCCCAACATCGGGAACAATCTTCCTGCATCTAGCCTGTCCAACCCTTAAGAATTTTGTAAGTTTCTATAAGATCCCCTCTTAATCTCCTAAATTCCAGAGAGTATAAACCAAGTCTATCCAGTCTTTCTTCATAAGACAGTCCTGACATCCCAGGAATCAGTCTGGTGAACCTTCTCTGCACTCCCTCTATGGCAATAATGTCCTTCCTCAGATTTGGAGACCAAAACTGCACGCAATACTCCAGGTGTGGTCTCACCAAGACCCTGTACAACTGAAGTAGAACTCCCTGCTCCTGTACTCAAATCCTTTTGCTATGAAAGCTAACATTACCATTCGCTTTTTTCACTGCCTGCTGCACCTGCATGCCTACTTTCAATGACTGGTGTACCATGACACCCAGGTCTCGCTGCATCTCCCCTTTTCCTAATCGGCCACATTTAAATAATATTCAGCTTTCCTGTTTTTGCCACCAAAGTGGATAACCTCACATTTATCCACATTATACTGCATCTGCCAAACATTTGCCCACTCACCCAGCCTATCCAAGTCACCTTGCAGTCTCCTAGCATCCTCCTCACAGCGAACACTGCCCCCCAGCTTAGTGTCATCCGCAAACTTGGAGATATTGCCTTCAATTCCCTCATCCAGATCATTAATATATATTGTAAATAGCTGGGGTCCCAGCACTGAGCCCTGCGGTACCCCACTAGTTACTGCTGCCATTGTGAAAAGGACCCGTTTACTCCTACTCTTTGCTTCCTGTTTGCCAGCCAGTTCTCTATCCAGCCAGCCAGTTCTCTATCCAACACGCCCAACACGCATCACACAGATTTATAGGGTACCACAACAATTCCAAGTCTCGGTGTTGGGTCTTGACAATTCCTTTCCCTCTTCAGATGCTGCCTGAGCCATTGAGATCCAGATGTATTTTTGCTCCGAATTACAACATCTGCAGTCTCTTGTGTCTGCAGAAAATCCCACTGTTATCAAAATTTCCGTTTATCAACACAATGTATTTGCTAACAAAAGTGTGTCAGAACAACTGGAATATTCCTCGGGAAATTGTGGCTCTGGACATCTTTGGAAATGCTAAAAGGTTTCCTTAATGGACCAGTATTTAATACTCACTCTGACCGGGTGAATCGTGCAATGGAGGATAAATCAATATTGTTATTGATTGATTAACATGAAGGACTGTTTATTGATGTCAGTTTAAATTACTTGCATGACTCTCAATTTACACATATGACTGAATACTGCTCTGACTATTAAAAACCACTGGACTTGTATTGGTATAGAGTTTCCAGCATCTGCAGTCTTTTGTGTTTCCAATATGTTTACTATTGCTCAGATTTAATATTCTTTATCTTTTGTTTTATAATTTGGTCTAATGCCAATACACCACTGAGCTGTGAAATTTTGCAATTTAAGAAGTTTGTTTATGCAGACAAAACGAGGAAATAATTTTTGGTCATTAAAGATCCTGAATCTGTAATTTTTAATTTGTTTGTTATTAAAAGTCCTGGAAAAAGAAAATTGTGGAGGAATAATGCTTGATGGTTATGGAAAAGTAATTAGTTGCAGAGGGTAATTCTCAGGGGCATAAGGAAGTGAGTGAAAAAATCACACCCCTTAATTTATTTAGGAATATTAAATGGACATTAGAATAAAGTATTAAAAAAAAACACTAAAGTTTTTTTTTGTTAAATATTTTTATTGTAGAAACATATTGATGAAAAATATAATATTTTACATAAATGAAAATACATTATTAGATACTTTCACGAAATTAATAATATTGATATTTTTTTATAAAGTAAGAAAAGATAGAGAGAGATAATATAGAAAATATGAAAGCAAATGGAGTGTTAATCATTAATCCGTCATTGGAGATATAGGCATGATTTATTATATAAGGCATTGGTAAGACCAATTCTGGAGTATGGTGTACAATTTTGGTCGCCTAGTTATAGGAAGGATGTCAACAAAATAGAGAGAGTACAGAGGAGATTTACTAGAATGTTGCCAGGGTTCCAGCAACTATGTTACAGAGAAAGGTTGAACAAGTTAGGTCTTTATTCTTTGGAGCGCAGAAGGTTAAGGGGGGACTTGATTGAGGTCTTTAAAATGATGAAAGGGATAGACAGAGTTGACGTGGATACGTTTTTCCCATTGAGGGTAGGGAAATTTCAAACAAGAGGGCATGACATGAGAATTAAGGGACAGAGGGTGGTGGCTGTGTGGAATCAGCTTCCAGCAGAAGTGGTGGAGGCAGGATCGATTTTAACATTTAAGAGTAAAGTGGATAGGTATATGGACGTGAAGGGAATGGAGGGGTATGGTCTGAGTGCAGGTAGATGGGACTAGGGGAAAACAAATGGTCGGCACGGACTGGAAGGGCCGAGAGGGCCTGTTTCCGTGCGTAATTGTTATATGGTTATATGGTTATATACTTCTTCATCTATTCTAATATTCAGGCCTCAGTCAAGCCCTCGTACTGAGCCATTATGACCCTGTAAATATTCAATATATGGAGACCATATCTCTCTGAAGAGATCTACCTGTCCATTAGGACAAGCCTCAATCTCTCCAGATGAAGAGTCTCCGACATTTCTGTATTCCACATTTTGATTGTGGGGGATGTAGGGCCTTTCCAAAATTTTAATATTAATTTTTTCCCAATTATTAAACTGTAATCAATAAAGATTCTTTGATTCGTTGTTATTAATTGGTCTGTTTCCAGTATTCCTAGTATTATTAACTTTGAATCGGGGGTCAAAATTATATTAACAACATTCGAAATTATCCTGAATATTTCTATCCAGAATTTTGTAATTTTTATACAGTTTGTAAATGAATGTGACAGATTAGCTTCTAAATGTTGACATTTATCACATATGGGAGATACTTTTGGAAAAATGTTATGTAGTTTAGATTTTGAATAATATAGTCTATGTAGTATTTTAAACTGTATAAGAGAGTGTTTAGCATTTAACGAACAACGGTGTATATGTTGTAAACTTTCGTCCCATACTTCTGGTCTAATAATTTGGCCTAATTCATTTTCCCAAGATTGTCTATGTATTTCTGTTGATGGGACATCACTTTCCAATAAGATGTTATATATATATGAAATCATTTTTTCTGTATTCAGATGTTTATTTAAGCATTCATCTAAAATTTCTATCTTTCTATTTCTAAGTTTCTGTGTATTTGCTTTAACATAGTCTCTGATTTGTAAATATCTAAAATAATCTTTAGAGTGTAGTCCATAAATGTGTTGTAAATCTTGAAATGAAAGGAAAGAGTTTCCTTATAGAGATCACCGATCTTAATAATTCCCTTATTTTTTCATTGTTAAAAAGCTTTATCCATTATTGGTTTAAACGTAACGTTATTTACAATGGTAAGAGATAGTGGTATAGATTTTAGTTTTAATGTTTTCTTTATTTGTTTCCAAATACGTATTCCACTTTCTATTATCGGGGTTTCACTATAAGTTTTCTTAGCTAAATTAATATTAGCAAATATTATAGAACTAATTTCAAAAGGAGAACAATCTTCTTTTTCCATATTTAACCAAGTTGGTTGGTTATCTGTTTCTTCTAACCAAAAATTCATATTTTTAATGTTGACTGCCCAGTAATAAAACATAAAATTTGGTAGTGCTAAACCTCCATTTATTTTTGATTTACATAAATGTTTTTTATTTATTCTATGGCTCTTATAATCCCAAATGAAGTTAGTGATTAGGGAGTCCACCTTTTTAAAGAAATTTTTAGGGAGATATATCGGAATTAATTGGAAAAGATATAATAATTGTGGAAGAAAAATCATTTTTATTGTATTAATTGTACCTAACATTGAAATAGGTAGAGTTTTCCAATATAAAATATTCTTATTTAATTTATTCAATAATGGTGGGAAGTTAGATTTAAATAAAGAGTCAAATCTTTTTGTTACGAAAATTCCAAGATATTTAATTTTTTCATTTGTTATCTTAAAAGGGAATTGTTGTAATATGTGTAAGTTATTTACCGTTATTGGCATAAGTTCACTTTTATTCCAATTGATACTATATCCTGAGAAGGATCCAAATTCAGTTATTAATTTTAACAAATTTTGGATACTAGTTTCTGGTTTTGTGATGTAAAGTAATACATCATCCGCATATAAAGAGAGTTTTTATTTTTAGTGTCTCTAGTATCGTATCCATATATTTCCGGATGTAATCTCACCCTCTGAGCTAGCGGTTCTATTGCCAGTGCAAACAATAGGGGGGATAAAGGGCAACCTTGTCTACAACCTCGAGATAGATTGAATTTAGTTGATAACATTCGGTTTGTTGTTATTCTAGCTGTCGGATTTGTATATAACAATTTGATCCAGGTAATAAACTTTTCTCCCAGTTTGAAAGCTTCCATAACTGAAAACAAATAAGGCCATTCCACTTGATCGAAGGCTTTCTCTGCATCTAACGAAATAACTACTAGATCTTTATTAATACCTCTTTTTGAATATATAATATTGAATAACCGTCTCAGATTATATGAAGAGTATCGTTTTGTGCTAATATTTTGGTTAATATCTTTTGGTCAGTATTTAAAAGAGCTATTGCTCTAAATGATCCTGGTTGATCCGAGTCTTTATTTATTTTAGGTATAAGTGTTATAGTAGATTCATTTAACGTTTCTGGTAGTTTCTGCTGTGTATATATGTTCATATAATGATTTCAGACGTGGTACAATCTGATCAAAAAATATTTTATATAATTCCGAGCCAATACCATCTAGTCCCGGTGTTTTACCATTTTTTAATGATCTAATAGATTCTTGGATTTCTTTTATTGAGATATCAGCATTCAGTAATTCTCTATGTTGTAAATCCAACCCTTTCAGGTTACATTTTTTTAGAAATGCTTCTATTCCTATTTTATTTTCTGTTGTTTTAGCAGTGTATAAGTTTTTATAATATTGCATAAATCTTTCATTAATATCTTTAGGTTGTGTTAGCAATTCGCCATTATGTGATTTAATCCTATGGATTATTTTTTCGGCTTCCATTTTCCTTAGTTGGCGAGCCAATAATTTTTGAGGTTTATCACCAAATTCAAACTGTAATTGTTTAGTATGTTGATAAAGTTTAACAACTTGATCTGTATATATTTTATTTAATTTATATTTCAATGCTGCAATTTTATTATGTAATATTGTAGCTGGATTCGCTGCATTCTGTATATCTAATTGTTTAATCTCCTTTTCCAAATCTTGTTGATCCTTACGATTCTTTTTATTATAAAATGCTTGGGAGGAAATCATGATTCCCCGGAGATATGCTTTAAATGTTGTGAGGTAAAGAAAGTAACTTGTTCAGAACATTTAATATCCCAATCAAACAGTTTGGGTGTCCAGCAGGATATTAATCATCTTTTTGATAAGGTTTAAATTGATTAATTAAAATACTTATCTCGACTGAAACGGGAACTAGACCAATGTACAGAATTCAATTACTCTCAGCATTGTCTACCTTTGTATTTCGATGTCAGTGAAGTGTGAGTTTCTTTCCCAATGTGGTTCAGATGTCTGGCTAAGTGCACATGATTATTTTGTCCACCAGTTTAAACAGTTTTGGTCCACTTACTGTGGCAGAAAGAGATTTGCCAAATTATAGGAAATACTATCCTCACTTAACATGATGTTTTGTACTACCTGCTATTAGAATATCCACCCAATTTAGACTTTAGAGATACAGCATGGAAACAGCTGCTTTGGCTCTCCAGGTTCATGCCGACCAGTGTTCACTCCGCATACTAGCACTATCCTACACACTAGGGACAATTTTACTAAAGCCAATTGACCTACCAACCTGTACATCATTGGAATGGGGGAGGAAACCGGAGCACCCAGAGAAAACTAATGCAGTCGCAGGGAGAACGTACAAACTCAAACCGTCAGCATCGGTAGTCAGGATCGAACCCAGGTCTCTGGGGCTGGAAGGCAGCAACTCCAGCTCTACACCACTTTACCACCCAGTTAGTCAAGAATTACTAAGTTGACAAAGTGCACATACATCAAAAGGGAATGATAGGGAGCTATTAATAAAGTAATTTGCGTACTAGCATTAAATGATGTATCCTTTTCATTACTTTTCTTGTCATTGGCAGAGTCCTGATGTGATTGAACAGGTCTTGTATGTAATCAGCTGGTCCACTAAACTAGAAGAGCTGGTTTTAGAAAATGCTGGAATAAAGTTGTGAGTAAACAATTTTGAAGCTGTTTCGATTCAGATGTTACTGAATTTATTTCTACTTGTTTGAAGAGTTGCATCTAAGGGGAAAATTAGCAATTTAACATTTTGCAAGAAGTAAGCTAACTTTGTTGAATGATTAAAGAAAACTCATACACAACTGTGCAGGTGACCCCAGAAAACGGACCTTATCATGATTTTCCTTTATGCAGACTCACGTCTGCTGCATCAAGAAACATAATTGGAAGGAAAAAAATGTGTTCATTTATTTATTTCTCCATAGAATTTCTATGAGAGTGAACTTTATTTAATCTCTCAAATTATTGGGTCATGATTTGTGAATTTTGTAAGTTCAAATTTTAATGACCTAAATCGACATAATACAAGGGTCACTCAGAGCATTGAAATAGCACCCAACCATATAATAATCACCTAAAACTAAATTGTAAATATGCTTAAATTAATAATTTATTATAAAACTTAATACCTTTGTTTCAGCTAATTAGGTGATCAGGTTAAGAGTGTCTAATTGTCATATGTTCTGACAATGGAACAATTCAATTCTTACTTGTAGCAGCTTAACAGACTCATAAAAGCAATACATACAGTAAATTATAATTGATTAAATTGATTGAAAGATACATCATGGAAACAGGCCCTTTGGCCCACCAAGTCCATGCCGACCATCGATCACCCATTCACTCTAGTTCTATGTTATTCCACTTTCTAAACACCAGGGGCAATTTGCAGAGACCAATTAGCCCCTAAACCCACACAATTAGAATATGTGACAGCGTCTTATCGGGATGCACCAGGTTTGGGAACAGTTCCATCCAAGACTGCAATACATTGCAGAGAAATGTGGATGTAGCCCAGACCGTCGCACAAACCAGCCTTCCTTCCACTGACTCCATCTACACTTCATGCTGCCTCAGCCAGGTTGGCAGCATAATCAAGAACCAGTCTCACCCCAGTCCCTCGCTCTTTTCCCCTCACCCAGCAGGCGAGAGATACAAAAGTTTGAAAATGCACACCTCCAGACTGAGGAACAGCTTCCTCCCAGCTTTTATCAGGCCACTGAACGGTCCTTTCATCAGCTAGAGTGTGGTCCTGACCTCCCATCAACCTAAATGGAGATCTTTGTCTTATCTTTAATCAGAGTTTATCAGACTATAATGTTATCTCTTCGCACTAAATGTTGTCCCCTTTATCCTATATCTGTACACTATGAACAGCTTGATTATATTCTTTTCTTTGACTGGATAGCACGCAAACAAAGGCTTTTCAGTGTGCCTTGGTACATGTGACAATAGTAAACAAAACGGAACTAATCCGGAACACCCGGAGGAAGTCCACGCAGTCACAGGGAGAACGGGCAAACTTCACACAGACTGCACTCGAGTTCAGGATCGAACCCAGGTCCCCGCCGCTGTGATGCAGCAGCTCTACCAACTGCACCACTTTGTCAACCCTCATAAATACAAAAACATTGTTAATAACCGTAAATCTAATGCAAAAAATGCAAAAATTGTAGTGATTCCACTTACAAGAAGGACCCTCTATCGTGTATACGCCGATCTTCCCTCAATTTTATTCTACAGAATTTTATGTGTTGTATTCTATGCGTACCTGTGAATGAGTCTCTGGGATGACGGGACTGTCATATGAGGAAAGATTGAAAAGACTAGGCTTGTATTCACTGGAGTTTAGAAGGATGAGGGGGATCTTATAGAAACATATAAAATTATAAATGGACTGGACAAGCTAGATGCAGGAAAAATGTTCCCAATGTGGGGTGAGTCCAGAACCAGGGGCCACAGTCTTAGAATAAAGGGGAGGTCATTTTAGACTGAGGTGAGAAAAAAACTTTTTCACCCAGAGAGTTGTGAATTTATGGAATTCCCTGCCACAGAGGGCAGTGGAGGCCAAGTCACTGGATGGTTTTAAGAGAGAGTTAGATAGAGCTGTAGGGGCTAGTGGAGTCAAGGGATATGGGGAGAAGGCAGGCACGGGTTATTGATAGCGGACGATCAGCCATGATCACAATGAATGGCGGTGCTGGCTCGAAGGGCCGAATGGCCTCCTCCTGCACCTATTTTCTATGTTATTATGTTTCTATAAGTACTTTTCCTTTGTGTTCAAGCAGTAGTATCAATCCATGAGAAATAAAGAGAACCATGTTGGCTGGGGTTTTGGAATGTGAAGTTCTGTGTCGATCTGTATTTAAACTTTGATCTGTGTGTACATCGTATGTGCTCTACTGTTTCAGTGATGCTGCACAGAAAATAGCTCAGGCCCTGGAAGAGAATGTGAATCCTGCACTCCACACAATAAATCTATCCAACAATCAACTAGAGGACAGAGGTAATGATCACATCTTGGTCAGTTCAAGTTCCTTGATATAGTAGACACAAGGAGCTGCAGATGCTGGTTTACAAAAAAAGAACACAACAGCACAAATTGGAAAAGACTAAATCAATGAAAGACACAAAGTGCTGGAGTGATTCAGCGGGTCAGGCAGCATCTGTGGAGAACATGGATAGGCGACCTTTCGGCTCAGAGCCCTTTTGTACAGAATGTTAACCAGATTGACCTTGCCTGCTGCTATGGTGTCTGAAGAATCTTTCATAAATTCTCTTTTTTAAGTTGTTTCCTTGATATTCTGTCACATCAAACACCACCTACCATTATGCTCAAAAACCTCCAGCCTCACTCCCCATCAACACACCAGGGTCCCAGTCCCTGTGTAAAAATAAACTGCTAGAAGAACTCAGCAGGCCAGGGAGAATCTGTGGAGGGAAATGGACAAATGATATTTCAGGTCAAGACCCTCCTTCACACTGATGGCAGTCTATTGTCCCGTGGCACCAGTTCCTCTACTCTCTCTTTAAACCGAAGGACCCCATTTCCCACTTTCCCTCTAAATTTAATGGGGTCACTTCAAAGCTCATGAGAATACTCTGTAACACGTTTAAAAATAAAGTGACTTGAAAGTATGCCCAACACCAATAAAGTCTAATGCCCGAATTGTCATCTGTTAATTCCTTCCACAGATGCTGCCTGATCCATTGAGTTCATCCAACACTTTGTGTTTTACTTCAGAGTATGATTAGTTTAGTTTAGAGATACAGCACAGGAACAGGTCCTTCGGCCCACCGCGTCCACGCCGACCAGCGATCCCCGCACACTTACACTATCCTACACACGCTAGGGACAATTTACAATTATACCAAGCCAATTAACCTACAAACCTGTACGTTTATGGAGTATGGGAGGAAACCGGAGAAAACCCATGCAGGTCACGGGGAGAATGTACAAACTCCGTACAGACAAGCACCCATAGTCAGGATCTGTGATTAACAAAATCATAACCTCTGCAATGGCAACTGATTTTAACCATTTAAATGAAACAGTGCATTCAGGAACAGTAATAGCATCCTTCACTAACCTCTGATGTTTAAACTAACGAGGCATGTAAATTATATCAGAGGAAATCTGTTAACAATTTTAAAGAGGGGAAGGGGTGGTGGACAGAGTAAAAAAAACGAGGCATTAGCCAGTGAACACAATTAGGAATGAAATTTTGAGAAGGGATCTAAAAGGCTCTTTAATTTTACTTCGGAGTCATGTGAGTGACTTTGTGAAGACCCCGCCGACACGCATGTGCGACATATTGTCGACCGCATGCGAAGCGACAGGCAGGGAGGAGCGTCGCTTCTCCACTGGAACAGACCTGCAGGTAAGGGTTTTCTTTCAGGGACTCTGTGGGACAGAGTATCACACCAACGGGCCGCCTCAAGAGACTGACTGCGGACCGCGGACCGCGGGCAGTCAGCGGCGGCAGAACTCACCTCAGACGTCGGGCAGCCCGTTGACCCAGCAGGGTCCGGGCTCACAGACTCGCCGTTCGCAGGAGCGACGACAGAGCGGCAGACCGACTTAAACACCGCAACCCGCAGGATCACCGCGGACTGACGGCTACGCTACCCGTCTCAAACGCAGGCGGCACAACGCCTGGAAGTGGACCCGGCGGGGTTCGGGCTAACAGACTAGCCGTTGGGGCAGTCTATATTCCCCCATGAGTAGGTGGGGAGCACTACCTCCAACATGGCACGCTGCAGCAGGAGTGTGGTCACCATGGGTCTCCGAGCAGACCCATGACAGTACCCTTTACAGGGCTGCCAAATGCTCATCCTCTTCGCAGGGGAGCATAAGGAGTCAGGTCTAGGCTGACTCTGAAGGAGGTAATCACATTACGCAGTGTCTGGCTGGGGGGGGTGGGGGGGGGGAGCGCTGCTGCACCAGGGGCCGAACCTGACGGAAATATGACCAACAGGTAAGTTGTACTAACCTTGAGTTGGTTGGGTTTCTGTATTGTTTAAATCCCTTACAGAAACTTTGTAATCCAGAAATCGAGTAGTAAGAAGGCTGCTTCAAGCATGCCATTGAAGACCGCGGGACTTCGGAGCGAGGTCGGCGGCCGACATTCCCGGAGCTGACCGGATTTCCGGCAGCACCCGTACCTCAGGCCGGGAAGACGGCGCAGAAGTCGGGGAGCCCCGCACAGTCGGGACCCGACTCTCCACCGCAGCAGTCCAGGGAGCTGAATACTGGCGGTAGGACTGCGCGGGATCAGGGTAGCTAAGACCCCGACTCCCCACCGCTTCAGTCTGTATGAAAACAGACCAGCGGCAGAGAAGTGCCGAAGATGGGCCAGGTTAATGGACACCCCGACTCACCACCACATCAGTTCGCAAGAGGGCGGACCAGTGGCAAAACCGCACAAACGTCATGTAGCCCCGCAGGAGCGGCTGGCACCGACTTTGCGTTGCATCGGTCCCGAAGACACGGGACTGGCGGCAAGCTCGCACGGATGTCGTGTAGCCCCGCTGGAGCGGCTGGCACCGACTCCTCACCGTCGCAGTCGCAATAGACAGGCGGAAAAACCGACAGGAGGGTGTGTAGCCCCGCAGGAGCGGCTGGCACCAGCTCTCCACCGTTTCCGTCCGGAAGACCACGGACAAGCTGCAAATCCGCTCGGGAGTCGTGTAGCCCCGTAGGAGCGGCTGGCACCGACTACCTACCTCAGTCCCATAGACATCACCTCGAGAGGTGCGGACTGTCGGTGGAGGCCCCATTTGTGCATCAGAACTTGGGGAAGACGACGAGTCGTCCACAGATAGCGGCGGCGGTCGCATAGCTCGAATGGAGCGCATGGTCGAGCAGCTGCTCGAAAGGGACCTACTCCATCAGGAGCGTGCGTCCCTAGGATCCCGAACATCAACGGCAGGGACCATGACAGGGCTGTCCAACATCTCTCCCTCCTCAGTAGGGAGCGCCAGAAGTCAGGCACTAGCTGACTTTGAGCAGGGGTTGGCTGAAGACCTACAGTTGCAAGGGATGCAAGAAGAGGAACTTCTGGGAATGGTGTCTAAGTTTGCTCAACCATCCCAGAAAGGGCAACCTCTTCAGCCAAGGCTAGCAGCAAGCATAAACTACCTGACAACACACCAATTACAGGAACAGGTAATTTCGGAGACCACAAGCAAATACATGGCCCGGAAAATTGTGTGTCGCTGAACGTCCATACCGTGAACACACCCATATGGGGAAACATCAGCCCTGGGATAAGGGCACAGGGAAAATTTTAAAAATCCTGAAACTACTGACCACTGCGTTTGCCAGGTCAGTCGACGGTATGGACATGACGGAAGAGCAGCAGGATGCATCCATGAAGCGTATGCTCTGCAATACGCAATATGAGTTCAATTGCTTCGGAAAAGCTCTATCCGTCCTACACTCAACCCCAAAAATTGCGGGTTTGTGTAAGGCCACCGCTACGCCACCACCAAGACAGTTGTTTGGTGATGACCTGCCCAAACAGGGGAAAGATCTAGGCGAAGAAGCGGTAGGTTTGATAAAACCGCCTTCCTCTGGCAGACCTCCAGCGTATCGTCGGCATCATCCATATGCAACATCTAACAGGCCCGAGGTTCAACCCGATAGAGTGACGGGAGCAAACCCAAAGGTCGTGCCTTATCATCAGAGGCCTGTTTAAGCCAAGGCCCACAGCGACCAGCCTGAAAAATGCATCTACCCTACACCCCAGCACCACAGCAACCCAAGAAAGGACAGAAACATGTCCGTCTACAGATAGACAATACCACAGTGTTGGCATATTAAACCATATGGGTGGTATCAAGTCGATATATTGGGATGAATTGGCAAAAATAGCTTGGCACTGGTGCAATGAAATATTTGGATATCAGCTACATACCTTCCAGGTAAGCTTAATACAGTGGCGGACACCAGGTCACGAGTATTCAATAACAACACCAAGTGGATGTTGAACCCCCAAATATTTGCTAATATTATAGCTAAGTATGGAACACCAGATATCGACCTCTTTGCGTCCAGGTTGAACCATCAGATACCAACATATGTCTCGTGGGAGCTAGATCCTGGGGCAGTAGCGATGAATGCGTTCTCGCTACATTGGGGGAAATTGTTCTTCTATGCATTTCCCCCTTTCTGCCTCATCAGTCGTGTAATCCAGCTAGATTCTGCATCAGGGATTCTGATAATACCCGTCTGCCCCACACAGCCATGGTTCCCGGTGGTCCTCGACATGGTAAGAAACCATGGGTGCAGGGTCCCAAATGCCCGAACCTACTGATACATCCCATATCAGGGGAGAATCATCCGTGCCGTGGTCTTCTGAACCTGTTGGCTTGCAGGTTCTGAAGAGACCTTTGCTGGAATTCGGGCTGTCGAACAGGACCATGGATATCGTCACGGCATTGTGCAGAGAGTCCACGAGGGAGCAGTACCTTACCCATGTAAGGAAATGGGAGGCCTTCAGTTCCACCTACGACTCACCTAATATCACCTACGACTCTGCCACCATCACAGATGTGCTGGAATTCCTCGCGGGCCTTCACTATGATGAGGGCCTCAGCTATAGTGCCATCAATAATGCCAGAAGCGCATTGTCATCCTACCTCACTATTGGAGTAGGATCCCATCAGTTGGTGTCAAAACTCATGAGGGGTATTTCAATTCTTACCCTCGTAGACCACGATATATGACCTGTGATATTGGGTTAGTGTTGTCCCTACTCAGTAGTTGGTCACCAATTTCGGAACTCCTACTGGCCAAACTCACCTACAAAGTGGTGATGCTAATGGCACTTATATAGCTCAGCGGGTCCAGACCCTCCACAAACTAAACTGGACAGGATGGTCTCGACTCCTACCAAGTTAACCTTTTTCATTGATGAATTACTTAAACACCAAAGACCTGGTACAACCGGTCTTAAATTGGAATTCCATGCATATACCATTGATGTCCGCCTCGGTATAGCCACTTATCTCTGACATTATATTAATGTCACACAAAATATAAGGAGAATGGAAAAAGGTCTATTCATCAGTTTTTAAAGCCCACATCACAGGGTAACTGTACAGAATTTCCAGGTGGCTCAGGGTGGTGTTGGATGCAGCAGGGGTTGACACTGATATTCAAATTTCATTCTACCAGGGCTGCGCCCACATCAGCGGCAAGGACCATGGAGGTACCCGTGGACCATGTCCTCGCAACAGTGGGCTTGGCCAACGGAGACGCATCTCAACGGTTTTATAACAAACCTGTGGCCACTCCTGCGACGTTTGCAGATGCTGTTTTAAGTTCTGTTCCCTGAACGGTTCCCGAACTCAGGGATTTTTTGTTTGTATTAATGAATACATTATTGTTTTTCAGCTCCGTTACAAGTCTGAAATACGTTAACACACTTCCTCCATCAGTTATTACTGCAGTGTGTGAGCATGGACGTGGTCCAGGGCATGAAATCACAGAGCTTTGAAATCTTCACAAAGTCACTCGCGTGACTCCGAAGTAAAATAGTAAGATTAAATGAGAACTTACCAGTTTGAAGTTTGATCCTTATTTTATGAGGAGTTACGATGAGGGATTTCGTGCCCTCCGCTCCCAACCCTCTATCATAAGGTCAACTGGTATATGGTTTCTCTTAATCTTACTATCTCCAGTCAGTTCTGCTATCTGTGATTCCACACCGCTGCTTTGAAGAATGTCACGCATGCGTGCTGGCGGGGTCTTCACGAAATCCCTCATCGGAACTCCTCATAAAATATGGATCAAACTTCAAACTGGTGAGCTCGTTTAATCTTACTATTATCTTGCATTGAGATGGTGTGTGAAAGAGGTTGGTAATATGCAAATTATGTGAAAATATAAAAACAGTGACAAACTGAACAATGATATGATAACAACTGTATTTCAACAGGAGTGCTAGCACTCAGCCAACAGTTTGAGAAGCTGAGCAAAGGGCTGAAGTACATCAACCTCTCCAGGACATCACTGACAACGAAGGGTAAGTCTTGGCCATGTCACCAAGCTTCAACTCTGACATGGACCAACTTTTGCATTAGATAATTATCCCAAAATAAATTGTTCTCCTCCACACATCGTAGAGAGGCATTATATTACATGAAATACTAGTGGTGAGGGAAATATAGGCTGCCTTAAATATGGTCTGGATTTGCAATGTAGAACAGTACAGCACTGGAACAGGCCCTTCAGCCTGCACTGTCTGTGCCGAACATGATGCCAAGATCAACTCTTACCTGCCTGAACATAGACCATAACCCTCTATTCCCCGCATATCCATGTGCCTATCCAAAAGTCTTTTAAATGCCACAGTCCTATCTGCCTCAACCATCAACCCTGGCAGAGTGTTCCATGGTGTGTTTGGTTGACCATCCATGTAATGGATTGACTGACTCATTGATGAATAGATTGATGAAGCAGAAAAAGAGGCTGCAAACAAAGATTGTAGTGAGCAATCACAGAAACATTGGATGTCAGTGTTAGCTCTGGAATCAGAATCCAAGAATCTGCATCAGAATAAAAGTATCAACTGATTTGTGAAAAAAATAGCATGAAGGCTTTATTCATTAGCCTGCCACTTGGGCCCAAACTTGGCAGTTAAAATGTTTGAAAACGTATCTAATTTTCTTCACATAATTCTTTACTGTCATCGACCTGTAATGTGGTAGAGAATCACATTCTCCTTTCGAGAGTCACCAGCATAGTATTTAACAATGTCCTGCATAATCATTGGTGGAAATTTGGGGAAATCCAAAATAAATGGGTTACACAGTCATTTTTGGCTACCTGTGCTCTTTCTGGAGTCCAGTCTCTTCCTGCCAGCCTCCATAGAAATGTTAAGTTGAATGCCTCAATGGTAATTATCCAGATATGTTGGCACTCCCTCTTACCTTTCACCTTGAACTTTACAGGTGTGAATTCTTTGGCTCAATCATTCATTGCCAATGAAACATTTGCATCCTCTCTTGTTCACCTGGATCTCTCTGGTAATCCCGGCATCTTTGCTGTTGAAGAGAATTGTGTAAGTTGATCAAAAGAATTTCATGTTTTGGAAAGCAAACACCATTTTGATATCTGAAGCGGTCAATTTTGGAATTCCGTTTCTGAATATTTTTGATCCCATATTTGCTGCATTGAAACACCTTCATGGACCCATTTATTACAAAGCATTTGTTCAGGCCTAGACAGACAACTATACAACATATATTTTTGGATGCACTCCCAGTTTTGGCTTTTAAATATTAAAACCACTGTTTCTCATTAGTGAAAATGATCAAGTTTACAAAGCAGCTCAGACTTCCACACATATTTTAGTTATCTGTTTAAAAGTTAAAAGGAATACACGTTTATTTTGTGCAGCAGTGTAAATAGACGAACGTGGAAAATAACTCCCACCTCATTATTATTTTCATTAACTTCATAATTATTTCAATGGCTAATAACTGAACAAAACCCCACATTCTGCAGATACTTTTCTCATTTTCAAAGAATTTATTTTACATATATATAGATTGTAATATTGATTCAAACATAATGTACATTGTGATGAGCATTGCTATTTAAGTAGCGTAGAGTCATCGAGCTGTACAGCATGTTTTTTAGGTGCTTCTGCCCACCTTGTCCGTGCCGACCAAGGCATTCTTGACTTATCCCTTTTGCCCTCGGTTGAGTAATATTCTTCTAAACCCTTCCTACCCATATATCTATGCAAATGTCTTTTGAAAATAGAGTGTCTTTCCAGAATGGAACAAGCATCTAACATTCTTTTCTCTGTTTATTTTTAACTAGATTTTGCAGATTAAAAAAAACTGTTTAATCAAAAATTAAAAATAATAATTTGTATGCCATTTGGAATATTCATTCCCTTTTAGATCAGAATAAAGCAGAGTTTTAACCTTTTTAACTGCTGAAAAGTGGAACATGTTTCCAACAAGTCTAAGTCTTAAACTACAGTTGCAACTGCAAATACAGTTTATTAAATTAAAAAGTCTTTTCAACAGTTCCATCATTTTGCATGTTTTATGTTGCTGTTTAACAGGTCAAACACTGTATAACTTTAGATGGGCTGGGTTTACATTGTGGGAATGAAGATGATAAAAGATCTGGTACTCTTTAGATCACAACTGTTTTATTTCAGATTTTTGACATTTTATTACATATTTTACTTTTGGAAAAGGTCAGAAAATGCTGAAAATACAGGCAGTATATGTGGAGCGAAAACAGGGAACATTTCAAGTCAGGAAAAAATTAGAGATAAAGCTAAGTTTTAAGAAGTAGCTAAGGGAGGAGAGGAGAAAAAAAAATAGAGGGAAGGTCCGCAATGGGGCGGAATATGAGAGAAATTAGAGAATCTCTCATTGGTGAAGAAATATATTTTTGTCTTTCCTTTGTTCACCATATTCTCTGAATCGTAAGACTTTTATTACCCAATGTTCTAATTCTCTTGAAAACTAGTTTGCCTGAAATGTTCATTTTCTTTCCTTGAACAAATGTTGCATAAAAAAAGTATAAATAACAAATATTTATCTGCATTTCCTCTCATTTGCATTTCACATTTCAAGACCAGTAGTAATTTCTTTTTGTTCCTGGACTTGTACTTTAATGAAACTTTCTCGTGGTCTGTTTAATTATCTTTAATTTTCTATTCAGTAGAAAAGAGGTGAGCGAATGCTTTGCTTTAGAAGTGTGAAGTGTGTAGTGAGTTGCAAATGTTAGTAAGCAGAGAGTAAAGGGCCTGTCCCACTTGGGCATCATTTAAGCGGCATCATTTACGTGTCAGGACGCACGATGCGTGCGTCGTGATGTGCGCATGGCATGCATTACGTGCGTATGGCGCATGGTGGCGTAGGCAGTGATGCACGCGGCGCCCCAGGATTTGGGATTCACAAAATCTTCGAGCGCCACCTGCGTGAAGCGCAAATGAGGCCCAAGTGGGACAGGCCCTTAAGTATAATCATCTAGGGACTGAAAGCCATGTTGCCTAACTGGCTTGTCATTTAATCTTATAAACTGCCAGTGCTGGTTAGATAATTGCTCAACCGTCGTTAGTTCCCTTCGACCAAATGGAATGAATTGTTTTACAAACCAACATGTGGCATTGATGTGAATGAGCTCCCCATTCAGTAAAGGTCTCTACTTGTACCACTCAGGTACAATATTATTACAAGCTGGCAACTCACATGTACTTTGTATCTGAACTTGGACAACAGCACCTGGAGACAGTTAATAAAATCATAAGATATAGCAGCAGAATTAGGCCATTGGCTCATCAAGTCTGCTCTGCCATTCAGTCATGGCTGATCTATTTTTCCCTCCCAATTCTATGGGAACTGCAACTCTTGCCATCTCCCCGTAACCTTTGACACCCTCACTTATCAAGAACCTAGCAATCTCCACTTTAAAAAAAAACAATGACTTGGCCTCCACTGCCATCCATGGCAATGAATACCACAGATTCGCCACCCTCTGGCTAAATAAATTCCTTCTAATATCCATTCTAACTCTACATCCTTTTATTCTGAGGCTGTGCCCTCTAGTCCTAGACTTTCCCACTAGTGGAAACATCCTCTCCACATCTAATGCTGACTTTCTCAGTAGCTCCACTGTTGCTGTAGGTAGCTGGGCTGGTGGAACATTTGATTTCGCACCACGATGTTCCATCATTGTTCCTAGCTTTGAAATCGCACCAAAGGAACTTTGCCATTGCACATCCAGCCATATCGAAGAATGTGTTTTGCCTTTTTGTTAGGCAAAATAGAAATAAAAATAATAGAATATTACTTTTAGAGATTCAGGCGTCTGATTAAATATTTGCTTCTTGAGCTTGAAACAGATATTTCATGTGAAATGTTTAAAGATGTGATTTTTTTAAATTGCTTTCTGTCAGAATTTTTATGCCTTCCTTGCCCGTCCGAATGCACTGACTCACCTGGATCTTGCTGGGACCGACTGCGCCCTGGATTCTGTAAGAACCACTTTCTCTTTGTTCCTCAGGGGTTCTCAACCTTTTTCGTTCCGTTTACCCTTGGCAACTTTAATAGCACATAACAATGTTATTTCACTTATTTATGAACAACTAATGATGAACAGATCTATTTTTTCCTCTCAATTCCATGGGAACTGCAACTCTTGCCTTCTCCCCATAACCTTTGACACCCTCCGGTATACCAGAACCAAACACAGTCAGACAATGAAAAAAAATACGTACAAATCCAGAATCAACAAATTTACCCTTTGGGTAGGCAGAATTTATCCCCTGGGGTAAATTTACCCCAGGTTGGGAACCCTTGCTTTATCCGATGTACTTTTTACCTTCTACAACCAAGTCTTTGTGTATCCTGTGTATCTTAATCTTCTGGATCAGCCTACCATTGGGGACCTGGTAAAACCCACAATGAGATTTGATAACTAGGTTATTGGTGAGCAAGTGTGACTTGATAGCATTGTCAATGACATCTTGCTGCAGCTTGCTGATGACATGGTGCTGCTTCCCTTTGGAAAACCTGATGCTGGTAAACAACAGATGTATTTGCCAGGAAGCAACAATGATGCACGCACAGTTGCTTCGGAAAGCTGCTAGTGAATGTGCTTAATGTAAGCAACAGTGTGGAGGGCCCCATAATAAGTTCCTGGGTATCCTCAGTTTATTAGTATCTGTGGGAAAGATTCCCTCGCAGGATTACACTTTTTGGTGTAGGAAGGAACTGCAGACGCTGGTTTAAAACAAAGATAAACACAAAAAGCTGAAGTAACTCAGCGGGACTGGCAGCATCTCTGCAGATAAGGAATGGGTGACCTTTTGGCTCTGAAGACGGGTCTCGACCTGAAACATCAACCATTCTTTCTCTGCAAAGATGCTGCCTGTCCCACTGTTACTTCAGCTTTTTATGTCTAATGACACTTTTTGGAATGGTTTTGTTAACAATAAGTGACTATTGGTTATGATATTATTCTGGCATTCCGCAGCTGCTTTTCTGTTTTCTCCACCATAGCTGTTTGGAGCACTGAATCGTGGCTGTTGCATTCACCTATCCTCTCTGATTCTCAACCGAAACGTAACTTCCCACAAGTAAGTAAATAAATTGAAGTGAAGCCAATTGGAAGAAAGCATTTGTATTGACATGATGCCTTTCGCAATATGGGGATATCCTAAAATGCTTCACCACCTTTTTTTAAATTTCAAAAATAAACTTGATTTGTAAAAAATATATGCAATACATTTAAAAAGTGCATGGCTCTTTTTATATTTGTAATGTTGTTTGGTCTATGCATTCATGGTGTTATTGGAACCATACATTGTGAGTGCAGGAAGGAATTGCAGATGCTGTTTAACTGGTGCTGGACACTTCTAAAGGGGCAGGCAGAAGGGTACTGATTGGGAATGATCAGCCATGATCACATTGCATGGCGGTGCTGGCTCGAAGGGCCGAATGGTTTACTCCTGCACCTATTGTCTATTGTCTAAGGGTCTTGACCTGAAACGTCACCCATTCCTTCCATCCAGAGATACTGCCTGCCCCGCTGAGTTACTCCAGCATTTTGTGTCCATCTTCATACATTGGGAGTGTTCACACCTTTTGTCAGTTCCATGACCTCCTGGGATGATACCAACATCAATTACCTCAACGTTTTCTCCATCAATGTCCAGTGGCAGAAGGACTCTAGACTGCAGTCCTAACCCACAAAGCCTTTCCGTTGGCTGCCCCGAGCTTTGGTGTTGTCCCCCAGCTCATGCTCCTGCAGTCTGGAATGTGCCAGTCTGCAGTATTTCCTTAAGGACATCTCATTCTAGTGGAAGACCAACCAGCTGATGATCATCACTGAGTTGACGATCTTCCGGTAGCATGATATCTATCCCGGTATGCATTTCTGGGAGCTATCCATGAATCGGAGAGTTCTCAGTTGTGCTACTGCTCAGGATGAGCCACAACAAGGCATCACCACCAATTATGTTTTATTAATGTATAGTTGCTATTGTGAGAAGGGTTTCAGCCAATTCCCACAGAGTAAACTCCCACCGGTGCTAATGTAATGCCCATATAATTGGTTTTAGTAACATTGATTGCGGGATAAATATTGACTTTGAAATAGTCCTGTGAGACCTGTTACATTCAGTTTACATTTTGCAAACTGGATTTGGTTTAGTGTGGACTGCTTCACTTAGAAACAATTTGTAGACAAATATTTTAACTCCCAAACTGATTGAATTTAGTTTAGTTTAGAGATACAGCACAGAAACAAGTCCTTTGGCCCACCGAGTCTGCACCAACCAGTAATCCCTGCGCATTAGCACTATCCTACACACACCAGGGACAATTTACAATTTTTACCACGCCAATTGGCCTACAAACGTGTACGTCTTTGGAGTGTGGGATGAACTCGAAGATCCAGGAGAAAACCCATGCAGGTCACAGGGAGAACGTACAAACTCCATACAGACAGCACCTGTAGTCAGGACTGAACCCGGATCCCTGGCGCCATAAGGCAGCAACTCTACCGCTGCGCCATCGTGACCACCCTTAGGTTATAACGGTGACACACCAACTCTCACCTCGAACCACACCAAGATTAGTAAAACCCAGTTCACAGGCTTACAATCTCCACCCCATACATCTTAGTCCCCGGCTATTAATTTCATGAAGTCATAAAATAGCAACCGCAGTGAACTTAGTATTGTTTTGATCCTGTACGGCAGCAGATTTAGATCTGCAAGGTGAAAGCTGGTTGGAAAAGGGGGATCTAGCTCGTGTGTAAATAGAGAATAAATGAGTGTGTGAGTTGTAATTTATTTGCATGTACTGAGTAAAACTGTTTGGGTGGTGAATCTAATGTGAAATTGTGACCTTTAAAAATTGTCAGCAGTTACTCTCTCCTGTTAGTTAACAGCAAGTTAGAATATCCATCTTTTGATTTTCATCGAGCTATTTGGTTATACTCTCTCCCCGTTTTGTATTTGGTTGTTTTGGTGTCCCAAGGCAAACTGAAAACCTGCCCTGGTCTCTCTGGTTAAATTTAAGTCATAGAGTCATACGCATGGAAGGAGGCCGTTCGGCCCAACTTGCCCATGATGACCAAGATGCCCCATCTACACAAATCCCACCCGCCCGCATTTGGCCCATGTGCCTCTAAACCTTTCCAATCCATGTACCTGTAAAATATCTGAAGAAGGGTCTCCACCCGAAACATCACCCATTCCGACACTCCAGAGATGTTGCCTGTCCCACTGAGTTACTCCAGCATTTTGTGTCTATCTTTGGTGTAAACCAGCATCTGCAGTTCCTTCCTACACAAATGTCTTTCAAATGCTATTATTTAACCTGCCTCAATTGCTTTTGCAGCTTGTTCCATATACCCACCACTCTCTGTGTGAAAATGCTGTTCTTCGGGTTCCTATTAATTCTTTCCCCTCTCACCTTAAACCTGTGTCCCCTGGTTCTTGGTTCCCCTACTCTGGATACAAGATTCTGTGCATTCACCCTATTTATCCCTTTCATCTGCTGCAATTGTTTTTAATATTCACACATATCTTTCTGGTTATAGATTTTGCAATGTCATCTGTTGCAGGAAAGCAAAGGAAATCCCTTCTTCGATGAGGCAGTTCTTCAGCAACTGTTTATCCTTGAAGTTCATCACACTATCTGGAATCAAGCTACCACTAGAAGCAGTAAGGTACAAAGAGACCAGTGAATCTTTCCTAATGTGAACTTATAATCAATATCCAAGTCACCCCAAGGATGATCAATAATTTTGATTAACAAATGACTCTCTGCCTTGCGATGGCAGCACAGTAAGATAATGCAGTAGTGTAATGTTCTCAGGCAGAACATTGACCGACTGAAGACATACACAAAATGCTGAAGTAACTCTGTGGGTCAGGCAGCATCTATGGAGAAAAGGATTAGGTTACGTTTCAGGTTGAGACCCTACTTCAGACTGAGAGTCAGAGGAGAGGGAAACTAGAGGCATGAAAAGGTTCAAAACAAATCAGAGCCAGCACCAATGACCAAGGAATGGTGGAGCCCACAATGGTCCATTGTTGGCTGTGGAAGAGGTGATATTATAACGAAGGGATAGATGGATGCAAACAGTGGAACTGGAAGGACGACTAGGGTGGGGAGGGGCGGAAAGAGAAGGAATGCAGGGGTTACTTGAAATTAGAGAAATCAATATTCATACCATGTGGGAAGGAACTGCGGATGCTGGTTTAAATCGAACATAGACACAAAATGCTGGAGTAACTCAGCGGGCAGGCAGCTTCTCTGGAGAGAAGTAATTGGGGATGTTTCGGGTCGAGACCCTTCTTCAGACTGATGTCCGGGTAGTGGGAGATACATAGATATGGAAGTTCCTCCCAGGTCACGGGGAGAACGTACAAACTCCGTACAGACAGCACCTGTAGTCAGGATTGAACCCGGCGCTGTGAGGCTGTAACTCGACCGAGATTGTGCATTCTCCCTGTGACCATTTGGGTGACTTCACTGACCTTGCATGTCCCACAGAACGTATTGGCTGTCAGGTTAATGTGCCAATGTGGATGAATGAATGAATTGGAGGAATTTGACACCCTGGTCAATTTACATATTTTTCAGATGCCTTTTGTTCCCTATTTCTCAATGCATGGGTTCTATTCAAAACAGTTCAGCTTTTGGCATGCAGGTTTACAAAAATGTTATGCTAAAAACCAGACAAGGAAACTGAATCTGACCATTGATCAGTGCACAGAGTATCTACGTATACACAAGCTGGGAATGGTGTTTTAATGCCACTACATTGTTTTAATCATTTTCAAATAACACTGAGAATCTACTTCCCTCATAGTGTAACCATCCTGACTTTCAGATTTCTTAGTATAGTTTAGAGAAACTTCGGCCTACCGAGTCCGCGCCAACCAGCGATGCCCGCGCATTAACCCTGTCTTACGCAAACTAGGGACAATTAACGCTTATATCAAGCCAATTAACCTACAAACCTGTACGTCTTTGGAGTGTGGGTGTAAACCAAAGTTCTTGGAGAAAACCCACACAGGTCACGGGGAGAATGTACAAACTCCGTACATACAGCACCCGTAGTCGGGATTGAACCCGGGTCTCCGGCTTTGTGAGCGCTGTAAGGCTACAACTCTACCGCTGAGCCACCGTGCTGTCAGAGAATATTTTTGCAGTCTACAGTACCAGTACAATGAGTTAGTAACTCACAGGAAACACGAAAGTTACTTGTTAAAACATTTATAAATAGAAGATAGTTTTGCACATCCCCAATCCTTTCCACTCATCACAGATCAGTTGGCAGATCAATTTCCTTCCTAGGATGAATAAAGTTCTATTGTATCGCAATTGTCAGTGTCAATGTCTGCTCATGGACTGTGGCCTGGAGTTCCCACTGTGTTTGTAAACCTACCGATAGCACTGTTAAAAGATGTAGATGCTACAAGTTGTGTCACTTTTTTAACTTTTCACAACAATCTTAAATTCACAAAGCTTTTGAGAACATCCATTAAATTCTAGACCTAGAGCTTTGATGCTGACAGATCAAAACTCGAGGATTTTTTTTTGCACTAAAGGAAGTTACTGAGAAAGATGAAGTGAAATTGGTCTTTCACAGCAATGCAAGCTGGCTGAAGGTCACACCAAGGAGACCCAGAGCTAGTGTAAACCAAGCTGCCCTCCCACACAGCCTGATCTGCTGAGATCCATATTCAAACCCCAATGTGGGGTCATGACTGCAATCAGAACACTGGTTGCAATCATGTTCATTTGTTGAAACTTCCATTAATATTACACACTAATATACTGCAAACAATGACCAATAATCTGGGTGGAACAGTGGTGCAGCTGGTAGATCTGCAGACTCACAACACCAGAGGCCTGGGTTCAACCATGACCTCGGGTTCCGTCTGCGTCACATTCTCCCTGTGACCTCCGTGTGCTCCCGTTCCTTCCCATCTCCCAAAGATGTGCGGGTTTGTAGGTTAATTGGCCTTTGTAAATTTCCCCTAGTGTGTAGGGAATGGATGAGAAAATGTGATCGACGGCCGACATGGACTCCGTGAAGGGGGGGGGGGGTTGCCATCGATGCAAAGGTGGGGAGATTCTATCTCTCGAGAGCATGGCCTGTAATGGTTAGCCATGAGCCTGCTTTACTAGTCAGAAGGTCCTTAGCCACCCAGGTGAACCAAAGGCAGGTTGGACAGCATGGCATGTAGTCCTGAGAACTGCACAATAAAAAGGGTCATAAATGTGAAGCCAAGCCATTTGACTGCCAACGGCACTCATTAAGTAATTGAGGCAGCATTCATTCAATGCTTGGCAATTTGCTTTGCTAATACTCTTTATGTAACTCCACAGAGCAATTTTCCAAGGTCTGGCCTGTAACACTCACATCTGTGATGTGCACCTGGATCTAGGTAGCTGTGAGGTAAGTAGCAGTGAGCTGTGTATAATGATCGCGATGCATCATTTCCTGTAGCGCAATATTTTTCAATACTTTGCCATGTAAAGTCTTTCCAACATGTGCACTATTTATTCTCAACTCATAACTTTTATTTCAATGCATAGATGTAAAAGAGAAAATCGTGTGCATTAAAGCAAATTCTAAACGAGGCATCCTGTTTAATCTCGAAGGAAGTAGAGACCAGGTGGATGAATGTGTACATTGGCTTTCTAACAAAACAATCGAACTGGAATTTATTGCATGTTTATTAATAATCTGCAAAAGCAGATTGTGTAAATGTTCGGTTAGAGATATATATGCTGTTTCATCAGCATTGACAATCTTTTTATGTGAAAACATGACTTTCTCTCGAGCAACCTGCCACCAAGAAGTCAGCTCAAACCATTATTGCTACAATAGTGATGGATGTGGCACAGTGGCGCTGCAGTAGAGTTGCTGCCTCACAGTGCCACAGACCCCCGGGTTCATTCCTGACTACGGGTGCTCTCTGTGCGGAGTTTGTACGTTCTCCCCGTGACCGCGTGGGCTTTCTCTGGGTGCTCCAGTTTCCTCCCACATTCCAAAGACTTGCAGGTTTGTTGGTTAATTGGCTTCGGTAAAATTTGGAAATTATCCCTAGTATGTAGGATAGTGCTAGTGCACGGGGTGATCACTGGTCAACATGTACTCAGTGGGTCGAAGGGCCTGTTTCCTATAGATGCTGTATCTCTAGATTCTAAAGTCTAAAAGTTGCCGAGCTTGGCAAACTTAATTTTATCGTGTTCCTGGGTGTGGAGGTCGATTGCAACTGGACCCAGCATCATTAGGAAACCTGTGACCAAAAATAAAGGTAGCTTGCCGATCTCACTGGGAGGCAGCCTAGAGGATACCGAATGTGGAACCACTTTAAATAAACAATTGCCAGGATCTTGCTTTTGAATTCTTTTATGTTGATCCTCCATCTCTTTCACTGTTCTGGGGCTGCAGTCAGATTATTTAGAGATGTTACGTCTGAGATCGAGAGGGTGTGAAGGAGAATCACCAGAATATAGCCTGAACTGGACTACCATGGTTGTAAGGAGAGACTATAAAGGCTGGGTTTGTTTTCCCTGGAGCAGAGATGGCTGGGGTCAGGGGTAATCTGATGGAGCTGTAAAAGGTTTAGAAGTGGATTTACTGGGCAGAAAGTTCTTAAGTTCATAAGTCGTAGGAACAGAATTAGGCCATTCGGCCCATCAAGTCTACTCCGCCATTCAATTGTGGCTGATCTATCTTTCCAACCCAACCCCATTCTCCTGCCTTCTCCCCATAACCCCTGACACCTGTACTAATCAAGAACCTATCAATCTCCACCGTAAAAAATATCCATTGACGGCCTCCACAGCCTTCTGTAGAAAGTGAAAAGCATTTTTCCATGGCAAAGGTATCCAAGGCAAGAGGGCATAGGTCTGAGGTGAAAGGTAACAGGTTTAGAGGGCTTCTCAGGGGGAGTTGATGTTACAGAGATGGTGGTTGTGATCTGGAGTGAACTGTCTGAAGAGCAGGAGGTTAAGAAGCATTGAGACAAATACTTTATGGTCCTAATGCAGGTAACTGGGATGAGTGGCTGAAGGTCCTGTTTCTGTGCTGTATGGCTCTGTGACTCCTCATGAACAGCCCTCCAGAATTTGTTTAGTTCAGAGACACAGCATGAGACGGGCCCTTCAGCCCATCAAGTCCATGCGGGCCGTCGATCCCCTGTTCACACTAGTTCTATGCTATCCCACTTTCCCATCCAGTCCCTATACACTAGGGACAATTTACACAGGGCCAATTAACCTACAAACCCTGCACACCTGTCGGGGGTGGGAGGAAACCGGAGCTCCCAGAGAAAATCCGCAGGATCACCGGGAGAACATGCAAACTCCACACATACAGCACCTGAGATCAGGATCGAACATGGATCTCTGGTGTTGGGAGGCAGCAGCACTACCAGTTGCTGCAAAGATATCAGTGTCCAAATGGAAAGGGAATCACCTACACATTTTGTTTCCCTCACAACAGGAATAAATAATGTGTAACTATTGCTGCTGCCTTTAACCAGCCTGGGTAGGTCTTTGGCATTCAACACTAAAGGCATGACGTACGAGGGCAATACAGTCCTGGATGTCTATTGATGTGTGGTGTTTTAAAGGAAACCTCTTCCCTTTGTCTTCTCATGCAGTTGAGATCAGCTGGAGCTCAGGTGATCCAGGATCATATTATCGATGCCAGCAGCATCACTAGCCTGGATATCTCGGACAATGGTAGGTGACTTTCTTCAGATACACTAAGGCCGATACAAGAGGTTGATGATACTTACTTAGTTTTCTGTCTTGGCAGGGTTTGACTCAGACATGGTGACGTTGGTGTTGTCTATAGGGAGAAGCAAATCCATCCAACATGTAGCACTCGGCAAAAATTTCAATATAAAGTCAAAGTAAGCGCAGGCATTGTCACATGTTTACGTCTCATTTTTTAAAGAAGACTTACTGATCACATGAGTTTACGCTCCACTTTTTGTGTTAATATTTTCAGAGCCTTGGCTGATGTTCTTCACAGGATCGTCCAACTTATCCAGGATGAAGACTGCGTAAGTTTTTTCACCTTCAGCTATTTTATCTGATAATAAAATATGATTTTACTGAACTTTACCGGCTTTATCTTGCACTAAACGTTATTCACATTGTTCACTGTGGGTGGCTCGGTTCATCATGTATTGTCTTTCCGCTGACTGGTCACACACAACAAAAGCTTCTCACTGTGCCTCAGCGACAATAAACTAAACTTGACTAAATAAAACTAGAAAATTGCAAGATGACGGATCTTGGTAGAGGGAAAAAAACAGGCTGATCTTTTATCAATAGTGGAAATTAAAATTTAGTTTAGGGTAGAGGTACAACACAGGAAACAGCCCCTTCAGCCACCGAGTCTGTGCCGACAAGCTATCACCACTAACACTATCCTACACACACTAGGGACAATTCACAATTTTACCAAAGCCAATTAACCTACAAACCTGTACGTCTCAGGGAAGAAACTGGAGCACTGGGAGAAAACCCATGCAGGTCACGGGGAGAATGTACGAACTCCACACAGACAGCACCCGTAGGTAGTCAGGATCAAACCCAGGTCTTTGGCACTGTAAGGCAGCAACTCCACCGCTGCGCCTCCAAGCAGTTTTGCAACCCGTCCCCGGGTAACACAGGAGTTCTGTCCCTGTCAATCATCTGTCAGCTAAGTTCGACATGTCTGTTCTCTGTAGCAAACCATATCCTATCACAAAAGGAAAGCCACTTTGGAAAAATAGTGGGGTCTTTAGTGAACATTTCTAGTTGCGTGTTCACAATATCTTCCAACAAGATACTTGGAGGGAAGAGAGGAGTGTTTTGTATTTCGGGGAAAATGAAACTGATTTGACAATTCACATAGCAAAATAATTTTGTTAGTTCCTGAGTTATTTCAAATTCCAACAGCTTGGAAATCAATTTTAGGAGCAATTTATAGACAGTAATGAAGAAAACGGTCAGAATTTGGTTGGTACAGTGATGTGGAACTGTTGGAAGTTGCAAGACTGCTTGCTGCTCAGACACCTCGCAGAGCAAACCTCCAAATCCCAGCAGGAGGAAGCACAAGGACAGAAGACTCCTAGAAGTTACCCTTTCCTTGCTGCCATAGAGTAAAACTAGTTGAACTACTCAACTCAGTCATTTGTTTCCCATTTGAGAGCTGAATTATGAATGGTGCATTAAAACAAAGAAGGAGCCAGGAAGGAATTGTGAAAATTGCTCATTTTACAAGGTAATAATTAAACAAAAATCTATTTATTTTCTTTCCAGCCTCTGCAGTCACTGTCGATTGCTGATTCACGATTAAAGTCTGGAGCGAATATTCTCATTAATACACTGGGCAACAACACGTGTTTGAAGGAAGTTGATATTAGTGGAAATGCCATGGGAGACATTGGAGCAAAGATGTTGGCCAAAGCTTTGCAGATCAATACAACCCTTGGGTAAGTGATAGCCCTCTGTCACCAAGAGTTGACATCACATGGACCATTAACTAAGATTGGTAGGAAATAGTTTTTCTGCATCTTATTGTCTGTATAGCAGTGTAAAACTGCTTGAAAACATAAATCTGCATCTTGACCATGGTTTTGCTGCAAGCAACATCTAACTTTCAAACTGAACTTGTGAATGGAATAAAAATGACACACCTCATGATGAACAAGAAAACAAAAGTAATAAATCTCCAGAGACCATAGACTGCATACTGCTTTAGAAGTGGAGCAAATGAAAATGTAATAAAAATGAGCCTTTAGAATGTACTTTTCAATACTTGTTTTATATTTCAACGGTAGTGTTGACCAATACTGTCATATGGAAGTAGCACAGTAGAAAAGGGAAGGATGTGTTCCAAATGTTGAACATACATTGACTATATAATTCGGCAATGTCAAAAAATTGAACCTCATTCAACAAATTATATGATTATCAACACAATTATTACTCTTTGAAAAGGACTTTTTCTTTTCATTTATTCCATTGTAGTATGGTTTACTTTTCCTTGTTAGGCCACTTCAGAGTAAAATTCCAATTTATAAAGCCACTAAGTGAGGACGGTGGATATTCTTCTGTGAAATCAAGAATAGCAAAGGCTGTGAGGGATAAAGGGCCTGTCCCACTTGGGTGTCATTTGTGCGTCACTTGTGAATCCCAAAATCCTGGGACGCCGCGCATCACTGCCTACGCCACCACGCACCACGGGCGTGTAATGCACGCCGTGTGAGCATCACGTGTGCGTCACAACGCGTGCGTCATGACGCATAAATGATGTGGCGTAAATGACGCACAAATGAAGCCAAAGTGGGACAGGCCCTTAAGGATCAAATGGGATGAGCTTAGATGGGCACTTGGCCAGCATGAGCTACTTGGGTCAAAGGGTCTGTTTCTACACACTAAGTTCTACGGAAATTTGTTTATTTTTCCCACAAGTATATTATGAGAATTCTGTGAATCCTAACAAGCAGTTTTCACATATAATTTGGTTCCAGAGTTTGAAAAAATCTTTGATTGTTTAAATAACCCTCTCAGGTATTTTGCTGTCCATGAATTTATCAAATTTCAGGAAGGTTCTTCGGACGGTGCAAAGTCTAAGAAGGGTGTCTCCATTTTCTAACACATGGTGAGGGTGTTTAAAACAAAAGAGCAGAGCTTTAAAGTGAGAATGAGAGGTTTAGAGAAGATTTGCGGGAATTTTTTAACATCGAGGGTGTAATGTGCTGCCTGAATATATGGTGGGGGCAGATTATTTTACAACATCTAAACTAGAATGTGAAGCACCAAGGAATAGGAGACTAAGGATTTAACGTGGATAAATGGGTTTAGTGTAGATATGTGCATGGGGGGTGGACAATGTGCACACAAGTTCCTTTTTCTGTGCCGTGTGGCCATTTATTTAACATTTAGATGTAATAATGAACATATCAATGTAAAACTCGAGTCAATGTTCCAGAATAATAATTTTTATAATCAGTTATCGTGTAGATATAGTGTGAATTATGTTTAGTATTTAGTTTAAAGATACAGCGAGAACAAGCCCTTCATCCCACCAAGTCCGTGCCGACCACATTCACCTGTACACTAGTTCTATCCTACACACTGGGGACAATTTACAGAAGCCAATTAACCTACAAACCTGCACGTCTTTGGGATGTGGGAGGAAACCCATGCGGTCACAGGGAGATCGTACAAACTCCGTACAGACAGCGCCTGTAGTAGGATCGAACCTGGGTGTCTGGCGCTGTAAGGAAGCAACTCTACCACTGTGCCCGCATTCTAACTGTGAGGTAGTTGAACATTCTCCACTCAAATTTGTGATAAAGACATTGCTGTGCAGATGTAAAGCAGTTAATGGCAATTTTGATTTCCTAATGACAGGACCGTGATCTGGGATCGAAATAACACAACAGCAGTGGGATTCCTGGATGTTGCAAGGGCTCTGGAGAGGTAACCGTGGTATAATATACTGGTCAAAGTTCAGTGTGTGTATATATACACACAATGCATGTATATATACACATTCTCACAAATGCATATATCACACACACACACACACACACACACACACACACGCACGCACACACACACACACACACACACACACACACGCTCACACACACGCTCACACACACAGGCGCTCACACACACTCACACTTGAATATATTATATATCAGTTATGTGATCACCAGGGGCGCCGGGGAGATGGCAGCCCAGCCGGCAGTCTGTTCGTCTTTCACTCTTTTTGTTATTTTTTAGTTTGTTAAAAGTTTTGTTTTAATGTTCTTTGGTTTGTTTTATGTGGGGGGAGGGGGGAGGGGATCGGAGGAAACTTTTTTTCAGGATCTTACCTTCCTGGAGATGTGATCAATTTTCGGGACTCAGCTATTCAGAGCAGGAATTGGACATTCATTCTCTCAAACCTCACCCACCATTCATTGTGGTCTTGCCAGTTTCATATAAGAAAACATGGAGTATAAATATGAAATTGGCTAAACTTTTAGGCACCATTTTCCTGCCCTATCCTTAAGTTCCCTGATTCCTTTAATATCCAGAATATATTGATCTCTGTTTTGAATGCAATCAATAACTGATCCTTGACAACACTTAAGGATAAAGAAGGGTAAAAGGCCTTAGCCTTACTTTTGAGATGGTGACTCCCTAGTTTGAGATTCCTATGAATATAGATGTTAATTCAATCACTCAACTGCTAAACTGAGCTACGTACTAAATTAAATTGAATTTTAAAATATCCGGTGTAAAATAATGAAAATAAAATTCTGAACTCTAGTTGACATCTGATATATGTTGTAAAAGAATCAAGATTAAAAATGATAGTTCTATTGTCTGAAAGACAACCTCCCACCGCTTTCAATTGTAATTTTGTATTTTAGTCATTCCTGCAGCTGTTTTGATTGATTTCAGGAATTATACACTAAGATCGATGCCTTTACCTATGAGTGATGTCTCTCAGGCTTGTAGGAGCAATCCAGAGAAAACTGAGGAAGCTCTGCAGAAGGTAAAGACAATCAATGTACTGGACAACACTGCTGAATGGGAAAGAAAGTAGAACAGTACAGCTCAGGAACAGGCCCTTTGTCCCACTATGTCTGTGCCGAACATGATGCCAAGACTATCTATCTACCTGCACTTAATCCATATCTATTCCATTCCCTGCATATCTATGTGCCTATACAAAAGTCTCTTAAATGCCACCATCATATCTGCCTCCACCACCATCCCCAGCAACACCTTCCAGGCACTCACCACCAACTGTGTAAAAAAAAAAAAAGTTGCCTCACACATCTCCTTTAAACTTTGCCCCTTTCACCTTGAAGATAACAGGCGGCATGGTGGCGCAGGGGTAGAGTTGCTGCCTTACAGTGCCGGAGACCCGAGTGCGATCGTGACTACCAGTGCTGTCTGTACGGAGTTTGTACATTCTCCCCGTGACCGTGTGGGTTTTCCCTTGATACTCTGGTTTCGTCTCACATTCCAAAGATGAACAGGTTTGTAGGTTAATTTGGCTTTGATAAAAAATATAAATTGTCCCTAGTGTGTAGGATAGTGTTCTTGTGCAAGGATCGCTGGTTGGTGCGTACTTGGCGGACTGAAGGGCCTTTTCCCACACTATAAATTAAACTAAACTAAACTATACCCTCTAGTATTTGATTTTTTCATCCTGGATAAAAAGGTCCTGACTGCCCACCTACCTATGCCTCTCATAATTTGATATACTTCCATCAGGTCTCCCCACAACCTCTGTCAATGTTATATCTCTGATTCTGTACGTACTCTGGTTTGGAACTGCACAAGATGTGAAACTTTAATGGTCAATTCTTGATTTCCAGATACAATCACATCTCCTCCGGAACAATCAGATGAAAAAGGTTTCCCCAGAGCATGCTTTTCGACTGCAAGAGAGAATTGTAACAAGTTCCACTCAACAAGTAGGAAGATTTTTCATTACCAATGGGGAAAATCAGCTTTTATTATTAGCAATGATTAACAGTAAGCTGGATTGGAGAAAAATATCAAGTTGCTTTCCTTTCCATCTTTGTTCATGGAAATTAAAATCTACTGCTGGAGCTAATTTTAATATTGTATTGCAATTTCCATATCCATGAAATCTAAGATTATATTGGAAAACTGTGGGCAAATTTAAGTTAAAGCTGAATTTGTACATTTATTTTTCTTAAGTTTGCATTAATGCTAGAAATTGAAGAATATTATCCTTAGTGAGTCACTGAATATAAAGTTTATTTTGTATTGACATGTTAATAGAGTTGAAAAACTCTATAGAGTTCAGAAAACTCCCCCATAGAACTTGCAATTGTATCGTGAAGAATGGCATTGCAAAGTTGAACCTCTCGCCAAGAAATTGCAGAGATTTGTGGATACAGCCCAGAACATCATACAAAACAACCTCCCTTCCATTGACTCCATCTACACTTCACGCTGCCTCAGAAAGGCCACTAACATGATCAAGCATGAGTCTCAACGCAGACACTCCCTCTTCTCCCCTCTCCCATCAGGCAAAAGGTACAGAAGTGTGAAAATGCACACCTCCAGATTCAGGGACAGGTTCTTCCCAGCTGTCATCAGGCAACTGACCCATATATCACAAACTAGAGAGCAGTCCTGAGTTACCATCTACCTCATTGGAGACCCTCTGACGAGAGTAAATGCTGACTTAAAATTATGATACCAGTAAATAAGAATACAGAATGTAATTCAAAGATTATGAGGCGAAGGTAGGGGAATGGAGTTGAGTGGGAAAGATAGATCAGCCATGATTGAATGGCAGAGCAGATGATGGGCCGAATGGCCTAATTCTGCTCCTGTGTCTTATGTAAATCAATTGTCAAGCAATAAATTGACCAAATAACTTGGTTTTCTTGTTTGTATAGCTGGTGGACAGTGTGTGTGAAAAGGTGCAAGAATATCTGCGCATTATTGACAATGGATCAGTGAAAGAAAGGCAAGCAGATATCATATTTGCAGAAAAAATCATTAAGGACGCTAAGACATTAACCACTGTGAGTCCATGAAAAGACTGCTATCTTTTAAAATTATTAAATAATGAAAAGTATATCTTTCTATGTGCTGGAATGTGGGCTCACGGGAGTACACATTGATATGATTTAATAATAACATTTGCAAAATATACTTCTTAAAATGTTTCAATTATCACGCTGACCAACATCTGAATAAAATATTTTTATAATAAATTCTTGGAACATTTTTTTTCATTGGATCATGAATTTTATCTCTGATTGTAATAAGTAGATTTTTGATTCGGTCAAGTTTAAAGCAAGTCTGCCCTTGTTAAAGTGTGGCCATTTCAGAATACAAATCGGATAAATTAAGAATTAATATACAGGGAAATATGTTATGAAAATTTTAATCTTGGCGAAAATAGGAATTGCAGTGAATCTACTGATGCCAGTTACAAAAGGGCAACAAATTTGACGTATTCAAACTTATAGGTTTTGCATTTGTAGGAAAGAACTGCAGATGTTGGTTTAAATTCAAGGTGGACACAAAATTCTGGAGTAATTCAGCAGAACAGGCAGCATCTCTGGAGAGAAGAAATGGGCGGCGGTTTTGGGTCGAGACCCTTCTAAAGACCTTTAGGTTTTGCAATTGCACATAGTCACAGAATTAAGCATGTGGCCAGGCCATCTATGACCAGGACCATAACTTCATGCATGTTCTGTTCTAATGTATGAACAAGTTTGAAACTATACTGATCCACTACCCCTATATCCATGTTGAAAAGTAAAGATTAGTCCAACAAAGTCATTTGTAAAATGCATGTCATTTTTTGTGCAAAGGAGATAAACTGTCGTCACATTGGAGCCTGCGCACATTTGACCCATTTATTAGAAAGCCGGAGGGGGAGTCAGTAAAAGCAAGTTGAATCTTGTTGGTTCACATGGAGATGACAAACACCGTCTCAAAGGGCTAACTTTTTTTTGTTTTTTTTTTGTTTGTTTATTTTTGTTAGAAGTAAGTACTTAAGTACCTAATACATAATACATAAATACATATTTTCATTCTTGTACAACTTCATATTTTTGGTGCAATAATAAAAGAACAGTGAGAGAAAAGAGAAATAAAGAGTGTCGGAATAGATAGACAAGCAAGTAGAAACAGAAAGTAAAAAAAAAATAAAGGACAGAGGTGAGAAGTTAAAAGATTGAAAGAAAAGGAAAAAGTAATAAGAAATGAAAGATTAGGAGAGATCTACCTATCTCATATTTTTGCCCATTCGTCACCCAGTTCTGAACCATTTAATTTCTAAGGTTATGTTATGTTGCACCATATGCTTGTATAAAGTTGATAAACGGAGACCAAATCTTTAAGAATTGGTCTACTTTGCCTAGTAAGAGGAATCTCATTTCTTCAAGATGTAGCGTTTCAGACATATTTGAGATCCACATTTTGAATGTTGGCGTAGGTGCGTTTTTCCAAAATTTAAGTATAAGTTTTTTCGCTGTTATTAGACCATAATTAAGAAAGGCTTCTTGGAATATAGTTAGTTTACTTCCTCTTCCATTGATCCAAAGATAATCAATTCAGTATTGGGGTTCAATTTTGTGTTAAATAGTTTTGTAAAAATTCCAAAAAATTTCATTCCAAAATGTATACAGTTTTGTACAAGAGACAAAGGAATGTGCTATAGTGGCATTTTGAGTTAGACATTTGTCGCAGATGGGGGAAACATTTGAAAATATTTTATTCAGTCTTGTTTTCGAATAATATTAATCTATGTAAAAATTTTAAATTGAATTAGGTTATTGTCTTACATTCATTGAACATTTGTTTACATATAATAGATTTTTATCCCATCTATCGTTCGGAATTTTTATCAATAACTCTTGTTCCCAGTCTCTTCTAATTGCTTCTGTCGTTGGTGTTTCTATATTTAGAATTATATTATATAAGTAAGATATTAAATTGCTTGATTCTGCCTTTCTATTCATTCCTTCCTCCAGTAGATCTGGGGTTAAAGTTTGATATCCTTGTATATACTTTTTCAAATAATCTTGAATTTGAAGGTATTTGAAATATTGATTACTTTTCAAATTATATTTTAGTTGTAATTGTTGGAATGATAAAAGTTTTCCCATTTCATACATATCTCCCATCATTTTAATTCCTATTCTTTCCCAATGGGTAAACGTTTTATCAATAATGGATGGTTTGAATGAGGGATTATTAGCTATTGGAGAAAGAAGCGATAATTTTCTTAATTTTAAAGTTAATTTTATTTGTTTCCAAATTCGTATTATACTATGAATAATTGGATTCTTCTTGTATATTACATTGTTCAGTTTTATCGGGGAAAGAAGGATCGCTCCTATATTATAAGGGGAACAATCCTCTTTCTCCATTCTTATCCAATCTACCTGTTGGGCAGAACTGTCCAACCAGTAGATTATATTTTTAATATTCACTGCCCAATAATAATACAATAAGTTAGGGAGTGTCAGTCCCCTGATTCTTTAGATTTACACAAGTGTTTTTTTTTTATTCTGTGTGATTTATAATCCCATATGAAGTTTATAATATCAGAATCTAATTTTTAAAGAATTTTTTAGGTATGTATATTGGTATTGATTGAAATAGGTACAATATTTGTGGTAAGAAGATCATTTTTATCGCGTTTATTCTGCCTATTAATGACATCGGCAGTGTCTTCCAAAATTTAATCAGCCCATTTAATTTAGTTAATAAAGGCATATAGTTTGCGTTGAGTAATGATTTATAGTTCCTAGTAATTTGGATGCCCAAATATTTAAATTTTTCTGTTGTAATTCTAAAAGGGAATTTCAACAGATGTGTCGACTCTTGAGGTTTTATCGTCATAATTTCGCTTTTTGTTCCAATTTATTCTATATCCTGAAAAAGAACCAAATTCCTCTATTAAATTTAGTATATTTGGTATGCTAATTTTGCGAATTTGTAATATATAATAATATGTCATCTGCATATAATGAAATTTTATTATTTGAGTGTTTGGTAATATACCCATGAATGTTCGGATGGCTTCTTATACTTTCAGCTAAAGGCTCTATCACTAGTGCAAAAAGCAGGGGCGATAACGCGCACCCCTGCCTATTGCCCCTTGCTAAGTGGAATTTCAGGGATAATATATTATTAGTCAGTATTCTAGCCGTCGGCTTATCATATAATAGTTTTACCCATGAAATAAAATTATCTCCCATATTAAATTTTTTCCAATACTTTGAATAAATATTGCCATTCTACTTGATCAAAAGCTTTTTCTGCATCCAATGAAATAATTGCTAGTTCTTCTTCAGTATTATGTGAGTACATTATATTAGACAACCGTCTCAAATTGTTAAATGAGTATCTCTTTGGTATGAACCCTGTTTGGTCTGGATTTATTAGTTTACTAACATATTTACTCAATCTTCTCGCTAGGGTCTTCGTTAATATTTTTTGGTCTGTATTTAGGAGTGCAATAGCTCTATATGAGCCTGGGTCTTCTAGATCTTTATCCTTTTTTGGTATAAGTGTAATAGTTGATTCAGTTAGTGTTTCTGGTAGTTTATTTTCTTTAAAAATGTATATATATAAATCTTGCAACCGTGGAGAAATTATTTCGTAGAATCTTTTATAGAATTCATTACTGAAGCCATCTGGTCCTGGGGTTTTGCCGTTCTTCAACGAACTAATTGTTTCTTCTATTTCCTGTAGTGTAATCTGAGCTCCTAATGCCTCTTGTTCCACCATATTTAATTTTGGAAGATTACAATTATCTAAGAAATTTGCAATTTGAGTATTATTTGCAGAGGTTTTCGATGTATATAAGTTTTGATAAAATTGAGCAAATCTTTTATTAATATCTTTAGGTAGTGTTAGTAATTCCCCTTTGTCTGATTTAATTTTAGTAATTGTATTTTCTGTGTCCCTTTTTTTCAGTTGGCGTGCTAAGAGTTTATGAGGTTTATCACCAAATTCAAAATTTTTCTTGTTTTGTAATTTGAAAATAATCTCATTATTCTGGCCGATAAAATTTTTATTTAGTTTATATTTTAGTATTATTATCTTATTATGTTTATCTATAGTTGGTTCTTTGGCATTTTCTGAATCTAATTGTCTAATTTCTTGTTCTAACTGCAATTGTTCAGTATTATTCTTTTTATTTTGGAAAGCTTGATATGAGAGCTTTCAAAGGGCTAACTTTGTTCGTTGTTTGAGATAAGACGTAATTTCAAAGGTGGCTGTTGGTTCCACTCTGCTAGTTTGGGACATTGATGAGGTAATTATCTTGCGTTCATAGTGCAATTGGCTAGGTAACTGGAATACCTTGGCTGAGTGGCCTGCTTCTATCCTTAACCACCCACATATTCGAACTAACCAACAACTTTGAAAGTCATTGCTGTGCGTTATGCTCTTGAAGTTCATTCTTGTCGCTGTATCTTGGTACTCTTGTGCTCAGTGACACTTCCATCTCTCAAAATCACTCTCTCTGAACCAGGTTGGAGAAATGAGAAATGGAGAGGCAATGTTACGAGACCTTGAAAGTCAAGCTTTAAATTTGTTCTTTGTTTGTACCGTTACAAATATTCTTATTTATCGCCTTGAATTTCGTTCTGCTTCTTTCTTTCCATCTCATACTTCTTATATTACAGCTGTTGCCAGCCATGTATCAAATGGGTAACACGACACCTTTGTTAAGGAGAGTGCAGGGAAAACTGGAGTCAGCTGCTGAAGAGGTCTCACAAGCTATAATTGAGGAAATCCAGGTAAGAACTAGCTGTACATCTTCTACAAAATGTACTGATGAATTTAATGGTCTCAAGGATCATTTTCCTTGGTGTATGACTCGACAATTTAGTCTGCTGCTTTAGAGATGAATCAGAACAGTCTGACGTTCTCCTGCTCAGTGAAGGAACAGCATCCTTGGTATTGCTCCTGTTGTAATACTGTCTCCTGTCCTGCATCCCGGAGATTTGGCTGCAGCTCATCGCATTCCGTCTGTGGCTCATTGATTTTCTCTGGGCATGAAGCAAAATCCAAAGAGAATGCTAACTAACATCTGCATCCTTCAAGGGAATGTAGTTTGGTTTTGTTTAGAGATACAGCGTGGAAACAGGCCCTTCGGCCTACCGAGTCCACGCCGACCATTGATCACCCGTACACTAGTTCTACGTTATCCCACTTTCACATCCTACACACTAGGGGAAATTTACGGAAATCAATTAACCTACAAACCTGCATGTATTGGAATGTGGGAGGAAACCGGATCACCCGGAGAAAACCCTCATGGTCTTAGGGAGAACATACAAACTCTGCACAGACAGTGCTCGTAGTCGGGATCAAACCCAGGTCTCTGGTGCTGTAAGGCAGCAGCTATACAGCTGTGCCATGTGCCGTATTGCCTTAGGATTGGGATGTTGATCCTGACACAAAAATTCTGGTCTGCCGGAATTTGGGTGTGATTAGGAATCAGATCTTTGTTTTCCCCCTTTCTCCAGCAAGGTCCGCAGAAAGAGGTCTTCTCTCAAAGCAGCAAGACCTGGCTGAGTTAATGAAAAATAGAAGCTAACTGGCTCTCCTTTCTGAGCAGGGAGTACTGAACAACAGGTCGATTCTGAAAATCAAAGGTGGTGCAGGATTGAGCATTGGCACTTCGGTCTTGATTAGGAATGCAAAGCAGAAGAGAAATTTTCTGCAGTATACAGTTGAAGAGAGAGATTGTGACAAGGCTACTGTGTTTTCATGGGCTTACTATTCTTCCATCAACTTTGTTCTGAGCTTTGACCATATGAAACTATAATGAATAAGCATAGATTTGTAATTGTGACAATGTTATTTTTTAGGACATATAAGACTGACTATAATTTAGTCAGATATTGTTGGTTATGACTGTACTAATCGAGAAGAGAACTGATATCATTTCAAATTGATGAACTGTATGCATATTATTGCTAACTGAGATCTTCTGTCTTAAACCGGGAACTCCCTTGGTTTTGTAACCTGCATTGCTCAATGGTTTGACACAAACATGGATAATGTTTTGTTGCTGTGAACAACGCCTGTATCTAGAAATAATCTCAGGTTAAGGCAAAAATAAATCGGAAACGTATGTTAAGAAATCTTTCTTCAAAATTAATGTTTTTCAAAGTAAATTTTGTTTCTCCATTTTCCTCAGACACTCATTCAGTCTCTGATGAAGTCCGCCAGCAATCTCTGCCCCAGTCTTTTACAGAAAGTCGACATGCAGGAACAGTTCATCAGCAAAGTACCTGACAAAATCATCAACCCTAAGAATTTTGCAAGGAGCATGATTATTGATCAAACAGGATTAGGGATCGTGAACAAACTCAGGTCTGGATATTCCTCCTTCCAAGAGTCGTGTATTTAATTGTCATATGCACTGACGACAGAACAATAGAATTCTTACTTGCTGCAGCTTAACAGTCCCATAAACACAACAGCACACCGATAATATATAGTAATCAAAAATACAATAAATTCATAACTGTTATACAAGGTAACCAAGTAGTGCAAAAATAAACCCCACCAAAGTCCGCAATGTAACCAAAGACACAGTCCATAGAAGATCATAGTTGCTGAGGCTGATGTTGTGTAGTGTTCTAGAGCCTGATAGTTTTCTAGGAAGATGCTTTTCTTGAACCTGGTGATCAAGGTTTTCAGACTCCTGTACCTACTTCCAGATGGAAGTAGCAAAATAAGAATGTGGTCAAGGTGGTGTGGGTCATTGATGACATTAACTGCGTTATTAAGGCAGTGACTCCTGTAGATACCCTGGATGATGGGAAGGTCGGTACCTATGTTGGACCGGACGGTGTCTACCGACCTCTGTAGCCTCCTTCACCTCTAGGTGGTTGAATTACTGAAACAGTCTGCAATGCAACCAGCCAGTGTGCTCTCTACTTACTTCAGAATTAAAAGTTGAACTATTTGTTCAGTTTAATCTTTTGGGTACTGTGATGTTTGGTGGACTGTGTGGGGTGGGAGGACCCGTTGCTCCTCCCGTGCAGCAGGTGGCACTGCACAGGACAAAGGGAGATGTCTTGTATATAGTTTTTCCTTCTGTGTGTGCCCCTTTTGAGTTGTCTTGCTGCCAGCATTAAAGTAATGTAATAAAGCCTTCTGTTGCACCTTGAAAAAAAAAGAAATCTCCTCAAAGGATGGCATTCTACTCCGCGATGGTCGAGTGATCATTCCGACGGAACTGTGATCGCTAATTCTGAAAATGTTGCACAAGACACATATTGGAATTGTGCGAATGAAGGCGCTCGCTGGCATGCATGTGTGGTGGCCGAACATCGAGACCGATATAGCCGACCACTGCAAGGTACAACAGAAGGCTTTATTACATTACTTTAATGCTAGCAGCAAGACAACTCAAAAATGGCTGTACACACAGAAGGAAAAACTATATACAAAACATCTCCCTTTGTACTGTGCAGCGCCACCTGCTGCATGGGAGGAGCAGCGGGTCCTCCCACCCCACACAGTCCACCAAACATCACAGATACAAACCATATTAGCATGTCACCAACTTGAAATGACAGGTCTTTGCAGAGAGGAGCTCATGTGCTTTATTAGCACACAACATAGACAAATAAACAATGGCAGATGCCAGAAATCTGAAATAAAAACAGAAAATGCTGGAAATGCTCAGGAGGTCAGGCAGCATCTGAGGAGCTTCCCTTTGATAGTTTCGGGTTGAGACCCTTCTTCAGATTCGACTCAAAACATCATCTATTCCTTTTCTCCAAAGATGCTGCCTGACCCGCTGAGTTATATCAGCATTTAGTGTCTATCTTTGGTGTAAACCATCAGCATGTGCAGTTCCTTCCTACACACAATGTTTGAATGCTGTTGGCCAAGTATGATTCCAGTTCTGAAAGAAAGTATTAACTTGAAACCTCTCTCGGCAGAGGCTTCCCATTCTGCTGAATTTCCCTGTGCATTTGCTGTTTAATTATAATGAGTTCAAAAATGTCAGAGAAAGAGAATCGGGATTAGAAATGTCAAACTCTTGCTTGTTTCTAGAATCTACTACGAGTTAGGATTTAAAGTGAGATAATGATGTATTACGATGATATGTAAATAACGAATGGTTATTCTGTGTTGGCACAGTGAAGTGAAGCTCAATGTTACTGCTGCTTTAATCAACCACATTGTCGACCATGTTCTGAAGGACTTGGCTGTTGCTCAGCAGAAGCTTGTAAGTGTTGCTAATGACATAAATTATGTAAAAGACATTTCATAAATTATTATTTTTTTTAGATTCTGGCAGCTTGATGACTGCAATGCTCCCAACCTCTGCCCGTTTATGTTGCCTCCCCGCCCTGTCTTGGAGCTTCTCTTCCCATCCCTGCCACACTCGCCTTTCCCACCTCACCCCTGCCACACATCTACCCATGGAATCCACACTCCACTCTTTCCAACACCAACTCCTACAGAGGACAACGCTCCCATTTTCCTCCCATCATGAGAACCCGTCTCCCCTTTCACATCAAGAACCTGTTTACAGCGGCATGAACGTTGATTTCTCTAATTTCAAGTAACCCCTGCATTCCATCTCCTTTCCCCCCCACCCCCACTAGTCATCCTACTAGTTCCACTGTTCGCATCCTTGTATCCTTTCTCTATCACCTCTTCACCAGCCAACAATGGGCCATTAGGCACACCACCCTTCCTTTGTCATCTGTTGCCAGCCCTGATTTGTTCTGGCCTTTTCCTATCTAAAATTCCGTCCGCTTTACTTTCAGTCTGAGGAAGGGTTCTGATCCGAAACGACATCCATCCTTTTTCTCCAGAGATGCTCCCTGACCTGCTGAGTTACTCCAGCACTTTGTGTCTATCTTCAGTTTAAACCAGCACCTGCTTTCTACACATCAATTTACAGCCACCCTGTACTTTCCCCTGTAAAATGGGCAGCAAACTAAACTAAGATTCTTGTTTGGCACAGATGGTAGGGGTTAAGGCAGGAGAATGGGGTTGAGAGGGAAAGATAGATCAGCCATGGTGGACTTGATAGGCCGAATGGCCTAATTCTGCTCCCATATTATGAACTATGAACTTTGAACTTATGTAAAGCTATTACCTTTAATTTTAGACAATTCAGTTACACTCTAAATTTTCTCCATTTAGGCATGTTATGTAATGGAGTCTCCATGTGAAACATTAGACTCAAACACAACACGGGTAAAAATCTCGGAGGAAGAAGCCATCAGCAACAAAAGCAGTGTTTCGCTAAAAATCCCATCGGACGTCTTGGTTCCAATGGAGGTATTAGTCACAGCAGATTTTCAAATTGGGAATTGGCTTAAACTGAGTACAGTAAACCCTTATTTTTATGGATCTCTTTATAATGGATTTCAGTTATAGAGGACGGACCTACTGACCTTCACCGCCAGACCAGGCTGCCGGCGCCACCTCTGGCCCACACCGTCTCCCCCGGCCATTTCCAAGCTGGACCTACTGCCGCCGCTCTAGCCGATACACCTTCCTCAACCATGTCCAGACCACCGGCCGCCCGTGGGCCACGACCAATGTCTCAGTCGATCCTCCCCTCAACTCACCGGGATTCTCGGCCCAGTTCGAGACTGAAGCCTGAAGTAGGATCCCAACCCAAAACATCACCTAGCCATGTTCTGCAGAGATCCTGCCTGACTTGCTGAGTTACTCCAGCACTTTGTGTCCTTTTGTGTATTAACCAGCAATTGCAGTTCTTTGCATTGGGCGGATAATCGGCAATAACGGACACCATGGTCCATTATAGCAAGGGTTTACTGTATCGTGCTTTCTTTTCAAGGTGACCTTCAAAGATTGGAGGATTGTTATTGGGGTTGGTTTACGACTCATTGATTTATGCAACTCAGACTTTGTTGCATAAATAATATGGTGTTTTAAGAAGCCAGCCCACTACCACCTCTCGCCAATTAATGCTGTCCATGCTCGTGATACTCAGATCCCAAAAATGAATAAATAATATAAATATTACTAATTTCTAACATGTGACATCTCTTCCACAGAGTCTGTCTATACTTCATAGGAGGACCATACATTCTAGAAGAATCAGGCCAACTACAGCTTTGAAGAGTAAGTGGGGAAAATAACATACTTACTGAAAATGACCGATTTTTCTATCTCTAGCGACTGTGGAAAATGTTCACATTTTACAAGGGGATAGACCACACTGTGAACAATAATATATACTCATCACAATTATTAATATCATAAAATCTATTACCCAACTGATTTTAATTTTTGCCTACTCTACTCTTGACATTTAATGCTTTATAATTTGAGGCTGTCTTCATTTATTTCGCTGGATGGATTTCTTAAACATGTCCAGTTCAGTCCTTACTGTAAATTCTGAGCCTGATCCTTCCCTACGGCCAGTCTCTGAATGAATCAGGCTGTTTACAGCCTTGGTGTTAGATTTGAATCATACATGAGCTTTTATTCACATGCATGCCAATTCTTAAGACCGCTTAACATCATCACTGTAACTTGGCTTGGAAGACTTAAAGTGGTTGCCACAGATCCTTATAGGTAGCCGGACAGGTTAATAAAAAAAAATTCCTTTATTAGTTATATTATCAGTGAATATAAGGGCAGGCATTTTATTGCTAAAACTGCATACAACACATCAGTACTCATGGACTGTGTACGGTTTAGTTTAGTTTAGAGAAACAGCAAGGAAACAGGCCCTTCGGCCCACCAAGTCTATGCCGACCAATGATCACCCGTTCACGCTAGTTCTACAGTATGTTATCCCACTTTCTCAACCACTCTCAACACACCAGGGGCAGTTTACAGAGGCCGGTTAACCAACAAACTCGTACATCTTTGGGATGTGGGAGGAAACCAAAGCACCCGGAAGAAGCCCAGTCAGTCACAGAGAGAAGGTGCAGATTCCACACAGACAGCACCAGAGGTCACGATCGAACCCAGGTCTCTGGCGCTGTGATGCAGCAAGTCTACCTGATCTTCTGTTGATGAAAATCATCAATTTTGAAGAAAACAAATACTAAAGAGGGTAAGGAGGAGATGTACAGTGATGTTGTCAGTGCGGAAACATTTTATCAGTAAGAAAAGTTTTGACAATCGAGGCTTGTTTTCTTTTGAACAGAGGAAGCTGAGACAAGACTTAAATGAGGTTTAAAACATTATGAGGAACCTAGACAGAGTGAAAACGGAAGGACCTATTTCCATCAGGTTAAAAAACCAAGAGAAGTAGATTTACAGTAATTGGTAGAAGTGAAATAAAAGTCCACACTGACGGCAGTAGACGTCTGACACTGACTGGTGGTAGAAGCAGAAGTCTCTAACAGCTTTGATCTACTTGGAAGAGGACTTGAAGAGCTATAAACTGCAGGTCGACAGATCTAGTGCTGGAAGGTGGGATTAGATTGGGTAACTCCATATTGACCACTGGGTCAAGTGGCATTGATTTTCAAGAAGTTGATTGATTCTAGAACTTTTATCCAGTCTATTTATTTTTGCCTTTTCTATAATGAATTTAAACTGAATTATATTCGCTCCCCCCAACATGCCTCTTGCAGATCCATCATGCTCATTTGTTCTAAGTCATTCCATCACAACGAGTCTTGCATTGACCCTCTACTGTTAGGATCGCCACGTCCTGATGCTAAAAACGGTCTTCTTGAATGGATTAAAAAATGTCTGCACCATTCAGAACCCTGGTCTTGTCCCAATTAATCTCAAGGTGGTTGGATGCGACACATGATTATGAATGGTACCAATGGAACACTGGTCCCAAGACAGTGAACAGCCGGAGATGGGGAGAAGATTAAAACAAGGACTAAGTATGAGCTACAGATTCACTGTGTGCTTAATTAAGTTATTTTCTTTTCCTCAGGGAGCTCGGACATGGAGGTTGAAAAACTAACTGAAGAAGTACCTTCTGCAACTACAACAGAACTGCTGGCGGATGGCGTTCAGTCCGTTAAGTCGCATCCAGCCTGTAAAGAAATAACTGCTGCAAACGGCACAAATACTGAGAATGATTCTACGGATTGTCTAATAGAGCTGCCCACGGAAGGATTTAAACTGCAGCACCACACACGGGGAAGACCAAGACCAAATCGGACCAGGAAGCAGCCTCCTTCCAAGCCTTCCGTGAGTCTCTTTCTCAGAGTCAAAGCTGTACATAGAGGCAGGCCCGTCAGCCCAACTTGTCCATGCCAGCCAAGTTGCTTAATGGAGCTAGTCCCACTTGCCTGTGCATGGTCCATATCCCTCCAAACGTTTCCTATCATGTACCTGTTTATGTAGGAAGGAGGAAATACAGATGTTAGTTTACAAAAGAAGACACAAAGTGCTGTAGTAACTCCGTGGGTCAGGCAGCATCCCTGGAGAACATGGATAGGTGATGTTTCGGGCTGGGACTCTTCAGTCTGAAGAAGAGTCACCTATCTATGTTTTCCAGGGATGCTGCCTGACCCGCTGAGTAACGCCAGCACTTTGTGTCTTTTACCTGTTCTGACGGATCATTATCTGCAGGCAAACCATCAAATCATTAAAAGATTGTTGAACAATCCACTAATCTTTTTGATAGTTACTTATGTTTTAAGAGATCTGGTAGAAATAAGGAACTCTGCGGCTACCAGTAAATTTCTGTCTCTTCCCCCCAGCTCCCGACTGCAAAAAGGAAGTGTGCAATCAGGAACCTTTTATGGTAAAGGATGAGATTCCAGCTCCCATACTGTTTCCTAGTTTAAGGATACATTTGGAGAGTACTAGTTTACCAGATTAGAGTTCCCAATACTTGTAATTTTGTAATTTGTAATTTTGTGAATTTTCCACATAATCCTGGGATAAACTATTAATGAGTGCTTTTCATCAATAGAAGACACTAAAGGGAACATTGTGTGTTGCTGCATTTGTAGCTTTTGCTGCCTCCTCTATCCACGATGAATAATATGTGTTGAAATATCAGTGCAAAGTCACCATGACAATAACAAAATGGGAAGAACAGGCAACTTGGGAAGTTCAGTTAGCAAACCTTAGTGCAGCTGGATACATTTAAGAATTAAAATGAAGTTAATTCTTAATTCAATGAAGTAAATGGAGAAGAACTCAAATTATAAAGTATTTTTAGTTTATTATTATTGTCACTTGTACTGAGGTCAATGCCCTCAGAATTGTGAGCATTCTCTGCACAATCTTACGTTGGCTAATTGCTATCCCGATACACTGTGTCATCACAAGGATAGGAACTAATTATTTAAGCTAATCTAATAAGACACCTTTAATAATAGTTGCCAGAGAAATATTGGATTTGATTTTAATGAAACAGGGAACAGACTTTTGAAGTGGATTGGGAATCGGTAGTAGATTAAGTGGGATTTAAATAAATGATAATATATTCACTTTTAACAGCAATATAGTGTTATTATACAGTAGACCTGGGTGCTAGAAAACAGGCAGTTGGTTATCCTGTGCAAATGTATCTGGAATATCTTCAGTAACCAGACCACAAAGGAGAGACAAGAAACCGTGCTGGTTTTCAGCTCCTTTTATGTTGTTCCAGGTGTGCCGATGATCCAGTGGAGTGAACTTGGTTATTTTGTATGCAAAGTGAGAGTTGGAAAATGAATTCTAGTAAAAAGTTGTTTTGTAGTTATAGATAGAGTCATGGAGCGAGAAAACAATAATTAACTGACGGGGTTTCATCTGATTAATGATTTTTTTGATAGAGCACACCATCTGAACGCCCCTCATAATCAATATATTTCACTCTTGCTCTGATGTCTATGGTTTCTGTTGCAGCAATGCACTTGGTTGGAACATCAGATAGATCCTGGTCCATAGGTATAAGTGTCAATTGTCCCGAGGATAGTGTAAGTGTGTGGGGATCGCTGTGTCCCGAGGATAGTGTAAGTGTGTGGGGATTGAACCAGGGTCTCTGGCGCCCAGCTTCCCCATGCTGACCAACATGACCCATCTAAACTAGTCCCACCTGTCTGACTTTGGCCCATATTCCTCCAAACCTACCCTATCTAGGTACCTGTCTAAAATTTTCTTAAACATTGTGATAGTACCTGCCTCCACTAACTCCTCTGGCAGCTCGTCCCGTACACCCATCACCCTTTGTGTACAAAATAGTTACCACTCAGCTTCCCGTTAAACCTTTCCCCCCTCACCTTAAACCTATATCCTCTGGTCCTCAATTCTTTAAGTGATTGTGTTTTGGTAAGAGTTTATTCTTCAGAATTGAAATAGCAGTTTTGCTCTGTCTGAGAAAGGCGTTTATAAATTTTATTTGACGATGATACCTGCTTGTATGTTCAATATGTCTTGTTTGTACGTGGACTAGGTGAAATTTGCAGACCAGGAGAAGAAAGAGAATGCAGCCAACACCCAGGTAGATGATGGACTTGAAGAATTCTTCAAGAATAAGACAGTATTTGAGGAAACCAGGTATGTGCTGATGCTATGGATGATTCATCATTCAGTTGAATGGTAAATTTTAACTTGAAGTTTGTAAATGGTGCAGAGCACAATACCTAGTCTCTGCCTTACACGTATATTCGCAATGTTAATGCAGCTAGTTAGTTTCTGCTCCTCTGGGAAGGCCCCAGTGAAGAATATGCTTAGGCAGGCCGGTGGGAAATGGTTGGGGAGCAGTGAGAGTTTTTTAACCTGGAGAGTGTAAGAGGAGCCAACAGAGAAGTTGTTGAGGGTGAGGGCATGTTCTGCTAGGCCTAGTTTAATTTAGAGATACAGTGCAGAAACAGGCCCTTCGGCCTACAGAGTCCGCACTGACCAGCGATCCCCACATACTTACACTATCCTCGGGACAATTGACACATACCAAGGCAATTAACCTACAAACCTGTACGTCTTTAGAGTGTGGGAAGAAACCGGGGAGAACCCACGCAGGTCACAGGGAGAACGTACAAACTCCATACAGACAGCACCTGTAATCAGGATTGAACCAGGGTCTCTGGCGCCGAAAGGCAGCAACTCTACCGCTGCGCCACCATGCCGCCCTGGTTTCTATGCATTTTTGTTAGTTATGTCAAACCGTCCCTGTTCCAAGCCTATCCCCCAACTCTTCCTCTGCTACATTGATGACTTAATCGGGGCTACCTCCTTGATCCATAAAGACCTCATGGGCTTCATTAACTTCACGAATAAGCTGTGGGCTGAGCATCAAAAATGTGCCTAGAAATCAACTTTTGTGACCCATGTCTCGGAACTACATGACATTTTGCACAGATTTAGATAAAATATAATTGAGAAGGAAGTCATAACTTGTAAGTGCCAAAAAGTGCACATTAATTAATTAAACTAATTAGAAAATGAGATTAAAAAAGTAAGTGTGTCCAATGCCCATATTACACCATGGGGAGCCTATTTCCGTGTTGCAGTCTATTTAAACTATATATTATTATACCATCTATATATATATGACGTGAATATGACTTTAATCATATATAATTATATTATATAAAAATAATATAATTAATATAATTGTGTGTGTTTTTGAATGAGACTGCCGCAGAGGGCCGGCTCCAGAACCAGCCTAATTAATGGGTGAAGACAGTTCTTCTGGGTTCCCCCGTTTACTGACCCCCACTGACTGCCAGTGTGCAGAGTGGGAGTCACGGCCATACTGGGGCTGGGGCAGTGCCAGGCTGGGGGAAAGCTAAGGCATCTACCACTGAAAGGAAAATGCCTAACCCTATACTAACCCTAACTCGCCCCCCTCCCAGAGCTGCCCACGGTTGGAGCTGGAGCCACTTTGGGACCAGCTGAGGGCTCCGTACGTGTGGCTGCTCAGCTAGTCCACCTCGGCCAGCATGCCCTTCTGGTGGTGATGATGGTGGGGATGCAGCACTGCCCTGCACCCGCCCGGGCTGGCTTCAGCTCCCCCATAATGTCGGCTCCATCAGTCCACCCGCACGCTTGCTGCAACACCGGCCGGCCGACAGCCCGGCCAACCCCTCGCCACACTCACCAACGTACCAGCTGCCCGAGTGACCCTTCGCAGCACTCACCGGCCTTTCGACCACTCTCACCATCCACCAGCAGACCGACAGCCCGACCGATCCTCCACAGCATCCATCCATCCATCGACCGACCGATTGACCCTGGCCCTAATCCTAACCCTAGCTGTACATTTGTTATTTATCATTTTTATTTAACAGTACACATCATAACTTTATAAAGATAAATCAATTGGAAAACAAAATGATCAGCAAGGTTAGCGTTACCTTTACTCCTTGGAAACCTTGCTATTGCTATTGCTGTAACAAGGAGGCAGCCATGATGCCAGCGTCCTCGCTGCCTAGCGGCCATGAAACAAAGCGCGGGATTGGTCGATTTGCATCCGACCTCAATGTCAGATGTGCATTAATTGGGCAATTACTACTCGGAAAATTTGAAGTTTTTGTCATATTTAAACAAAATGTGCAGGTTTTGCTCTTGACGAGTTTCAGGTATGATTTATTTAATATTTTTACACAATATGTTAAAAATTCAGGTAGTAACGTGAGTTGGGTCACAAACCTGAACGAAAAAGCTCCTCGGCCCACAGCCTCTACCTCTCTGGACGTGACCTGACACACTGTTCCTGTGTACCTCCTGGTGGACATTTAAAGAATGGCAGGCATCATTTTCAAGGGAATTACATGGATTAAGTGGGAGATGGGATTGAGTGATATATGTTAGAGATGGAAGTGATCATTACCAGAAAAGTATTCTGATGTCCTCTTTGATTTTAAATGAATGTTTGGGAAAGAAAAGGTTATATGCAACACATTTGCAGAATTTCTTTCACCTCAGCATGTTGTTAATATAACAGTTTTTTATCCAGTGGCGAGTAAGCTGCAGAATGGTCCATGGCTCGCATCATAATCTTTTATGTCTTTGGCCGATTGTGTCAAGAGAGAGTTAGATTTAGCTCTTAGGGCTAAAGGAATCAAGGGATATGAGAAAAAAAACAGAAGCGGGTTACTGATTTTTTGATGATCAGTCATGATCAAATTGAATGGCGGTGCTGGCTCGCAGGGCTGAATGGCCTATTCTTGCACCTGTTTTTCAATGTTTCTACTTGCAGTGGCAAACCTATTGCAGTGGCAAACCAATGAGCGCCACTCCTTTACTCTTTCCAGTGGTCTGTAAAATGTTCCTGTTCCAAGTATTTACTCAGTTCCATTTTAAAGTTACTATTGAGCCACATTTTCACATTCCATGAGCCAAATTGTCACAATCTGCTGTATATAAAAATAATTCTCTTCGCCTAAGGTTTTTCATGTTAATTATTTTCAACACATGCACTTGCCATCTGCTGCTGGAGGCTTTCACCCTGGGAACTGTTTCAACACCTTTCATAATTCTGAACACCTACGACTCAATCTTTGCCTAACTTTCTCTCATTTAAAGAGAACACAGCGTTTGAAGTACTAGAGCATAACTGAGTCCAATTCAATTTTTTGCTAAATCTGCTTTCTACTCTAAGACCTTGGAAAGCTTAAAGTGTAGTGCCAAATGTTGTTACAGTATTCAAGTTGGGGCCTAATGAGGGATTCATAAAGATCCACGTACCTGTCTAAGTGTCATTTAAATGCCAAATATTTCATTAAATGTTTTATTTTTATTGAAGATTTCTATCACTGGAAGTATAACTTCTTTAATCAAAACCAATTACTACCAGTGATAGAAATCTTAAATAAAAAATAAAACATTTAATGAATATTTGGTATTATAATAGCATTTAAAGTAGAGCTAATAGGACTTGATGTTTCAATCCCTGTAATAAGTCGGCACTCTTGCTATTTGCAGTGGGATTGGAGTGGTGAAAGGTAGGGTAGGTATGTCATTGGGGTCATCAGGTGGGCACCCTCCTTCTTTGACGTTTCATTGATAAGCCCACAACATCTCCAGAGGGCTCAACGGTGATACCTGGCGTCCCAGTTACACCCCCCTCAATTCCATACCCTCCTGTATTCATCTTGCAGCCCAATTGTTGTCTCTCCTTTTGATCCAGATCCAATTGCTGCTTTTTTCCGCAGAATTTGATAATGATTTGATTGCTTGTTGGAGGCAGCGACCCCTCACCCCCATTTTCTTTAATAGCCTGGTCATAGATGAAGCAACAAATCCCCTGCATCCCACTTCGACAGGGAAAATCTTGGTCTTCCAGCCATTCTGGGAAGCTTCAGTTGCCAGTTCAGAGTACTTGGTTTTTTTCCTCTCATAAGCTTCTTCAACACCATCTTCCCATGGAACTGTCAATTCCACAACATATGCCAACTTGGCTGTTATGGACCACAGGACCATGTCTGGCTGGAGTGTTGTAACCACAATGGCTGGGGGAAACAAAAGCCTTTTTTCTAAGTCCACTTCCATTTTCTAATCCCGAGCAGGCTGCAGAATGTTCGCATCCATCGATGTTATCTGGTGCTCTGGAGGTTGGCCTGCTGGTACAAATGTTGTGAAGTGGACATTTCCTGCCGATGTTGGTGGGGAAGCATTTGTGATTGTTTGCCTCTGTTCAAGGATTGATGCCAGCTGTCTGAGAACTTGGTTATGCCGCCAAGTGTAACGCCCTTGGCCGAGGCTCATAGTGCATCCTGTTAAAATGTACCTTAGTGATGCAGGTGCTTGGCAAAGGGAGCAAGTGGGGTCTTCACCGAACCACTGCTTCAGGTTCTGCGGTGATGGAAGAACATCATAAGATGACAAAACTTAGGAGAGACTCTCCTTAGTCCATTGGCCTTGCTTGGCCACGGCATTGGCGTGTCGCTCTGCCGAGCCGTCTTTTCTGCACTGATGTTGCCTTGTGCCATTGAGGAGCTTTTGGGATGAGCCCGAGCCCGGCTCTCCCGTGTTGGACTTGGCCAACCATATCCCAGAAATGAAGAGTAGACTTCGCACTCTGAACGGCTTCAGATGGGGTCCACTTCCTCCCCGTTGCCACACGGGGGGCCGCTGTTCGAATAACAGTATCTTCAGATTCAGTGAGGGTCATGACCAACCTTGCTTTAGTGCATTTGAACTCTTCCACAAGTCCTGTAATGGGTAATTCCAATTTGCCACTCCTGTACAGTCCGACAGCACTTAAGCATCGTGGAAGTCCAAGCCACTTAGGATACTTAGAAGGTACGTGGATTGGAAAGGTTTAGAGGAATATGGGCTAAATGTAGGCAAATAGGTTTGTGGATGTTAGATAGGATTGATTGATCTATACTAATATCTAACGTAAGAACACAGATTCTGTATTGTATATCTTTATTATCATTTTTCCTGAGTACTTACATACCCACAGGAAACGAAAAAACGTTGCTCAACCAGTGTCCATTCAGTGTGCGGTAAAAAATAAATAGAAATAAAAATAAAAATACATATATCATGAGTTCCAATCGGCAGCGGCACGACAATGGCTCTGCTTCAGTGTGTCCAGGTTGGTGGTTGGTGCGCGATACTTTGGCAGGGGGCAAAGTCCATTTATCAGTCTTATAGCCTGCGGGAAGAAGCTGAGGAGCATCCTGCTGGTTTTGCAGCTGATGCTCCTGTACCTCTTCCCAGATGGCAGGATGGAGAATATGTGATGCGATGGGTGGTATGGATGGATGGAGATGGCTCTGCTGATACATCTCTTCCTGTATATGTCCAGCAGGAAAGGGAGTGGAGCACCAATAATCCTGCTGGCGGTCTTCACAATCCTGTCCAGTTGGTGCCGTTCGTACGCCTTGCAGCTCCCCAACCAGGAAGTGATGCCGTAGGTTAATGTGCTCTCCATTGTCCCCCTATAAAAGTTCGTAGGTGTGCAGTGGGGAGACCTGCTTTCCGTAGTCTACGGAGAGGGTGTAGTCGCTGCTGGGCTCTCTTGGGCCAGTGCTGTGGTGTTGGTCGTGGACGTCAGGTCATCTGACAGGTGGAGTCCTAGGAATTCTGTAACAAAGCATGAACTCAAACAGCAGAATGTGGTTTACAGCCAGGCTGGTTATTTGAGTGAGATCATGCACAGATACACACAATTTCTTTAACCAAATATGTAGAAAATACAATATGACCATGTTATGTTTCCACATGTTGAGCCCAAGATTGTTTCTTCCCAATCTTGATTTAGTTCGTTTAGAGGTACAGCGCAGAAACAGGCCCTTCGGCCCACACCGGCTAGCAATCCCCGCTAGCACTATCGCACACACACTAGGGACAATTTACATTTACACCAAGCCAATTAACCTACAAACGTGTACGTCTTTGGAGTGTGGGAGGAAACCGAAGATCTCGGGAAAAAACTCATACAGGTCACGGGGAGAACGTACATGCTCCGTACAGACAGCACCCGTAGTCGTGATCGAACCCGGGACCCGTGTCTCTGGTGCTGTAAAACGGCAACTCTACCTCTGTGCCACCGTGCTGCCCCTACTACATTCTAGAATCTCTTGCCTCATATATTACAGACTTCTGTCATTGATAATTTATTAGGGCAAGACTAGGGTTGTTTTTAACAAAACACTCCAAAGCAATGATTTCCTTCAAACAGATGCCAACCGTTTAATTCTGTTGTTATTGTCCTATTGTTTACCTCAAAACTCACTGTTAACTGTTTCCCAAAGAAGCCATGACAATCAGGCAAAAGAGACAAATCTGAACCCTCCTGCTATTTTGGCAGTAAAAAAGCCAATCTGGTGGGAATAGCCCAAGGTTTAACTTCCATCCAGCCAGGCTGTCACTGTTGCTTTTCCCTACTTGATCACTTTTCATAAGTTGAAATTATCTCAATTAAATTAGGACAGACATGAGATGCTGGAGTAACTCAGCTGAATTGGCAGCATCACTGGAGAAAAAGAATAGGTGACGTTTCTGGTCCAATATATAATTTTCAAAACTAATTGGGAATGGATTGTGAGTAATAAGGAATTTAAAGCCCAACTGAGGTATATTTTATAGAAATTGTGCCAACTATATAAAGGAAGAATGTATTTAGACCTGATTAGCCTCTCCCATTTTTTTGGAATCTCACTAATGTACATATTCATTGTAGCCACTAACATTTGTTATTTATGACTGGATGTTGTTTAGAGCAGAGGTCTGAAACCTAAGAGATCCTGTGTCATATAGGTCTTGCTTATTTGTGTAGGGAATATTAGTAGTGTGATATATAGAAGCGAGGTACTACAGAAGCAGGTTAGTACTCAAAATTACACAAAGTGCTGGAGTAACTCAGCTGGTCAGGCAGCATCTCTGGACAAACCTTGTTCTCCAGTGATGCTGCCTGACCTGCTGAGTTATTCCAGCATGTTGTGTCCGTGTGTCGTGTGATACCCTTGTTCTCTGAGCTGTTGAATATTTTCGTAGTTGGCATGTGCTTATAGGTTCTGCAGTATTTTTGGTCACTACTGTTCCTGAATTTCCGATATCCTAATAGATGTACAAATCGAGCATGAAAATGAAGTCCTTGACATGATCTAAGTTAACCATGAATAATTTTTCTTTATAGTGTATATCACTTATCAATTAAGCGCAAAAGCCCAAATTAATCCTCCCTATAAATAAATCACAATTTACAGAAGTGTGCTTTTTAAAACGTACCCAATTTTAGCTAAAGTTACCAAACATTCAAATATTGTGTTGAGATAACAAAGACATCATCGACTTGGGTCAATGTGCACTGTGGCTAGACAAGAATATGTCCACAAATCGTTAGGTTGTAGTTTGTAACTTCTCATCTTAATGGATACTGGGGATGATTGGACACGCAATTATTTTTTCTAACAGCCTGGATCATTGTGTAAATTATGTTAGAAAATTGGATGTGCCAAGTTGAATCAAGATCTGTTAGAAAGTCTATTATTAACTATTGTTTCAAACATGTCGTATAAAGTGCCCCAGTAGCTGATGTATTGTACCTTGAGAAGTGTTTGTATCGTTGTGATCCGACTGTTTCTCCTTGAACTATTTCTCTGGTTTGTACAGGAAAGCCGACCCTGTGAAGCAAGAAGAACCAAGTACCACAACGTCAATCCCTTTAAAAACTAAAAAGAGATACCCCAAACTCAGTGACTTCTTCATCTTCAAGAAAGGAAAGATCAATAAAATGAAAAAGGCAGAGGGAGATCCCGAGAGAATCAAACGGAAAAACAAGAAGAGTTCATCCTTGGATTTCCTGAAACCGCACAGTAAATCAGAGGAGATGCTGGGTCAGGCTACACCACCACAGGGCAGTGGCGAGCCAAGCAAACAAGAGGATGTTCTCAAATGCCAGTCATCGCCACGAAGGGTTAAAGCGCACTCATTGATTCTCTTACCTGGGAACATGGATGCCAGTAACTTGTCAGTTCATGCCTTGGTATGTGGTAAGATGTTTTTAAAAAAGTGAGAATGCTCAGAGATTACTGGAAGAGTGACGTGTTCAGACATTTCTAAAATCCAGAAATGCTGAAAATTTGAAAAAATCTTTGCATTTGCCAAAATCCATCAGTGTTTACCTGAAACAAGGTTTTAGAAGCATAGAAACATAAAAACATAGAAAATAGGTGCAGGAGCAGGCCACTCGGCCCTTTGAGCCAGCACTGCCATTCAATATGATCATGGCTGATCATCTAAAATCAGTACCCCTTCCTGCTTTTTTTTCCCATATCCCTTGATTCCTTTAGCTCTAAGAGCTAAATCTCTTTTGAAAAACATCCAGTGAATTGATTACCACTGCCTTCTGTAGCAGAGAATTCCACAGATTGACAACTCTCTGGTGAAGAAATGTTTCCTCATCTCAGTCCTAAATGCCCTACCCCTTATTCTTAAACGGTGACCCCTGGTTCTGGACTCCCCCTGGTTCTGGACTCCTAATGAGATCCTAATGTAATTGCATTCGATCCTAATGTAATTACATTACATTTTCAGCATTTTCTGATTTAGTTTTGTGTGGATGAGGCCATTTTTTAGGAATATAAGATTCTGAATCAGTAATTTTACATTGTCAACAGTGATTTTACTTTCTCTAAGTTCAAATACATTGTGTCATTAAATTGGAGGACCAGCACCTCATATGTTTCCTCATCTCAGCTTTGAACCGAGCGGTATGAATGTTAATTTATCTCATTTCAAGTAAACTTGCATTCCCTCTCACTCCTCCTTCCCCATCCTAGTCAACCTACTAGTTCCACTGTTCGCATCCTTGTATCCCTTCGTTATCACCTCTTCCTCAGCCTGCTTTGTTCTGGTCTTTTCTAATCTCCAGTTCTCTCCGCTCTACTTTCAGACTGAAGAAAGGACCTGACCCGAAATGTCACCTATCATTTTCTGGCGATCGTTTCGCCTATATTGGTGAGATCAAGCGGAGGCTTGGCGATCGTTTCGCCGAACACCTCCGCTCGGTCCGCAATAACCAACCCGACCTCCCGGTGGCTCAGCACCTCAACTCCCCCTCCCATTTAGTATCCGACCTTTCTGTCCTGGGCCTCCTCCATGGCCAGAGTGAGCAACACCGCAAATTGGAGGAACAACACCTCATATTCCGCTTGGGGAGTCTGCATCCTCTTGGCATGAACATTGAATTCTCTCAATTCTGTTGACCCTTGTTGTCTTCTCCCCTTCCCACCTCCCCCTCAGCCCTCGGGCTCCTCCTCCTCCTTTTCCCTTTCTTCCCCCCTGCCTCCCCCCACCCCCCATCAGTCTGAAGAAGGGTTTTGGCCTGAAACGTTACCTCCTTCGCTCCATAGATGCTGCTGCACCCGCTGAGTTTCTCCAGAATTTTGTGTACCCTATCCTTTTTCTCATGCTGCTTGACCCGCTAAGTTACCCCAGCACAATGAGTCTATTTTAGATAAAGTAATGCCCTTTTATTTATATATATATATATATATGCAAAGGACAAGAGGCCAACGAAAAAGGGTAAGGTCAAATCAAGACCAAGACGACAACTGATTTGTGGAGACAGAATATGTGGTTCTGATTCTCAATTAATATTTTGCACCTCTCCTCACAAACAAGGAGGAATGATGCAGATGTCAGGGAGAACAATAGCATTAGTTATTGGGGAAATTAAATACGGTATTAAAGGGTGTAGCGTATTTGAAATTGCTGGACCTGGATAAAATGTGTCATAAGCTGTTTAAGAAAGGACTCGAGCATTTCCTAGTCTCAAGCTTAAGGTCCAGCTGTGAGCCTGGTACTGCATGACCAGTTGGTGCAAATGATGTGTTGATATAATTGCCTTAGTAAGTATAGGCTTGTAACATTGCTGTTGAAAAGATAACTTAAAATATATTTTGCGTCCATGTGTTGATCATCAATTAGAAAGGCTTACAAGGCTAGTCAGCACAGATTTGTTAAAGGAAGATAATATCTGCTGAGGATTGCATTTTTGAAGAGATAACAAACAATGTTGATACGGGTAGCGTATTTGATGTAGTCAGCCTGGATTTATAGCAAGGTTGTTGATAGCTTCCAACATGGAAACGTCTCAGGGAAAACAGATGGGACAATAGCAAGTGTAGTCTAAAACTGAATAATGATCAGTGTTTTTGTTGATGGAAAATTATTTGCAGCGAGATTCTGTAGTGCTCAGTGCTAGATCTGTTGTTTTATATGGTATATGTTGAAGATGTAGACATAAATATGGAGTGATTCCAATAGTTTCAGGTATTACAAAGGTTGTCTATGATTAATATTGACTTAATGAGGATGATATCTGTAGATCGCAGAAAGATATCTGGCAATGAGGGCAAAAAAATGACCACCTGAGAGCATGTGTCCTGAAGCTCCAACATCATAAAGCATTTCCTAACAGGATGTGCCTAGGGGTCAGACACATTTTATAACTGCCACCCGTGTCCGCTGTTTTATGCCAGCGATCTTGCCCAAACTCATTCATAGCACATCTTCATTACAAGAGTGAGTATTTATTGAAATCTAATTAAGATCATAAGTGATAGGAGAAGAATTGGGCCGTTCTGCCCGTACTCCGCCATTTTTTAAAGCTAACGAGCTGATGACGGCACAATCAAAGATTATGGGCACAACGGCTCTGCTCCTCGCGGCCGGCTGCACAGAGTTTTCAACGTGCAGCCTGCTGGCCACTGTTTTCCACGAGCTGCGAGTTACGTTAACCCCCCCCCCCCCCCCCCGACTCGCAGTCAAGTCAAGTCAAGTTTATTCGTCACATACACATACGGGATGTGCAGTGAAATGAAACGTGGCAGTTTTGTCGCCTCACGCACGCAGTCAACTCACACTCGGCCGGCCAGCCGCAGCGCCGTGCCCCGCCCGCAGCCCAGCTGAAGTGACCTTTAAGACTAAACTGGATTCATTGCAATGCAACCTAATGCTCTTGGGGAGGGAAAATGAGGGAATACACAAGAAGTGCAAAGAAACTAGGTGCAAACCTTCTTGAATTTTTTGAAGCGGTAACTAGGGAAATTGATGAGGGTAAAGCAGTGGATGTTGTCTATATGGATTTCAGTAAGGCCTTTGACAAGGTTCCCCATGGAAGGTTGGTTAAGAAGGTTCAATCTTTGGGTGTTAATGGCGGAGTAGCAAGATGGATTCAACAGTGGCTGAATGGGAGATGTCAGAGAGTAATGGTGGATGGCTGTTTGTCAGGTTGGAAGCCGGTGACCAGTGGGGTGCCTCAGGGATCTGTGTTGGGTCCACTGTTGTTTGTCATGTACATCAATGATCTGGATGATGGGGTGGAAAATTGGATAAGTAAGTATGCAGATGATACTAAGATAGGTGGTGTTGTGGATAATGAAGTAGATTTTCAAAGTCTACAGAGAGATTTGGGCCATTTGGAAAAGTGGGCTGAAAGATGGCAGATGGAGTTTAATGCTGATAAGTGTGAAGTGCTACATCTTGGCAGGACAAATCAAAATAGGACGTACATGGTAAATGGTAGGGAATTGAGGAATGCTGTGGAACAGAGGGATCTAGGAATAACTGTGCATAGTTCCCTGAAGGTGGAATCGCACGTAGATAGGGTGGTAAAGAAAGCCTTTGGTGTGCTGGCCTTTATAAATCAGAGCATTGAATATAGGAGTAGGGAAGTAATGTTAAAATTGTACAAGGCATTGGTAAGACCAATTCTGGAGTATGGTGTACAATTTTGGTCGCCTAGTTATAGGAAGGATGTCAACAAAATAGAGAGAGTACAGAGGAGATTTACTAGAATGTTGCCAGGGTTCCAGGAACTATGTTACAGAGAAAGATTGAACAAGTTAGGTCTTTATTCTTTGGAGCGCAGAAGGTTAAGGGGGGACTTGATTGAGGTCTTCAAAATGATGAAAGGGATAGATAGAGTTGACGTGGATATGTTTTTCCCATTGAGGGTAGGGAAGATTCAAACAAGAGGGCATGACATGAGAATTAAGGGACAGAGGTTTCGGGGTAACGTGAGGGGGAACTTCTTTACTCAGAGGGTGGTGGCTGTGTGGAATGAGCTTCCAGCAGAAGTGGTGGAGGCAGCTTCGATTTTAACATTTAAGAGTAAAGTGGATAGGTATATGGACGTGAAGGGAATGGAGGGGTATGGTCTGAGTGCAGGTAGATGGGACTAGGGGAAAACAAATGGTCGGCACGGACTGGAAGGGCCGAGAGGGCCTGTCTCCGTGCTGTAATTGTTATATGGTTATATGGTTATATGGTTATATCTTGGTAAAGTGGTAAATATGGGTAGAAAAAGTGGCACGTGCAATATGGTAGATTTGGCTATAATGCTTGTTTCCATAATGTGAATTGGTTATAAAGCAATTTTGATTGGAATGTAAAGAACCACTTAGAAATTACTTTGAACAATCCTGCCTTGGAAAAAAAAGTCTAGAAAAAATAAACTTTCCATGTAACCTCCCTGTCTCTAAGGAACGCAGCTGCTTTCACGTGCAATTGCTTCTATTGGCTCTACTATACAATGTAACATAGAATCCTAGAGTCATACAGCATGGAAACAGGCTCTTGTGCCCAACTTGCCTGCACGGACCAAAATGTCCGATTTCTTTGAAAAATATCTTTGTCGTTCTGCGTCTGGAACACTCTAGCCCCGTAACCCCTTTTCCCCATTGAGACAGTTGTTTTAATAACCCAGTTTTCTATAACACAAGGTTTTTAGGACTGTAACAATCATGTTATGGCAAAACTATCTAGGCTTTAGTCAGAAGAAGACATGATTACCTAAGTGGCATTAGTGTTTTAAGATGGGAGGGGCAAGCTCTGGCCTGATGCCATGTGGGTGAGGCGCAGGGAACCATTAAGCTGTAGTCAAGGGGTTAACAACATCGGGAGGTTAGAAGGAGAAGGGTATTTAATATTATTTAATAAACAAATATTGCATGTTGTATTTGTCATTTAATTTTTGTATATGTATATATATTATATATATACAAATATAGTCACTTGAAACTGAAGGTTTTGTGAGTTAATATTGGGCCTCTGATATTTCTGCCAACACACAGGAATGTAATTCTGAGCTCTCTGAAAGAAAACTGCTGTTCAGATCTTCAGAACACATACACCAGGCACTAGACACAGCAGGTCTGAAGACAATGCCCTCTGACCCTCAGATGAGTCTGGTAAGAAAAAACAGCTTCTGAAAATCGGATTAGAGTGTCTGAACTCGCTTTGAAACTCTTCAGGGCCAGTGAAATCTGCAGACATTCAAAAGAAAGATTCTTAATCCAGGATAACAGATCACTCATTACAACCAATTAATTATGTTTGCATACTGACCTGTTTTACTGCGACTCTCCCAATTGCTTGAAAGGATATTTAGATAGACGAAAGGTGAAGTCACTGGTCATATAATGGTCATGTAAGCTGTTTATATGCAATGATGTCTGATGTTAAAACATAGTGCAAACCACACTTGTCAATGTTTTTCAAGCATCTTGTTCAAGCATCTAAAGCTGATATTGTTTGTTGCCAATTTGGGTAAATAGTCTAGATGTGAGCCTGGTGCTGCGTAACCAGTTGATTGAAAATATGTTGTATAAAAGGGAAGAATGAGGCAGTCTCAGTAATTATAGGCTTGTAACATTGCTGTTGAAAAACATAGCGAATAGGTGGAGTAGGCCATTTGGCCCTTCGAGACAGTACCGCCTTTCAATGTGATCATGACTGATCATCTAGAATCAGCACCCTGTTCCTGCTTTCTCTCCATATCCCTTGATTCTGTTAGCCCTTAGCGCTATATCTACAGAATCTCTCTCTTGAATAAAAGATAACGAAAACATATTTTGAGTCTCAGTATCATCAATTAGGAAGGCTTACAAGGATAGTCAGCACGGATTTGTTAAAGGAAGATAGTATCTGCTGAGGATTGAATTTTTGATAAGGTAACAAACAATGTTGATAAGGGTAGTGCATTTGATGTAGTCAGCCTGGATTTATAGTAAGACTGTTGATAGCTTCCAACATTAAAATATCTCATGGAAAACAGATGGCGTAATAGCAAGTTGAGTCCAAAACGGAATGATCACTGTGTTTTTGTTAATGGAAAATGGTTTGCAGTGAGATTCTGTAGAGCTCAGTGCAAGATCCTTTGTTTTATATTGTATATGTTGAAGATGTAGAATAAATATGCAGTGATTCGATAGTTTCAGGTATTTCAAAGGTTGGCTATGGTTGATGGGCATCCTGGTTGGCATGAATGAATTGGGCTGAAATTTCTGCATTCGACCTATAAAATTAGCATTAGGAGGAACAAATTGAACGTACATTTCAAAGGCCCTTGCCTGGTTATTGGAATATCTTAAAACATGCCAGAAAAGTTGGATGTTGATGTGCATTTGTGGTTTCCCTTTCCCTCGTCTCATCCACTGAACTACAGATGTCCATGAACAATACCTCACACAATCCCACCTTAAACTCCATTTGCCAAGTTTCCACTTACACACCTAACCTGTCCATGTCCTGTTGCAGAATTCCACTCTCCTCATTGCAACTAACCTCCCATCTATTTTCATGGCATTGGCAAACTTGGATGCCTTACACTCCTCCTGCTGGTCATTAATATAAATCATAAGCAAATGAGTACTGAGAACTGATCCTTCAGCACTCCACTAGTTAAATCCTTTGAGGTTAAAAACAACCCTTTTATTCCAACTCCTTTTCTGTTTGATAATCAATCGTAATAGAAATTCTAACACACTTCGCTTGAAGCCTTTGCTGTTTATTTTGATGTTATGTTTGAATTGTCTTTCCTAAGTTATATAGTTCTCTCATTAGTTTCTAAGTACATGTTGTAAAATTAAATTGGTCTACACCCCGACCTTTGCCATGTTGTGTGTTCTAGCTTTTGATTTATTATTCCCCACTAATTCACTGCCTATAACAACCGGTGATCTCCTCTTATTCTGGGTTAAATACTTTTATTAGATGATGCCACGCATTGTTTTGGATCAGGAAATTATGTTAATTGCTTGGTCCTTTTGCACCTAGTAAAACTGAAACCTATAGGAAACAAATTTGAGATTTCTCACTTGAACTGAAAAAGCATACAATGTGTGGGTTGTGATGGCAATTCACAAATTCTATTTTTATATATGAATAAGCATGACCCAGGAAGAACAAAATTAATTTTTGCATGGATTTTGCAGAATGCAGGAAAAGCCAGAATAAAAACATGACAGTAGAAAGAGATGAAAGTCAATGGTCCATTTGAAACATGCAGACGATTTCAGCACATTGGTTGAATGGAATTTCCATGGTGCAGTAGACACTTGCGTACTATGCGGTCAATTTATTCTTTCACTTTTTCCTGCATTTATAGAGCTCGAAATCAGAATTTAAAGTAACAGAATTTAAAGGTAAGACAGAAAAAAAGTTTATTTTAAATATTGGTGTCATGTGAAAAAAACTGCTTGAGATGGAATTCAATATTCAACATTTTCATTAAAGCCAACATGAATATAAGATTAATTTAACACGGAAGAAAATACAAAATATAAACTGCTTCGAATATAAGAAAATTAGTGAGTAATTTTAATGGAAAGCATCTTACTCCTCTGATCCATTGGTGAGTACAGTCCTGATGAAGGGACTAATTTGTCAAATTTAACTTCATTATGAGATGTCCAAGATGCAAGGGTTATTTTAAAAGGATAAGTTTTATTTATTTAACTAAAGCCAAACTAGGTCACTGCTTCATTCAATTGCCAAGACCGCAGACATCTACCCATGTTTTAATTTGAGATACAGCGCGGAAACAGGCCCTTCAGTCCACACCAACCAGCAATCCCTGCACATTAACACTACCCTACACACGCTAGGGACAATTTTACATTCATACCAACCCAATTAACCCACAAACCTGAACGTCTTTGGAGTGTGGGAAGAAACCAAAGATCTCGGAGAAAACCCACGCACGGGGAGAATGTACAAACTCCGTAAAGACAAGCACCCATAGCCAGGATCGAACCCTGTCCTCTGGCGCTGTAGGCAGCAAATCTACCGCCATGCTACCATGCCGCCCCAAGATGTCCATGATGCAAGGGTTATCTTAAAAGGATAACGTTTTATTTATTTAACTAAAATTAAACTAAGTCAGCTGCTTCATTCAATTGCCAAGACCGCAGACATGTGCCCATGCGTCGAAGGCCGACAGTCAAATGCTGAACTATTGACAGTCAATCAGCTTCTTTTGAACATCTTCACAGCCCATCAGACTGTGTTCCCTGGGCAGCAAATCCATTCTTCTTGGCATCTGTCTGAAATTAAACCAAACCGTACAGAACCTAGGCATATTTTACATCCACGTGCGTTTTGTTTTAAATATCTGTGGCATGACAACGAATGTCTCCATATGTGCAACATTATCAGACTTCTCTGAACTCTAGAATAATTTCACCAAATCTTCCGGCCTCTCAACCTTTTTTAGGAACTTTGACTATGTTTATGAGCACCTGAACCTAAATGTCTGTGTCATATGTCTGTGACAAATTTTGGTTTGACAAGACTCGTGAAATTTTCTATAATAATGTAAGTTATGGTTTTAATGCAGATATGTTTGATTTGAAGGAATATCCAGGGAGAACAAACCACAGCCTCCGCCACAATCACTTAAACGTGCCATGCAAGCCAATTTAGCCAAGTCCGGCGCAAGCTGTAAAACAGGTAAAATTGATTTTCATCTCAATGATAAAACACCTACAATGGAAGTGGGATATACTGAAATTTAATGCAGAATTATGAGAATTTTTCCACCACCATATTTAAATATGCTGAAGGGATAATAAGAAAATTATTTCTTTCTGGGTCACCTTTCCATGCATGTTGATCATTAGTTGCTGGAGTCCTCGCGTCTTTACAATTAGTTTAAGCATTCTGTTGTTTAGTGGTGCTATTACAACCAAACACAACCCGATCTGTAATTAACTGAGGAGGACCACAGTAAATCTTGTAGAAAAAGTATTCTGATGAATATTTTGAGGGAACAGTAAGGTCTAATCAAAGACACGGTTGGCTTTCTTGCCTGATGTTCGAATGTATGCACCTATTGCAGATTGCAATTGGATGCGGAAAGCCTGACTATTTTCCCCTTTATGTAGTTTAAAGGCATCAATACAATTTTCAGCCAATTCAGTAACAATCTATATGACGCACATTGGAGACAAACTACCACACGTTAATAAATACAGGCACTATATCACAAGTGGATTTTATATTGCCATTAACTTGTAGACTACTCTTCATTTATCTGTAGGTGAAATAAAACTTTGTTGACTTTCCCTTCCTGTCATAATTCACAGCAGTAAAGCTAGGTAAGAATCTTGCAGATAATAGCATATCTTTCTCTTATTGGAACTGAGTCAAAGCATCCTATTATACGATAGGAACATATCACCAAACAAACTACCATATTGCTAGGGGAACAGCAGTAAATACAAATTTTCAACTGGATGTTTTACGTAGGAATACATAAAAGTATGCATCAGACCACGTCAGGATTTATATAAATTGATCTTCCCATCTTTCCTCAATCCATTTCTATTTAACATGACCTACTCCCCCTTTTGATAAAGCTGTTGCATCCAAATTCTTTATTTAATTTCTTGAAGATTACTTGATCCACAAAAATGGAAACATTCTCTGTGTATACTCTATAAAACAGTAACTAATTTGAAAGAAAAGCCTCTAAGATCATTTTCTCAGTCTAATATGTCCATGTCCATGTAATTCTTTCATATGTTCCTGCAGCCAGAATCCCTCAACTCCATTAACATTCCCGTGGATCTTCACTGCCTGAATACACTTTTATATTACAGCAATCAGAAATGTACATATTACTTTTAGGTGCTATAACAACATTTAAAAGACACCTGGAAAGGTGCATAGATAGGAAAGGTTTAGAGGGATATGGGCAAAACGTGGGCAGGTGGGACAAATGTAGACGGGGCATTTTGTTCGGCATGGGCAATTCGGGCAGAAGGGCCTATTTCAGTGCTGTATTACTACTTTGTGTATGGTCCAAGTTCAGCTTGGACCATTTTCTAGTTTTCAATTCTAATCCTATAGAACTAAATGCTACAGTTTGTTTTGCATTTATTTATGTCAGCATATTAACTTCTTTGCTTCTCTTAATGGTTTGTGAATTTGTGGTCCTGGAACCTTCAGTTGGTTACTCCACATAGGTTATTTTTTCCACATCATTTGTAATGTCCTGGCAGCGATCTTGTGGCATTAGTCTGCACAGATGCTTCCTGACCTGTTGATGGTTTCCAGCAGTTTGTGCTTTTTTGTTTCAAAATGACATACAGACAACACCCGTAGTCAGAATCGAACCCAGGTCTCTGGCACTGTAAGGCAGCAACTCTACTGCTGCCCAAAAATTCCCCCCCCCCCCCTCCTTGGCAGCTGCACATAGGAGCATGTTGGGTACATAAAAGAGAGGTCCCAAATGCTGAGGTGGAATTGTACTCATAAGATGATTGCTATTTCCACCAGGTTTGCAAGCTTGCTTTATGATCTCCTTTTAATGAGTTAGGGGAATGGTCTCCCGGATTTTGCTTCCGAGCAATGTTTCTCAAATGCTTCCTTTCTAGTGTTCAACATTACTGTCTAGGTCTATGAATCAGCAAAGAGATCCTGGGCTTTGTAAATCACGAGTACTTGCTGCCTTCAGGAGAGGGAGGAAAGAGGACAAATTGAAAATAAGTAATGATTCGTAATAAAGTAAACGTCATTGTAGAAGAACCAAGATGACAGAAATCTGAGAAAAGGGGAAACGTTGACTGAATGGATGTTTGAGAAAATATTTTCATTTATCAATCCAGATAAAGGAGGAGATTTTGAAGGGCAATTATCCCCAGAAGCCAGGAATGCAGAATTTGATAGCGAAGAAGAAAATAAAAGACAAGAAATAACATCAGGAAGGGAACAGAAACTTCTGTTTCCACTTCCACGAACAAAATATTTGCAACAGCCTAATAAAGAACAGAATGTAAATCCTATACCAGTTCCGAGAAAGTCAGTGTCATTGCAAAAAAGCTTAACTCTGGATGAAACTCGTGGCAGTGCGAAGTATACAACGCCAACTCCAAATTCAACATCAAAAGAGGAAAATGACATTGCAGTAAAGGAAAAGAATGAAGAAAGTTCAGTCTCTGAAGGTACAGCTGCCTGCTTCTTTATCTATATTTTATTTTTGTGGTAAAGCTTTATCATAGAGATAAAGATCCAGTCTCAAGGGATTTATAGTCAGCCACTTTTTAAAATTATCGTGTCAGTCTGATTTTTTTTTTTAAACACCACTCCTGAATAATTTCCCCATCTATCCTTATCTGCTCATCATATTTTGCAAATTCAATTATTCAAAGATATGTTCCTAAGGGGGATTGACAGTGTAGATGTTGAGAATTTTTCATTGGTAGGAGAACCACGAACTAGTAGCTGCAAATATAAAGGGCTGATCATTTAAATCTGAGATGCATGGAAATGTATTTTCTCAGAGGGTGTAGTCTCTGGAATTTTCTTCCCCCAGCTAGTGGTGGACACCAGATCATTAGATATGTTTAAAGTAGAAACAGATAAATATTTGAAATATCAAGGAATTGAGGGATATGGGGAACTAACGTAGAAGAAATTTGAGGTCAGCACTAATCAACAATGAGCATACTGAGTGGTGGGAGGGGCCTGGTACTGCACACTGGTCCTATTTTCTTATGTTCAAGCAAATCATCACTCTAATGTTTCAGTTCCATAATTACAAGAGCTGAATAATTTAACTCTATGTACACCATAGTCCAATATTGCCTGAAACTGCCCACACTACGCCAGATGTGTGGTTCGAACAGAGGGTTTTGTATAACTAACATAATCACCATCACCTCATACTTCAACATCAGCATTTAGTCAGCACTTTATCAAATGCATTTGTTAATTAGCAGCAGTAAAGATGCTGGAGAAAAGTCTAGTTAACCATTAACGTGATCTTTGACTTTCCAGATAAGAGTGAAACCTCTACTGTAGAACAGTTACCTCGTGAGATCTCCAACTGTGCAGAGCATTTATAATTTTTAAAGGAAAGTCTTCATGATCATTGCTGATTGACTGTCTAAAACCAGCACATGCATTCAAGAGTGAAATGCTGAAGTGAAACTGGGCTGCAGCATGGAGAAACCAGTCTGAAGTACCTACTTGGACTATCTGTTGTAAAAGGAATTGGAAGAGAAAATTATTTCCATTTGATAGTTCTATTTTTTGATACTATTTGTATGAAACATTGATTAAAATACATGTAACTTGCGTTTGCAGATTTGGTTGACTAAAGCGTAGGATCACCTTCAGCCTAAAGTGTCAATTGATGCTCTATCTTGGCCTCCTGAGGTACCAACATCACAAAAGTCAGTATTCAGCCAACTGCATTAGAAACATAGAAACTAGGTGCAGGAGGAGGCCATTCGGCCCTTCGAGCCAGCAGCGCCATTCATTGTGATCATGGCTGATCGTGCCCAATCAATAACCCGTGCCTGCCTTCTCCCCATGTCCCTTGATTCCTCTAGCCCCTAGAGCTCCATCTAACTCTATTAATTCTTTGTGTTATCAAATAGTTGTGGACATTGGAGGGAAAGACTTCTGACAATATTCCCATTTTACTGCAGGATGTGTTTGAGAACCAAGCGTTCTATTACAATTCCCATTGCCGTTTACCTGATAGATTGTTCACAAAAATAGCAGAAACAAACAAACTCCATTAACCAGTGGCCCAATCTTTTGTCTTAATTATAAATGAATGTTGTCAGTAGTATCAATAATTCCCCAACATGATCAGTCTGAAGAAGGGGCCCGACATGAAACATCACCTATCCAAGTCTTCCTTCCAGCGATGGTGCCTGACCCGCTGAGTATTTCTGGCACTTTGTGTCCTTTTAGAAACCAGCACCTGCAGTTCCTTGTGCCTCGTCTTCAACTGAGTTGAGTTCTGCCAAGATCATTCTCTGCCAATGGTTCCAGAAGTGGCAAAGTGCTCTTTCCTGGAGTTGAGATGAGCAATAGCACAACAAGCAAGATATGCGGACCTGGTTTTTCAAAAAGTAATAAGATTCTCCAAAGAGGGAGACTTTGATAACCTTCCTCTGACATTCAACAGTTCCCATTAACCAAACTTTAACTGGGCCAGTCGCTTACTTAATATGTCAGAATTCTGTGGATATTCTCCATGTCAGTCATCACTGTGCCACCATTTATAAATGCACAAATCAGGGATGTGATGGAATACCCTCCATTTACGTTCCAATGATGCTTCAAATATTTTATACAATTCCAACACATCTTGTTAAAAAATAATAATTACATTTAAAGGGCAGCACAGCGGTGGAGTTGGTACCTTACAGAGCCAGGGACCCGGGTTCGGACTTGACTGGTGCTATCTGTGTGCAATTTGTACGATTTCCCTGTGACTGATGGGCGACAGAGCACAGATTCTGTACCAGTGCATAACATTTTAAAAAGGCAATTGAACTGTATCTCAATCTCAGAGAAAGAATTAAGGGTAGGCATCACCCACATTCCATGCCTGAAGCCAAAAGAACACTGCATTGTATTCTGTTTTAGCTTTCTATATATTTTTGACCTTGTTAACTTTCAAATCTGTAAAAGAAATCCAGGAATAGACAATTTATGCACTATTGTTTCATCAGGAGATGCTACAATTTATTACTTGGATGATTTCACAGATGGCCAAAATGGACACTCACGGAGGAAGATAAATTGACCACTCACATTTCCACATTTACCAACTTGTTTTAACAGTACCTCAATATAACATAGCAAAAGCATTCCATTAATCGAATAAACTGAAAAGTATTCTAACATGCTTCAAAATGCATGCCAGCTTTTCCTCTCCTCACGTCCGTGGTCTGGGAAATAGCTGGCTGGTGGCCCAATTGTTAATTTTGTTTGATTACATACCTGTAAACTACCTTGTAATATTTTGAAATAGTAAAAATCCTATGTAAATACAAATGTTTTTTGAGACCAATGTGAAATTACATTTCTTAAAATCCCAGTGTCAGATATCTTAAGGCATTTATATGTTAAATATATTAAACTATAAAAATCTTCATTCAGTACAATATTTTTGGGGGCTTGACAGGATGGATGCAGCAATTTAGCTGTCTGGTGTTCAACCCTTCTTAGAACCCTTAGCAGATGCCAATTCCAAAATGTACAAGCATACTTGCCTTTTGTGCCAATGTTGTACATGTATTAACAGAGAAGGTTGATGAAGGAAATACTATAGATGTACTCCACCTGTATTTTCAGAAGTTTATTAATTGGCAAGAATGGAACCCCATGAAATTAAAAGGGATGTAGTAATACAACAAAGGCTAAAACGAAGAGAGCAGAGAGTTTTTCAGAATGAAGATGGCAGACAGTGGTGGGCACTCGGAGTCGGAGCTGGCATTACCGCCTTCTCTTGTACACATTAATAACTCAGACATGAATTACAGGATAAAAAATCCAAACATTGGGATGATATAAAGCTTGGAAGATAAAAAATATCAAGGGTAGAAATAGATTACAAGGTGACATCGAAAGTCTGGCTGAATTGATTGATCAAGTCGTAGATATCATTGTGAAATGATACACGTTGGCAAAAATAATAATTGCACAACCTTGAGGAAAAAGCGAATGGGACTGAAAGAAGTGCATTAATAGGAACAGACATTGACTCAACGGGCTGAATGGCCTACTTCTGTGCTACAACGATTCCCTGATTCTTTTTTGATGTTCCCAGGATTTGGTGAGATTGGCAGGGCTGCATTTAAATGCCTGTTACCATTCTGCTGTATCCAGTTTCTGAAATATTTTTTCAATTTTATCTATGTTGCAAGCTTAGCATTGCATTGCATTGTCTTGGGACAGTGAACTGGAAATGTAGTCCAAGTCACATAAAGATCCATAGCTACGTCAAAACCTTCATGCCAAAAGAAGCTTGCTAAACTAGAAATGTAGACCTAGCCAGTAATAATTTATCTTTTTGGATTTCTTTAAAGTTAAAACTACACTACCACCTGTGAAATGAACCAATTATGTGTAATAGAAACAGAAAATAGGTGCAGGAAGAGTCCATTCGGCCCTTTGTGCCAGCACTGCCATTCATTGTGATCATGGCTGGTCGTTCCCAATCGATAACCCATGCCTGCCTTCTCCCCATATCTCTTGATTCCACTAGCCCCTAGAGCTCTAACGCTCTATTAAATCCATCCAATGACTTGGCCTCCACTGCCCTCTGTGGCAGGGAATTCCACTAATTCACACCTCTCTGGGTGAAAACGTTTTTTCTCACCTCAGTCTTAAATGGCTTCCCCTTTATTCTAAGACTGTGGCCCCTGGTTCTGGACTCGCTAACATTGTGAACATTTTTCCTGCATCTAGCTTGTCCAGTCCTTTTATAATTTTATATGTTTCTATAAGATCTCCCCTCATCCTTCTAAACTCCAGTGAATACAAGCCTAGTCTTTTCCATCTTTCCTCATATGACAGTCCCGCCATCCCGGGGCTGCATTGCCTCAATCACAAGGATGTCCTTCCTCAAATTAGGAGACCAAAACTGTACACAATACAACAGATGTGTTCTCACCAGAGCCCTATACCATAGCATAAGGTCCAAAGAGTCCTGACCACAAACATCACTTATCCATGTTCTCCAGGGATGCTGCCCGACTCACTGAGTTACTCTAGCACTGTGTCTTTTTTGGGTATTAAATCTTTTCCACATTCTATTCAATTAATTTAAATATTGTCTGAAAAGTACTTAATAGAATCCAGTTAAACTTGATATTAATATGCAATGGTTCCAAAGATTTGTATCATCTATCAAATCTCTAAAGTGATAAAATAAAAGTACATAATTGCATTTATCTGTTATCATAGATTGCATTTACATATAACTAATAATTGCATTTGAAAATATTATTTTTGTGGATCTCTGGAGGTCGCGGGAAGACCTGATAGAAGTACATAACATTCTGAGAGGCATAGTTAGGTTAGACAGTCAGAATCGTTTCCCCAGGATGGAAAAATGAAATACTAGAGCACATAGCTTCAAGGTGAGAGGGGCAACATTTAAAAGCGATGTGCAGGGCAATTTTTTTTGCACAGAGCGTAGTGAGTGGAAGGTATGTGCTGCCGGGGGTGGTGGTTGAGGCAGATACGTTCGTGGCATTTAAAAGACTTTTGGTTAGACATATCGATTTGTAGGGAATGGAGGAAAATGTGTTGCCAGGCAGGTAAGTGATGGTCTTGCCTTCACCCTCAGCACAGACAGCGTGGGCCGAAGTGTCTGTTCTGGTGCTGTACTGTTCTATGTTCTTATGACTTTATATTTAAAGAACATTAAAGATGTTAGTTTGGAATTGTTATGTGTGCAAGTGTTGTTGACTATTCATAATTGCTCAAAGCAGTTGAATGTCAAATATATGTGAGTAGTCAATGTGAATTTAAGATAAGGAAATAAGAAAGTTTCTTGAAGTGAGAAAATAAGAAGTTGCATATCTTCTTGGGCCAAGATCAGACTTTCCAAAAACTTGGAAGTTGCAAGATGGTGGCAGAACGTGTCGACTCTGTGTGTGCTGTTCCAGAGGATATATTGTATTCATGTGCACTATGAATTGACTAGATAGAATGCAGAACCATCATTTCACTGTATCAACGTGACAACACTGTACATAAACCAAAGAATTTGAATTCACTGACTAGTTAACATTAACAAGATAGAGTTGGGCTCAGAAACATGCTCTTTGGTCTTTCGAGTCTTTGCTGAATATCAAGCACCACCTAATGAGAATTTTTAAAATCCCAATATTTCCATAAAAAGCAAGGTCAAGCTTACCTTTCTGTGACACCAATTAAAGGCATTTCTTAGAACTAATAATTTTGACTAAAAAAAAGCCATGTTTAACTGCACATCAGTGCTTGACATCAGACATATTGTAAAAGCTCAGAGATTACCTCCAATAGTGGTTCCTCATTCAGTAGTCTGAACAAGCGGCCCGGCCTGAGACATTGCCTATCCATGTCTTCCACAGATGCTGCTTGATCCGCAGTTACTCCAGCACTTTGTGTTTTGCTCACGATTCTAGTATCTGTAGTTTGTGTCTCTACCAGATTTCAGCTTAAAAACTGGTTTCACCTATTCTCAATGCACTAGCATAGGTACAATGCATTTTTCAAGACCAAATTCACATCACCCAAAATTAAACTACTAAATTGCAACTCAAGACATCCTTGCTTTACAAAATCACCAGTGAGATTATCTCCCATCTACATTGATGGAAGTGGTGTGCTGTCAGACGTCAACTACTTGCAGACCATGGCTTCCATCTCCGCCATACAAATTACACTAGTACCGCCTCAACTACCTCCTCTGGTAGCTCTTTCCACAAACCTACCACCCCTGTGTGAAAAAGTTTCCCCCCAGGTTTCTATTTAATCTTTTCCCTCTCACCTTAAACTTATGTTCTCTGGTTCTTGATTCCCCTATTCTGTGCATTCACCCATCTATGGCCTCCGAGATTGTAAATCTCTGGACTCTTTCCAGCTTAACGACATCCCTCATAGCAAGATGACCAAAACTGAACACAATGCTCCAAATGCCTCACCAACACGTACAAGTGTAACGTAGTATCCCAACTTCTACACTTAATACCCTGACTGATGAAGGCCAATGTACCAAAAGCATTCTTGACCACCCTATCCACCTGTGATACCACTTTCAGGGAACTATGTACCTGCACCCTAGATTCCTACACTCTACAACACTCCCCAGGGCCGTCATTCGCTGTGAAGGTCCAGCCTGGGTTTGACTACCCAAAATCCAACACTTTCCATTTACAAATGGGGATTATATTAGCTGATACTTTTTTTTTTTAAAGGAGCACCTGCAGTAACCTTTCTACAATTGGTAAAACCCACATTAAGTTATTTATTTTAAAACACAGCAATATTCTATTTGATTAGTAAGAATAACTACTTGCCACTATATATCCAGCATAACCTTGAAGTTTGTCAGATCTTTCTTGAATGTTTTTATTTTTTGCTACAAATCTATATATATATATAGTTTATCTAATGCTACATGTGCCCAAACACTGATGTCATTTTATTTGGTTTCTAGCATATTCACTCTAAAAAGAACCACCGGGTGGCGCCAGCAATGGCTGCCTCGCCAACAATGTGTCTGTCCCTTCCTTCTTTGTTGTTAGTATGTGTTAAATGTATGTTTTAGTGTTTTTTAGCTTTTTTTATGTGGGGGGTGGGGGAGAGTTGGGGGAAACCTTTTCTAATCTCTTACCTCGTATCTCCGTCCACACTAACTTCGAGGAGTTGCCGGTCATTGCTGGAGACCGACTTCAAGACCTCCACCGCGGGAGCCTGCGGACTTAACATCACGGAGATCGCGATCCTTGTCGGGGATCGACTTTGGGGCTCCAACCATGGGTGCCTGCAGACTTTGACATCGCGGGGCTCGTGGTCTCTGTTTAGAGACCAACTGTGGGAACTCCAAGCCACAGGAGCTTCGACCGCCCGACGCGCTGACTTTAATCGCCCCGACGCCGGAGCTACGATCGCCCTGACGCAGGGGCTTTGACCGCTGGCTGCGGGAGCTTCGATCGCCCTGACTGTGGATAGTTCAACTGCCCTGACATCAGGAGAATAAAAGAGGAAGACTTTATTGCCATCCTTCACAGTGAGGAATGTGGGGAATCCGCTGTGGTGGGTTTATGTTAACTTTTATGTAGTTGTGTGTCTTGTTGCTGTTTCTGAGTATGGCAATTCGAATTTCACTGTCCCTTAATTGGTACACGTGACAATAAACTGACCGTGAAACCTTGAACTTTCTATAATGTATTGACTAAAATTATGCCAACACACCAGGTAGGACTGATTTGGTCATCAATAAATGCTAAGTATTATCCAGAGTCCATCTACACACATACAGAAATTTAAAACCATAAATATTTTCAGTTACAAGGCATGCATAGTGTTTCTCTCATCGTCATTGCCACCTCATCCGATGAAATGAAGACAGTCTTTATTCAAATGCTTTCAAGTTGCTTTCCATCTGCAGGTACTGGTCTCAGGAAGACACCATGCAATACAATGTTTTAAAAAATCTCATCCGATTTCAAGTCCCTTTATGATCTTGCAAGTTCCCACATTTGTAAACTCATTGTAAAACTGAAAGATTTCCCAAGATTGGGTTTTTCCAAACCTAATTACTCAGCAGTGGCATTTTGGATTTTCCCAACATTGGATTTTTCACACCTAATTACTCAGCAGTGACATTTGGGGATTTGGTGAGCATGATTGTTAACAAATGTACATTAGATTTCAAAACATAAACTTGTCAAAAAGTTTAGATTTTTAAAAATTAAAAAGACCACGTTGAAGAAAAATATCATATTTTTATTTACTAGCCAAAGAACAATAAAGATTTCTCTCCAAATGTTACACATATAGAAAAAATGCAGCTCTGAATTGGAGTTGGAGTAAACCTCATGTCAATCAAGAGATTAATATTGAAAAAGAGGTAATAATCCCTTCATTACAATAATAATACTTCAGTGGAGGCTAATTATCCCCCTGCAAAATTCCCCTATAGAACCTTAATGATTGTTTTTGTCAAGAGCAAGGTGGTTCTCTGATGTCTCCAAATCTTTTGATCTTCCAGCACAAGCATGGTAGTTTCCAGTTCAAAGCCAAAGGTGCCTTCAGTCAACAGAAGGAGCAGCCAAGACCAGCCCATGATAATGGTATCATTCCTGTTTTTCCACTCCTGCTTTGCCGGTCTAATAACTACGACATACCATAGTACCTATAAATAAACCAACTCGGTATTCAGCAGTATTAAGGGTAATGCAGTTTCGAGATGAACTACCATTGAAAACGGCATTAAAATGTGTTGAAATGCTTTGAAAGAATTCCAACCGTAGTTAATTGCCTGTCAGTAAAGAGCAGTAAAGAGTCAGTCATGTGTCAAACTTGTTCCAGAGAGATATGAAACTGCCCAATTCAATAGGTCACTCGAAACCCTGAAAGATACAAAGACGCAGATTAGCTGACTATTCCATTCTTCTGAAAGAACTGTTTACAAGTCAAGTAAATGGTACATCTCCTGACGAAGAAAACATATTCCCTCCAACAGCTCATCTAGTAAATGTTTTCTAAAATGTGCTCTGTGCTATTCTGTTCCAATTATCCTTGAAATGCCACTTCAAGACATACATCATTTATACAATGGTGTGTCTTATTATTTCTACCATTGAGCTTAAGATATCTGCTACCATTTTATTTATGTTAATTGTTGCATCTTTTGATTCCCGAATACAGTGAAATGTCTCCAGCCTTTGCCCCATCAACCTCTCCACATTCATTTCAGGCTTAGACCACAGATAAAAACTTGCGATACCTGCTCATTCTGGCATTTCTCAAATCCAGATGTAATGATTCATTTCAAATCCTTGCACAGGTGTCTTCACCATTCCAAATGCACCGTAAAATTGGTTATTTACGGTTTTATGGTTATTTATTGTTTTTTCTCGCTACTTTTATTGGTTATTCAGTCGCAAACTCAACATCTCCAATGCTCTCTGCATCTGTCCCTCACCCAGAATTTATTGATTTACATTCTTACCTATATCCATATCAAAGTCCACATCTTCCCAAAATGAATTTTACATTCTTCCAAGGTGATGTCAAGGTATTTCTGTAATTTAATCCCAACTCTACATCCCTGTGTAAATCCTGCCCTTTTCCAGTATTATTTTATTTTTTATCATATTTCCAGTATTAGTATTAGTTTTATCATCAACTCTATCTGTTGATGAGTCAGACTTTAACCTTCAGGCTCTCACACTCTGGACCCTTCTCCACCTTGTTATTTCCTTCCTTACATTTGATGAGGCTTCCAGTTATTTTAGTTTCTTTCTTTATGTTTAAGAAAGAACTGCAGATGCTGGAAAAATCGAAGGTAGACAAAAATGCTGGAGAAACTCAGCGGGTGAGACCGATGAAGGGTCTCGACCCGAAACGTCACCTATTCCTTCGCACCATAGATGCTGCCTCACCCGCTGACTTTCTCGAGCATTTTTGTCTACCTTCTATTTTCTTTCTTGATCAGCATTCTATAATACTGTTGAATATTTTTCTACTTGAAAAGCACCAAAGTAATATAGCTTTTGTTAACACACTGATCAGAACGCGGAAGCTAGAGACATGTGCGATGCCAAGATGAAGAGTCATTATTTCCAGAAGTCGTCTCTATTGAACTCCACAGGGGTAAAATTGCGAGGCAAAGTAAGCAGGTATTGAAAAAATAACGCGTAAAAAGGAATCTAAAGTTTTCCTTTCCTTAATTGCTAAAAATAGACAAAGGAATTTCAATGAAAGGGCAAGTCTATTATTAAAAGGGTAAGCTTATCAAAGGGGTTGAGATCTGAATGATAAGAGTCCTGGATCTAAAAGGAGAGTAAACGCAGAAAATGACCACATTAAATAGTTTTTAGGGTGAGCACTTGATGTGTGAAAACCTTTAAGGGTCCCTGGAGATGGGAGTCGGTGTTAGTCCGGTGAGCACTTTTAAGGTTCAATAGACTATTACTTTGAGCTATAATTACTTACATTACTCGAAAATAAATGCAATTATCCATATGTGGCTATCTGACAGAGGGAAAGAAAATAGTCAAATAGCATGGCAACAGGCCCTTCAGCTCTACTTGCCAAAATGGTTAGGAAGGAACTGCAAAATGCTGGAGTAACTCAGCAGGATAGCCAGCATTCTGGAGAGAAGGTATAGGTGACATTTTGGGTCAAGACCCTTCCCTGAAGACCTGATATATCACCCATTCTTTCTCTCCAGGGAAGCTGCTTATCCCGTTGAGTTCTCCAGCATTTTATGTCTATCTTACCAAAATGGTTGTTTGTGAAGCTGTTTGTGTGCACTGCAATTGGACTAACCCAAATACCATTATGGGCAGCACAATTGGGATGCTAATGGTGCCAGTGCCTCACAGCATCAGCGACTCCTGGCATTGGGTGCTGCCTGTGTGGAGTTTGCATGTTCTCCCCTATGACTGTGTAGGTATCCTCTGGCACTCCAAAGATGTGCAGATCAGTAGATTAAATGACCTCTGTAATTTGTCCTTTAGGTGTAGGAGAGTATAGAAACTGGGGGATGACAATGTGGGCTTAATCTAGAGTTAGAGTAACTGAGCAGTTGATAGTTAGTACATTCTCTGTGGGGCAAAAATTCTATGTTTGTGCTATTAATCTGTATGACAACATTTAAAGTATTTGTGGAAACACTTGAGAGAGACATCTTTAAAAAACAGACATGTGATTTCAGCGAACAGACCTTATAGAGTTGACTTGAGCAATCAGCTCGGCCGTAGGTGCTGGGTAGCTGTATAAAAATCTGGTTCCATCAGGATGTCTCTGCAAAAGTCACAAAGAAATTTGATTCACAGCATACAAAAAACCCGAAAGCTTACAGAAATATCTGCTGTGACTTATTTACTTCACAAGCATGCCTCCTCATCCAACTGTAAGGCAAACCTGGTTACAATGGAAATAATTAGCTCTTCTTAAGCAATATTATTATTAAACTATGTTTAATACATGCATGTTTGACAGAGTGTTTTGACCTCTAATGATAGCACAGTTTCAATATTGAATGACAGAACTGCTTCCAGACTTGGTGAAAATTAACAGAGTTCTTAAGCTGCGTTCATTTTTGTGGAAACAGTGAAATGTTTCTGTCACAGCCATTGTCTCTCTCACTTTGGTCCGGTCAGCTGAGGAAGTTTGGTATATTTTAGGATGATTACACTAATCCTTTGCTTTCACGTGGTGAGTGACATCAAAACCACTTTGCCACATAGCCTGGCCTCCTAGCATAATGCCCACGACACAATTAGATGTACCTGGTTCTGATCATATTGGATGTCAGCACCAATAAAACACTCAGATTCGGTCAATTATCCAGCTCAGGAGAACATGCTTTGTTTTCTGACCCATATTTGGCATTTCATTCTTGGAAACATAGAAAATAGGTGCAGGAGTAGGCCATTCGGCTCTTCGAGTCAGCACCGCCATTCAATATGATCATGACTGATCATCCAAAATCAGTACCCCATTCCGTCTTTTTCCCCATATCCCTTGATTCCAATAGCTCTCAGAGCTAAATCTAACTCTCTCTTGAAAACATCCAATGAATTGGCCTCCACTGTCTTCTGTGGCAGAGAATTCCACAGAATTCACCCAACTCTCTGGGTGAAAACGGTTTTCCTCATCTTAGTCCTAAATGGCCTACCCTTATACTTAAATTGTGACCCCTGATTCTGGACTCCCACAACATGGCGACATTTTTCCTGTATCTAGCCTGTCCAATCCCTTGAGAATATTATATGTTTCTATAAGATCCCCTCTCATCCTTCTAAATTCCAGTGAATACAAGCCCAGTTGACCCATTCTTTCATCCTAGATCAGTCATCCCGGGAATTAACCTGGTGAACCTACACTGCACTATCTCAATAGCAAAAATGTCCTTCCTCAAATTAGGAGACCAAAACTGCACAGAATACTCCAGGTGTGGTCTTACCAGTGTTCAGTACAATTGCAGTAGGACCTCCTTGCTCCTAAACGCAAATCCCCTCTCAATGAAGGCAGCTTTCTTCACTGCCTGCTGTACCTGCACACCCAGATGTACAAGCACATCCAGATCTTGTTGTACCTCCCCGTTTTCCTAATCTGACACCATTCAGATAATAATCTGCCTTCCTGTTCTTGCCACCAAAGTGGATACCCTCACATTTATTCACATTATAATGCATCTGCCATGCATCTGCCCACTCACTCAACCTGTCCAAGTTATCCTGCAGCCTCATAGCTTCCTCCTCACAGCTCACTCTGCCACCCACCTTTGTGCCATCCGTAAACTTGGAGATATTACATATAACTGCCTTGTCTAAATTGTTAATATATATTGTAAATAACTGGGGTCCCAGCACCGAGCCTTGTGGCACCCCGTCACTGCCTGACATTCTGAAAAGTACCCATTAATTCCTGCTCTTTGCTTCCTGTCTACCAACCAGTTCTCTATCCATATCAATAGCAATAATGTCCTTCCTCAAATTAGGAGACCAAAACTGCACACAATACTCCAGGTGTGGTCTCACCAGGGTCCTGTACAACTGCAATACGATCTCCTTGCTCCTACCCCCAATACCAATGTCAAAGGCTTTTTGAAAGTCCAGATACACCACATCCACTGGCACTCTCTTATCCATTTTACTTGTTACATCCTCAAAACGTTTTAGAAGATTAGTCAAGCATGATTTCCCCTTCATAAATCCATGCTGACTTTTTTTGTTTAAATATTTTTATTAGACGTACAGTGGCTTGCAAAAGTATTCATACCCCTTGAACTTTTCCACATTTTGTCACGTTACAACCACAAACGTAAATGTAAAATATTGGGATTGTATGTGATAGACCAACACAAAGTGGTGCATAATTATGAAGTGGAAGGAAAATGATACATGGTTTCCAAATTTTATTACAATTAAAAAACGGAAAAGTGTGGCGTGCAAAAGTATTCAGCCCCCCTGAGTCAATACTTTGTAGAACCATCTTCCGCTGCAATTTCAGCTGCAAATCTTTTGGGGTATGTCTCTACCAGCTTTGCACATCTAGAGTCTGAAATTTTTGCCCATTCTTCTTTGCAAAATAGCTCAAGCTCAGTCAGATTGGATGGAGAGTGTCTGTGAACAGCAATTTTCAAGTCTTGCCAGAGATTCTCAATTGGATTTAGGTCTGGACTTTGACTGCGCCATTCTAACACATGAATATGCTTTGATATAAACCATTCCATTGAAGCTCTGGCTGTATGTTTAGGGTCGTTGTCCTGCTGGAAGATGAACCTCCGCCCCAGTCTCAAGTCTTTTGCAGACTCTAACAGGTTTTCTTCCAAGATTGCCCTGTATTTGGCTCCATCCATCTTCCCATCAACTCTGACCAGCTTCCCTGTCCCTGCTGAAGAAAAACATCCCCACAGCATGATGCTGCCACCACCATGCTTCACAGTGGGGATGGTGTGTTCAGGGTGATGTGCAGTGTTAGTTTTCCGCCACACATAGCGTTTTGCATTTAGGCCAAAAACTTCAATTTTGGTCTCATCAGACCAGAGCACTTTCCTCCACATGTTTGCTGTGTCCCCCACATGGCTTGCGGCAAACTGCTAACGGGACTTCTTATGGCTTTGTTTCAACAATGGCTTTCATCTTGCCACTCTTCCATAAAGGCCCGATTTGTGGAGTGCACAACTAATAGTTGTCCTGTGGACAGATCCTCCCACCTGAGCTGTGGATCTCTGCAGCTCCTCCAGAGTTACCATGGGCCTCTTGGCTGCTTCTCTGATCAATGCTCTCCTTGCCCGACCTATCAGTTTAGGTGGACGGCCATGTCTTGGTAGGTTTGCAGTTGTGCCATACCCTTTCCATTTTCGGATGATGGATTGAACAGTGCTCCGTGAGATGTTCAAAGCTTGGGATATTTTTTTATAACCTAACCCTGCTTTAAACCTCTCCACAACTTTATCCCTGACCTGTCTGGTGTGTTCCTTGGGCTTCATGATGCCCAAGGAACATTGTTTGTTCAGTAATGTTCTCTAACAAACCTCTGAGGCCTTCACAGAACAGCTGTATTTATACTGAGATTAGATTACACACAAGTGGACTATATTTACTAATTAGGTGACTTCTGAAGGCAATTGGTTGCACTGGATTTTATTTAGGGGTATCAGAGTAAAGGGGGCTGAATACTTTTGCACGCCACACTTTTCAGAATTTTATTTGTAAAAAGATTTGAAAACCATGTATCATTTTCCTTCCACTTCACACTTATGTGCCACTTTGTGTTGGTCTATCACATAAAATCCCAATAAAATACATTTACATTTGTGGTTGTAACATGACAACATGTGGAAAAGTTCAAGGGGTATGAATACTTTTGCAAGCCACTGTAAGTTCATATTAATAGAATATACTTCTCACATACATTCGTAATATTATTAATATTAACAATTATGTCTTCTTTGTATTTCTATACATTTTTTTTTATTGCAGGTAGGAAAGGATAGAGAAAAATAAAGTAAAAGTAGAAAATCCAAAAATAAAGAAATGAGTGTAGTATTAAAAAAGTTATCCATCATTGGAGATATATCCATGATTTGTTATACATGATTCTTCATCCATTCCATTATTCAGGCTTCAGTCAGGCTCTCGTACCGAGCCATTTTGACCCTTTAAATATTCAATAAATGGAGACCATATCCCTCTGAAAAGATCCAACTTGTCCAGTAGGACAAGCCGTAATCTTTCCAGATGAAGTGTCTCCGACATTCCTGTAATCCACATTTTGGTTGTGGTGGATGTAGGACCTTTCCAGAATTTCAATATTAATTTTTTCCCAATTATTAAACTGCAATCAATAAAAATTCTTTGATTCGTTGTTATTAATTGATCTGTTTCTAATATTCCCAATATTATTAACTTTGAGTCAGGGATCAGATTCATATTAACAATATTCGAAATTATCTTAAATATTTCTGTCCAAAATTTAGTAATTTTTACACAATTTGTAAATGAATGCGTAAAGTTAGCTTCTAAGTGCTGACATTTATCACATGTGGCAGATACATTTGAAAAAATACTATGTAGTTTTTATTTCGAATAATGTAGTCTATGTATTTCTGTCTTTCTATTTCTAATTTCCTGTGTGTTTGCTTTTACATAGTCTCTAATTTGTAAATATCTAAAATAATCTTTTGAATGTAATCCATAAATTTGTTGTAATTCTGGAAATGAAAGGAAGGCGTTTTCCCTGTTGAGATCGCCCATCTTATTAATTCCATAGTTTTTCCATTGTAAAAAACCTTTGTCCATCATTGAGGGTTTAAATGTAACGTTATTTACAATGGTAAGGGCCAGTGGTATACATTCCGATTTTAATGGTTTCTTTATTTGTTTCCAGATACGTATCCCACTTTCTATTATAGGGTTTTCACTATAGGTTTTCTTACCTAGTCTAATATTGGCGAATAAAATCGAACTAATTTCAAAAGGCGAACAATCTTCTTTTTCCATTTTTAACCAGATTGGTTGTTTATCTGTCTCTACTAACCAAAAATTCATATTTTTTAATATTAACTGCCCAGTAATAAAACATAAAGTTTGGCAGTGCTAGACCTCCATTTATTTTTGATTTACATAAATGTTTTTTATTTATTCTATGGCTCTTATAATCCCAGATAAAGTTGGTGACTATAGAATCAACCTTCTTAAATACATTTTTAGGAAGATATATCGGAATCAATTGGAAAAGATATAGTAACTGCGGGAGCAAAATCATTTTTATTGCATTAATTCTACCTAGCATTGAGATAGGTAATGTTTTCCAATATAAAATGTTCTTATTTAATTAATTCAATAAAAGTGGAAATTGGGATTTAAATAAAGAATCGAATCTTTTTGTTACATAAATTCCAAGGTATTTGATTTTTTCATTTGCTATCTTAAAAGGAAATTGTTGTAGTATATGTATTTACCATTATTGGCATAAGTTCACTTTTATTCCAATTAATACTATATCCTGAAAATAATCCAAATTCAGTTATTAATTTCAGTAAATTTGGGATACTAATTTCCGGCTTTGTAATATAAAGTAATACATCATCCGCATATAAAGAGATTTTATTTTCAGTATCTCTGGTTTCATACCCATATATTTCAGGATGTAATCTCACACATTGAGCTAGTGGTTCTATTGCAAGTACAAACAGTAGCGGGGATAAAGGACAACCTTGTCTGCAGCCTCGAAATAGATTAAATTTAGTTGATAGCATTGATTTGTTATTATTCTGGTTGTTGGATTAACGTATAATAATTTAACCCAAGTAATAAACATCTCTCACAACTTAAAAGTTTCCATAACCGAAAACAAGTAAGACCATTCCACCTGGTCAAAGGCTTTCTCCGCATCTAACGATATAATTACTAGGGTACACAAAAAGCTGGAGAAACTCAGCGGGTGCAGCAGCATCTAAGGAGCGAAGGAGATAGGCAACGTTTCGGGTCGAGACCCTTCTTCAGACATAATTACTAGGTCTTTATTAATACCTCTTTTCCAGTATATAATATTGAATAATTGTCTCAGGTTATATGAGGAATATCGTTTTGGTATAAATCCTGTTTGATCTGGGTAAATTAATTTATTAATAACTGCACTTAGTCTTTGTGCTAATATTTTGGTTAGTATCTTTTGATCAGTATTTAAAAGAGCTATAGCTCTATATGATCCTGGGTCATCCAGGTCTTTGTCTATTTTAGGTATAAGTGTTATAATAAATTCATTTAATATTTCTGGTAGTTTCTGGTGGGTATAAATGTATTCATAAAGTATCTTCAAAAGTGGTGCAATCAGATCATAAAATGTTTTATAAAATTCCGAGCCAATACCATCTGACCCCGGTATTTTACCATTTTTGAATCTGATAGATTCTTCAATTTCTTTTACTGAAATTTCAGCATTTAGTGATTCTCTATTTTGTGAATCCAACCCATTCAGATTAATTTTTTTTTAAAATGCTTCTATTCCTATCCTGTTTTCTGTCGTTTTAGCTGAATATAAATTTTTATAATATTGCAAAAATCTATCATTAATATCTTTGGGTTGTACTAATGGTTCGCCATTATATGATTTAATCCTATGGATTATTTTTTCTCCCTCCATCTTCCTTAATTGACGAGCCAATAATTTTTGAGGTTTATCTCCAAATTCAAATTGTAATTGCTTAGTGCATTGATAGAGTTTTACAACTTGATCTGAGTATATTTTATTTAATTTATATTTCAGTGCAGCGATTTTATTATGTTTTGTTATGGATGGATTAGCCGCATTCTCTGTGTCTAATTGTATAATCTCCTTTTCCAATTCCTGTTGTTCTCTCCGATTCTCTTTATTATAAAATGCTTGAGAAGAAATCATAATTCCACGGGCATATGCTTTAAAAGTTTCCCATAATAGGGAAGATATTTCCGGTTTATCATTTATTTCAAAGAAAATCTTGATCTGTTCAATAATATATTCCTGAGTTGCTTTGTTTTTTAAAATTTGTGGGTTAAATCTCCATTGTCCCTGTTTTTCCGTTTTACCATTTATTTTAATCATAAATGTTAAAGGTGCGTGATCTGAGATTGTAATATTATGGTATTTTGAATTATAAGTGAGTGAGGTAAGTTTAGCGTCAACCAAAAAATAATCTATTCTTGAATAGGTTTCATGTACAGGTGAATAAAATGAATATTCTCGTCCAGTTGGATTTTCTACTCTCCAAACATCTTTAATGTTACTAGTATCCATATATGCATTTAATAAGTCACTGGAATGAGATTTGGTTTTCGTTTGTCTTGTGGATCTATCTAAATAAGAATCTAATGTACAATTTAAATCTCCTCCAATTATTAAGTTATGTTGTGTTATTTCCAAGATGTTGTTAAATATTTTCTTAAAAAACAGTGGACTATCAAAGTTTGGTCCATATACATTGACAAAAATCATTTTTTGTGCATTTAATTCTCCTATTACAAATATCCGAGACTTAGGGTTAGGTCTATAATTCCCCGTTTTCTCTCTCCCTCCTTTCTCTAAAAGTGGGTTACAATGGCTACCCTCTAGTCCACAGGAACTGATTCAGAGTCTATAGAACATTAGAAAATGATCACCAATGCATCCTCGATTTTTAGAAACACCTCAAGTGCTCTGGGTTGCAGACCATCAGGCCCTGGGGATTTATCTGCCTTCAATCCCAACAGTTTACTTAACACCGTTTCCTGACAAAAATGGATTCCTTTCAGTTCCTCCCCCCAACTACATCCTCGGCCCCCTAGTATTTCTGGGAGATTGTTTGTGTCTTCCTTAGTGAAGACAGAACTAAAGTTCTTGTTTAACTGGTCTGCCATTTCCTTGTTTCCCCATTATAAATTCACCTGTTTCTGACTGTAAGGGACCTACATTTGTCTTCACTAATATTTTCCTCTACACATATCTAAAAAACTCTGGCCTCTGGCCAATTTATATGCCTCTTCCTTGTATTTAACACTATCCTTAATTTCCCTCGTTTGCCACAGTTGAGCCGCCTTCCTCGTTTTATTTATTCGCCAGACAGGGATGAACAATTTTTGTAGTTCATCCATGTGATCCATAAATCTTTGCCATTGCATCTCCACCGTTAACCCTTTAAGTATCATTTGCCAGTTTACCCTAGCCAATTCCCGTCATTCCATCAAAGTCTCCTTTCTTGAAGTTGTGGACCCTAGTCTCTGAATTAACCGTGTCACTCTCCCTCTTAATGCAGAATTCCACCATATTATTGATATATTGATAGCTCTCATAAAGTCCGAGAATGTTATATTCATGGCAGTGGTCAGGTTGGGTAAGGGGGGTTAAGTACGATGGCTGCAGGTAGTTCTGATACATGCAACAGTTGTCTCGTGTTACAGAAAATCGTGCTATAATAACTATTGTTTTAATGGGGAAGAAGGAGTTAGAGGCTAGAGTTTCAGACTCAAAATCACAAAATTATAACAAGCACGGGTATAATTGTGGTAAACCAAAGTACATTTTGTAAAAGGTTCAGTGCACATAAACTGCCTAAAAACTGCACCATACATGCAATTTAAACTGGGCCAATTTGTGAAAGCAATCAGCATGTTCAGAACTTGGAAGCATTTTAAATTGCAATTTGAAATATTACATTGGAATTCCAAGAATCAAATAATTCTATAAAAATTGATTCCAGTTACCATTTTTTGAAGAACTTACCCGAGGCTCATTTTCATGATGTCGATGTAAAGCATGCATCCTAATATCCTCAGTGTGCTGCCGATTTGGAATAGCTGTTGATGTTTGCCCTTTACAATTTTGAACTTGTTGAGATGGGCTCTTGGAAATAAAATCTAACTTTTTATACTTTGTTGACACTACTGCCATTTTGTTTCCTGGCAAATTGTTCAAAGCAATATCTTGAGGCATTTCATTCATTCTACCTTTTTTCTTTCGGAAAAACTCTTCGTGTCCAGTAACGTTACTCATCTCGCAAACATCGTTAGCAATTTCTTCACAATGCTCTCTATCAATGATTGCTTTATCACTGCTTAAGGTGCTGGAGTTCTCATCCTCTATTTCGACCCTCGCCTGTGTCCAGGAAGTTCCTTGATAAACACTTTTTCTGTTCATTTGATCTTCTGCATCCACAAGCTGCCTTTTCCTTTTTGCAGCTCTTGTGATCGCTTGTTCTTCACCTCTGGTAGCCAACTGTTTTTCTGTCTCCAGTATATTATTTCTAGTTACTGTTGCATCATCATATGCTGCCATGCTCAGTTTCAATTGCCCTCCATTTATCATGGCTGACACAGGGGTTACGTTTTTGAATGAGCTCACACAATTCAAGTCACTGGAAGTAACTGATGAACCTGATAAAGGGGAGAGGTTTTTAAACAAATCATCATTAGTAGCACTAGTGGAGTTTGTAGATTTCTCTCCGTTGTCCTCCTCGAGCTCTGTGGCATATATTCTGTTCCTTCCATTCTCCGTGGCTGGAGAGCGCAAACGGCCTTTTGCAGATTGCACTGTTGAACGTTGGGACTCATCTGTATATAACTCCACAGATTTGTCTAGATCATCCTGTGTGCCGATGTCTGGAAGCTGGAGCCCCACAGATAACTCACTGCAAGCAGGAACGTCGACCAACGTGGAGCAAAGGGCATGACTTTTCTCACCGTGCTTCTTACACGATTCTGAAGAACAGATACATGAAATACAAGTTTCTGGAATTAAACAAATAATCGGTTACATTAATTGCGCTTCTTCAATAAATTTACAGGTTGAAAACAGCAATCTCACACCCTTCTCTTCAACTTTATTAATAACCTACATTGGTTTGTAATGGAAATAACAATGCCATCCCTTGAGTACGACATATTAAAGACTGACATATTAACACAGATAGTTTCCATCTGCAAAGGGATTTATAAACAAAATGCAAACTGTGCAAGAGTACAATTTCAAAAAAGTGTCTAAAATTACATTTCTACATCATGATTTACTCTCCCATCTTCTGGACTAATTTGGAAATTGCATCCGATATAATCCTATATGTGAAGCTAAGGAGATTAACTAGAATCAATTACAAGTGGTTTGAAAATGCGTTTAATCATCCGTAGATATGCTTCTGAATGAGTGTGTGTTAGGCGACGGAAAAAAAATCAATCAACCAATCAATTTTACTTCCCAACCACAGACATTTTCCACTAACCTTTGTAATGAATGTCATCTACAAATTCATAAGGATCTAACTAAAAAGTCAAGGACACAAAGTGCTGGAGTAACCCAGCAGGTCAGCCAACATCTCTGAAGAATATGGACAGGTGACGTTTCGTGTAGTCTTCTGGACGGGTGACGTCTCTGTTCTCCAGAGATGCTGCCTGACCTGCTGAGTTACTCCTGCAATTTGTGCCCTTTTATGTATTTACCAGCTTCTGCAGTTCATTGTTTGTAAAGTCAAGGGACTGAACTCGCTAACTTCATCATAATAAAGTATAAAAATATTTTCTGTTGTTCTCCGCACAAACTAATTACCCTTTCGTACCCTTTCCTAAAGTCACTGAATCTTGTGCCAATCTACCAATAATATTCTGATCTGTTAGCTATCAGCTTGAAAACTATTTAACATGGAACCTGAATTTCAGTTCTGACAAGTAGCTTGGCAAGAGAATAGCAGAGTCGAAAGTGCAAGTTATGCCCAAAAGATACTCTCATCCTTTGATTAAAGTTCTCTTGGTGTCCTAGCAAAATGTATCTCTCAACCAAGTGCACTGGACCATGTTCGTACAGTTCATCTATTCCTTTACATATGTCTGCTCATCTGTTAGTGAATCCAAATATTAAAATACAGAAATTTTCAATTTATATATTCCTTTCCATCTTTCCGCTACTTATTTAGCAAAACTTTCCCCAGAAAGCTTTCCAGATGACAATAGCCTAAACAGAAGCCGTACGCAATTCCTAAATCAAAAGAAAATGCTATGATCACTGAAACTATAAGCACAAATAGCATTGTCAATATGAAGATTGGAACTGAAGGTGTCAGGGAATCCCAGGAAGAGCGGGAAAACATCAAGATAGAAAATATTCTCTCAAGCAGCTGGGAGAATTTTTAAGCAAAAACATAATTTAACGGAACTACAAGGTGCTTTTCAGGAATAGCTCAAGGTAACAGTACAATTTTCAGTATTGACAATATTGGGTCAGACCATATGTTCATGAGACCTAGCAGAATTAGGCAATTCAGCCCAATAGGTTTGCTCTGCCATCCAATCATGGCTGATCTATTTTTCCTCTCAACCCCAATTTCTCTTGTCTTCTCTCCGTAACATTCGATACCCATCAATCTTTGCTTTCAAAATACCCAATGACCAAGCCTCCACCACTATCTGTGGCAATGAATCCCACAGATTCACCACCCTCTGTCTAAAGAAATTCCTCCTCTAAGTATCTTAGATCTTGATTTTTCACGTTGATTTCAAAGTGCAAACATCTCCTTGGTTACCCACAGAAATTCACACTCCCCTTTGTATACTAAATGCTTCCTGCTTAGCAAAAAAAAACACAATTAAAATCCAATTCTGCTGCAGAGGAAGGTGGAGTAAATAGCCAATTATTTTTCAAAGCAGTTTCTGAAAATCTGAAATGTTTGATCAACCAAAGCATATTACTCACCCCCTGAAGATGGAATTCCACCAAGGGAGACAGGTGATACCATATTCCAAGGATTCTGTGAAGATGGATCCTCCTGCTCTTCTGCAACGCAAATTACAATTAATTTTATTTCTTTGTTTTATGGAGTTAACTTAAAGTATTAATAGGTATGGGGTAAAATAATTCTTTCAAGACTGAAATTAGGGGAAACTGTTAAAGTTGAGGTACTTGGAACAGACACATTCATGCAGAAGTTGAAGTGTTTTAATTTGCCACTATAAAGTTTGGTTTTCCTCTTTCCGTAGTGAATAATTTACTGCCATGGGGCAGCACGGTAGCACTGTGGTAGAATTGTTGCCTTACACCGCCAGAGAACCGGATTCGATCCGGACTACGGGGTGCTGTCTGTACGGAGTTTGTGGGTTTTCCCCGGAAGCTCCGGTTTCCTCCCATACTCCAAAGACGTACAGGTTTGTAGGTTAACTGGCTTGGTAAAATTGTAAATTGTCCTTAGCGCGTGTAGGATAGTGTTAATGTGCGGGAATCGTTGGTCACCGTGGTCTTGGTGAGCCGAAGGGCCTGTTTCCACGCTGTATCTCTAAACTAAAACTAAGCCTGCTTGCTGGCCCTCAAACGCCTGTTAAATGCATAAATTGGAATTTCCAAAAACGGATGCACTTCCTACACATAAACATACCTGCAATACCTGTGAATGTATCCATGCGGCTGTGATCATCAGATTCTGGATCTTCAGCGCACACAAAATCATCCTTCCATTCTAATGATGAAAAATAAGTATTTTCCAATAGCTTGTAACAACATTTTGCATTCTTATTTATTTTAAACTTTACAAAAGTAAAAAAAAGTGAGGCTAGAAGAATCTAACAGCGTGAAGATTCAAATCGATGTCAAAACAAGTGATTGCAGTTGAACGTGATCCCGCTACCAGTCATATCTTCCCGTTCCCATGCCCGTCCACTTTCCATAGAGATCAATCTTTCCCGCAACTCCTGGTTCACTCATTTCGTCCCAGCCAACTCATCTCGTCTCCTCCCCATGTACTTTCCCCCGCAAACACAGTAGACGTAACATCGGTCCCTACACCACCTCTCTCGCCTCCATCCAGGGACACCAGCGGCCCTTCCTGGTGAGACAGAGATCACGTGCACCACTTCAAACCTCATCTACTGCATACCCCCAGGTGGCCTCCTTTACATCTTGCACTCTGTCCAACAAGACCAATAGGTTAATCATTTTGTTTAACTCAAAATCATAACTCCCAAACAAATGAATTTCACTTTTTCCCCCATTCCTGGTGCTTTATCTCCGGTAATGGCATAAAACAGTACACAGAATTTGCCGCTATGGCAGTTTTGTTTGTAATTGAGTGAAAAAATACCCCAACACGGCAATATATTTTAAATAACAATTACATAAAGACTCGATCATTCAATTAGTGGAATAATAAATGTTACCATAATGCTCAGCTTGCTCACCTTTTATATTATTTAGGGCTTTCTCCTGATCAGAAGAAATCATCAACATTGCTTCAGGAACAGTGAAAATGTTTCTCTTGTCCTATTAAAAACAGCAAAAATTAAAATTATGATTAAATATGTTCTTCACTAGTTAGTTTGAAACAGATTAAATTACAAACACAGTATTGAGATGGGCCCCTTAGCCCACCAAGTCCACACTGACCACCGATCACCCGATGACACTAGTTCTATGTTATCACACTTCCTCATCCACTTTCTGTACATCAGTGGCAATTTACAAAGGCCGATTAACTTACAAATCTACACATTTTTAGGACGGAGGGGAAGCCAGAGCAGCTGGAGTTAACCCATGCGGTCACGTGCAAACTCCACACAGACAGCACCCAAGGTCGGATCAAACCCAGATCTATGGCGCTGCGAAGCAGCAGCTCTACCAGCTGCGCCACCATGCCGCTCTTGCCGAACCTTGTGATATAAATTATATTTTCCAGTTCGTACCAAATATTCAACATTTCTCCCTTGAATAGTGGTCAATTTGTGTAGCAATTAGATGTTATAATATTTTCTTAACAAACATTTCTCAAGCATCCTTCATTTTTAATGCCTGGTTTGCTGTATAAATCATCTGCTCTCCCAGCATTCTAAAATCGCCTATATTCTAAAATTAATTATTAATAAGGTTCTAGTTTGTGACTATGGACAGATGAATAATTTGTATTGTCCAAGTACATGTTGAAGTTGACATATTTTTGGAATATATAACTGAGCTACAGCACGCAGATGGGAAATACAAGGCAGCAAGGATCTCACTTGAAAGCCTCACTCCAAGTGTTCTTGAAAAATCTGTATTTTATCAACTCATTTTATCAACTCACAACAAACATGAAAGTTTCAGTCAAAGTTTTATTATTTACTAAAAAGCCTGACAAATTCCAATACTTCACACACACAACACAACAAAAGAAAATAGTTGAGAACTAAAATGAGTAAAACTCCTTTACCGTATTTTGTCTTCTCATGGTATTCCATCCTGTAGTTTGATTTTCTGAATGTGATGTGGATGCTGTAACTTTAGACACAACTGGATCAAGGCAGAGTTCTGCAGCATGTTTTAACACATTAACTTCATCTTCCACTGCTGCATTAATCATATGTGATAAACTGAGATCTAAAAATTAAAACATAAAAGACAATTTTGTCATAGTTGTACCAATAAAAATACTAATTCCAGATTTGTCAGTCTGCCTCTGTACTCCACAATTTGAGATTTGTAATAGAAAAAAAATCACATGTGGTTAAAGTGCAAATTGTCAGATTTTAATAAAGGCCATTTTTATACATTTTGGTTTCACCATGTAGAAATTACAGCTGTGTTTATACATAGCCCCATTTCACGGCACCATTATGTTTGGGACACAAGGCTTCACCAGGGCTCAAAATTAACGGTTCCCGCCGGGCAACCTAAAAGCAGTGTCATTTTGCCCGGCAAGCAAAGGAAAGCTTCGCTGCTGTGGACAGTGGTCGGCCTGATGCAAACGGCATTTCTCAGAGAGCTCCTGCCTTATCCTTGTTCCCGGCCTTGACCTGTGGAGTTGTTGCTTGTTTGTGAACCAGCAGCTCAGGCAGCGGATTGGCGCTCGACGCCGCTGCAAATTGTTCTGTTGCTGTTGTTCTCTTAAAGGGCCTGTCCCACTTTGCGATTTTTTTCGGCGACTGCGGAACGTCAGTGACAGTTTTACGGGCGCCAGTCACTGACGCTCCGCAGTCGCCGAAAAAAATCGCAAGTAGGTCTGGTCAGATAATAATAATACAGTAACAAGTATGTTGCAAGAACAAGAAAATCAAAGCACACTTCCATTCCCTTTATTTCTTTTAAATAACAAAATCCTAGAGCAGAAGGGATATATTATGTATATATTTTTCCCCTCTTGATGTTGTTACTGTGTCTACCTTCAAATGTGTCAAACAGATCGATTCAATTCTTTATCAACTTACCTTGCTGTGACTGGGCACAACAGAGATTGATGATTGAAGATTCAAGAGGAAAAGACCGATGCTATGGCCATGTCATGATAATTTTCAGTCCTTCACAGAAAACATGCTTGCATCAATCTGTAGTGTGCATGGTTAAGCATATATGTTACCATGGTCCAGGATTTATTGACACAGGTTGATCATACGCTGAATAATCCAACCACATTTTTGTTTGGAAGTGGAAAGAAATAATAGAAATTGCATTCATTGCAACGTGTAAAAAGAGTTGAGACACTGTATAATAATTTTGCTGTATGTCATTGTGATATATATCATGTCTTGATTGGTGAATATGTTTAGTTTGTGACTTTATTTGAAGCAGAAATAATATGTGAATGCTTCATTGAGCATAATTCTGACTGGTAACTACGCACTTCGTCCGAGCATATTATCGCACACGTCATGCAAGCTGTCTTAAACGACCACCTAAACTGTCATTTGCCAACCTAAAAAGCTGCCTAGGTTGCCCAGCTGGCAACAGCGAAAGCGAGACCCCTGTTCACAGGTATGTGTAATTGCACAGGTATAAGAGAGCTCTCAGCACCTAATCTTTCCATCACCTTTGGAAACTTTTATTGCTGTTTATCAACATGAGGACCAAAGTTGTGCAAATGAAAGTCAAAGAAGCCATTTTGAGACTGAGAAACAAGAATAAAACTGTTAGAGACATCAGCCAAACCTTAGGCTTACCAAAATCAACTATTTGGAACATCATTAAGAAATAAAGCACTGGTGAGCTTACTAATCGCAAAGGGACTGGCAGGCCAAGGACGACCTTCACAGCTGATGACAGAAGAATTCTCTCTGTAATAAAGAAAAATCCCCAAACACCTGTCCGACAGATCAGAAACACTCTTCAGGAGTCAGGTGTTGATTTGTTAATGACCACTGTCCGCCGAAGACTTCATGAACAGAAATGCAGAGGCTACACTGCAAGATGCAAACCACTGGTTAGCCGCAAAAATAGGATGGCCAGATTAGTTTGCCAAGAAGTACTTAAAAGAGCAACTACAGTTCTGTCATCTTGTGGACAGATGAGACGAAGATTAACTTAGAGTGATGGCAAGAGCAAAGTATGGAGGAGTGAAGGAACTGCCCAAGATCCAAAGCATACCACCTCATCTGTGAAATACGGTGGTGGGGGTGTTATGGCCTGGGCATGTATGGCTGCTGAAGGTACTGGCTCACCAAAGAAGACACCTAGCAACTGGTGAAGTCCATGAATTGCAGACTTCAAGCAGTCATTGCATGCAAAGGATATGCAACAAAATACTAAATATGAAAACTTTCACTTACATGACATTGCTGTGTACCAAGCATTATGGTGCCCTGAAATGGGGGGGACTATGTATAAACGCTACTGTAATTTCAACATGGTGAAACCAAAATGTATAAAAATGGCCTTTATTAAAATCTGACAGTGTGCACTTTAACCACATGTGATTTTACTTTCTATTACAGATCTCAAATTGTGGAGTACAGAGGCAAATAAATAAATAATGGGTCTTTGTAACAAACATTATGGAGGGTGTTAACGAAGAAACTGCAGATGCTGGAGAATCAAGGGTCACACAAAAAGCTGGAGAAACTCAGCGGGTGCAGCAGCATCTAAGGAGCGAAGGAGATAGGCGACGTTTCGGGTCGAGACCCTTCTGTATTTATGAAGGTATCATGAAGCACAAAGGTCCAAAATAACGTTTGACTGGAAATTGCTTGGAAACACTGGCATTTCAATGCTGAATTGATAGCATGTCTCATCCTTAGTGCTTCCTTTCAAGATTCCCACCCAAACACCATGTCACAAATTTGCTGGCATGTTCTTGCTGATAACTACTCTATGATCTTCATGGAGTCCACTGCCAGAATTAAAATTTGCTGCAATGTCTTGACAGTAGCGCTGTCAAAGGAATAGTAGATTTGTTGATTAAAATAAATAAGAACATAGAGGATTTAGGTAATTATGAGGCAATTTATATAATCTTTGAATTAAAAGCTTCTTTAAGTGTTATTATATAAATTAAAAATAGAATTACAGATAAAACATGTTGTTTAGAGGTTTGATAATATTTTAAATTTGTTTAATTATTTCCTGATTGGTAACAGTTTTATCAACGTTTTTTTATCAGGGCCAGTCAGCCAACTCAAGGGATAGCTTTGCCTACTGTCAAAGTTTTTGCAGATCTGTTAGTTTGAACCTGCTGCCTGAAGCAATTGCAAGCAGCCAGGCCATTGTGCGACACAACATCATTTTGAGGGTAGGACATTAGCTACATATTTTAAAATGAAACTTTAGAAAGACGCATCTTAGCAATTATGAAAACGTGATAGAATATACAGCAAGAATAAAAATCAAGTAGAAATTTACCGCTAAATGTCTTTTCTTGGGTGACCGTGTTACTTAAGTGATTTCTGTAAAATCACAGGAATATTGAGTTACAATTCATCCACAATTTTACTTTTCTTTTACACTGTTTTAATTGTTGTGGTCAATGCAAAACATGATTTTAAATGAAACAAGAGACAGACTAAATCTGAAACAGACTAGCTGGTGTTCAGCAATATTAGTTGCCCTTAAATGATCAGATTCTCCCTATTCAAGTTTCTTCCAAATTCAAGGACAAACAATCACATTTAATACAAGTTCCACAGATATAACACAAGATTGCACAGAGATCATTTATCCTGTAATTTTCCCAATTTTCCTTTGGGAAAACGAGTTACTTATTATTCGTATCTCAGACCAATGGGTTTACATTTTAAAATGCAGCACTATCTATTGCAAAATACACTGAAATATTAGTGTGCATGACTGGCTCACATCCTCTGACTAGGACGTCAATAAAATCATAGAAACATAGAAAATAGGTGCAGGAGTAGGCCATTTGGCCCTTTGAGCCATCACCGCCATTCATTATGATCATGGCTGATCATCCAAAATCAATACCCCGTTCCTGCTTTCTCCCCATATCCCCTGATTCCGTTAGTCCTATCTCTCTCTTGAAAACATCATTTGATTTTTGTTCTAAATCAGGGAAATAAAATACACAGGAGATAAGAATGAGTGGCCAAGATTTTAAAAATACATGCATGAGCTGTGTTCACCGTAAAATATTTATTCCCTCTTTGGAGGATTTTGAAAAAATGGGGTAATAGAGTAAAGATCAACATACATTCAGTTTACAGTGCCTTTGATGAATCCTAGGATTAAAATATTTTGTATCTATTCACAATTTTCCAAAATATTTTTGTAACTTGGTCGGCGCCCGTTACTTGCCGATTCTTGCATAATTGTACTGTATGCAAACAAAGAATCTCACCGAACCAAGTACAGGTGACAATAATGTATCAATCAATCAATGTGAATCAATGGATCCTTTTTTCAGTCCAGACTGGCTTTTTAATTATGTTTAACCCTATGTGCTAATGTACCATGTTAATGGGGCTAAATGTCCTTGGTGGCTTCACTGACCAAGCAAAACAACATTACCAATGGACTACAATTAAAACTGGCGACTGAAAACTTGGTTAGGGTTAATTGAGGAACTTTTGAAGGTAATAGAAATGTGAACAGTTGTGGGAAAAGAATCCTAAAGAAAATTTTAAATGTTACTCATTCTAGTGGGGGGGGGTTGAATAAATGAAACCTTCAGCAACTCAAGGCAACAAACTGTTTAGTTAATTTCTTAACTTTACACAATTCAAGGAATGCTTACAAGCTTAAAAAATAATGTAACATTGACAAGCTTAAAAAATAATGTAAAGTAACACCTACTCCCAGAGTTCTCTTAACTTCCTCTGCACAGCAAAGTCCATGTTACTGAAATTTAAAATAATGTCAAAGTTTAGCTGTTTATAACTTATAAAATCAATAAATATAATGCTCCATATAGTTGGAATACTTCCTACCAGGAGCATGCATCAGCAAAACCCATGTCTCCTGGCAAAATCTTCAAATCCTGAACCACGAGATAAAATTCACAATCCCTCTGAAGAAAAAAAAATAAAGAATAAGCATTGTTAATAACTGTAAACAACTGTACACAACATTGCAGCATCTAATGGGTAGTATAATCCCTGAATGCCTTACCCACTCATACAGAAAACAGGTAAATAATGGACCGGAGTACTTTCAATCTGCAACAAATTCAGTGCCAGAGAACAGTTCTATTTTCTGTGATGTTCCTCTTAACACAGTTAAAACAGCCTTTTATGATCGCTTCTCCTCACTATCTATCCATTCCAACGTGAGAAAGTAATTAGATACAGCCCCCTATCTTCTTCTTGCGAATGGAACATAAACCAAAGGAATAGTTAGATCTCAAGCCGGGTGTTGAGCAGTCAGGTTGTTGTCTCTGTGTCAATGTCTGCCAGGCCCTGAGCTCCATTTGGTGAGTGGTAGAGCGGGCACTCACGAGATTACATGGTTGGCTGTCTGTTGTTCTAACTATTAATTAATCAGCCCCCTATCAATTAGTTCCAAGTCCCCTGTCAATCATCGCTATTTCAAAGGTACTCTTGAAACTTCTAAATCTTTGTTGACTCGACTCTACTTGCATGGCTGTGAGAACTAAAACATGGTTGTGTGCTTTATCCCTTGGCCACACAATCATGGGTGTACAGGGAGTAGACCAAGTACAGCGTTTGAGTTCAGTTTATTGTCACGTGCACCGAGGTACAGTAAATAGCTTTCATTGCGTGCTAAACAGTCAGCGGAAAGACAACACATGATTACAATCGAGCCATTCACAGTGCACAGATACATGATAAAGGGAATAACTGGGATAATGTTTAGTGCAAGATAAAACCAGTAAAGTCTGATCAAAGATAGTCAAAGGGTCTCCAGTGAGGTAGACAGGCGTTCAGTACTGGCCTCTGATTGTGGTAGGATGGTTCAGATAACTGATAATGATAATAGAGGGATGGTGGGTTTCTAAAATGTGTATATTTTAATGCTAGGACCATTGTAAGTAAGGTGGATGAACTTAGAGCCTGGATTGACACCTGGAAATATGATGTTGTGGCAATCAGTGAAACATGGTTGCAGGAGGGCTGTGAATGGAAACTAAATATTCCAGGATTTTGTTGCTTCAGGTGTGATAGAATTGGAGGGTCCAGAGGAGGAGGTGTAGCATTGCTTGTCAGAGAAGATATTACAGCAGTGCTTTGGCAGGATAGATTAGAGGGCTCGTCTAGGGAGGCTATTTGGGTGGAACTGAGAAGTGGGAACGGTGTAGCAACACTTTTAGGGGTGTATTATAGACCGCCAAATGGGGAGCGAGAATTGGAAGAGCAAATATGTAAGGAGATAGCAGATATTAGTAGTAAGCACAAGGTAGTGATTGTGGGAGATTTCAATTTTCCAAAAATAGACTGGGAAACACATTCTGTAAATGGGCTGGATGGTTTGGAATTTGTTAAATGTGTGCAGGATAGTTTTTTGCAGCAGTACATAGAGGTATCGACCAGAGAAGGGGCAGTGCTGGACCTCCTGTTAGGAAATGAGGCAGGTCAGGTGACTGAGGTATGCGTTGGTGAGCACTTCGGGACCAGCGATCACAATACCATTAGTTTCAATATAATTATGGAGAGTCAGAACTGGACCTAGGGTGGAGATTTTTGATTGGAGAAAGGCTAACTTTGAGGGAATGCGTAAGGATTTTAAAGGAGTGAATTGGGACACTTTGTTTCATGGGAAGGATGTAGAAGAGAAATGGAGGACATTTAAAGGGGAAATTGTAAGAATACAGAATCTTTATGTCCCTGGTAGGTTGAAAGGAAATAGTAAAAATTGGAAAGAGCCATGGTTTTCAAGGGAAATTGGACACTTGTTTCAAAAAAAGAGAGATATCTACAATAATTATAGGAGGCATGGAGTAAATGAGGTGCTAGAGGAGTATAAAGAATGTAAAAAGAATCTTAAGAAAGAAATTAGGAAGGCTAAAAGAAGATATGAGGTTGTTTTGGCAAGAAAGGTGAAAGTAAACCCAAAGGGTTTCTACAGCTATATTAATAACAAAAGGATAACGAGGGATAAAATTGGACCATTAGAGAACCAGAATGGACAGCTATCTGCAGAGCCAAAAGAGATGGGGGAGATATTGAACAATTTCTTTTCTTCGGTAATCACCAAGAAGAAGGATATTGATCTCTGTGAGTTAAGGGGAAAAAGTAGAGTAGCTATGGAAACTATGAGATTCAAAGAGGAGGAAGTACTGACACTTTTGAAAAATATAAAAGTGGATAAGTCTCCAGGTCCTGACAGGATATTCCCTAGGACATTGAGGGAAGTTAGTGTAGAAATAGCAGGAGCTATGACAGAAATATTTCAAATGTCATTAGAAACGGGAATAGTGTCGGAGGATTGGCGTACTGCGCATGTTGTTCCATTGTTTAAAAAGGGTTCAAAGAATAAACCAAGCAATTATAGACCTATTAGTTTGACGTCAGTGGTGGGCAAATTAATGGAAAGGATACTTAGAGATAATATATATAAGCATCTGGATAAACAGGGTCTGATCAGGAACAGTCAACATGGATTTGTGCCTGGAAGGTCATGTTTGACAAACCTTCTTGAATTTTTTGAAGCGGTAACTAGGGAAATTGATGAGGGTAAAGCAGTGGATGTTGTCTATATGGATTTCAGTAAGGCCTTTGACAAGGTTCCCCATGGAAGGTTGGTTAAGAAGGTTCAATCTTTGGGTGTTAATGGCGGAGTAGCAAGATGGATTCAACAGTGGCTGAATGGGAGATGTCAGAGAGTAATGGTGGATGGCTGTGTGTCAGGTTGGAAGCCGGTGACCAGTGGGGTGCCTCAGGGATCTGTGTTGGGTCCACTGTTGTTTGTCATGTACATCAATGATCTGGATGATGGGGTGGAAAATTGGATAAGTAAGTATGCAGATGATACTAAGAAAGGTGGTGTTGTGGATAATTAAGTAGATTTTCAAAGTCTACAGAGAGATTTGGGCCATTTGGAAAAGTGGGCTGAAAGATGGCAGATGGAGTTTAATGCTGTTAAGTGTGAAGTGCTACATCTTGGCAGGACAAATCAAAATAGGAAGTACATGGTAAATGGTAGGGAATTGAGGAATGCTGTGGAACAGAGGGATCTAGGAATAACTGTGCATAGTTCCCTGAAGGTGGAATCGCACGTAGATAGGGTGGTAAAGAAAGCCTTTGGTGTGCTGGCCTTTATAAATCAGAGCATTGAATATAGGAGTAGGGAAGTAATGTTAAAATTGTACATGGCATTGGTAAGACCAATTCTGGAGTATGGTGTACAATTTTGGTCGCCTAGTTATAGGTAGGATGTCAACAAAATAGAGAGAGTACAGAGGAGATTTACTAGAATGTTGCCAGGGTTCCAGCAACTATGTTACAGAGAAAGGTTGAACAAGTTAGGTCTTTATTCTTTGGAGCGCAGAAGGTTAAGGGGGGACTTGATTGAGGTCTTTAAAATGATGAAAGGGATAGACAGAGTTGACGTGGATACGTTTTTTCCCATTGAGGGTAGGGAAATTTCAAACAAGAGGGCATGACATGAAAATTAAGGGACAGAGGTTTCGGGGGTAACGTGAGGGGGGAACTTCTTTACTCAGAGGGTGGTGGCTGTGTGGAATCAGCTTCCAGCAGAAGTGGTGGAGGCAGGATCGATTTTAACATTTAAGAGTAAAGTGGATAGGTATATGGACGTGAAGGGAATGGAGGGGTATGGTCTGAGTGCAGGTAGATGGGACTAGGGGAAAACAAATGGTCGGCACGGACTGGAAGGGCCGAGAGGGCCTGTTTCCGTGCTGTAATTGTTATATGGTTATATGGTTATATGGTTTACGGTGCTTTGCATTTGGAAGGTTGGAGGTATCAGTGTATAGATCCTTTTTTATTGTCACATGTACCAAAGGTGCAGTGAAATACATATTTTGCATATAGATCAGTGAGATTATTGTCATACATAAAGACAATCCCTGATTAAGTACTCCATGCATTGAAACAGCCCATTCGCAATAGTCCATGAGTCCATACGCAATAGTCGACAGACTTTGGCATCATTTTACAGTTTATTGTCATGTGTACCGAGGCACAGTGAAAAGCATTTTGTTGCATGCTAGCCAGTCTGCAGGAAGACAATACATGATTACAATCGTGCCATCCACTGTGTACAGATACGTGATAAGGGAATAACATTTAGTGCAAGGTAAAGCCAGCAAATTCGATCAAGTACAGTCCGATGGTCATCATAGAGGTAGATAGTTGTTCAGCACTGGACTCTGGTTATGGTAGGATGATTTGGTTGCCCGAGCTGGGAAGAAACTGTCCCCAAGGATGTCTGTCACCTTGGCCTCTCCCTTTTCTCTCTCTTATCTTCTGAGATAAGTCCAGAAGTCCAAGCTCCTGTTTCTTAAGTGCAGTTTCTTCCCCACTCCAATCCGATTAATGCAATAATCACCTCTCACACGTTGTTCAGTGCTGTAATTTATGCTTACTCTAAACTCGGTTTTTAGAAGAAACCATGGGTTATGAGTAATGAATTTCTGATTATCAAAATAGGCTTAGATGGCAGGATAGCCTACTCCTGTTTTGTAAGCTCCAACATATAAAAGTCACTTTAATCAATGGATCTACCCGTGAAATAAAACATTCAACCAATTTAAAACATGCCATTAACATAATCCTGTACCAAACCAAAAATCAACCTAAAAATTTCAGTAAAATATCAAAAATCACTTACCAATTCAAGCTCCAATCTGACTCGAATATTGAATTTTTTCAAAATAACAACTTTGTTTTTGAGTTGACTGAGTGTATAGTTCTCCTCCTCCCTAAAAGTTAATAGAAATAAATGCCGCTGACTTTTGACAAACATTTATACATTTTTATCAAGCTATATTCCATGAGCTGCATTGTTTGATAGACAATTCACAAAGAAGGTTTCTCTATTAATTTGTTTGAGTTTAGTTTATTGTCACGTGTACTGACCAGCCAGTGGAAATGCAATACATGATTACAATCGTGCCATCCACTGTGTTCACATACATGATGAAGGGAATAATGTTAATAATGTTTAGTGCAAGATAAAGTCCATACCTTTCACCCAATGGGATAAGTGAGAGGAGCGGCCAGGGTGTGACTCGTCCTTCATTATGCTGGTGGCCTTGCTGAGCCAGCGTGAGGTGTAAATGGAGTAGATGGAAGGGAGGTTAGTTTGTCTGGGCTGCATCTACAATGCCCTGCAATTTCTTGCAGTATTGGATGGTGCTGTTCCCAAACCATGCTGTGATGCATCCCGATATATTGTTTACTAAACATCCAAAAGCACCATCATTTCCTGAACCACTCTAGGTGTTGATTATTGTCATAGACATTGTATCCAAACATAATTTAGGATACCGTCAGATTCACTCTACCCCATCTATTGAACTGGTGAACCACAATGCTGAGAACAATATTTTGCACTCTCTACCTTCCCCTTTGCTTTATCTAGTGTACTTGAGCTTGGCTTGATTGTATAGGGCCTGTCCCACTGCGGGGACCTAATTTGCGAGTTTAGAAGAGTTTCAGAGAGTTTAAAAAAGTGTCATGGTCTTGTTGTATCACCGAAGTAGAACACCTACTACGATCTCCTTTGACTATGTAGAGAACCTCCTATGAATATGTAGAAGACCTCCTTCGACTATGTGGAAGACCTCCTTCGATCTCCTTCGACTATGTTCAAGACTAGCTTCGACTAGCTTCGGGAAAATTGGACACCAAATAGTGGAGAGTGAAGACGACCACCTTCGACTATACTAACACTATCTATGACTACCTTCGATTACCTTTGATTGCCTTCGATTGCCTACGAATAACATGCCGACCTGCTATGACCTACTTCAACTAAACCTACGAGTAAAAAAAAAAACAAACTATTTTTTCCATGCCGACCAAATTTTACTCGCGGACAATTTTCAGCATGCTAAAAAATACTCCTCAACCAAACTGAGGCCTTGAGTATGCGGGAACTTCTCTCGAGCATGAAGGAGAGTTAAATAGACTTCCTAGGACCACGTGTCGACCATGCTGCGAGTTTGAATCAAGCGCAAACTCTTCTAAACTCGCAAATTAGGGCCACGCAGTGGGACAGGCCCTTATTTATGTATAGCATCATTTGATTTGATTTGATTAGATGGCATGCTTTTTTATTTACTTCAGATGCATTCTAACAGGGAGAAAGTTAGTTAAACTGGTTTCTGGATATCTCTATATATCCAGTAGGTAGGATAACGGTAGGTTTAAAATCGAGCGCGGGGCTTGCTTTTCCAGAGGCTTACCGAAATCCATAACGTTCCATTTGGAGAAGTGGTTTTTTTTTGGGGTTTTTTTGAGGAAGCCGCTGATTGGTGGAAGAGGACCCGAGGAAGCAGCTGATTGGGTGCAACCCCGGGTTTACTATTTTACATTTCTGCCTTCTGGGAGTGAGGGATTCTGGGAGTTAGGGATTTAGTATTTAGTAGTAAAGTTTAAAGGATAAGTTTTTGTGTTTTTTTTTAGTAATTTGGGAGTAAGGTATGGCAGTAGAGATTGGCCCCGTGGTTTGTTCAGCCTGCAACATGTGGGAGATCAGGGAGATGGTCGGTGTCCCTGGTGACTACGTTTGCAGGAAGTGTGTCCAGCTGCAGCTCCTGGCAGACCGCATTGAACGATTGGAACTGCGGCTGGATTCATACTGGAGCATCCACGATGCGGAGAAAGTCGTGGATAGCACGTACAGTGACTTGGTCACACCGCAGACAAAAGGTAGGAGGACAAGAAGGGAACAGGTGGCCAATAGCCAGCAAAGCAGTAGGCAGGCAGTGCAGGAGTCCCTGCGGTCATCTCCCTCCTAAACAGGTATACCATTTTGGATACTGTTGAGGGAGATGGCTCATCAGGGGAATGCAGCAGCAGCCAGGTTCATGGCACCATGGGTGGCTCTGCAGCACATGAGGGGGGAAAAAAGAGGGGAAGGGCAATAGTAATAGGGGATTCAATTGTCAGGGAATAGATAGGCATTTCTGCGGCCGCAAACGAGACTCCAGGATGGTATGTTGCCTCCCTGGTGCAAAGGTCAGGGATGTCACTGAACGGCTGCAGAACATTCTGGAGGGGGAGGGTGAACAGCCAGTTGTCGTGGTGCATGTTGGCACCAACGATATAGGTAAAAAAAGGGATGAGGTCCTACAAGGTGAATTTAGGGAGCTAGGAGATAAACTTAAAAGTAGGACCTCAAAGGTAGTAATCTCCGATTACTACCAGTACCACGGGCCAGTCAGAGTAGAAATAGGAGGATAATGCAAATGAATACGTGGCTTGAAAAGTGGTGCAAGGGGGAGGGATTCAAATTTTTAGGGCACTGGGACCAGTTCTGGGGGAGGTGGGACCGGTACAAACAGGACGGTTTGCACCTGGAATGGAATGGAACCAATGTTCTTGGGGGAGTGTTTGCTAGTGCTGTCGGGGAGGATTTAAACTAATGTGGCAGGGGGATGGGTACAAGAGCAGAGAGGCAGGAGGGTGTAAAATGAGGGTAGAAGCATTAGGTAGCAAGGTGAAAGGTAAAAGTGGCAGGCAGACAAAACCAGGGCAAAAATCAAAAAGGGCCACTTTTCAGCAAAATTGTATAAGGGGTAAATGCGTTGTAAAGACAAGCCTGAAGGCTTTGTGTCTCAATGCAAGGAGTATTCGTAATAAGGTGGACGAGTTGAACGTGCAGATAGATATTAATGATTATGATATAGTTGGGATCACGGAGACATGGCTCCAGGGTGACGTAGGCTGGGAGCTGAACATCCAGGGATATTCAATATTCAGGAGGGATAGAGAGAAAGGAAAAGGAGGTGGGGTAGCGTTGCTGGTTAGAGAGGAGATTAAAGCAATGGAAAGGAAGGACATTAGCTTGGAGGATGTGGAATCGGTATGGGTAGAGCTACAAAACACTAAGGGGCAGAAAACGCTGGTGGGTGTTGTGTACAGGCCACCTAACAGTAGCAGAGAAGTTGGGGATGGTATCAAACAGGAAATTAGAAATGCGTGCGACAAAGGCAAAACAGTTATAATGGGTGACTTCAATCTACATATAGATTGGGTTAATCAAATTGGCAGGGGTGCTGAGGAAGAGGATTTTTTGGAATGTATGCGGGATAGTTATCTAAATCAACATGTACAGGAACCAACGAGAGAGCAGGCTATTTTAGACTGGGTTTTGAGTAATGAGGAAGGGGTAATTAGCCGTCTTGTTGTACGTGCCCCCTTGGGCAAGAGTGACCATAATATGGTTGAGTTCTTCATTAGGATGGAGAGTGACATTGTTAATTCAGAAACAATGGTTCTGAACTTAAAGAAAGGTAACTTTGAGGGTATGAGACGTGAATTGGCCAAGATTGACTGGCAATTAATTCTAAAAGGGTTGACGGTGGATATACAATGGAAGACATTTAAAGACTGCATGGATGAACTACAAAAATTGTTCATCCCAGTTTGGCAAAAGAATAAATCGGGGAAGGTAGTGCATCCGTGGATAACAAGGGAAATCAGGGATAGTATCAAAGCAAAGGATGATGCGTACAAAGTAGCCAGAAAAAGCAGCATACCAGAGGACTGGGAGAAATTCAGAGACCAGCAGAGGAGGACAAAGGGCTTAATTAGGAAAGGAAAAATAGATTATGAAAGAAAACTGGCAGGGAACATAAAAACTGACTGCAAAAGTTTTTTATAGATATGTGAAGAGAAAGAGGTTAGTTAAAACAAATGTAGGTCCCTTGCAGTCAGAAACAGGTGAGTTGATCATGGGGAACAAGGATATGGCGGACCAATTGAATAACTACTTTGGTTCCGTCTTCACTAAGGAAGACATAAATAATCTGCCTGAAATAGCAGGGGACTGTGGGTCAAAGGAGGAATTGAGTGAAATCCAGGTCAGTCGGGAAGTGGTGTTGGGTAAATTGAATAGATTAAAGGCCGATAAATCCCCAGGGCCAGATAGGCTGCATCCCAGAGTACTTAAGGAAGTAGCTCAGGAAATAGTGGATGCATTAGTGATAATCTTTCAAAACTCTTTAGATTCTGGAGTAGTTCCTGAGGATTGGCGGGTAGCAAATGTAACCCCCTCTTTTTAAGAAGGGAGGGAGAGAGAAAACGGGAATTACAGACCAGTTAGTCTAACATCGGTAGTGGGGAAACTGCTAGAGTCAGTTATTAAAGATGGGATAGCAGCACATTTGGAAAGTGGTGAAATCATTGGACAAAGTCAGCATGGATTCACAAAAGGTAAATCATGTCTGACGAATCTTGTGGAATTTTTCGAGGATGTAACTAGTAGCGTGGATAAGGGAGAACCAGTGGATGTGGTATATCTGGACTTCCAGAAGGCTTCGACAAGGTCCCACATAAGAGATTAGTATACAAACTTAAAGCATACGGTATTAGGGGTTCAGTATTGATGTGGATAGAGAACTGGCTGGCAAACAGGAAGCAAAGAGTAGGAGTAAACGGGTCCTTTTCACAATGGCAGGCAGTAACTAGTGGGGTACCGCAGGGCTCAGTGCTGGGACCCCAGCTATTTACAATATATATTAATGATCTGGATGAGGGAATTGAAGGCAATATCTCCAAGTTTGCGGATGACACTAAGCTGGGGGGCAGTGTTCGCTGTGAGGAGGATGCTAGGAGACTGCAAGGTGACTTGGATAGGCTGGGTGAGTGGGCAAATGTTTGGCAGATGCAGTATAATGTGGATAAATGTGAGGTTATCCACTTTGGTGGCAAAAACAGGAAAGCAGACTATTATTTTAAATGGTGGCCGATTAGGAAAAGGGGAGATGCAGCGAGACCTGGGTGTCATGGTACACCAGTCATTGAAAGTAGGCATGCAGGTACAACAGGCAGTGAAAAAAGCGAATGGTATGTTAGCTTTCATAGCAAAAGGATTTGAGTACAGGAGCAGGGAGGTTCTACTTCAGTTGTACAGGGTCTTGGTGAGACCACACCTGGAGTATTGCGTGCAGTTTTGGTCTCCAAATCTGAGGAAGGACATTATTGCCATAGAGGGAGTGCAGAGAAGGTTCACCAGACTGATTCCTGGGATGTCAGGACTGTCTTATGAAGAAAGACTGGATAGACTCGGTTTATACTCTCTGGAATTTAGGAGATTAAGAGGGGATCTTATAGAAACTTACAAAATTCTTAAGGGGTTGGACAGGCTAAATGCAGGAAGATTGTTCCCGATGTTGGGGAACTCCAGGACAAGGGGTCACAGCTTAAGGATAAGGGGGAAATCCTTTAAGACCGAGATGAGAAAGACTTTCTTCACACAGAGAGTGGTGAGTCTCTGGAACTCTCTGCCACAGAGGGTAGTTGAGGCCAGTTCATTGGCTATATTTAAGAGTGAGTTGGATGTGGCCCTTGTGGCTAAGGGGATCAGAGGGTATGGAGAGAAGGCAGGTACGGGATACTGAGTTGGATGATCAGCCATGATCATATTGAATGGCGGTGCAGGCTCGAAGGGCTGAATGGCCTACTCCTGCACCTAATTTCTATGTTTCTATGTTTCTATGTTTCTATATGACCATGTGTCAAGAATTTCCTCTTTTCAGGAATATCAAAAATGTAACTTACTACATAAAAGTTAGATTTATTACTTGTAATCACTTACTGCTGCATGTTATTCCCAGCTTCTTCTGTCAGAACAGCTTTAATCCTGTATTTTAAATCTGATATATATACAACAACAGCAGATTGATATCCAGCTTCTTTAATCCAGTTCTCCAGTGGTACAAGCTGCAAAGAAAACCCTCATTTAAACATTCTAAAAATTCACATGTTAATAACAAAACTGACATTTTTTAAAGAACAATGACATCTTCGCAAACAACCTTAACTAACCTTGACTAATCTCTAGAAGTGGACTACTTTGTCAAATAACTGCACAAATATAACAAAGACTACTAAATTTAATTGTTAATTTGATGTTTTATTATTCAATTTCAAAATACATCATATCCAATTACTTAGCACCTTTAGTTGAGTTTTTACGTTTTACTTTAGACCGACAGCATGGAAACAGGACCTTTGGCCCAACGAATCCACAGCAACCATTAATCACCAGTTAACACAAGCTGAGGAAGCACAATCTGCCACAGGCAATGATGGTCCAATTCTACACGGCCATCGTAGAGTCTGTTCTCACCTTCTCCATCATGGTCTGGTTTGGCTCAGCCACCAAGCACGACACCTGGAGGCTGGAGCGAAACGTCCGATCAGCAGAGAAGGTTGATGAACTGTACACTGCAAGGGACAGGAAGCGAGCAGGCAAGATCATCTCTGACCCCTGGCCACAAACTCTTTGAATCACTTCCCTCTGGAAGGCGACTCCGGATTGTCAAAGCTGCCACAGCCAGACATAAAAACAATTTTTATCCACGAGTAGTTGCTCTACTCAACAGCTAAAAATCTGTAGCCTTCCTTTGATCTGGTATTTTGTTGGTTCACAATGGTTCACAATGCTTGATCAAAGGTGTTTTATCATTAATGTTTTATTATTATTATTAATGTTTAGTGTTTTCTGGGTCATTCGTAACTGTCATTGTATGTCATGTTGTTACTTGTGGGCGGAGCACCAAGGCAAATTCCTTGTATGTGAATACTTGGCCGGTAATCTTACTTACATACTTACTTACAGGAAAAATGTGCAAACTCCACACAGACAGCACCCAAGATCAAACCCGGGTCTCTGGCACTGTGAGGCAGCAGCTCTCAGCTGCGCCACTGCAGACCATTGCAGGAAATGTACATTATTTACTTCTATTTCTGTCATGACTTATGATAATAAAACAATATACTTATCCGCACATTTGAACATTTCAATAATACATGGCTGCAATGTATCTTAAGCATTATCTGTGAAAATAGCATGACAGAACCCAAACTGTTCACTCAAGCAGGTCAATGTGCCGAAACATTGCTGTTTGTCATATTCATATGTTGAGAGAATGGACTGGCTGGGCTTGTATACTCTGGAGTTTAGAAGGATGAGAGGGCATCTTATTGAACCATATAAGATTATTAAGAGTTTGGACGCGCTAGAGGCAGGAAACATGTTCCCGATATTGGGGGAAATCCAGAACCAGCGGCCACAGTTTAAGAATAAGGGGTAAGCCATTTAGAACGGAGACGAGGAAACACTTTTTCTCACAGAGAGCTGTGAGTCTGTGGAATTCTCTGCCTCAGAGGGCAGTGGAGACCGGTTCTCTGGATACTTTCAAGAGAGAGCTAGATAGGGTTCTTAAAGATAGCGGAGTCAGGGGATATGGGGAGAAGGCAGGAACGGGGTACTGATTGGGGGTGATCAGCTATGATCACATTGAATAGCGTTGCTGGCTCGAAGGGCCAAATGGCCTACTCCTGCACCTATTGTCTATTGAAACATAGCTAGGTACACAAATATATGCAAACATTAATTAAGCATGACAACTTTCAAATAGACTGAACTCTGTTAAACAGATTTAAGCAAATATTTTAAGAATTTACATTGAAATTACAAGACTGACATATTTTGAGAAAGGAAGTTATTTTCTCAAATATCCGTACCTCAATTTGATTAAATGTAAGATAAAAGGACAACATTGTAAAAAAAAAACACAACCGGGATGTCCCATGCAGCAATGCATAAATGTTTAAATCGTCATCCTTATTGACAAATCCCCACATGGTTTCATTCTATGCTGCGTGTGCAACATTCACTAACCCGAAATAGAAGATCGTCAGTCTCGTCATTCACCTGCAACTCCAGCCCATCAACTTGCATACTTATGTGTGACTCCACAAACCGAAGGAAGTGGATCAGCTCAGAAACTAAGATCTCGACAAGTTTTATTTTACTTCACCTCAAAAGATTTCTCAGTGTACAATTCTTTAAAATCTTTTGCATACTGAGGAACCTTTATGACTTCCAAAATTCAGTGTAAATTAATATGTTTATGTTTTTTTTTCCCCAATCTTTTGTGCTCTCCAGACTGGTGAGATCTTCAGTGACAAATCCTGCTGCCTAGCTTCATTCAAGAGCTGTTCATGTTGTGCTGCGGCCACCATGAGGGTCTTCCCCTGCGCACACTGACTGCTCACCTCTGTCACCTGAACCGGGGCCGACTTGGACCAACTCCTGGCGGTTCCCGGCTCCAGCACCAGCTCCGCGATCCAGGGCCTGTGGGCGCGCTGGATGTGGGATGTCATGTTCAGGGACACTGGGACGACACGCACCATATCATCGTCATCCGAGAACCGGGACCGCCCGAGCGCCGAGACCGTCCGAGCGGCCGCTTGGCGCCACCAGGCCCCTGGGCCCAAAGATGCGAACGCCCGCCCGCCCGCCCCCGCGCTAATCCGCATGCGCATTAGCGACCCCGCACACACGGAGGCGGTTGAGCGGCTCGGAGAGTAAGCAAATTGTTGACAAGTTTTATTTTGATTAACTTCAAACGTTTCCTCAGATTAAAAGTTTCCTCAGTTTTAAATAATCTACACATATTAACTGATACAGGGTAGACAAAAGTGCTGGAGAAACTCAGCGGGTGCGGCAGCGTCTATGGAGCGAAGGAAATAGGCGCCGAAACCCATCTTCAGACCAACGGCTCCTCTAGTATCTTTGCTTCCTCTAGTAACTTTGCTTCAGACTGATGTAGGGGTGGGGGCGGGAAGGAGAAAGAAAGGAAAAGGACGAGGCAGGGGGCTGAGGGAGAGCTGAGAAGGGGAGGAGACAGCAAGTGCTAACGGAAATTGGGGAAGTCAATGTTCATGCCGCTGGGGTGCAGACTGCCCAAACGGAATATGAGGTGCTTCTCCTCCAATTTCCGGTGGTGCTCACTCTGACCATGGAGGAGCCCCAGGACAGAAAGGTCGGATTTGGAATGGGAGGGGGAGTTTAAGTGCAGAGCCACAGGGAGATCAGGTTGGTTAATGCGGACCGAGCGGAGGTGTTCGGCGAAACGATCGCCAAGTCTAGGCTTGGTCTCACCGATGTCGATTAGCTGACATCGAGAGCAGCGGATGCAATAGATGAGGTTGGAGGAGGTGCAGGTGAACCTCTGTCGCACCTGGAACGACTGCTTGGGTCCTTGAATGGAGTCGAGGGGCGAGGTAAAGCGGCAAGTGTAGCATCTCCTGCGGTTGCAAGGGAAAGTGCCCGGGGAGGGGCTGGTGCGAGTGGGAAGGGAAGAATTGACCAGGGAGTTACGGAGGGAGCGGTCTTTGCGGAAAGCAGAGGGGGGGGGGGGGGGGAGATGTGGCGAGTGGTGGGGTCACGTTGGAGGTGGCGAAAATGACAGAAGACTATTTGTTGTATGTGACGGCTAGTGGGGTGGAAGGTGAGGACTAGGGGGACTCTGCCCGAGTGGGGGATGGGGAGAGAGAGCAGTGTTGCGGGGTATTGAAGAGACCCTGGTGAGAGCCTCATCTATAGTAGGGGAGGGAAACCCCCCCCCCCCCCCCCCCCCCGTTCCCTGATACAGAATTTGTAATGTCATAAAGATGGCTTTATGCCACCTCCAGTTTAAATTCCATTTGGAATATTTTTGGAGGACCAGGAAACCAAGAACCAAAGGGCCCGTCCCACTTGGGAGATCTCCACCACGAGTTCTGGCGACCTTAAGTGACTAAAAAAAAATCAAGGTCACGGTTACCACCTCCTACGACCTTCCTTGACTATGTGTATGACCTCCTACAACTATGTTGAAGACCTCTCTCGACTATGGAGGAGACCTCCTTCGACTATGTTGAAGACTGGCTTTGACCATGTACGTTTTACTCGAGGATGGTCTCTGGCAAATTGGTCCGTGAGTGAGCACGACCCCCTTCCACCTCAGAGGACTATGCCGAAAACAAACAATGACCAGTGACGAGTGTCTGCAGCTCAAATTATCACCTGATAAAATTATGTCATGTCTGCATTTTTTTCTCACTTAAAAATGCCTCCCAGGTTTTTAAAAAAAATCATTCTGAATCATGCAAGCAAGGAAGGAACTAGTTTGGAGGATGTTAGTAAAAATACAACTACTGCCGTTTGCAGTAGCCCTTTTGTTTCAGCAGCCTTTTAAGAAAGGCAGAAGGGGAAGAGGAAGTACAAGAAGAGGTCTCAATGGGTGAATGGAGATGATATGATGGACTGTCCCAGTACACCAGATGATTGGAAGAGAGTGGCGCTGGGCTTTGACAAAAGATGGAACCTAAGCACACATGTGGGGCATTGGATGGCAAGCATGCCATTCTTGTCCCTGTCCCTGTACCCCTCATTTTCCTTTTCGTACAGGATGGCATTCTGCTGAAACCATTCCTCAAGGTCTCCCTCCTGCTGCCTGGTGAAGGTGTAGGGCATAACCTTCCTCCACCCCCCCCCCCCCCCCCTCACCACCAATGGGGCATCTGCTTATGGTGCTGTGTCAGAGACACAGGAGAAAGGGTGCTTTGCTGCCTTCAAATGAGGCAGTGAAGGATGGGGTGGTGGTGGGGACATATACTACCACCCTGGTCTCCTCCAGGGGTCTCTCATGCAGGGCTACCTCCTCCTGCACTATCACCTCCTGTGGCATCACCTCCTGCCACTCCTCCTCCTGGGTGGGCAACACTTGCATGGTGTTGTGCCCTCCCCCTGCGCTGCTGCCTTTTTGGTGCCATCTGTAAAACACAAGTCTCCTCTCCAAAAAACTCTCCAGCTATGAATTAACATGCCTTCGAGTGACAGAGGTGACATGCTGCTGTTTAAATCACCTTTTTTTTCTACTGACCTTTTTTTCACCCCGGAGCTATTACCTTCGACTACCTTCGACCACCTTCAACTATCTACAACTAGCATCACGACCTACTACAACCGACATACGACTAAAAAAATATTGATTTTTCCCACGGCGACCTAAGAGTTTGTATTTGTCCATTAGGACAAATCTGATTCTTTCCAAATGCAACGTCTCCAACATTTCCACTGTCCACATTTTAATTGTGGGGGATAATGTTCCCTTCCAAAATTTCAATATTAATTTTTTTCCCTATTATCAAACAGTAATCCAAGAAATTTCTTTGGTTTACTGTTAATATTAGATTTGAATCCGGAACTCCTAATATTATTAACTTTGGATCTGGGCCCAGTTTAATTTTAAGAACTTCAGAGATAACTCTAAAGATTTCTGTCCAATAATAATTAAGTTTTATACGTTACAAAACTATGCGTTAAATTAGCTTCCAAGTTCTGACATTTATCACAAATAGGAGAAATGTTAGGATAAATTCTATTTAATTTCATTTTTGAATAATGTAATCTGTGTAATACCTTAAATTGTATCAATATATGTCTAGCATTTAATGAGCAACGATGTATACGTTGTAGGCTTTCTTCCCAAGTTTCCTACATTATAGGTAAACCTATTTAACTTTCCCATGTTTGTCGATATATTTCTGAAGTTGGGATTTCCCTATCCAAGACAGTATTGTATATATACGCTGTAAATTTTTCTGTATTTGGGTGTTTATTAAACAATTCATCTAAAAATCCTGGTTTTCTATTTTTATAGTCTTGTGTATTTGACTTAATATAGTTTCTAATTTGTAAATACCTAAATATGTTATTTGACTGCAATCTATAGATATCCTGTAACTCTTGAAATGAAAGAAATTTTCCTTTCTTGTAAAGGTGTTCTATCCTTTTAATTCCTAAATCATTCCAATGTCTAAACCCCTTGTCCAATACAGAGGGCTCAAACAAAGGATTATTCATAATTGGCAAACAAAATGACAAATTATCCATATGTAGGGTCTTAACTATTTGTTTCCAAATACGTCTATTGCTATGAATTTATAGGGTTATCACCATACGTTTGTTTTTGTACTTTCTTGATGCAAAAAGAATCGAACTTACATCAAAAGGCAAACAGCCTTTTCCATCTTTAGCCAGCTTGGCTCATAATCTAAATTTACCAACCAAAAATTCATATTCTTAATCTGAACTGCCCAGAAATAATATAATAAATTTGGTAGTGCTAGTCCACCATTTATTTTAGATTTACATAGATGTTTTTTACTTATTCGATGATTTTTATAGTCCCAAATAAAACTATTAACCAAAGTATCTATTTTTTTAAAAAACATTTTAGGGAGATATAAAGGGATGGCTTGAAATAAATATAACAATTGTAGCAAAAAAATCATTTTTATAGCATTTATTCTACCGATCATTGAAATAGGTAGTGTTTTCCAATATAAAATATTTTTTTTAGTTTATTTAACAATTGAGGGTAATTATTTTTAAATAGACAGTTATAGGATTTAGATACATAATTCCTAGATATTTAAATTTGTCCGTGACTATTTTAAGTGGGAATTGTTCTAATATATTTAATTTTATTTCAGTTATAGGCATAATTTCACTTTTATTTCAGTTAATTCCATACCCAGAAAATGTGCCAAATTTAGTTATAACATTAAGTAGATTGGGAATACTAATCTCCGGTTTTGTGATATAAATTAAGATGTCATCTGCGTATAAAGATATTTTATTCCTTGTAGTTTTGGTATTATATCCGTATATTTCTGGTTCTGATCTAATCATTTCGGCTAATGGTTCTATTACCAGAGCAAATAGTAATGGTGATAACGGGCATCCTTGTCTACAACCCCTAAAGAGATTAAATTTTGTTGATAACATTTGATTTGTTAATATTCTTGCAGTTGGATTCGAGTATATGATTTTTACCCATTTGGAAAATCTATCCCCCAGTTGAAATTTCTGCATTATTTTAAATAAATATGGCTATTCAACCTGGTCAAATGCTTTTTCAGCATCTAAGGATATGACAGCTAGTTCAATATCATTCGCTCTTTTTGAGTATATGATATTGAATAGACGTCTCAGATTATAAGATGAATAGCGTTTTGGGATAAAACCTGTTTGGTCATGATGTGTTAAGTTATTAATCACTAAACTTCACTTCAGAGATAAAATTTTAGTTAGTATTTTTTGATCAGTGTTTAAAAGAGCTATTGCTCTGTATGACCCAGGGTCTTCCAAATCTTTATCAGCTTTAGGGATAAGTGTAATTGTAGATTCATTTAATGATTCTGGTAACTTTCCTTGTTCATAAGCATATTTATATATTATATGTAAACGTGGAGAGATCAGATCATAAAACTTCTTACAGAATTCAACACTTAAGCCATCAGGGCCTGCGGCTTTTCCATTATTTAATGATCCAATTGATTCTTCAATATCTTTTACTGATATATCAGCATTCAACAAGTCTCTACCTTCCTGATCCCAACTATTAATATGACATTCTTGTAGGAATGTTTCCATTCCATCTGATTGTCCTGCTAGTTTAGATGAGTAAAGATTTTGATAATATTGTAAAAATGTATCATTGATATCTTTTGGTAAAGTCAATATTTCTCCTTGTTCAGATCTAATTTTATGTATCATTTTCTCCTCATCTAATTTTCTAAACTGGCGTGCCAGTAATTTTTGTGGTTTATCCCCAAATTCAAAGTGTACTTGTTTAGTCTGTTGAAAAAGTTTATGATGCAATTTTATTACTTACCCCTTTGAAGGGGATATTGCATTTTCAATATCTATTATTTCATTTTCCAACTTTTGTTGAGTCTTTCGATTTTCCTTATTAAAGTATGCGTGTGCTGATGTTATCGCACCACGCATAAATGCTTTAAATGTATCCCAAAGCAGTGATGGTGAAATTCCAGGTTTGACATTAGTTTAAAAAAATAATTTAATCTGTTTTACCAAGTAATCATAACAAGCCTTATCATTTAATATTTGGGGGTTGAGTCTCCAGTTAGATTTTTTAATAGTTATGTCTTTTAAATTTATCCTTAAATGTTAATGGAGCATTAACATTATATTATGATATGTGAGATAGAATTATGATATTTTGAGTCATACGTAAATGGGATTAGTTTTGAATCTATTAAAAAATAGTCTATCCTTGAATAGGTTCCGAATACAGGGGGAAAAAATGAATATTCTCAACCAGATGGTTTATCTGTTCTCCAGATATCCTTAACATTTGCTGTGTTAATAAAATAATTTATAAGTGTACTTGACTTAGAAGGGGTTTTCTTTTTCATTGATGATCTATCTAAATAATTATCTAAGGTAAAATTAAAATCACTTCCAATTATTAGATTATGTTGAGTGGATATAGGGATATTGTTAAATATTTTCTTGAAGAATAATGGATTATCAAAATTAGGACCATATATATTCATAAGAATTACTTTTTTAGAATGTAATTCACCTGTAATTATTATATATCTACCCTCAACATCTTCTATTATTGTGCTTTGTTTAAAAGGTATACCTTTACGAATGATTATTGCTACCCCTCTTAGACTTATGGATGAATGAAGAGTGATATACTTTGGAAATCCATTTTGCTGTTAATCTATACTGCGCGTCTTTTTTAAGGTGTGTCTCTTGGAGAAAAATAATATCAGATTTCAATCTATTTAATTGAGCTAAAACCTTACCTCTTTTAATTGGTTCGTTAATTCCCTTAACATTCCAACTACAGAAGGTGAGTCCATCACCCCCAAACCTAGTGTTTATGTCATACATGTTATTATTAAGGTGGTTTATAATGGAGTAGATGTCTCAGTTCATCTAACCCAATCCTATACCCAAACATCAGATCGATGAAATGTAATATCTGTGTCATTGTCTTATACACACGTCTCTTTAAACTAACTATATAATACCAATCATACTTAAATCCATATAATATATAATATGAGATAAAATACATAATATAAAAGTACTAATAAAAAATGCGAGTAGAGTAAGTGATGTTAGTAAAGTGTAAGGGGAAAAAAAATGACTACAACTATAATTAGTGCAGTTAGTATTAGCGTAAGCCACACTAGAGTGGCTATTAATCTATGGACTTCCGTGAAAAAAAAAAAAAATGTTAATAATTCCAGCTCCGTTTTTGCCTTAAGGGCTATATATGTCGGGGTGGGGTATTAAATTTATATACTTAATAATTAATAATACTACTAATATCAAATATAGTTAATGTCATAACACTATATTAGGAGAGCTAACATACATTTTTAAGGGGTAGTTAATACAAAACTACATTTATTAATAATCCATCCATCCCTCCTTGACCCCAAGATAAAGTCCATGTCCATTGTTCCTCCTCCTTCCCTGCGGATCCTCCTTCAGCGTGAATCCTCCTCCTTTTCTGTGGGTGGGCAGTATCATCAGGTAAGTGATCAATAATATTCAGTATTCTTCATCTTCATCTACTTCTTCCTGTACTTCTTCCTCTTCCGTTTCTTCTGAATGTTTCGAGCGAATTCAAGAGCTTCTGTATGTTTGGTGAAGTGGTGCTCCTTATTATCATAAATTACTCTTAATGTTGCCGGGTACATCAGGCCATATCTCAGATTCTTTATGTTCCTCAGGATACCTCTTGTTTCTGTAAATAAAGATCTTCTCTTGGCCACTTCTGCAGGGTAATCTCTGAAGATAATGATGTTGTCTCCCTCATATTTGAGATTTTTCTTACGTATTATTATCTTCATCATATCTTCAAAAACATATCGTAAGCCACCTTCACAATCATCTGTCTTGGGGGAGCATCCCTCCTAGGGATATGTCTCAATGCCCTGTGTGCTCGGCCCAGCGGAGGTTCTTGGTCCAAGTTCAGAATATCTTTTAAGAGTTTTGCAGCAAATTTTCGAGGGTCTTGATCTCCTCTCGGCCTTCACTCAATCCAACAATACGCATATTCTGACGCCTTTGATGTCCCTCCAAGTCAATGCATTTCTCAGTTATTTTGTGTAATAATTCTGATAAACGCTTGTTCTCGGCAAGATGCTCTCGGCTGATTCAGTCAATTCTTTTATTGCGTCATTTTGTTGGTTAAGTGAGAATCTAATAGGTTCTAACTTGGTATCCAGCAGCAACTCCATCTCACCAGTTTTACGGTTTACGTCATCCAACTGTTGTTGCAAATCAGTACCCGCTTTATCTTTCCATTCGTCCATCATAGTCTTTACAGTGGCTATAACTTCTTTTTTGAATTCTTCTTTCAAATTTTCATGATACACCAAAATATCAGCTCTTAAAGTCTTTATTTCCCCTTTATATTATTTTTTCATATCCTTTAGCTCACCCATAATAATTTTTTTGAGGTCATCCATCTTTAAAATATCTTTTTAACGCTACCGGAACCGTTCACACCCGTTCTCCTCTGGTGAGTAGTTTCAGTTTACCCCCGTTTTTTATACAATTTTTAGCGGAGCTGAATGGCACGAGTTCCACTCACTCCACAGCGCCACCGGAAGTCCCTATATGACATAAGTTGTGTCATTGAATTTAATTGTTCTATCTGTGGGACATACGAATTAGATTATATTCCTTTTCTCCAGAGATGCTGTCTGACCCGCTGAATTACTCCAGCTTTTGTGTCAATCTTCTTTTTGACAATAAAACATTTTTGACGTGGGTAGATGCAGAGTCTCTTACCCAGATTAAGTGAATCGAGGATGAGAGGACATAGGTTTAAGGTGAAGGAGTAAAGATTTAATAGGAATCTGAGGGGTAACTTTTTCACATAAAGGGTGGTGGGTGTATGGAACAAGCTGCCTGTGGAGGTAGTTGAGGCAGGGACTATCCCATCGTTCAAGAAACAGACAGGTACATGGTTAGGACAGGTATGGATGGATATGGACAAAACATGGGCAGGTGGGACTGGTGTAGCTGGGACCTGTTGACTGATGTGGGCAAGTTCCCACACTGTATGACTCTATGACTCTTGAGTACTCGCACAAAATTTTGGTATTCAAGGATTCCTCAGTATCCAAAAAAAATTAAAATAAAGCCCCTGTCCCACTTAGGAGACCTAAACAGCAACCTCTGGTGACCTTGCCCGCCACCCAAGGTTTCCATGAGGTCACCGGAGGTTTTGGTCACTTTCCCTAATGGTCGAAAGTGGTTTCCATGTGGTCGAGGCTTCATCTAGGTTGCTGCTATTTTTTCATCATATTTAAAACCGGCCTCGACTAAAAATCGTTTTTTAAATCGAAAATTTTTTTTTCGTAGGTCTAGTCGAAGACGGTTTTCTTCATAGTCGAAGAAGATTTTCAACATATGCGTAGGAGGTTGCAGGTCACCTCGATCTCAATTTTTTTTTGGGTGGCGGGCAAGGTCATCAGAGGTTGCTGTTTAGGTCTCCTGAGTGGGACAGGAGCTCTACAATTAACCAACAGGGACTTTCATAGTTATAGCATTTCCTTAGAGTACAAAAGATTTTAAATAATTTAAAAATATAAACTGGCACAGAATTTGACAGCATCTCTGGAGAAAAGGAAGGTCCCATAGAATATCAAACATTTAAGAATTGAAATATATTACTATACACAAAATGTTGGTATTCAAGGGTTTCACTGAATACAAACGGTTTAAAAGAATTTAAACATATTAACCGACAGATTTCTGTCTTCAAGGTTGCTCAGTATACTAAAAAATTTAAATAATCAGATACAGAAGATTTTAAATAATTTAAACATATTAACTAACGCAGAATTTGGGTAGTCATAAAGGTTCCTCAGAATACAAAAAAATTAAGAGAATTTAAACATATTACTCACACAAAATTTCAGCATTCAAGGGTATTTTATAGAATTTAAATGTATTAACTGACCAAATTTAGGTCGAGACTAGACTAAGTGGGACCCGTTGGGAGGGCTGGTCCCACAACGCAATATTCCATCTCTCCACCAATTCCAATGTTGATGGCCAGTCGGTGGGGCTTTATGGAGTGCTAGTATGGGTGTTGTGGGCAGAAGGGACTGTTTTCCAGAGAACTAGTATGGACATTGTGGGCCAAATGGATTCTTGGGCTGGCAGCTCAGTCACTCAGGCCTGGCAGATCAATCACTCAGGCCTGGCAGCTCAGTCACTCCGGCCTGGCAGCTCAGTCACTCAGGCCTAGCAGCTCAGTCACTCAGGCCTGGCGGGCTGGCAGCTCAGTCACTCAGGCCTGGTGGGCTGACAGATCAGTCACTCAGGGCTGTTGGGTGGGCAGCTCAGAAACGTCCAGAAATTCTGCCCAAAACAGGTGAGAGACACTGTGAGAGAGAAGGGGGAGAGGGTGGAGAATCAGTTTTTCATTTTTTTCTACAGATCACAGCAATGAAGGAGGAAAGTCCTGCGTGGATCTCACAGGGAGCCAATGATGGGAGGGAGAAAAATACTGGTGTGAGGTTTAATACTTACAGGGGGAATACTTACTGATGGGCCAAAGGCACTCCTCCTGGGCTTGTACAGGCCTAATGGCCTGTACTAGCATATTATAAAACAAATATCCAAGTGAAATCTCAGTGAAAGGCACTTTTTCTGGACATTTCCTGGCATGGGCGTTTTGGGCCAAAATGCTCCTCCTGGGCTAATACAAACATTTTGGACAAAAGGGACTGGATTTTGGGCTAATAGGGGCTTTGTGGGCCGAAATGAGTGGTTTCAGGTAGACCAAAGGTGGGCTGGCAGTTGATTCATGGCTGGTGGGCTGGCAGTTGACTCACGGCTGGTGGGCACACACACACACATCTTCCATCACATACACACACTCCATCTCACACACACACGCACACACCCTCCATCTCACATACGCATACAATCCATCACACACACACACACACTCACAGCCACACACACACTCACAGCCACACACACAGACACCCTCCATCACACACACACACCCTCCATCTCACACGCACTCACAGCCACCTTCCATCTCACACACACACACACGCACGCACACACACTCACACAACATATATATCACAATAAAACTCTTTTGAATCTACTCACGCGGCTGATCGAGGCCTTTCCACTGAGAGGGACTTCCGGAATGAGCGGGACCTTTAGACCAAGCACAGTGCAGGGTCAACAATTCAATCCATTCCCTTTCAAGTCAAGCACAGTGCAAGGCCCACAATTCAATCCATTCCATTTCAAGTCAAGCACAGTGTAGGCCAACAATTCAATCCATTTCAAGTCAAGCACAGTGCAGGCCTACAATTCAATCCATTTCAAGTCAAGCACAGTGCAGGGCCAACAATTCAATCCATTCCATTTCAAGTCAAGCACAGTGCAGGGCCAACAATTCAATCCATTTCATTTCAAGCCTAGCACAGTGCAGGGCTAACAATTCAATTCACTCATGGGGCAGACACAGTTCAATTCACTCACAGGGCAGGCACAGTTCAATTCACTCATGGGGCAGGCACAGTTCAATTCACTCTCAGGGCAGGCACAGTTCAATTCACTCACGGGACAGGCACAGCTCATTCAGTCAGCACGGTGCAGACACAGTTCAATTCACTCACGGGGCAGGCACAGTTCAAATCACTCACGGGGCACGCACAGTTCAATTCACTCAGGGGGCAGGCACAGTTCAATTCACTCACGGAGCAGGCACAATTCAATCAGCAAGGCACAGACACAGTTCAGTTCACACACGGCGTAGAATCACAGTTCTGGACAACTCTCACTCACGGTCTTCCGGGGTGACTGACTCACGTCCGGTCTCTGGGGCTTTATTCTCCTGGGCCCCCGGAAGGGGCATGACCTTCATCGTGGTGACTGACAGGCGAGAAGACCAATAAGCTAATCTCGCGATTTTTTAAACATTCATAACTTTTTAATTATTTCACCGATTAGAAAAAACCTTGGGGCAGAGGAGGACGATGAGTAAGATGGCGAAAAAAATCATAGCGATATAGGGTAGAGTTTTTTCTAAAATTTATTTACAATGTAGACAGGAAGTGGTCAAGATGAGACTTTTAGTAATAGTATAGATATTAGTTTTTTGTCTTTTATATATAGGTCTTTTGGTGTACAAAAGATTTAAAGTGATTTTAGTGGTTAAATGGTTTCTTTATAACCAAGGTTCATTAAAATACTTTTTTTGCACACAGATCAGCAAGATTATCACCTTACATAAGCACAATCCCTCAGTTAGTACAGATTGTCCAGAACAGCACAATAAGTCTATGCAAGAGTCATCATTTTGGTGCCATTTTGCAGTCCCAGCTGCAGCTGGCCACAAAGGCCTGTTGCACCCATTGCCTCCATTCCAGTCATCTCTCAAACTGTCGTCTCTCTCCTTACACTACCCACTTGAGCCCTTGTTCGCCAGGGGGTGTTACAAGGGAACAGTTTCAAGGATCTGACTAGTAGTACAGAAAAAAGCTCACTCATCTGTTCATTTATTAATCAGATTTATTGGCAAGAGAGAGAACAAAACCAATACTTGTCTCGGTATGTGCAGGGCCAGATTTGGCATGCGAGGTAATACACAAAGCGTTGCCGGTCGCAGACATGGTGCGCAAAGGTTTAATCAAAGCAATCCATTTCAAGGATTCAATTCCATATCAGGCTTTAAACATAGCGCCACAGACCACGGCGCCATCCGCTTTTAAACAGCGCTACCGGCCACAGCTCTATCAGCCACGGACTGTTCGCGCATAACTCTTATTACAGGGGGCATCTCCTGCAACCGAGCTTGTCGCATGTTGGATAATTCCCCCCTGGTTATTCTTATCGGGCCTTTGTTCAGCGTCCGCCGCCATCTTTCTCCATCCTCCTCTCCGCAGCTTCTCTCTCCAGGTGGGATCTCGGTTCCTAGTACAAAAATGTCCAGATAACTTCCTGCTCCCTGGATATACACAACCACTGAATCTATGAATCCAGCTCTAAGCCAAAGTCCCTCAAAATACAGATACAGCAGATATGGCCATAATGGTTTCCATCCAACCCCTATGTTCTATACCTATCCTGCCATCCTTATTTTAACTGAATTTAATCTGATCCTACTTCACCAAAGCCCATCACTTGAATAAGTCAACCCTACTTACTTCACTCAGTGGGCTGAGCACAGTGTTATAAAACAATATGTGTGGGATAAATCATTTGATTTTAAAAGTGTTTCAATTTGACCTGGAAGTGGCTATAATCTCAGTCTGAAGAAGGGTCTCGACCCGAAACATCACCCATTCCTTCAGCAATGCTGCATATCCCGCTGAGTTACTCCAGTTTTTTGTGTCTATCTTCGGTTTAAACCAGCATCTGCAGTTCCTTCTTACACATAATCTCAATCCACACTGGAATGGGACAAAATTCAGTCAGATAAACAGATAATGTTGTAGAGAAAAGAGTCTGTACCCCAGCTTCTAGGTCTACACATTCACTCAATATTTGAGAATCTCAACAGTTAGCTCTCAATTCTTGCAATCGTTTATATCCTTAACCATTTTTAAACTTTAAACCTATACCTTAAAGCCATAATAATGAATCAGTGCTGCAGACTAATATTTTTTATGACTTGGTTTTGCAGTTTCTCTAATTAAGTATCATTACTCCAATGTTTTGCATTTACATTTTATTACTGTTATCAATCTGTCAATTCTGTGCTCCTGAACAGGCAAATGATTACTACAAGTAAGTAATCAGTAAGTAGAACCTTGTCATTTATCATCCTGCTATATAATATAAGGCCTGGAATCAGTGCCAAGAAGAGTCAGAAAGTCGATCGTAATGAAAAAGTGAATTGTGAGGAAAGGCTAATGAAGAAGTGAATTGTGAGGAAAGGCCAGAAATTCTTGGATTTGTTAGCCTAGTCATAAAGTATCTGAGACAGGATCTTATTAAGATTTATTTCTATTAAGTGGAATATAAATCCTGACAATTAATTCTACTTAAACCATGCAAGGCAGGTACATCATCTCATAAAAGATAGGTTCAAGTCTGATGACAGGAAGTATTACTTCATCTAAAGTATGATTAATAAAGGAATGGTCTTGAAGATTGAAATAAAAGCATCTTGCTTGTATATACTATCTTTCAAAACGTCTGATGTCCCGTAACACCTTGCAGCAATTAAATGCTTTATAAATGTAGGCAGTTCTGCAATGTATGTAACAGTGCTGTCAATACATTTCCTAAGAACAGCAATATTACAATGACCAGATGATTTAATTTGGTGGATATAGATTAAATAATAAAAATTTACCAGGACTGTAGAGTGAACATCTCTGCTCTTTTCAGAATAGCACCACGTCATTTATTTTCTAGTCCTGAGAGAACTTCATCTTAATATCTTGTTTAAACAATAGTTCATCCTGCAAAGTATATCTCAAGACTGCACTGATGGTCCCTAAATTGCTGTGTTCAGGATTTAAATTGAGCTTGAACTCCTGCCTCAGATTCAGAAGCTAGAATGAGACGGTCTGAGCGACACTTGAGGGTCTGTCCCACTATGGCGACCTTATCTGCGAGTTTAGGAGAGTTTGCACACGCCACAAGCTTGCAGCATGGTCGACACTTGGTCGTGGGTGGTCGCTGGCAAGTCTCCTTCCTGGTCGAGAGGGTTCCCGCATAGTGGTTACTACTCGCGGGCTCAGTTTGGTCGAGGAAAATGTTTCAGCAGGCTGAAAATCTTTCTGCGAGTAAAAATTGGTCGGCATGGAAAAAATCGATACTTTTTTACTCGTAGGTTTGGTGGAAGTAGGTCAGCATGTTATCGTAGATGATCGAAGGTAGTCGTAGATAGTGTTAGATTGTCGTGCATAGTGTTAGATAAGCTGGTCGAAGCTAGTCATCAACATAGTTGAAGGAGGTCATCTACATATTCGTAGGAGGTTCTCTACATAGTCGAAGGAGGTCGTAGGAGGTGTTCTACTTAGTCGAAGGAGGCCAAATTTTCGGCAATACAACAGGACCATGACACTCCTAAACTTGCAAATAAACTCGCCATAGTGAGACAGGCCCTTTAACAAACAACATTTCCTATTCTGGATGTGAGCTCTGATATATGCATTGCTGGTATTTATACATTCCCTCTTCTATTCTTATTATTGTGAATTCCACATTTTAATCTTGTGAAATCTCTAATAATTCATATTCATTGTGCTTCACATCTCATGACTTCTAACTCCTTGTTTTCATTCGTCCATCCCAATGTTAGGGACTTGTACTAAAAAATGGTTCACATTTCAGGTACGCAAACTGTTTGTTATATGTTTATTCTATTATACTGTTTCTTTCCAAACCTCTCCTGCACCCATGCACTGTTCATATTTCCAGGCAGTTGCTTTATTTTCTCTATTAGTCTTTCTCTGTTCCATCACTGTTTATTTGATCTTACTTTATTCTACCAAGTGACTGCCTCCCTCTCTTTCCAAACGACTACACATAATATTTATGCTGTGGGAAAAATCAAGGTTACCCATCCTGCATTTATAACCCTTATCCTCCGCAAAAATCAATTAAATAACCGAACCTACTTTACAAGCAGACGGTCAATTAAAGGGTCACTGGGTTTTGCCACTTTATGTTCAATTTTAATAGATGAGCTTTGTACAGTGTAAGACCATGAATCAATAATGACAATTTAAGGCCAACAGACGGACATCATACCAATTTTCAATCTGCTCTTTTCCCACTGAAAGTGACTACCAGGAAAGGAGTGAGAAGATAATCTATCTATTTGGTGTGTTTTGGTGTAGGGGTATTTTGAAAGCATTCTGTAGTAGACTTTATAGCTATTTAATTCTGTTCTGCAGTTTGATGAGATAGTGTTGATTAGCATCCTAATTCAACCGCCCACTTTGCCTCCACATCTTTAACACTCTTGGATTACAAAATTCTGTCAATCTCAGATTTTGAGTTATTAGTTGAGCTAGTATGGACACAGAAGAGACTGCAAATGCAAACCTTGAGCAAAAAAACAAACAAACTGCTGGAAGAACTTCAACTGGTCAGCAGCATCTGTGAAGAGCAATGAACAATGACTGTGTTTTGCTTTGGGACCCTTCTGCATTCTGAATTATTATCTGTTGAATTAAAATCTTGTTTTTTTTGTGCACCTACCATTATTTACATAATCAGGTGATCTCTTTCCATCTCACTTCTGAATACTCAGTTACGACTTCAATTTTATAACGCTTTTAATAAAAATTCTCACATCAGCAGAAATGTCCTTTGAAGATCCTAAAAATTCTCAATTCAATTTCGATATTTAATCGAGAAGTTAATATTAATTCTGTTTGAGTTTCCATGGATGCTTTCTGACCAGTACATTTTGTTTTTATTTAAGTCCTATGACTTGTGTGACAACAGGGAAGGTCAGTGATGGTGTATTATGTAGCAATTAATTTATTTCCTGTTTTAAAAAGCTATTCCACCCCATCTGCAGAGCAAAATATATGAGACTGTTGTAATATCCTCCACTTAAACCTGGATAAATGCAGGTCAACAATGCCAAAGAAGCTTAACACTATCTGGGATAAAGCAGCCTTCCTGAGTGGCATCTTATTTTATGTATTCACTCTTTCCATCAAACCTGTAACGCAGCATGTGCCATCAACAAGACGCAATCTAGTTGTTTCATGATCAGTGAGTTTTAAATCTACGAACACACCATTCAGCACCATATGGGCTGCAATCAGGCACGTGCTGTCAGTAATTACTCAGGGCAGGCACTCAGTCCGCTAAAAAAAAAATTTAAACCACGCATGCACAGATTGTCCGCTCCGTTAAATAAATAAATAAATAAAACCAGTGACATTTCAATTTGCCCAAGGCTTCCTAGTCCTAGACCAATTGGGGGAACCGTTCCTTTCACAGCTTGTGGCGAGTCTGTGTCAGGGGTAAAGTTGTGGGGAGGGTACGAGTGTTGACAAGGAGGGTGTCGGGGATAATTGCCAGTAAACTTACTCACTCACCGCTGCCGCAGCTCTCCGGGCACGAAGCCCCCGCACTGTAGTGGGGGATAGAAGCAGCTCGGGTAGCTACGAGCGGCAGCCAGTACCCGACAGCAGAACTGGCCGCCACTTTAGCGCCTTCTGCCGGCCCACTCACCTCTGGCAGTGCTCTCCGTCGGAACACCTGTCAACTGCCGTTCACCGACTTCGCTTATGTCAGCGGCTTCCTGCAAATCCTTAAATTCCCACATCCGAGTAACCTCAATCGTGCTGTCGGAATTTAAGGACATGAGTGAGGCCAGCGAGCGGCAGGAGAGCAGTTTGTAGACGGAGAGCTGCCAGAGGTGAGCGGGGACCGGCAGAAGGAGCTAAGGTGGCGGCTGGTTCCGCTGTCCGGCCTGGCGGCCACACAGCCACCCGAGCTACTTCTCTTCCCCCCCCCCCCCCCCCCGGCCTCAATGCGGTGGCATTCCGCACCTCCGTGCAAGGAGCGTCACAGGTGGCATTATCCCAATCCCCTCATTCATAACATTCGTGCCCTCCCCGCAACCTTATCCTGGGCCAGACTCTCCAAACACTGTGAAAGGAGCTCCCCCCCACACCCCGGGATATACAGTATTTAAAAACATAAACACAAAATGTACTTACCACATTATTGGTACACCAGCTCCATTCTTCTCTCTTTGTTACCTAACGTACACTTAAAATATTGCCAAACGATATTTGAAAACCCCGCCAATAAACTTGCTCTGCGCATGCGCAGTAGACCGATGCGCATGCGCAGTGCTGCAAAGGCAGAATTTCTGCCGCCTTCAACCCCACTTGTCACTGACGGCTTCAGGCAGCGCTGACGGCACGTGGATTGCACAGAGCAACCCGTGTTACAAGCGCTGCGGATGAAAGGCATGGAGAATTATGCCTACCTAAGAGATCGATCTCTTACATAGGCATAATTCTCCCATGCCTTTACTATTCATATTTAGTTATTACCATGTTATAATTTTAGTCAGGGTAGGCAGTGCCTACCTTGCCTACCCTGACGGCACGTGCCTGGCTGCAATGGTCCAACAAGGCCACTCACCATCATCTTCTGAAGGGAAATTGGGAAGATGTTATATGTATGATGTGAAATAGGGACACACATCCTTTAGGAAACAATGTTGATTCCTTCTGCCATAAGAACATACCATTAGAAATGTCCAATCGCGTAACCAATCGCCTAACCATATCAATAATTTGCCTTTACTTCCATGATCTTAAATCCCAACCAAATTACTTTTATATCAGCTCCATGTAAGGTCTGGTTTGTGTCTTATTGGGTTCCAGGCTTTGATTTGCAGGAGTGCAATGCAGATGGGAAGTTTGCTTGCACAGGGATACAAGATACATTTATTTGTCGCATGTATCAATTGGTACAGTGAAATGTGTGGTCGCCATACAAGGAGGGAGAGAAAATATGTTTCAAGATATCAAAGGGGCAAAGTTAGAGAACAATATATGTTGCTTGAGCTTGAATGTGTAAAAAGGCAAGGAAACATGAGAAGCTTAATTTCAAGTTACTGATTGGCATTCATTAGTCTCCAGTTAGAACTAATCCACTCATTTTCGGTATTAAATATTTGTTCCTGAACTTTACATCTCAAACAAAAATATGAGATACCTTTGTAATGGCAACAAAACTATTTTTTGGGGACAGTCTGTGAAATGTTTCATTTTCTGGAGTTTAATTGCTATTACTATCACAAAAAAACACTTCATTAATTACGTGTAGATGTATAATAGGGAATTAATTAATCATAAATTAATGTAAATTATCCGTGGTTTGGGGATGTTCTATGATATATGAAATATTTTTATTAAAAGAGTCTTAATAGTTACCAGTTTTATAGAGTTACCTGGTATTTTTTCCTAATAAATCTATTCCCATAAAATGGTTTCAGAATTAAAGAAATAATTGTTAAAAAAAAGAGGTGATTTCATTGTTTTTGGCAGCAGACATGAAGGTGTTACCAATCGGTTACAAGTTAAATACATTAACTTATATAATACATATAATAGTGCAATGGAACGTAAAATATGGGACATACTGTTCTATTTAAAGCAGTGGAATCAAACCATAGTTTGCACGGATTAACACATATTTGTTGCAGAGCAGCAGGACAAGCCCAGCCCATTTCACAACTCCGTCTGAAGAAGGGTCTCGACCTGAAACATCGCCGATTTCCTTCGCTCCATAGAGCTGCCTCACCCGCTGCGTTTCTCCAGCATGTCTACATTCCATCTTGTGGCGAAAGTTGTAGGACAACTTGTTCTATTTGATCTTCCGTTTGTGCATGTCGAGTTGATTGCATTAGTCGAAACAGGGCGGACCACGTGAAGGTTGCAATCTTCCACCCTGTCTACATTCCTAATCTAGGTTATTTTGTCAATCTCATCTAACTGCTTCCATTAACTAATCCACCAGTCTTGTTTACATGGTCATTCCAATTTTACCCTATCAGAGACAACTCTCCCCCCACCCAATCCACATGGCACAGTGACGCAGTGGTAGAGTTGCTGCTTTACAGTGCCAGAGACTCGGGTTCGATCCTGACTATTGGTGCTGTTTGTACAGAGTTTGTATGTTCTTCCCCTGACCATGTGGGTTTTTCTCTGGGTGCTATGGTTTCCTCCCGCATTACATTGACTTGCGGGTTTGTAGGTTAATTGGCTTCTGTAAATTGCCCCTAGTGTGTAGGATGCGAAACTGGGATTACATAGAACTATTGTATGGGTAATATGGGCAGTGCAGACTAGGTGAGCTGAAGGGCCTGTTTCCATGCTGTAGCTCTGAACTAAACTAAAACCCCTGTCTCACGGTGCGAGTTGGCCCACGAGTGACCCCGAGTTTTCACTCGTGGTGATCACGTACCAGGAACGTAGCGGCAACGTCGGAACTCGCGCGATCAACTTGTCCACTTGTGGCGCTAACGGCAGGTACCCGTGAAACTTGATAACTCGTGAAAAAAATCAAACATGTTTGATTTTTTTCCACGCGTCAAATTCGCTGTTCAAAATAAAAATGGAAACATTTTAACTCGTTGTAATAAAGTAGGGCCCGTGCGTTGACCTTAGTGTCTCGTGAGTCTAACGTGTTAACCCGTGGGCACTCTGAAATCGGCAGCTGGACAGAGTAAAAAACGGCCGAACCGCAGAATGCTTCATATTTCCTTATGACACGGGACCTGTTCGGCCCATCGAGGCTATGGTGGCCTGGGCCGGCCTTAGGAGGTGCGGGGCCCGATTTGGAAAAATTTTCAGAGATATATAAATAAATAATTATAAATGAGTCACGTGTCGTGAGTAACATGACAATTGGGGGGAGAGTTCCTTTCACAGCGTGTGGGGAGTCTAGTCAGGGGTAATGTGGCGAGGAGGGAAGGAGCGTTGAGAAGGAGAGGGTCGGGTTCATGCCTGTAACTCACTGCTGCCGCGGCGCTCCGTGCATGGAGCTACTGCATTGTGGCTGGGTAGAGAAGCAGCTCGCGTGGCTACGAGCGGCCTCCATCACTGGACAGCAGAACCGACTGCCATTTCAGCGGCTTCTGCCGGCCCGCCCACCTCTGGCAGTGCTCTCCGTCTGAACAGTGAGGGGACCAGCTCAAGAGCAAAGATCATAGAGCGGAGTGGGTCAGCGGGTGATGGATAACATCACAGCGGGCGGTGGAGCTTACTCCTGTGTCAGCGCGATCAAGCGATCAATTGAGGTTCCTTGCACTGACATATGGAGTAAGCTCCACCGCCCGCTGTCCTGTTCTTGAGCTGGATGACCCTCTCCCCAGAGCCCCTGCCCGTCCCGCTGAGCCACCACAGACAGGGAGTTGAACGTAGACACAGGGGGGTCCACCTTCAACTTCAGAGCCAAACAAAAAACACAGAGTGCTGGAGGAACTCAGCGGGCAAGGCAGCACCCGAGGGGGAACATATCACCTATCAGGAGCCGCCACAGGCCAGGATTCTTCCCCCCAACAGAAAGGAAGCGCAGATGCAGCCATCACTGTAGCATCTCTCCCTATCTTCTAATTCCCACTTTGAAATAAAATAAAACTTTCGACAAAAATTTTGCAATTGTAATGTACTGTATCTTTAAAAAAAACGACATCAACCAGGTGTGAAAATTACACCAAATCGAACGATGATTGAAAATGCGTGGGAATCGACGAATCGCGATCCTGCTGCGAAATGTTTAAGTCTAAAACTGTATTTTATTTCAAAATGGGAATTTGAAGATAGGAACAGAGATGCTACACAGAGATTTTAAGCTCTTGGTTGAAGTCGCACAGTGGGGCAGGGCTTTAGGCAGCATCTATGGAGCGAAGGAAATAGCCGGGTCTGAAGAAGGGTTTCGACCCGAAAAGTTGCATATTTCCTTCGCTCCATAGATGCTGCCTCACCCGCTAAGTTTCTCCAGCATTTTTGTGTACCGCAAAATGTCAATGATTCCGGGAATGCCGAGAGAGCTAGAGAGAGAGGTGGGGAACGGGTGAGAGAGAGCGCGCGCAAGAGAGCGAAAGACGGAGAGACACAACGTGGGTCGGTAGGTAAATTGAATGACTAACCTGCACACCAAGAACTTCAGCAAAAATAAGTTCGTACTCATGATGAGTTCTAAGAAATTCTCTATGTGTCATCAATGCATCAATCTACATTCCAGAGTAAAATGTAATTATGTTTTGAAGAAGTGTTAATGACACCGCGTGAATTGTATTCAAAGGAACGCAGTGTCATTAATACCGTCTAAAACACAATTACACATTTACTGAGGAATGTGGATCGATGCATTGTTGATGCATTGGATAACTACTTGTTAACTACTAGCTGTTAACACATCGTTTGTGTCTGATGACCGTACAGCGCTTGTATTCCATGTAAAAAATCCGTATGGGGATTGTTTAAAAAAAAATCTTTATTTGACAAAGCGAATTGGTATTTCCATATGAAATACGGAAAATTAACGCGGGGCCCCCCTTGGGCGCGGGGCCCAATTTGGAAAAATCGGTCCAATCGGCCTAGGACCGGCCCTGATGGTGGCTGTCAGAGCAATCCTACCAATCTCACTCAAAACCCAAAATGTTGGAGGAACTCAGTGGGCCCGGCTAGAATATGGGCAGGAGACGTTTCGGACAATTCTTCAAATCTCTGATTTTTTTCTGAAGAAGGCTAATTGGCTTTGGTTGTAACGTGTCTAAAAATGTAACTAAAAATGAAAATTTTAGTAAATGTAAATGTAACTAAAAATGTTAATGGACCCTCGTGTGTAGGATGGTGCTAGTGTCGCTGGTCGGCGCGGACTTGGTGGGCCGAAGGGCCCATTAGAAACACTGTGTCACTTTTCAGGAGACGTTGTCAGCTCAACAGTACGTCAGGAGACGTTGTCAGCTCGGGAGACGAACTTGGTTAACTCTGGAGACGAACTTGGAACATCGCAGTAAACGGCAAAATACCATACCCGTGGGAACTCAGTTCAAACACTTGAACATCAACTTGGGATCTCGTGCACAACCACAAGTCTGTCACTCGGGGTTACTCGTGGGTCAACCAGCACCGTGAGACAGGGCCATAAATCAAACTTCCCGCAGCGCAATAGGCTTCTCTTGTTTCATTTTTAGCTCTGACTAAAGATTTTCGACCTAAAGCATTGATTTTGTTTCTCTTCTTCACAGATGCAGGCTGACCTGCTGCGTATTTCCAGCATTTGCTGTTTTTGTTTGCTTCTCAATTTAATGTCCACACAGTTGCTTTCGAGCAAATTGGCAGAGTTAAAATTAGATTTATGTTTCTCCTAGTTATAAATCAATATCTGTTATTATTACTGCTAGAAGCAATTTTTCATTTTGAATAACCGCAAATCACACTTTAAACAGTGCTAAAAAAAAAATCACATTTCATTACATTAATTCAATTTTTTATAACTATCATGTTTTTTAATTTAATATAATCGTCTTGGAAATCATGCAACTATAAGACTACATTAGCACTGAAAATGTTGCCATGACAACTCCAATAACAATTAGGAAGCTCAGAATCATCTTGGACAAAGTAGTTTGCTTGATGGGCATCCCAACAGCCTACTTAAATATGAATCAAACTGATTATTCCCATGCATCCTTTTAAATATGTATTCCCTCCACCACTGAAGCAGCACAGTTACAGCATGTACTGAGAGCCCATCTGCTCTCTCAGTGGATGTAAAAATAGTATTTCAAAGCTGAGGAAGGGATTTATCCCTAATGTCCTTGTGAAATCTCACTAAACTTTACAGAAATAAATAATCTGGTTGTTGTCAAACGCTTGTGGGAGCTTGCTGTCACAGATTGAATCTACAAGATGCACTGCAGCAATCGGGTGGCACAGCGGTAGAGTTGCTGCCTTACAGCGCCAGAAACCCGCTTTCGATCCTGACTACGGGTGCTGTCTGTATTGAGTTTTTAGATCTCCCCGTGACCTGCATCGGGTTTTTTCCGGGATCTCCTCAAAAGACATACAGGTTTGTAGGTTAATTGGCTTGGTATAATTGTAAATTGTCCCTACCAGTGTGTGTAGGATAGCGCTAATGTTCAGGATCACTGGATGACACAGACTTGGTGGGCAGAAGGGCCTGTTTCCATGCTGTATCTCAAAAGTAAACTAAACTTATCAAGGGTACACAAAAAGCTGGAGAAACTCAGCGGGTGCAGCAGCACCCATATCTGTAACCTTTTAAGAAGGTGCCAAGCTTTATTTCAGTATAGCTAAAAGGTGAAGGTATCAAGTATTTGGGAACACTAGTACCGGTATGTTATCTTCCAAGTCACACATTATGCTGAAAATATAACCTGGCTTCTTCATCATCATTGGATTAAAAAAATCTTGATTTATTTTGTTTTCAATATAGTGGGCTTGCTCAGGTTAAAAAAAATGGCATATCAACAATTATGGAGTGTATAAGAAATGCTGGTTTTGTAAGGAATACCTAAATGGCATGAAAGTGATAAATACTCCCAATGTAAATACAGTACTGTATTTTGTAATATCAAGTCCAATAAGCTTAACTAAATTCAACAGATTTTATAGCTACAATGCACCACTAGGTGGCAATCATAGCACTATAAAGCAGAGCAACCTTGTAATGTCCCATTTTTGAATGTGGAAAATAACAATGTTCAGATTGTTTCTCGAAGCAAGGATGATTTGCTTTCCACTTCTGAATAGTTTTTTTTGCTAGCTGCTGAGAGTCTGCCACAAGTGTTGCAGGAATGTTTTGATGAGACAGGTGGGTGGGTTGTTAGGGAGGTGGTGTGTTCCTTCAGCAGCTTATGCTGAGCTTCTATGTGCTCCCATTGCATGGACTCTCAATGGCATCCTGAATACTCGTTCTCCATTTTGAATAGTTGTGTGCCCCAGAGTCAGGGGATGTTATACTTTTTAAAGAAAGCTATCAGAACATTGATGACTCTTTTCTTGTCACCTTCTGATAGACTCTTGCCAAAAGGAGCTTGGAATAATGCATCTGTTTCAGGATTGGGATTTCAGGTAGGCAATCAATATGGCCTGTCCATATTAGCTAGACTAAATTTAAAAATCTTGATTTTTTTTGTTATCAATATAGTGGGAGCTTGCTCAGGTTAAGAAAATGGCATATCAACAATTAGCTAGATTAATATGGATAGGTGCCTGTGAGATACGCTTTGTGCTCACAATCACTGCTCAAAGACTAAATCTTGGAAGCAAGAGATTCTTTATTTTTCACGAATCTGCAGAACCGGGTGCCTCTCCAAGTCAAGACACACCAAGTCAGAGAAGTCATCCCCCTTTATACACACAATTTTACATTCAACCTCCCCTCCGGACCCTTCTCCAATCATGGTCAGAGGTGCACAATCTGTAGGTACATCCCCCCAGTACCTCCCACATCATACATCGCATGTTCATGGTAATGAGCAGTTTCTTGACCAGGGGTGTGTTGTAATATTCATTTATTCTATTAAGCATGCTCAGTTGCTCATGACCTACCCTAGTTTTACTCACCTCCTAGTGAACCCTCTTAGTTCCCCTTTATCAGTACTAAAGCTAAGCTATAGTGACAAGGGTCCCATCTATCACTCCATTCCACTGATAGGGATCTCTCTACATCACTCCCTTCTACCGCTATACAATGCTATTACTTCTTACTCAAGGACTCAAGGATGGGTCTGGTAACCTTTAGACACAGCTGTGTTAGAACCCTCTCTCCGGCCCCTATCAGTTCGAATTCTCTTTAAAGCTCCTTACTATAATGGGGTTTAATCACTTATCCCTTCACAGTGCCCATTGTTCAGTTTGCACGTGGTGGCCCTAATGGCTTGTTTCCATGCTGTATAATTCTGTGACTATTGCTGCTTACATGCTGCCATGGAGCAGGCATAAAATGGAGACAAATTTGTGTGAGCAGCCAGAATTGCCACAGACAGCTGTGGAGGCCAAGTCAATGGATATTTTTAAGACAGAGATTGACAGAGTCTTGATTAGTAAGGGTGTCGGGGGTTATGGAATGAAGGCAGAAGAATGGGGTTGAGAGGGAAAGATAGACCAGCCACAATTGAATGGTGGAGTAGATCTGATAGGCCAAATGGCATAATTCTGCTCCGAAAACACATAAAAATTAAGAAGATCTGTCTATTATCATTCTCAACTAAAGGAGTTGAAGGCTCTTGACTTTTGTCTCCCAATAAATACCGACTGGTTTGATGAGAGTGATCAGGAAATCCAGGATTTAAATAATTGAAAATGCCATTTATTCTTTGATTGGGAACTCTAACATCCCCCAAAAGAAAATACTTTTGTTCTACGGCTACCAGGAGTGGAGATCCAACAGAAAACCCATAACTCAAAGAACAGAACGTGGATGGACAGAGCACAAAAGATACATCAATTTGCTGCTTATTGTGATATTTTTGGAGTGTTCATCAACGTCAAAGCCATCGTTGGTCCAAGTATACAATGGCCCACACAGCCGAGAGGGCCATTATCATGTCTGGAAGGCAGTCAGCACCCGCTGGAAGGAACAGACTCAAAAACCTCTCCACCATGACTCTGCTATTGACTTATGTGCACCTTCCCTGTTGCCGTTCCTGACTGAGAAGAAGCTGAACAGGTTATGTATCAACTGAAAAATAGTAAGGCAAATGGCATCCTTGCTGAAGTTCTCCACCTTAATGGAGAGGAACGTCAGGTAAATTTACAGCCGCATTTACCATATCTGGGAAATTCCACATCTCAACCCTAAACATCAAGATCTCCAAAAACGCTGCCTGGCCTGCTTAATTACTCCAGCACTGTATATTTTAAGGAAGTTCATAGGTTGCTCTGATAATCAGGTATTACCAATAGATGCTTTAGGGGGTGTGAAGGGCCTATATTTGAGGGACAGTACCAGAGATTGAGGATCGAGTGAATATATCAGGAGAGAGGTAAAGTTGTGGCTGCGATGGATTTAACCATCTTGGGTGAAAAATGTTGCTGTGGAGATGTGGTAAACTATTGCAGGTGCACACAAGTGAAAGATCAGGGCTTGAAACTATTGTCGTCTATCAGAGGTTGATGGATCATAACTCTCCTCTGCTATATATCTTCTCCATAACATTAAAAATATATTTGTGCAGGCACCTGGATAGGAAATGTTCGGCGGGACGTGGGCAAATAAGATGAGTTTAGGTGGGCATCTTGGTGGCATGGATGTGTTTGGCTGAAGGATCTGTTTCCATGTTGCATGACTATGTAACTGCCACATCCTAGAAAGAGAGGTTCAACAGTTTAACATCTAAACTGGTGAGGTCACCAAGTCAGGCAGGACAGTAGAAAAGCAAGCCATTGACAAAGGAGAAGTTGAAGGAACCGATGATGGGTCTGGGGAAAGATACAAAGCATTTGCTGTACCTCCTTGAAACATCAACCCTCACCTTCCTTTTACTGATAGCTTTCCTAAGCTCCATTGGAAACCCATATGGCAAATATTATGTTTAAACCAGACTCTACATTCTGCTGACTTAACACTATTCTCATTGACAGCAACATGCACTTCACATATTTAATTTATAACTACACTCACGGGCATCCGCTCCTGCCCACTATGGGAAGATTATTATCAAAACCAATCAGTAATTACCTATGAGATACCGAGGCAAAAATCCAGTCATGCTCAGCAGCAGTTTTCTTATAGGGAAAAGGGATTTTTTTTTTTAATTCACTTCAAATTTTAGGGATTGTGGGTTGCAGGTTTTATGTTTGTTTTTTTTCTGTGATCACTTATTTGAGTTTTCTTTAAAGCCAATCTCAATTATGAGTAAAATTATTATCTACTCAATCCGACTTGAGACTTTGCTGGAGGCCTGAATTGCTTGAAGCAATGGCACTGTTGTCATGCCCACAGTCCACATGAAGCCGGTCCCTGAATTCCCTTCATTGTCAATTAAAAGCATATTAAGCACTTCCCCAGAAACCTCCATTCCCACTTTTGTCTGTGAGTGCTCATACAACATTTCGCAAAACAGTTTGCAGGTTGAATACTTAGGATCTAATGTATTTGAAGTTGATGTTTGTGATCAGCAAGAAAAGCACTGGCAAACATATCTGAACATTTGAAGATGATTTTAATATACATCATTCTAAAATTATTGTGATAGAAATTCAATTATGCAGCATTGTTTATTTCAGGATTTAAACAATTGGATGTGAAAGTTTGTTGGAGGGCAATTCAATAGCAACTGCCTCAGAATATATTACATCTCTCTGGAAATTGCACTGGGTTCTCTCTGGCATGAGTTATGCTTGTGTATGTAACATGTTATCCAGGTCAGATATGCAGCAAATATCGTTATTCCCTGTGCTCCTAAGAATTACTGTCATTGGTCCACTCTACATGTTCCATCTTTTTGGATCATACACCACAGCCTAAGGATGTCACTCCACACAATTCCTTGGTTCCCGCATCATAATTCACCAATCATGCCTGGTCCCCGATGCTCCTCTCTGCTCTCAACCTGACTACACCCTCTGACTGTCTATCATTTGATATCAGGAAAAGTTTCCTGCAGTCTACCCCATCTGTCCTAGCTTCATTATTGCTCCCAGATTGATTTAGGTCCATATCCTTTTGTTCCTTGCTTATCCAAATATCTGTCTAAATGCTGCTTCAACGTAGTGATTGTATCTGACACCACCAGTTCTTATTGGTGTGTTCCACACATTAATCATTCTCTGTATAAAAAAATACCATTCAGATGCCCTTTAAAACTCCTTCCTCTTACATAAGATCTATGCCCTCTTGTTTTTGTTACCCCTACCATGCGAGAAAGATTCTGACTATCCTATTCAATGCTTCTGATAATTTTGTATACTTCTATCGTCATCGCTCAGTTTCCATCTCTCCAAGGGGAACAAACCCCACCTTTTCAATCTCTCCTTTTCAATGACATCAGCAAACCAGATAAATTTTTTGGTGAATCTCCTCTGCATTCTCTCCAGCACAATCACATTCCATCCAGAAAGGAACAAAGGGATAAAGGAGGACCCGGAGTGGGGGGCCGCCATGAGTTTGGGTGGGGAAGAACAAAGGAAGACCTGGTGAGGAATACTTTGTAACCTTGTTGGCGCCCTCTATGTGGTGACTCTTTGCATACCTTGGGTATGCAAAACAAAAATTTCACAGTGACCTACACACAATATTCCTAGTGCAGCCTGGCCAATGTTCTATACAGTTACAACATGGCATCCCAGTGCAAAAGGGTCCCGACCCGAAACATCATCCATCCTTTTTCTCCAGAGATGCTTCCAGACCCGCTAAGTTACTCCAGCGTTATGTGTCAATCCCAACTCCTATACTTAATACTATGGCCTATGAAGGCAAGCATCCCGAATCCCTTTGTTACAACCCTATCCACCTGTGTCACCCTTTTCAGGAACTATGAATTTGCATCCCAAGTTTTATCTGTATATCAACACTCCTGAGGTCCATGCCATTTACCGTATATGTCCTATTTGTATTTGATGTCTCAAAAAAGCATTACCTCACACATTTTTGGATTAATTTCCATCTGCCACACTCTGCCCAGCTTTCCCATTGATATATCTCCCTTTCACAACTATCTTCGCTGAATGTCATTTCACCAATGCCATGTTATCAGCAAATATACTAATCAGTCCACCTACTGTATATCCTCATCCAAGTCATATATACTGTATGTATATATATATATACATCAAACAACAAAGGTCAGTACCAATCCCTGCAGTACATTGCTGTTTAAAGGATCCACTTTGCTAACACACCTTGGATCCCTTATGCCCAAATCTCTGGACCAGCATCAATGCAGGATTTTTTCAAAGGCATGAATAAACCACATCTAACAATGTTGCCTTCATTAATTTTCTTGGTTACCTTATCAAAAAACTCGATCAGATTTGTGAGACAGTAGTTCCCCTACAAAAAAAACATGCTGTCTCTCACTAACCTGAAAGTAAATCCTGTTCTTTACATGTTTCCCAATAATTTTTCTAATATTGATGTGAGACTCAACAGCCTGTAATTTTGTAGCTCATCCCTTATAGCCTTTTTCAATAATTGACCATTAGAGAGAGAGAGGAGAAACTAGAAGAGGAAGAGGAAAGGGGAGGAGCTGAGACGATGGAAAATGCTACAGCTCGCTACGATCGGTTCATAGACGCCAACTCTGAAGCAATGAAGAGTCTACCCAAAGTGAAGCATGTGAAGAGAACTCTAAGTTGTTGCAGCACAGAAAGTAGTTGTTGAACGCCAAGAGGCCTACACTAGGAGTAGTATGGAACAGCTCAAGGAGGACCTGAAGGTGGCCAAATCCCAACTCTTTGATGTGTATGACAAAGTGATGGAGGAGGAAGTTGCGAGAATGATAGAGGGAGTGGAGGCAGCCAATGATGGCAAGCGGTATAGTGAGGCATGGAGGGTCGTGAGCGAGATCAGTGGCAGGAAAAAGGCCAAGTCAGGTCAGGTCAATGGGAACTCTCCAGAGGACCGAATCAACACGTGGTTCACCCACTTCAAGAACCTGCTTGGGTCATCTCCAACTGTCACTGAGGAAGATGAGGAGATCGAGACTGTCCTCATGGCTGTACAGACGGCCCCTACACCATGGAGGAACTGCGAAAAGTGAAGCCCTTGCTGAAGCAAGGGAAGAGTCCAGGCCCTGATAATATCCCTCCAGAGGTGTTGAAAATCTGTGAGCTCAACGACATTATGTTTAAGTTCCGCAACACAGCGCTAATGACGAATGACAAGCCAACACAGTGGTCGCAATCCAACATCATCCCCGTCCCCAAATCTGGGAGCCTGAACAAGACTGACAACTATCGTGGCTTCAGCCTGACATGTGCCTTGACCAAGGTCTACAACCGTTTGATTCTCAACCGGATTAGGGCGGCTATCGACCCGAAGCTACGTTACAATCAGAACGGCTTCCGAGAGAAGAGGAACACAGTCACGCAGATCCGTGCCCTCCGAAGAATCATTGAGGAGGTGAAGAATAACAACCTGCCAGCCGTCCTAACCTTCATAGACTTCAAGAAGGCATTTGACTCGATTCATTGATGCAAAATGATGAGGATTTTGAAGGCTTATGGTGTCCCTCCTCGGCTCCTGAGAGCCATTAAGGATATGCACTCAAGCACCATGGCCAAGGTTGTCACCCCGGATGGCAAAAGCAAAGTGTTCCCGATCCTCATGGGGATCTTACATGGAGACATGCAGGCACCCTTTCTCTTCGTCATTGTCCTTGATTATGCCATGAGGCAGGCGCTCAAGGAACATGAGAACCTCGGCTTCACAATCACCCCAAGGCATTTGAGAAGAATTGGGCCAGTCAACTTGTCAGACCTCGACTTCGCTGATCGAGGGTCGAGACAGAGAGGGAGAAATTGGGCCTCCACCTCAATGCCAAGACCACGTAGTACATGCCATTCAACGATGGTGACCATTAGCCTCTCAAGACCAGTGGCGTTGCATCTCCCAAGAAAGTGGAGGACTTCAAATACCTGGGAATGAGGATGCGGAGCTCAGAGAATGACATCAAGGTCCGGAAAGCGCTCGCATGGAACGCCCTCAAAAACATGGGGAAAATCTGGATGTCTTGGATGTCTAAGCAGGGCCAGCCTTAGGGGGTGCGGGGCCCAATTGGGAACAATTTTGTTGAGCCCCAGGTTCCCAGCCAAGGTCTCTCAGCCCTGTTATTTAGTATATATTATGAAATTGTACACTAAGATGCTATGGATTATACACTATCTAAATCTCTCCTGCTCCCGTGTGACTGTCAGTACCTCCGCTGGCTTCCAACCTTTACCATAGCTGCTAATTACCATTAAACCTCATTATGTGATTAGACATAATGCCTTTGGAGACAGCGGCTGATTGGACGGAAGGAGACCAATTTGTTGATTGGACGGGAATTTTAAGGCAAGCCGGCTGGTAATTGGACGCAACCCCCTTAGAGACAGTGATTGATTGGCCGCCAAATAATCAGGCACAAAAAAATTGACAAATAGGAAAACAAAAATCGCTGGTCGATGCGAACTCAGTGGACTATCTGCGCTGTATCTCCAAACTAAAAAGTATAACATGTAGGTACATTCATTTAAAATAAAATTCAGTGATTATTTCACATGATTTCTCACTGTGTAAAGCTCAGTATCTGACCAATTTCTGTTTAACACGTTTGGACTGCCGTGAGCATTTTTCTCTCCCTGATGGGGCACCCTGAGCTTTTTTGCACTAGTATTAGGGTTATTAAGTTATTGAATTTAGTCATTTCTCATACGTTCTCATACAATCTATGAGTATTGTGTTTACACGCCTGTTATGCTGCTGCAAATAAGAATTTCATTGTTCTGTTGTGGGTACACATAACAATTATACATTCTTGACTCGACTCTTCACTCATGCATTTGTGCAATAGAAAACGGGTGACCATTGCACTCTGCGCCAAGTTAAAAAGAGTCAGCAGTTAGTCAGGAAGTGACTATTCGCCTCCAAAGAGCAACCATTTGTTAGGTGGCTTCACTAAATGGTGTGACTCAATATTCCTCCAACAGTTTGTTTTATTTGCTCGAGATCTGCAGCATTTGCAGTCGCATGTGATTTAATACTATGTTCCGCTGTGATCTAACTAATGGATGGCCCATGCTGAAGCACACACAGCATTGAAATGCTTATATAACAATTAGCAAGCATATTGAACAATACAGTAATACGTAGCTCAGAGGACACTGGGGTTTAATTTTACAAATGCCCATTTTCACGCTGCAAGTCACTTTTGGCAACGATACCAGTTTTTAAGAAGGCAGACTTTGCACTGACCACTTGAAAAAAAATCAGTGGTTAACTGGCAATGTAAATGTGATGGTGTGCCTGCCACCAAAGCAGCAGGCACCGTGGGAGGAAGGTAGGGAGAGGGAGATGAATGTGGACGGACAGGGGGTGAAACAAAAAGATAAAGAGCTGGTTTCAGTCCAACAGCAGTACAAAACTTGAAACAGCTGGTCACAGGGCTAAGAGGCTGAAGTGCTTCAGGCTGCTGTGGAAACAATTCTGCCATGGAATCGGGCCACATTTCTATTGCGCCCATTATCACAGAATCACTTCAAGCCCGGTCTCTGCATTATAAGTGCAACATGAACAGTGATGGAAATGGGTTTTAGGCACTAGGGATATGCTAAGGTCCATGAGGCTGAGGTTGGGAAGGAAGGGGGGAGTAGATGCTATAGGCCCCCTGTGAGAAATGTTATTTCTCTGAAATTGACATAAAGACATAGAGCTGGAGTAACTCAGCAGGACAGGCAGCACAGCAACTCTGGAAAGAAGACCCTTCTTCAGACTGAACCAAACTCTCGTGGTGAGAGTACTTGTCATTGCCTGAAGAAGGGTCTCGACCAGAAACACAACCCTCTCCCCAGAGCCCATGCCCATCCCGCTGAGCCACCACAGTCCCTTGTGTCCACTTTCAACTTCAGAGCCAAACAAAAATCACAGAGTGCTGGAGGAACTCATCGGGCAAGGTGGCACCCATGGAGGGAACGGACCAGGAGCCGCCACGGGCCAGGACTCCCCCCCCCCAACAGAAAGGAACCGCAGATGCAGCCGTCACCGCAAAACGTCTAAGAAGGAGCTGCAGGTGCTGGAAAATCGAAGGTAGACAAAAATGCTGGAGAAACTCAGCCGGTGAGGCAGCATCTATGAAACAAAGGAAATAGCCATTGTTTCGGACCGGGTCTGAAGAAGGGTCTCGGCCCTAAGCGTTGCTTATTTCCTTAGCTCCATAGATGCTGCCTCACCCACTGAGTTTCTACCGCAAAACATCAATGATTCCGGGAATGCTGAGGCGACAGGGTGAGAGAGCGAGAGAGACTAGATGGGGAGTGGGAGAGAGAGAGCGCGAGAGAGAGAGAGAGAGAGAGGAGGGAGTGAATGAAAGACAGAGACACAACGTGGGTTAGTAAGTGAATGACTAACCTGCACACCAAGAAGAAGCCACAGCTCGCGAAGCCCTCTATCGTGATGGTGAGTTTTAAGATATTCTGAATGTGTCATCAATGCATCGATCTACATTCTTCAGTAAATGTAATTGTGTTTTGAACAAGTATTAATGATGCCGCGTGAATTTTATTCAAAGGAACGTGTCGTCATTAATACGTTCAAAACACAATAACATTTACTGAGTAATGGATCGATGCATTGATGACACATTGTATAACTACTTGTTAACTACTGGCTGTTAACAAGTGCTAACAGTAGTAGTTAACAAATCGTTTGTGTCTGATGGCCTTGCAGCGGTTGGTATCCATGTTAACAACCATATCCATATGGCGAATGTTTTTAAAAAAATCTTTATTTAACAAAGCAAATTCGTATTTCCATACGAAATACGGAAAATTAGCCGGCCCTGTGTCTAAGGGTCTCAAACTGAGATTCTTCCATGCAACTGTAGAGACCATATTATTGTACGGGTGTGAGGCATGGACTCTCACTCAAGCACTGTCAAGGTCTCCCGATGGTACGTACACCCAAATGCTTAAAAATGTAACACAAACATTCACCACAGCATTCATCACTGTGGTGGAAGGCACAAAAATTGGCCAGTCCTCCTCCATTTTCCCCCGTGGTCGGGACCTCAACCCTCCGCAGTCGCCGCTACGGGCGTCCAGATATTCAGACAAGGTAAGTCTAGGTAAGTCCTGAATTGGTGCCTCCCCACCGGAGACCGTTGCTTCAAGTTGGTGTAGGCCGCAGGCCGGCAGTCGAAGATCTAAAGTCCCCGCCACGCCGCAGCAAGATCACCGCAGACTGCACGGCCGGCGGTCGGAGCTCCTCTCCAGGGATCCCCAACGAGGGATCCCAGGCTGCGGACGCCGTGCCAGCTAGAGCTCCACAGACCATGGCTTCAGGCTGCCGCGGGCCAGCGAATGGGGCGCTCCCCTCCGGCTACCCCCGGCGAGGGCTCGCTCGCTTCGCGATGAAAGCGTCCTCGCTGCGCCCGCAGCCGACGCCCCGGGCACATCTCCGGGAAAGGCAGCACCGATTCTTTGCGTTAGGCCACGGGGGAGGTGACATGGAAAAAGTCGCCTCTCCATGGAGGAGGTGACCGAAGCAGTTTCCCCCTTACCACCCCACACCACCCCTCGCACAAGACACACAGAGAAACATTAAAAACATGCATTAAGACACACTAAAAAAGGAAAAAAAGTGGAAAAAGTGGTACCACTAGTCAGTACCCACTGACTAGTGGTACCTCACCCATGGCTAATGAAGATGCAAAAGTCTCCATTAGAGTCACAGCAGTCTTCTTTCTTGCTTCCTGTTACACTCTGGGAGAGATCCTTTCAGACCTTGGGGATTTAACCAGCTTGAAGTGCAATTTTACTTCGAGTGATTCCGTGAAGCAGCCCCGCCAGTGTGCATGCTCGTCATTACGTCAGCCGCATTGGCAAGCACCGAACTGGCAGGACTTCGCTCCTGCCGGCGGTAAGTTCAAACCTAGAAGGTAAGTGTTTTTTACTTACCAGGGTTGCTTGTTCGAGCCGGAGCCTCTCTTCACAGAGGTTTCCTGCTGGATTTATGCGGAGTCCGATGCGTGAGCCGGCTATGGGCTGTGGGGAAACCCCGGTTCCGACTGCGAAAGCGGTTAGCCGGTAAAGATCGGGTTTTGCGATAACAGTCGCTGACAAGGCAGTCAGTGGCTTCCAGCCTGCTGGGATGCCGTGGAGGAAAAAAGGTAGTAATGCCAGAGTGATGACTAACCTGCACACCAAGTGCGGTCAGCAAATCACAGACACGTTGGTCCCCAGGCATGGAGTGAAATTGGGGGGAGAGAACTCGTTCAGCCCTATTGGACTCGCATGAGTCAGGCTGCAAGTGTTCCTCTCTGATAATAAGGGTATTTTTGTATGTACTTTTAACCCTTCACAAGTGAAGCTCCACACTACAAAGTTAGTGAGACTACACTGTAATAGCCGCGCCAGCAGCGCCTGAGACAGGGCTGCTTCATGTGTCAGCACCGGCCTATAGGAGAGCTGCGCCAGCAGCGCCTGGGACATGGCTGCTTCATGTGAAAAAGTGCCGGCCTACGGGAGAGCCGCGCCAGCAGCACCTGAGACAGGGCTGTTTCATGTGTGAGAACGCCGGCCTACGGGGGAGCCGCGCCAGCAGCGCCTGGGATAGGGCTGCTTCATCTGTGAAAACGCCGGCCTATGGGAGAGCCGCGCCGGCAATGCCTGGGACAGGGTTGCTCAAGGTCTCCCTGCTGGAGGGGGAGACCAGGACGGGTCAGTGTACTACTGACGCCGAATCTATCACAGCGCTGGCCTACGGGAGAGCCGCACCTGCAGCGCCTGTTGACAGGGCTGCTTTATGTGTGACATCGCTGGCCCATGAGACAGGCCGCGTCTGCAGCACCTGTTGACAGGGCTGCTTCATGTCTCCCTCTTGGAGACAGAGACCAGGACGGGTCAATGTCCTGCTGACACCGCGTCTCCGGGTATGGCCATGCGGCATACCCCAAGGGATAAAGGGCACGTGTCAGAGGTACCCTTCCTGACAACAAAGTTGCCATCCCAGCAAAATGTTGCATCCTGGTACAGGTCCAATGGGGCCGTATCAGCGCAGGTATCCTGGGGCCTGCGACAGCGCCTGTTTAGAGCTGCCTACGAATCGCCCTCTCTGAGGAGGTGAGTACGATAGGTCAGATGTAACTAACTCCAGGCGATGGAACATACTGGAGCACATGTGTGCCGGCAGTGCAGCTGGGGGCAGCATGACAGCTGGGCATAGGTCCCACGCACCCTACCAACCCTACTCAACAAGGTGGGTCTGTCACTTCCGAAACATGGGTAAGTGGACCACTCACTAATTGTAATATCTACACTTGTTTGTACAACACACAAACAATAAAAACATCTGCTTAGAGGCACAGTATTAGCATTCCACGCAAGTTTTGGGATTATGGCCAGGGTAGTCTTTCAAGATAGGCTCGGAATTCGGGCCAGAGTTGTCGTGCAAAGCACCCATGGAATAATGGCAGGGTGGCCTGTTCATTATGAAAAATGGACAGTGTCGGGCAGATGAACTCTCCAAATATATAAAAACTTCTTCCTGACTAACAACAGATGCAGTTCCCATTACAGAGGTTATCAAAGACAATATAACTGTACTAATAACAGTAAAACATTGCTTAATGGGATAAACTGTTTGTTGGTCATTAGGATTTACCTTTAACTATTAATTGGCCTATGACTCCGCCCTGTGGCAAGAGATTGGAGTTAATAGCAACCTGTTGTAAAACTGACTTCTATCTCATCAAGAGTCATTGGCAATATAGTAGCTATGCCCAGCTGTACAAATCGAGGAACTGATATCGTGCAAAGTAGCGACCTCTCAGATCATTGTTAACAACCTTATGCTATTGTCAGCTGAAGCTACCTCAGTCACAATGATGAAAAAACAGTATTCAGCATTGCTCCAGTAGTTTGGTCGGTCAAATTCAGTTATTACAAAATGATGCCAAAAGCTCTAAGGTGAGAAGTTCCAAATACCAATTCTGGTTGAAGATAGCGGAGATTTGCATGAGTTGCCAATTCTTCAGTTGTTGGTATCAACTAAATATATACACTAGATGCACCCCATGGGTGAAGGGCTATTGAGCGAATATACATGCTCAACTTCAAAATTGCTACGCTATGGTGGTGGCATATGTTAGTCACATGGCAATCAAGTAAAAGTATCCTGCAGTGATTTACCTAATCTCCTTTGTCACTGGTGATTTATCAGGTTCAGATCCATGACAACACAGAAAAGGTATTAGATCTGAAAGTATTATGAAAGCATGGTTCAATGGTACATCGAATATCGACATGTTGGTTTCATGTTTATTCACTGATTGCCCCATCTGGCACTGCTGTATTACTAGGAACATCTGGGTCCTAGCAATCTACCTCCTAGGTAGAGATAACGTGGTGGCAGACACCAGGCCACGTAAATTTAAAGACAACATAGAATGGATGTTGAATCCAAAGATGTTTTAAAGGTTGTCACCCAGTATGAATTGCCAGACATAGATCTGTTGCATCCAGATTAAATCACCAGTTACCTAAATACGCCTCATAGGAACCGGATCCAGGGGCAGTAGTGGTGGATGCATTCCCGCTACATTGGGGAGATACGCTCTTTTATGCTTCCCCCATTCTGCCTTATCAGTCAACGTCTCACCAAAATTGAGCAGGACTCCGCTTCAGGCATTTGGTAGTCCCCGACTGGGCCATGATACCCACTGGTTCTGAGACTAATGACACAGCCATTCATGGTTATCCCCAAATGCAGCAACTTGTTGCTTCACCCTGTGACAGGAAAGAATCACCCTTTCCATGATCGTGTTAATCTGTTGATTGCAGATTCTGACGACACCTTTCCAGGGGCTCGGACTATCGAGGCAAACCATGGATGTGATAACTACGGCCTGAAGGGATAACACTAAAAAACAATACGTATCTCATATATAAAAATGGGAGATGCTCTGCTTACAGTCAAATATATCTTATCACACTGCAGGCATACCTGATGTATTGTAGTTTCTTGTTACATTACACTTTGACGAGCAATGGAGTTATAATGCCATTAATAGTGCTAGGAGTGCATTGTCCTCTTATTTATGGCAGGGGTCGGTACGACATTCTGTTGGATCTCATCTATTGGTGTCCTGATTCATGAGAGGTATTTAACAAGAACCCTCCTAGACCTAGATATACGTGAATCTGGGACGTGAGCATAGTTCTCACACTGCTTCGTCAATAGGCTCCGATTACATCTCTGTTTTCCAAAAAACTAACACTTAAACTGGTCATGCTCATGGCGCTCGTTTCAGCGCAACGGGGTCCAGACAATGCAAAAGTTACAACTGGACAGCATGCATTTTCTGTAAATAATATTACAATTTATGTATATGATCTAAATTACACAAAGCAGGCCAGGGATGTCCAGGACAAAAATGAGCTTTAGAGCATACCCCATTGACCGGCGACTACGTCAATATTGAGGTCACCAAGAGTCTTAGAGGCTCCAAAACAACGATGCTCATCAGTCACAAAACCTCATAGAAAGGTGTCGGTGTAGACCATTTTGAGGTGGCTGAAGCAGGTTTGGATTCTGCTAGAGTAGATACTGATGAGTTTAAATCGAGGGCACTGGACACCCCTTTAGTCCAAATCCTTGGGGCCGCAGGATGGTCCCAGTGAAGGGATTTTCAACGGTTTTATAACAAACCTATCCTCACGACGGAAGGATTTGGGCATGTTATTTTGGGTCATGTTTGTAAATTTCCCCTAGGAGAGAGGGGTTGTTATTGCTTCTTTTGTTATTAAGACATTAATTTGTACATAATGCAAACAATGTTCAATACATTATTTGTTTATCCTGTGTCAACCGAAGCAGTGTGTTGAATGGAACTGGATCTACGGCATGAAATCACAGAGCTTTGAAATCTTCACGGAATCACTCTCGTGACTCAGAAGTAAAATAGTAAGATTAAATGAGAACTTACCAGTTTGAAGTTTGATCTTTATTTCATGATGAGTTACGGTGAGCTCCCGGCCCTCATAATCGCAAAGATCATCTGGTAGTTCTAGTCTTCTGAGTCTTACTATATCACTTTGACTGTAGTTACTGTGATTTCACGCCACTGCTTTGAAGATTGATGAGCATGCGCACTGGCGGGGCTTCTTCACGTAATCGCTCACCGTAACTCCTCATAAAATAAAGATCAAACTTCAAACTGGTATAGTTCTCGTTTAATCTTACTATTATCTGTAACACTTCCTCTTTCCTGATACAGAAATGTTCCAGAATCAGCATACTCCACCCTTAACTCGCCATTCTTGTCCCCAGTTAATACTGATAAAATGTATTCATTTGGGATCCTGCTCGTATCTCCTGGTTCCACACAAAAACAATTATTTTGGTTCTTGAAGATAATTACTCTTTGCCAAGCTAGCCTCTTGCTTCAATATCTTTTTAAAGGTTTACTCGAGATATATTTCTGTCACCAATTTGGAAGTGGAGTGTCGGAAAATATTGCTTCTGTACGAGAACATTTACCTCCTGGGGACAGAACGGCTCGAATTAATCGGCCTGTCAACTCACTTATTAGATACCCAGAATTGTAAAAAGGACAGAACTGCAGACATGTTAACATTATTGTATTGTAATTAATTTATTAGCCAAGTATGTAAAAACATACAAGGAATTTGATTTGCCATTGTCATACCAAAAAAAAAAACAAGATACACAACTACATAAAAGTTAACATAAACATCCACCACAGTGGCTCCCTCACATTCCTCACTGTGATGGAAGGCAATAAAGTCTTATCTTCTTTCCTACTTATTCTCCCGTGGATGGGGCAGTCGAACCATCCACAGTCGGGGCGATCGAAGCTCCTACGGCTTGGAGCTGCCGAAGCCGGTCTCTAACCAAGGGACTGCAAGTTCCACGATGTTAAAGTCCGTAGGTTTCCGCGGTTGAAGCTCCCGAAGCCGGTCCCTGACAAAGGGATCACAAGCACCACGATGTTAATTCCACAGGCTCCCGCGGTTGGAGCTCCTGAAGTCAATCCCCAGCACGAGGCCAGCTCCTCGATGTTACGGAAAAGTTGCGTCTCCGTCGAGAAAAGAGATTTAAAAAAGTTTCCTCTCACCCCCCACAAAACTAAAGATACACTAAAACATACATTTAAACAGACTAAAAATCAAAAGAAGAAAAAGGACAAGACAGACTGTTGGCGAGGCTGCCATCGTATGGCAACACTGGTAGTGGTCATGCGTTAACATGTTTCTATGGCTTCTAGTAACTCCTGGGGTACCATAGGAGAGTGAACCACTTTGTTTGTTTGAATGGCATTGAGACTGGGCAATAATGCTCAGACGAGTAGTGACGCTGAAAAAAAATCTAGAAATTGCAATGTTTTAAAATTTTATTAGGTGCAGACTTCTATTAATCTATGTCTGTAATGGGAAGTCAAAACTTGCCCTTGAATTAAATTGCAGTCAATCCAGTGACAACTGAACAAAGTAGCATCAGAATATCAATATATTTGGTTGTATGTCTCCATTAATAAGAGCCACAATGATGACATTTTATATTTCATGTAACCAGACTCTGTAAAACAGTCTAATTGATTTAAGTCAGAGTACCTTCTGCCCATGGCTCTGAAAATGATCTACTGTATTCATCGTGGACGCCCCAGCATTTGAAACTGGTGGAATCAGAGCCAATTGTGTTAAAATCTGCACGGACAAACTAGATGGAGTGTTCACCTGTTCTTCAACCTCCCAATACTATACCCCGAGGTCCCTGCATGCTTTAAAAGGACATCTATAATACCCATGCCCAAAAAGAGCAAGGCAACATGCCTCAATGGCCACCGATTAGTGCCTCTCACTTCTGTTGTGATGAAACACTTCGAGGTTGGTCATGATGAATATCAACTCTGGCCTAAGTAACGATCTGGACCCACTCCAATTCACCTATCACCACAACAGCTTGAAAGTAGATGCAATCTTGCTGGCTCTCCACTTTACACTGGATCATTTGGCCAACAAGAACATACGCCAGGCTGTTTTTATTGACTACAGCTTGATGTTCAATGCCATTGTACCCGCTAACCTTATTGTCCAACCGAGGTAGCAGGGTCTCTGCACATCCATATGCAACAGTACTCTCAACTTCCTCATTGGCCAGACTTGAATCAATATGAATTGGCAACGACATCTCCTCCTTGCTGACCATAGGCCCCTCAAGGCTGTGTGCTAAGTCCCCTGCTCTTCTCTCTCTGTAGCCAAAGATCCTATAGCGGAGCAAGATAGACTACTCTTGCTAAATGCAATGGGCTGACGTGTAGTACGTAACGGAACAGAACGTGGGCTTTTTTTTCATCCATTTCCGTAACCGGACCCGACCCGACCCGACCCGACTCGCAGTGTAATCAACGTTGTGGGGGAACAGTTTGTGTTAATAAATTATAATTCTGAAAATGAGGAGAAGATTTTTACAAATAACTTTTATTTTTACGTGGATTCCGTCTCCGCACTATTATTCTACGGGATCTTTGGTGCGGAGACGGAAGCCGGTTACAGAATTGGGGCCTTAAATTACCCATAAATCTGCCCATGACCGTACCACGTCTTTTGCGTCAGGTGGTCTATCTTGCTCGCTATAGGACCTTTGTCTGCAGCCATGAGTGTGTAGTCAGACAGAGCTCCAAAGCCATCTTAGGTTCATTGACACGACCACCATTGTTGAAAAAATAACAGGTAACAACGGGTTAAAGTACAAGAGGGGGATCAATTATCTGGTTGAGTGATGCCAGAACGACAATCCTGTTCTCAGTGTTAGCAAGATAAAGGAACTGATTGCTGACGTCAGGAAATGATAGCCGTCGCTCAATGAACTTGTGTTAATTGGCGGGACAATAGCCAAGAGAGTCCACACCTTCAAATTCTTGGCAATGCACATGTCGGTTGATCTTTCTCGGCTCAGCACACTGATACAATTACAAAGAAAACTCAACAATACAATTACTTCCTGAAAGGTTTCAAGGGATTTGGCCAAATATACATCAAATGTTTACAAATATATGGTGACAGTCATAGCAACGGATGCATCAAGACCTGATTCACCTCTTTTCTAGCTTTCTCCCCCAATCTCGCTACTACAATCAATCTAAAGGGTCCCGACCAGAAGCATTGTCTATCCATTGTCTATCCATTTCCTTCACAGATGCTGCCTGATCCATTGAGTTACATCAGGACAATCTCTTTGCTCAAGATATTCACAGCTTTTCATTATTTAAATAACTTAGATTGTTTTGCATTGCATAGAGTTCACATGACTGAAATAGATCACAATCTACACTTGTCCCTTTACCTCCCTCCCCTACTCTCGGTCCTAAAAGACTTCCCCCTTATCCTTAAACTGTAACACCTTGTTCTGGACTTCCCCAACATCGGGAACAATTTTCCTGCATCTAGCCTGTCCACCCCTTAAGAATTTTGTAAGTCTCTATAAGATCCCCCTCAATACTCTAAATTCCAGCGAGTACAAGCCGAGTCTATCCAGTCTTTCTTCATATGGAAGACCTGCCATCCCAGGAATCAGTCTGGTGAACCTTCTCTGTACTCCCTCTATGGCAAGAATGTTGTAGAGTTTATTTAGAGTTATAGAGTCACAAAGCGTGGAAACATGCCTTTCGGTACATTGATTCAGCAGTGACAATCAAGCACACTTACACTTATTCCATTTTATTCTCCCCACATTCCCATCAACCCCTCCCCGAATTCCACAAGGTGTTCCACATATTCAGTGCACATACTCCCCAGTACGTGCCAGGAGCAATTTACAGTGGTCAATTAACCTACCCACCAGCCACCTTTGAGATGTTGAAGGAAACTGAGGACATTGGGGAAATCAAGGTCAGAGGGAGAATGGCCACATACACATCAAAGATCAGGATCGAACCTGGGTCGCTGGAGTTGTGAGGCAGCTACTCTACCAGATGCATCACTGTTCTACCTAACTATAATACAACACCAGTAAATCAATCACTGTTCAATATCAAAAATAAATCTGTGATCCAGGTCATTGCCATCTCACAGAGGAAAAAGATACACAGATAATGTTTCGTTTTTTGCTTAGAGATACAGCATAGAAACAGGCCCTTCGGCCCACTGTCCATGCCAACCATTGAGATTGCCTGTTCGTACTAGCTCTACCTTCTCACTTTCACATTCCTTCTCTACACACACTAGGAGCAGAGAATAATTAACCCATAAACCTGCACATCATTGAGATGTTGGAGGAATAGAGCACCTGAAGGAAACCCTTTATGTGTGCGAGTCTCTCTCTCTCTCTCTCTCTCTCTCTTTCTCTCATCCCTCCCCCGCCCCCCCCCCCCCCCCCCCATTTTTTCAAACAAATTAAATAATAATCCTTTATAAGAATGAGAAAATAGACCTGGTACAATTGAGCCTGTGGTAGTGAGGTACTCAAAATTAGATTGGTATGAATGTACTTCCACCTTGAAGGGAAATCAATTTTTAATGTAGTTCGGATCATAAATTGGCTCCAAGAAATCCAATGGACGTATTAATATTCAGCTTGGAATTTATATTTTATTTCTATTTTTGATTAGCAAGAGTTAACTTGTGTTTCGTGTTTGCTGTTATTTTTATTTTTTTCAAACCTGCTACAAGTGTAAAATAAGACTAAAATATGGCTTGACAATGTATTGACAAAGAGAGAATACAGATTATCAAGCAGATTCAATTACACAAATTGTGTCTCTCTTATCGTTTTATTACCTCTCAATTTAGTTCTGGTAACTCTTCTGCATTCCATTCCATTGACAACTCACTGATAACATGGATAAAGTAGCTGTGTGCGCAACATTGATTCCACACTACAGTGATTTAGTGTACACAGAGTTGAATGAGTTTCTCTCAGTGCTATATCTTTTATGACTGACTCTGCTGTTAATTTTCTGATCATAAAAAAACTGGGGTTATATTTAGATTGATCCAGCATTGGGGTGAAGAACCATCACATCTGTTCCTCATTAGTTTCAAATGACAGCAGATTTCTGTTACCTTCACTTTCTTCCTCTTGGTAAGTTGATCATTTTCAAAGTCTTGTCAGCTGAAAGTAGTGTAAGATCTTCCTGGAAATGAGCAAATCCTTGGCTCGCAACAGTTGTTTACAGGGACAAATGTGTTTCAACATCTGACACTGTGCAGGTGGCCTGATTCTTTGGTTGCTGTATGCACAGATATCAGAAGCAGCTGATGGGGGAGTCTTGGCATGCTATCGTACTGAGAGTTAATGCATCTTCAGTAACCATACAAGCTAAGCACCACCTCAGTATGACACTGAATAAGGGTTGCACCAGAGTTAAGAGCAGGAATGAGAACTATGAAGATCCTACTCATGATTCTCTCCAGCTAATGCCCTAGTATGTCAAACTGATAAGTGTTGTTCATTCTAACCTAGAATCTGTCCTCATTGGCATCTGTGAATTCGTAGAAGAATCATAAATGTCATTTAAAAACCCTGCTGCATGTCCCTAGCATCCGACAAAGGTGTGTATGTGCAGAGTCACTGTCATTACTCCATTGCTCACATATTCCATTTCAGTGGCTGATGCTCCGACTAATGTTGGAAGCTGGAAAATGTCAGCTTTAAGTTTGCAATATAATTGGCATGGTAAAGTGCTCAGTTGCTTGATTTGTTATCAATAAAATAAAGAAATAAAGCAAAACAAATGGTTCAGAACTGGACTGGTTTTTCCACTTCCTCATCTCCAGCTCCCTTGTTGTTGAGGATTTGTTGCAAACCTTCCAGTTCAGGGTTTGTACACAAGTATTAAGGAGTCTTCCTCCTACTTGTGTTCTGGCTTTTGTTACAAACTGATATCTGTTGCAAGCATAACGGAGGAGATAAGAGGTTACAATTGTCATAATAATATACAGTGTTGCCCAAGTGTCAGCACGCGGCCCATAGTGGGTTTGATAATGTGCAATACTACTGGAGCTTTGGAATGAATTTAAAACACTGCAAAAAGTGAGTGAAGGAACACTTAAGAGAAAAGGCAATAATGCTGAATGTACTGTATACATCATGGACATACATAGCTAACACTAGCCATGACTTACAACAGAAGTCATGGACATTTTTGAAGGTGATGTGGTCAACATACTGGTCTAATTGCTAGTTTGTGCCTTTTGGAGAATGCAGGATTGATTGGGCAAATGGTATGAAGTGGGTCACTTATACAATGGAAGCATCATTTGATAGGATGTCCACTGGTTTGATGCAAAATTCCGACCCTGTGGAGGGGTGGTTTGAAGGGGCCAACTTGAAAACATTCTGCTGATGTGCATTTTTAAAGAAACAAAACAAAATATTTTATCAACAATTTCAATGGGCCTACTTGCAGGCCTCCAGTAGATCATCTCACTTGGTGCAACTGTCAATGCTGCTCATTCAGGTTAATCACCAGCCAAGCCTCCTCTCAGTACATTTCCACATTAAATAAGACCTTGTGTAATTTACCAGAAACACAAAAATAGGAATGTTGGTTATTTAGGTGGTGGTCTAATTCCTTGAATCTTCTTCCACTTCCTGTTGCACGATTGGTGGGGAGCATTTTGGAAGGCCATTGTTTTTTCAGCCCTCATACTTGATTGGAGTTGGAGAAGTCATGTTGTAAATATGATGAAAGGAGACCATAATTTGTATTAATGTAGCCAATCCTGTAAAGTAATTTGACTTTTCCTGGATTTTCATTTAGTAAAAAGATCAGCTATTTTACTTCTTCCCAAGTTGGAAATTTAAAATTCTAGATGGCTTAGCTTTAAGCTGAGAAGGGGAAAGTTTAAAAGTGATATGCAGACAGTGGTAGTGGCTTGGAATGTACTGCTCAGGAAGATGGTAGAAGCAGATACTATAGCAATGCTTAAGAGGTATTTAGACAGGCACATGAACGGGCAGGGGATAACGGGATGAAGACCATATACAGGCAGGTGAGATTGCTTTAATGTAGCATCACAGTTGGCACCGACACGGTGAGCCAAAGGCACTGTTTCTGTGCTGTACTTTTCTATGTTTTATGTTTATGACGGTGGATGCGATCTCACTGGCTCTCCACTCCGCTCTAGACCACTTGGACAACAAAAACCCATATGTCAGGCTGTTATTCATTGACTACAGCTCGGCGTTTAACACAATCATCCCCTCCAAGCTGGTTACCAAGCTCTCAGATCTGGGTCTCTGCGCATCCCTCTGCAATTGGATCCTCGACTTCCTCATCCACAGACCACAGTCTGTCCATATTGGTGGAAATGTGTCATCCTCGATAACAATCAGCTTGGGAGCACTCAGCCCCCTGCTTTATACTCATGACTGTGTAGCTGGACATAGTGCGAACTCCATCATCAATGTTCGCTGATGACACCACTGTTGTGGGACGAATCACTGATGGTGACGAGTCAGAGAATAGAAGTGAGATCGACCGATTGACCAAATGGTGCCAGCACAACAACCTGGCTCTCAACACCAGCAAAGGAACTGATTGTGGACTTTGGAAGGGGTAGGATAGGGACCCACAGTCCCGTTTATACCATGGTGGAAAGGGTGAAGAACTTCAAATTACTGGGCGTGCATATTTCTGAAGATCTTTCCTGGTCCCAGCACACTGATGCAATTATAAAGGAAGCACATCAGCGCCTCTACTTCCTGAGAAGATTACGGAGTCGGTATGTCAAAGAGGACTCTCTCGAACTTCTACAGGTGCACAGTAGAGAGCATGCTGACTGGTTGCATCGTGCCCTGGTTCGGCAAGTTGAGCGTCCAGGAGCGGAAAAGAGTGCAGAAAGTTGTGACCATCATCGGCTCTGATCTCCCCACCATCGAAGGGATCTATCGCAGTCGCTGCCTTAAAAAGGCTGCCAACATCATCAAGGACCCACACCATCCTGGCCACACACTCATCTCTCAGCTGCCATCAGGTAGAAGATACAAGAGCCTGAAATCTGGTACATCCAGGTTCAGGAACAGCCTTTTCGCCACAGCCATCAGGCTATTAAACTCGCCATCAATCAAATTCTGAACTCTAACAGCCTATTGCACTTTATCAGTTTATTTATGTGTGTATATATATGGTTTATGCTATATAGACGCACTGAAGTGTTCTGTATTTATGCTTACAATATTCTGTTGTGCTGCAGCAAGCAAGAATGTCATTGTCCTATCGAGGACACATGACAATAAACTCACTTGACTTGACTTGGCTTGAACTATTATCCCAGTTTGTATTGGGGTTATGCCTTCTGATGACTTCCAACATTTTCCCACTCAAGTTTTTATGATCAGTGAAAGGGGGTTTGATTCCTCTGAAGCCAATAACTACACTCTTACCTTAAGATTTAAAAGCCTCTTTTCACAGTGGCTCTGAAGCTTCAGGCCTCAATGAAGCTGGAAGATGGGACACTTCATAACCACAGTTTTGTGATGTGAGTGTCTTAATAAAAAACTGACATTCCACCCATTCAGTGGGCAGAATGATTGAAAATCAGCCACATTATGCTCCTGGTCAAATGCATGGAAAACCACTCAACTTTGTAAACCCTGTATCTCTATCAGAAAACACACAGTTAGTTTAACAGCAGTTGGCTATTTACTGTTTGACTGTGTCTTTTCAACCTTGTCTTTGAAACTTCTGTTGAAGAAGAAGAGTATACTCTCTGGCTCATTTAGCATCTCTAATATGATGCTTTGTTCTTGCGAGGTGCATGTTTATGTAACACTTATTGCAGTGGTATTTATTTTTCCAAAATTAGAACCTGAAGCACATACTTTCTATGTTGAAACAGATATGTTGTTCTTACGAAATATCAGTCTAGAAATGCCATCATCTGATGCACCTTGCAATAGATTTGAAAATGAAAATCAATTACTAGAACAGTTACCAAAAGGGCAGCATGGTGGCGCAGCGGTAGAGTTGCTGCCTTACAGTATCAGAGACCTCGGTTCGATCCTGACTGTGGGTGCTGTCTGCATGGAGTTTGTACGTTCTCCCCATGACCGCGTGGGTTTTCTCCAGGTGTTCCGGCTTTCTCCCACATTCCAAAGACATACAGGTTTGTAGGTTGATTGGCTTCAGTAAAAATTGTAAATCGTCCCTAGCGTGAAGGATACTGAAGGCACACAGGGATCATTGGTCGGCTCGGACAACGTGGGCCGAAGGGCATATTTCCCTGCTATATCTCTAACCTAAATTAAACTAAACTATTAGAACCACTGAGCATGCAGAGCACACGGCAGTCAATTGCACTGCAGACTTTTCTGTGCACATAGTTTACTAGATGCACACTAGAGGTGCAATATTTTGATTAACATTGCTGCTACAATTTTGTAGCTTGTCTAGGCACTTGAGAAATGACCTCAAGCGCTGGAGCAGTTGTGGCCTTAGCCCTCTCTGAGTGCTTGTAAGGGAGTTTGCATTGTCAAGCTGTGGAACACTCTCAGATGGACTTGAGGACTGTCCACGCTGATTAATTGCCCACTCCCAACAGCACAATATCCTTTTGGCCTTTGGACACATCCGATGCATGCTCCCATCTCCTACCCTCCATTTGCAGTGAAAGCTGTCCCAACTTGCCCCCACTATCTTAAACAGTGTAATAAAAAAAATCACCTCCCCAAATTAAACATATTGTATAGTTCCCTTTTTCATGTGCAGAGCTATTCTGGGACAATATTTGTTACAGTATAAATATGACTGTTCATCCTGGGATTTGACATATTATTCCCTGAGTGGTTGAAAAACCATTAATATTTGACATACCTAGTAGTTATTGAACTATCTGACCAGATTAAGCACTTATAGGGTTGCCAGTGAATCACAGTGAATTGAATAACAATAATAGATTATTGACCAAGCATTCCAGCTTTCGTTAAATGTCCCACTTGGTACATAAAAACTCAAGTGTAATTGCACAGAACATTACTGCATGGATCCAATCTGTTTGTCCCATGAGGTTTGCTGTTTTTGTTCGCTTCACGTGAACCCCTTCAAGGGAAATTTCCAGACTTTGTATTTCTTTTGGATTACTATAAATGTTAAAAGCACTTGCAGGATATTGGAAAGACAATTGAATACGGTATTGTAACCATTCAAATAAGCTTTGTGTGCTGCTGGGCCCTGTCTGTGTGATACTGGGCACAAGGTAAAAAGGAGAGAAGGTGGGGGAATAAGTAACAAAGCTTAACCCGTTTCTCACCTTTGACCTACTATCTCAGTTCCAACACTGTTGGCAGGAAATGGGTGACAGTGTGTGGGTTATGGAAAGGGGACAGATGTGGAACACCTGGGGGAAGGTTGGCAGGAGCTTACAACCTCAGTCAATGGTTCATTTACAATCATGAGGTTAAGGCAGGGGCGTTAGTTGGGGGAGTTTTGACATCAGTTGCTGAGGGATCACAATTGCTGAGGCCGGTGGTAAGGTGCAAATTTATAATCACATTTGGTGAGTCACAACCAGAATGGTGTACACGCAGGTGATAAGAAACCAAAGAACACCATCTTGACAGATCAAACACCATCTTAACAGAATCAAAACACTGCAGTCCCACCACATTTGGCTGTAAACGGTGGTTGACAATTAAACAGCTGACAGGAGGAGAAGATTCCAAGAACATCGCTATCCTTAATGGTAGTGGGACTCAGCATACTAGTACAATTTGTAACCATGTTTAGCCAGAAGTGCCAAATAAATTATCCATCTTGTCTTCCTGTTGTGTTCACCAGAATCCAATCAACCGCCAATTTGATTCATTCCATTTGATTCCAAGAAACATGGATATACCATGGACCGAGCTGCATCCAACATGGTAGAACCAAACAACATCCCAGCAGTAATACTGAAGACCTGCACTCCAGAACTAGCTGCCCTTCTAGCCAAGTGGGTCCAGCAGAAGTACAATGCTTATATCTACCTGACAATGTGGAAAATTGTCCAGGTAGATACTCTCACAAACACAGCACAGGTGCAATTCAGCCACTTACTACCAAATCAATCTAATCTCAATCATAAGTGCAGTTTGAAAATATCGTGGACAGTGCTATCAAGTACCACTTACACACCAATAACCTGTCCTGGCTTTGGGTTTGCCAGGAATATTTTATTCCAAATCTCAACACAGCCTCAGTCCAAATATGGTCGAAAGAGATGAGGTATGAGTGAGAGTACTCGACAACAAGGTAGCATTTGACCATATATGACAGCAAGGTACCCTGGTAATATCGGCATCAAGCGGAAAACACTCCAATATGATTAGAGTCATATCTTATTAAAGTGGTTGTGGTGGTGGTTGTTGATATAAAAAGTGAGAGCATGTCTTATAGTTCCTCAGAGCTGCATCATCAATGATCTTCCTTCCACAATAATACAACAGAGACTACAGATGCTGTAATCTCAAAAAAATGAAACTGCTGGAGGAACAGCATGTCAAGCAGCATTAAGAACCCGCATTAGGACCATATTAGTTAGGGTTAAACTAGTCTGATTGCCTGTAACTAAGTTAATGTAAAATTGGATCCTTAAATTTCAAATTACAAAGATCCAGTTCCAGGATCCTCAATGATGATTTCTTCAGAACCCAGAGTCTTCCCCAGGCACTGCACTTCATGAAGATGGAGTTGAGTATTGCATGATCTAATATTAAATTGGCTGAGTAGCATCTCTGGCTTTTTCCATCTCCTCATCATTATGAAACACCAAGTACTAAGGAATATCTAGAGATAAAATCATCTTCATTTGTACACTTAAGAATTCCCTTAGGGTTTCCCCCCATCCTTTTGTCACAGCTTCCTCCCTGTAATTGGTACCATACAGACCTTGTGATTAATACATCAAAGAAGAGAGGTGAAAGTAGATCTTACAGCAAAGGCTGTTCTACCTTTATACCCACACATGAATCCTTCCAATAATTTGTTGGTGGCTGTCAGGAATACTTCCTATCCTTGAAGCCATTTTTTTACTAGTACTTACCATTTCTCATTTTCAGTGGATGGAATCTTGAGGCTAAATTTTTCTAAGCAAGCATTGGAATTGCTGCCGGACACTTCAAGAAATCACAAATGTGGGGTTAATTATAGTGTCATCACATGGAAACGGTCCTTTGGCCCATCGAGTCGACACTGATCATCACGAACACATCACACTAAACATACCCTAATTTCATTTTGTTCTCTTACATTTCCATCAATTTCCTCAGATGTTACCACTCATCTACTGTACATACTGGGGGCAATTTACAGTGGTCAGTTAACCTTCCAGCCTGCACTTGTCTGGAAGGAGGCAGGATACTGGAGCACCTTGAATAAGCCTATACAGCCATAGGGGGAACATGCAAAATTCACACGGACAGGACCAGGAGTCAGGATAAAACATAGATTGCTGGAGCTGTGAGGCAGCTGATTTACTAGCTTTGCCACCATACTGTTCTAAAAAGTTAAAGTAAGCCTTACATGATGTTGTCATTTTTGATTTTATTGGTCTCTGCACAGTCGGAAATGAAATGCTCTTGTAAACTCTTGGTTAATCTTAACACTAATGCTTCCACTTCATTTTGGTGAAGGAGGATCATTTGCAGGTCAGAATTGAAACCAAACCGGGTCACTAGAATTGTGAGGCGGCAGCTCTGCCAGCTGTGTCACTGTATAACTCGAAGGGAGGGGAGGAGAGGTCTTTACGCCACATTGTGTGGCAGTAATTGAGGTCTCATTTGTATTTCGCAGGAGCTTCCACTGTGTGCACTTTAACATCAGGACATTTATTTATATGGACGGAAATCAGATCCAAATGATTTTCAGTTAGTTTTATAATTCATAACTTGCTGTTGCCACTAATCTTGAGACAGCCTAGACACCAAAGTCAGTTGTGTTTTCTACAAAGTAATTATATTGAGAATAAATGTTTCTAATTATGTTTAAATAAATGGAGGTAATAAGTGACTTTAATCTTGACTATCCAGATAAAATGAAGCCTCCTTTTAAATACCACTGCATCTACCTTGCGGACTTCTGCTGAATCCACATCCATTCCTCCCTCACCCCACACACTAATTCTCCCCCGGCAAACATTAACCCTCCCCTGAATCATCTACTTGCATTCCCTACTATCCTTGGGCAATGCTTTGAAGTCTGGCTGGTGTGATTTTGATGAGATTTATTTTAGTTGCTCCAAGTTTGTCTTCCTTCAATCCAAAACTTGAAAATGTCCCTCTTTAGTTCACGACAACGCACTGGAACTAAAATAACATTTACTGAAATTTAAAACAAAGTTTTCCACAAATCTTAACATTCAGAAAATCCCTCTGGCAAGCGTGTTTTTCAGAAACAGTAGAATAATGACAGATAATTGGTTTGAAATACTAACCCTATTTTACTGTCTCCACAAATTCTTTAACTATAGACTGCTTTTAGTTGCACAAAGGACTTTGGGCTTTCCGCACTAGTTGTAGGGTTATTACTTTATTGAATTTTTGCTTGAATATATGTACCAACAGGGGGTACACAAAAGGCTGGAGAAACTCAGCGGGTGCAGCAGCATCTAAGGAGCGAAGGAGATGGGCGACGTTTCGGGTCGAGACCCTTCTTCAGACTGGTCAGGGATCAGGGAAATGAGAGATATAGACGGTGATGTGGAGAGATAAAGAACAATGAATGAAAGATATGCAAAAAAGTATCGATGATAAAGGAAACAGGCCATTGTAAGCTGTTTGTAGTGTGAAAATGAGAAGCTAGTGCAACTAGGGTGGGGGAGAGAGATAGAGAGAGAGAGTGAATGCCAGGGCCCGAGTGCTGAGGGAGAGGTGGGAAGGGGAGGAGACAGCAAGGGTTAACAGAATTGAGAAAATTCAATGTTCAAGCCCAGAGGATGCAGACTCCCCAAGCGGAATATGATGTGCTGTTCCTCCAGCTTGCGGTATTGCTCACTCTGGCCGTGGAGGAGGCCCAGGACTGAGAGGTCGGATACGGAATGGGAGGGGGAGTTGAAGTGCTGAGCCACCGGGATGTCGGGTTGGTTAATGCGGACCGAGCGGAGGTGTTCGGCGAAACGATCGCCAAGCCTCCGCTTGGTCTCACCGATGTAGATCATCTGGCATCTGGAGCAGCGGATGCAGTAGATGAGGTTGGAGGAGGTGCAGGTGAACCTCTGTCGGACCTGGAAGGACTGCTTGGGTCCAAGAAAGGAGTGGAGGGGGGAGGTGAAGGACCAACAGGGTCGTTACACTGCTTCAAGTAAGAATTTATTTTTCCATGCTCGGTACATATGAGAATGAAACACTGTTGACTCTTGGCTACCTGATATTTCTCGCATGAGTCTGCTTTTGTTTCACAATTCCACAGTCTCAAAAAACTCTTAATAGAAGTCTAACATTAGTTTACATTGTCTTCGATCTTTTGGCATTTCTCATCAACCAGAGAGCAATAATGAAAAAACAAAAACAGAAAGTGTTGGAGGTGCTCAGCAGGTCAGGCAGCATCTGTGACAAGGGACGCAGTTAATGATTCAGGTTTGAGACCCTTTTGTTACATCTGCTCTGATGAAGATGCAAGTTATAAACTGAATAATAAACTGAATGAGATGAAGAAATGAGTGGGTGGGTGAATCATCCTTTAGATTAGATAAAGCTACAGTTTTTTCAGTTGGAGAGTTGACGTAAGATGTGGGCATGTGATTATCGCTCGTCATTCAGAGAGAAAAGCCACTGCTTATTCTTATGCTGTCTGAATGGATGAGGCTCGTTCTTGAAGAAATACAACCTAACGGTAAAGTATTTGCTAATGATTATCTTTTGTCAGAATGAGAAGGGAAAGAAAAACAATACCTTAGGATGTGGTTTAATTGCTCTGTGATTGAAAAGATTTTGAACACTTTTCTATTAGATCATACTTCCTCAAAAGTTGCAGTGCCTTATAGAATGTGAGAATGAACCAAAATAAATTCGAGGCCATTTCTCCTCACCCATAAATATTTATGTCTGTCTCGGTTGCTTGTGCTGTGGACAAATGGAGAGATTTTCACCGGACTGAATTGTTACTGGATTTTTAATCTCCTACATTTAAAACCCCATTGGCTTTGTCAATGCTGAATTATGTAACAGTAGCCTAATATTCTGTTACAATCAATTCTGGATTTGTGGTAGAGAACAGGATTAATGATCACTTGGAAAGGCAGGGACTAAATAATCAGAGACCCAACATGGCTTAGTCAAGGGAAGATCCTGCCAATGTCACATACAGAGATGCAGTGAAAATCTTTGTTTTGCTCTCCAGGCCAATCAGACCATGCTGAGAACAATAAAACGATACCCAAGGAGAACAGGTAGCAGAGAAAAAAACCCAGAATGCAGAATATACTGCTATAGCGACAGAGAAAGTGCAGCTAAAAAAGTGCAGGGCTGCAACAAAGCAATCTGGGAGATCAGGACTCCGCCCTTATCTTTTGAGAGGTCAGTTCAATAGTCGGATAACAGTAGTTCCTGTGTCTGATGTGACATGCTTTCAAGCTTTCAAGATTCAATTTTTGAAGAAGTAACACAGAATTATGAAGAGGGCAGTGCAGTTGATGCAGTTTACATGAACTGCACTAAGGCCCTTGACAAGATCCCACATGGTTCTAAAGATTAGTGCCCATGGGATCCATGTCGAGCTGCATCTAATTGGATCCAAAGTTGGCTTAGTGAAAGGAGACAGAGAGTGATGGTAGAAGGTACACAAAAAGCTGGAGAAACTCAGCGGGTGCAGCAGCATCTAAGGAGCGAAGGAGATAGGCGACATTTCGGGTCGAGACCCTTCTTCAGACAGGTCAGGGATCAGGGAAACGAGAGATATAGACGGTGATGTGGAGAGATAAATGTGGAGTGATGGTAGAAGGTTGTTTTTAAGATTGGTACCTCTGCATAGTGGTGTTCCACAGGGATCAGTGCTTGGGCCTTTGCTGTTTGCTATATAAGTGAATGAGGGAGGCGTGATCATGCAAATGATCATGCAAATGATTTGCAAATGTCATGAAGATTGGTTAAGTTTTGATAGTGTGAATAGTAGGCTTAGGCTATGGAATGATATTGATGTATGGGTGAAATGGGCCGTGAAATGGCAGATGGGCTTCATTGCAAATAACTTGGAGGTCATGGATTTTAGGAATAACTAGACCAAGTGGGACCCGTTGGGTCCCGTCCCCTCAATGCGCGGTTGGGGGGAGGGGCGGCCTGTGGCGTCACACACACACTAACCACCCCCCACGCACACACTAACTACCCTCCGCACACATTCAGACACACACTAACCACCCCCTTTGATATTGGGGGGGGGAGAGGGAGGGAGAGAGAGGAGGGGGGAGAGAAGGGGGGGTAGGGGGAGAGGGAGGGAGAGAGAGAGAGGAGGGAGGAGAGAGAGGAGGGGGAGGGGGAGAGTGAGGAGGGGGAGAGAGAGGAGGGGGGGGGGGGGTGGGGGAGAGGAGGGGGGAGAGAGGGGGAAGAGAGGAGGGGGGGAGATGAGGAGGAGAGCGGGGCGGCAGTTCGCGGGGGAGACTGGTAGAGTCCGAGGGAATAATGAGGAATAGATAGACTTCTATTTAGAATCCAAATCCAAATATCCTTGTAGATCGAAGTGCAGGTTTAGTGCTTGAAGATGGCCTTTATTTAGGACATTGAATACAGGATAAGCTAGGTTATGCTCCAGATTTATAAAACATTGGTCAGACATCAGATGGGGTACTGCGTGCAGTTCCAGTCACCACACTATGGGAAAGATGCGGACGGGATTCATCAGGATGGACAGTTTCAGCTAAGAAGTGAGAAAGGAGATGCTTGGTTCATTTCCCCTGGAATGGAGGTAAAGAGAGGAAATGATTGAGGTATATAAAATTGGGAGGGGCATAGATAAGGTAACCTGCAGGAAACGTTCATCATAACAGAGATAGATAACTCTGGTGGGCATAGATTTAGTGTAAGGATTAAGAAATTTGGCAAGAATGTGATGGGGATCTTTATCACCCAGAGGGTTGTGAGTACCTGGAATGCACTGCCAGAGAGAGTGCTGGAAGCAATGGTTCTGACAGCATTTATGAAATGTCTTGACAAGTAATTAAAATTGGTTAAGCATAGAAGGCTATGGGTCAAATATTGGAAGTTGGAATTAATATAATTGCACTCATGTAGGGTATAACCTGCCTGGATTTTTCATTCTATCTCAGGACATGTGACTAAATGAACCATATCAATACCAATAATACAGATGGGTGCCCACTGGTTGGCACAGACGTGGGTGGCCGAATGGTCTGTCATCATGACTATGATTCAATTATCTAAATGAGTAATGGTGAAGCACATTCCCCAAGCAAAGTGAACGAAAACAGAAACTTATTGGAATTTAGACCTCAGTCCTACACTTCTTCATTATGTGGCAATGTTTACGGGAGTGGGAGTGTGCAGGGAGATAGCAGAGCAGTTTGTTGACTTTTCAGTTCTTAGTCAGTGAGTCAGGTAATGGTGAATGTGCACTATTTTTTTTTTAAAGCAAGGAAAAGGACTTACAGTTATATAGCACCTTTCACAAGATCAGCTGGACCTAAACTAAAATAGTATTTATGACATGTATGCATTGATTTCCTCTTCTGCATTCCAAGGAACAAGGATGACTTGCAGCCATTCCAGTTATATGTGTTCTGAGGCTGCATAATTTGTCATTGATGGGCTGGAAGTGCTTAACAGGCAAGAGTTTGTGGAAGATCTTTGCCATGCTCCCGTGGCTGAGACTCAAATTGCGCAAAGAGCTGGTCCCAAGCCTGCATTTTGTCCATATCCCTCCCAACCATTCCTATCCACTTACTTGTCCAAACGCCTTTTAAATGTCATAATTGTACCCGTCTCCACTACTTTCTCTGGCATCACCCTCTGTAGTAAAAAGATAGGAGGAATCATTGCCCAGTGACCTCTAGGTTAGAGAGTGGGGGGGGGGGGGGGGGGGGGGGGGGGGGGGGGGGGGGGGGGGGGGGGTGGGTATCAGTCAGGATTCCTAATCACTTCATCACTGTCCAGTGATCCCAAGATTAGAGAAAGTATGATAATGCCCCTTGAAACATTTCCTCTATCCTGGAACTGTATTGGTGAATACAACTTGGAGTAGGGCAGGGAGCAAGTTAGTTGGCCTTGAGGAGAACCTATGCGCTGGGGATTTTAACTTGGGCAAGGATGCTGACACTAGTTTGGCTTTCCTGCCAATGGATTTGGAGGATTGAACAATGACAGTGCTGGTGTAATTTCTTCTGAACTTTCACATATTTGCTGTAGGTTGTCCTTGTCAGAAACATATCACCGTCAGATCACTACTGTGTGGATGGGTTGGAGGTCTAGTTCTTTGTTCACGCTTTTTTTCAGTCATCTGAAGGCTCTGCTGGCACTCTGGACATTGTGGTAAATTTCAGCATCGGTGTCTGCCTTCAACAAATTATGGTTTTTCAAAATATGGATAGTGATACACGCTTTCCAAGGATGAGGACAGGTTAGTACAAAAGGGGCAGCTTTTTACAAGACACTTATTCAAATGTTTACTCTTAAGTCTCATACATTTGTACCCTTAAGTGGAAGAGTCAATTGTTACGGGATAAACATGCAGCTGTTTCTGAACGCACAAATATCTGTGCACTTTATCTCAATGACTGAGATTAGTATGCAAACTTAAAGCAAGCAATATTAGGGGTTCAGTATTGATGTGGATAGAGAACTGGCTGGCAGACAGGAAGCAAAGGGTAGGAGTAAATGGGTCCTTTTCAGAATGGCAGACAGTGACTAGTGGGGTACCGCAAGGCTCAGTGCTGGGACCCCAGCTATTTACAATATATATTAATGATTTGGACTAGGGAATTGAATGCAACATCTCCAAGTTTGCGGATGACACTAAGCTGGGGGGTAGTGTTAGGTGTGAGGAGGATGCTAGGAGGCTGCAAGGTGACTTGGATAGGTAGGGTGAGTGGGCAAATGCATGGCAGATGCAGTATAATGTGGATAAATGTGAGGTTATCCACTTTGGTGGCAAAAACAGGAGGATAGACTATTATCTTAATGGTGGCAAATTAGGAAAAGGGGAGATGCAACGAGACCTGGGTGTCATGGTACACCAATCATTGAAAGTAGGCATGCAGGTACAGCAGGCAGTGAAGAAAGCAAATGGTATGTTAGCATTCATAGCGAAAGGATTTGAGTATAGGAGCAGGGAGGTTCTACTGCAGTTGTACAGGGTTTTGGTGAGACCACACCTGGAGTATTGCGTACAATTTTGGTCTCCAAATCTGAGAAAATACATTCTTGCCATAGAGGGTGTACAGGGAAGGTTCACCAGACTGATTCCTGGGATGTCAGGACTTTCATATGAGGAAAGACTGGATAGACGTGGCTTGTACTCGCTGGAATTTAGAAGACTGAGGAGGGATCTTATAGAAACTTACAAAATTCTTAAGGGGTTGGATAGGCTAGATGCAGGAAGATTGTTCCCGATGTTGGGGAGGCCCAGAACAAGGGGTCACAGTCTAAGGATAAAGGGGAAATTCCTTTAGGACCGAGATGAGGAAATCATTTTTCACACAGAGAGTGGTGAGTCTCTGGAATTATCTGCCACAGAAGGTAGTTGAGGCAAGTTCATTGGCTATATTTAAGAGGGAGTTAGATGTGGCCCTTGTGGCTAAAGAGATCAGGGGGTATGGAGAGAAGGCAGTTACAGGATACTGAGTTGGATGATCAGCCATGATCATATTGAATGGCAGTGCAGGCTCGAAGGGCCGAATGGCCTACTCCCGCACCTATTTTCTATGTCCATGTTTGCTATTAGGTGATCTTGGTTCTGCAGTTGAGATGTCAGGGACTGAACCGGTTCTTGTTTAATCTGTACATTCACATCATTCCAGTATTCATGACAAGATACATCTAATTCTCACATAGCTTATCTGCTCTTACTGTATATACTGTACATCAGTTAATAAAGGAAAGGATGGCTGCATGCATTTTAACCATTTTGTTAATGGAACTGTGACACTTAAGGATGTGTGAATGTACACTCCAAGAATCCTTTGTTCCTCCACACTACTTTACATCATTCTGTTTATCATGTAGTCCTCTGCCATATTCAACCGTCCCAAATACACTATGTCATACTTCAATAATTTTACAACGATGTTGCCTGGACTATTTTGCGATTATGTCTCGCTTCTCTGGATTAAATTCCATTCGTGACTTTTCTGTCCAGTGACCAAACCATCTTTATTCTGCTTCAGGCTGAAGCTTTCTTCCTCACATTTATTCACTCTGCCATTTTTTTGTTAGTTCTGCCACCATCATCATCCATTTAAGTCTAACTTGTTAATATGTATTACAAAAAAGGAACGGACCAAATAATGAGCCCTTTTGAAACCTATAAGTGACAGCCTTTCAGTTTCAAATGCATGCATCAGCTTCCCACTTTGCTTCCCACAATTGGACCAATTCTGAATCCAGCTTATCATTCTTCTGTATATTCCATGGGCTTTTACTTTTTAATCTAAAGGACACCGAACAGTGCAAGTTATTCCTTAATTTGCCAACTTTTTTACTCAATGCCCTGACTGATGGAGGCAAGCTTGTTGTATTTATTCATTACCATTCTATCCACTGAGATGACTTTCAGAACCATGGACTTGCACCACAAGATTATACTGCACATCAATGTTTATGCGTCCTACCATTTAGAAACATAGAAAATAGGCGCAGGAGTAGGCCATTCGGCCCTTCAAGCCAGCACCGCCATTCAATATGATCATGGCTGATCATCCAGAATCAGTACCCCGTTCCTGCTTTCTCCCCATATCCCTTGATTCCATTAGCCCTAAGAACTGTATCCAACTGTATCTTGAATACATCAAGCGAATTGGCCTCCACTGACTTCTGTAGCAGAGAATTCCACAGATTCACAACTCGCTGGGTGAAAATGTTTTTCCTCATCTCAATTGGCCTACCACTTATTCTTAAACTGTGACCCCTGTTTCTGGACTCCCCCAACATCGGGAACATGTTTCCTGCATCTAGCCTGTCCAATGCCTTAATAATGTTATATGTTCTATAAGATCCTCTCTCATTCTTCTAAATTCCAGTGAATATAAGCCCAGGCGATCCATTCTTTCATCATATGTCAGTCCCGCCATCCTGGGAATTAACCTGGTGAACCTACGTGGCACTCCCTCAATAGCAAGAATACTGACATATGGTAATTTGCCAGAGGTCCTATTTACATGCATGCAGACCACATTAAATACCTTGCCCTGATCAACTTTCTCCTTACCTCAAAAAATGTAGTTAAGGTTAGTATGATAACTTGACTTAACAATACCATGCTGGCCATCGCTGATTAATTTGTGTCTTTGTTATATACTGCAATGTAGTGCCATAATTTGTTTCTGAGATTAATATTTGGTCTTTCTATCATTTATCCCGCCAAAGTAAGCCGTAATTATACCACGTGCAAGAAGGAATTGCAGATGCTGGTTTAAACCGAAGATAGACACAAAACCTGGAGTAACGGCGGGACAGGCAGCATCTCTGGAGAGGAGGAATGGTGGATGTTTCAGGTCAAGACCCTTCTTCAGACCCTATTTCATGTTAGACTCTATCTGATAATATCAGAATCAAATTATGAGATGGTTGAAGTGTTTGTAAAAAAAGTCACTGGCTCAAATTATTCAATTACCAAGTTGGAAACCTCAAGTTATTACTTTCTAATAAGTTTTCAATGCATTTTCAAGATAAATTGTCATCATTATATGGGTAAGATCTTTTCTTCAAAGGAAAATCCCCCTCATTCTCATTTTACCACAATCAGCACCAGCAAATCATGTCGCATGAGTGAAAAACAGGGGAAACTCTTCTGATTTCAGATTGATGTTAATTTTATTCGATGTTTAACTTTGAGTTGCTTCCTTAATTGTAGAATACATTTAATTTCAACACTAGGTGCAGTAAGCCACACTAATGAGGAGGATTTGTGCGGTTACATTTTGACTAACAAACATGGACCATGTGACAAACAATCAATGTCTCAACTATATTAAATTTGCTATTGGTTTAAACCACAAATAAAGAAAAAGCATTGGTTTTCCAGACTAAGCATAATAACACATGCAGAAATGATTGCAGAAGCTGAAAATAAATCCAATATACAAAGCTGTGTAGCGAGGCCAGAGTGAGGTATAGTCCATGATTACAACACTGAAGAATATTGCTGAAATTACAGTTTCCCAAGAAAATAATAAAAAAGCTTCTCTTGCGAGACATTTTGAGGGAAAAAAGCCATCTGAAATGGGACTATTGTTCTGGAAAAAGCAATATAAAATCTCCGAAGATTGAAGTTGTTTTTACTTGTGATAAAGGTTGAGTGCCAGCTAAGAATAGGGTAGATAACTAAACCAGATGGGCCTCAAGATTAGCTCTTTATGTAAAAACAAGGAACTCAGATGTTGGTTGACAAAAAAAGACACAAAGTGATGGAGTAACTCAACGGGTCAACGAGCATCTCCAGAGAACATGGATAGGTCCGGACTTTTCAGACTGTTTGTGGTGGGTCAGGAAAGCTGGAAAGCTGAGGGGGGAGCGGGGGGTGAGAGGCAGATGGTTGGACAAAGGTCAGGGATGGAAGGATAAAAGATGCATGATAAGGATAGAAGAGTTGGGAATTATAAAGCCAGAGGAAGGAATGTAGGTGGAAGGAAAGGGCGGGGGTGGGGAGAAATGGTTGCGAGTCCAGGTTGGGCATGGGAAAGAAAGAGGGAGAAAAAGGGGAGGGGGGGGGGGAAACGAGGCATGGGATTTGGTTAGCTACCTAAAATTGGAGAATTCAGTGTTCATACTGTTGGGTTGTAAGTTACCCAAGCAATATGAGATGGGGTATCTAAACAATGACTAGTGCCTGCTCCCAGTTTGCTGGAGTTCTCCCGTATTCAGCATTGTTGGCCTCCTCTACACTGAACGTCCCTAAATGTCTTGAAGTCTTGATACTTTCAAGAGAGAGCTAGATAGGGCAATTAAAGATAGCGGTGTCAGGGGATATGAGGAGAAGGCAGGAACATGGTGCTGATTGTGGATGATCAGTCATGATCACATTGAATGGCGGTGCTGGCTCGAAGGCATAAGCTCAGTTATCTGCAACAGGATCCATGTAAACCTTTTTCTAGGGAAATTGGGATTTCCTCTCTCGGTTTGCCTGCCTTGTGCTCAGGATTCATCACGTGTAGAACCCATCTCTAAACAAAGCAGTATATGAGCTGGTAGCTGGGTGTTTTAAATCAAGCTTGGGAATGTCTTTTTCCCTGTTCTCAATATATTACTATTTACCTGGCCATAATGCAGTTCTTGCATTTCAGAAATGAGAAAGGCATAAGGTTGATTGGAAGAGAAAGGGAGAATTAGAGGTACATCCAACTATAGCTTGCAAATCAGAAGAGATTGTGGCATTAGGGGAAAGTGAGATGTGGGAAGTCAAGTATATCGCTCGCCGTGAACTCACAATTACAACATATATACAGTGCCCTTCATGATGGTGGATTTGTGTTCGAGCACCTCTTTACTGCTGCATTCCCCCGTGAATTTCAGTCTGAAGAAGGGTCTCAACCCATAACGTCATCCATTCCTTCTCTCCAGAGACGCTGCCTGTCCCGATGAGTTACTCCCGCTTTTTGTGTTTATCTTCACTTGTTGAATTTAGTTTATTTAATTAAACTGTCCCTGAATCTGGAAGTGTGCATTTCCACACTTCTATACCTTTTGCCTGATGGGAGAGGGGAAAAGAGGCAGTGGCCAGTGTGACTCATCCTTGATTATGCCGCTGGCTTTGCCAAGGCGGCGTGAGGCATAAAAGGAGTCAATGGAAGTGAGTTTGGTTTGTATGATGATCTGGGCTGCATCCACAATTCTCTGCAGTTTCTTGCAGTCTTGGATGGAGCTGTTCCCAAACGATGCTGTGATGCATTCCGGTAAAATAATTTCTACCAGACACCTGTAGAAGTTGGTGAGAGTTGTTGGGGACATGCCGAACCTTCTAAGCCTTCTAAGGAAGTAGAGATGTTAGTGTGCAACTGTACCCTCAACTGTGTCTTTTGTCAAATCATTGTCACCTCGATAACAATCCCCACCTTCTGCAGGCACACTAAACCTTCCCTTTTGGAAATGCTTCTAGGATTTTAAGTAATGCAATGGGATCAGTAATGTTGACTGATTAAAGTATTTATTATATCAAACAGGCTCCAAGATTTAGCGACCTAACCGAATCACTGGGAGAGAGGGCGGGTGTATTAAGTTTATCTCACCGAGTGTTGGTCACATTGGTATCTGTAAAAGTTTTGTTCTATACAAACATGGCAGTTACTTTTGCTTTAATGAATCTCTGGGTAGCATGTTAATCATTCTACATGTCGCAGTTTGAAATGATTCAGGCATGACGAAATGACATATGAATGCTAATTCCCTGCTGCTAGGTACTTGAAGAGCTCAGCGAAACGACGTGAACACGGGAAGCGTGTCCTTTCGCCCTGCCTCACACATCCCTGGGAATGATTCATTCCAAACGATACTTTCACAATCGCGTTCCACTGTTGCCATCGTTACCCGACGGCAACATTCTTGATGACATCACAATGTCACCTGTCCCGGCCCCGCCCCCGCTGCCATTCATTAATTTCAGGAGGCGGGAGGCGTCAGCGCGCAGTGACGCAGCGGTAGCAGTATCAGTGTCAGTGTCGAGCGGTGGGTTGTTGCAGGAGTCAGTGCGATATTGTAACAGTGCAGCTACCTGCCTGCCTGCAGTGGAGTTTCCACGGTGCATGGTTCACGTATACTGCGGGCGAGAGCAGACCATGTCCAAGTACCACAGGACGCCCGCCAGAACTATGGACAATCTTATCGAAGTGAAGAGCAAGGTAGAAACGTGTTAATTGCTGGATGTATTATGTAACTTTCAGCATTGTCCTCAGTGATAGATTTGAATGCATGCTGTTTATAAACGCCGTGAGGTTTTTTTATATAATGACCTAAGGTAGCTCGGATTATGTAACAATGCAACAAAACGGTCTTGGTTCAACGGATCGTTCTCTTATTTTGGGGACATTTTCCAGGGACTGCGTGTGTTTTATCCCTAAATGCGTGCGGGCCACAGTTGCTTGCGCCGCGCTGTTCCTCGGAACGAATTGATCTCGCTATTGATGTAAACAAACCTCACCTTAAAAAAAATCCAAGGCGTTTGCAGCGGTTAAAATATGACGGGATTTTTTTTGTTATTGTGGCTATTTTATGTTTCTGTCAATGTTCTTCCCTCTCTGGGCACTGGTGCCTGTTTCTCGCCATCATAATTCGCATTATTGGCTGTTAATATTGGAGCCATATTTAATGATATTACGTGTTAGAAAGAATTTGAATGGTTGCGCTTAGATTTGGTTTTAAAAATAGGCAGATTATAAATCTAATGTTTTGGATTTGTGTATTATTTTCACATTCATTGGACGCCTGCCTGGTTACGTGTGTTTAGAGAGATGCAGGTGCCACAAACTCTTCATTTTTTTCCCCCCTCGCAGTTCGATGCTGAATTCCGAAGATTTGCTCTAAAACGTTCCAACGTCGGGGGTTTTCAGGAATTTTACCAGCTGATTCAAGCCGTCCATCAGATCCCGTACGTGGACGTATTGTTGGGATATACCGACATCCACGGGGACTTGCTGCCCATCAACAACGATGACAATTATCACAAAGCGGTCTCCTCTGCCAACCCTTTACTGAGAGTCATCATTCAGAGACGGGGTAAGTCGAACGCAGGAGCTACCTTCCATTGGCGCCTGAATTATATCCCATTTAAAAAATAATAATAATCTCGAGATGCATAACTGGTAATGTCTGATGGTGCCTTGGCATTTCATGTGACATTATAAACTGTGTATAAATAGTCGCGGCTCTTTAAGTGCTCAACATAGTGCGCTTGTCGTTTTAAATGTAGGAGGTATCTTAACACCGACACCTCTGTGCACTGAGCATAGGTTTCCGCTATGCAAGGAATTCGGTTAATCTTAACTTTTTTCTAAAGAACCGGAGGGGGTGGGGGTGGTGGTGTCAGGAGAAAAGTCGTGGCGTTGTAAGTCACTTACAATGAGATCTATTTTTAGCAAAATATTTCTCCATTATTCATGTTCCCTTGTTTTATCTATTTTTAGCACAAACAAGGCACATTGACTCATCGCTATTTGTGCCAGAAATGGGTGCGTTAAATAGCTATGAATCGCAGATTAAGCAAATAAACGTGGTCTTGGTTCGTATATGGGTTAAATTTTATTTTTATAGTGCTTACTTAAAAAACAAAACCTCATGCCACAACACCCATTACGATTGTCCAGATACAAACAATTGCATTTTCATTCCACATGTAAATCATTAGTCTTCATAAAGCCTACGTTTTCAAACTGAAGTTAACAAACTGGAGGTAAAGTTAGATTGGAATTGCGGGGGATTACCTCAGATATGGAATGGAGCAAAAACCTATTTGAAACTGTATTGCAGAAATATTCTTGCCATTTTGCAATATAATCCTAATATTTTCCACTCTTCCCTTTCCATGGGTAGATGAAAATGTTCAGTCTCCACATAAATCAACGTTGTCGTGGGCAGCTAACTTGAAACAATTAAAACAACCTCCTAATCAGTTCCTTTCCTCCCACAACCCTAACTGTATTATCACTAATTGGAGAACACAGCTGAGGGAGTCTCAGCTGCTAATTGCTTTGCCTATATGGTCTGCAAATGATAGACACAAAATGCTGGAGTAACTCAGCGGGACAGGCAGCATCTCTGGAGAGAAGGAATGGGTGATGTATCAGGTCGAGACCCTTTTTCAGGTTTGCAGATGGGTGGCCCATGATGCCCCTTCTAAACTTTTCATTGATGCTATTGTAGTCTCTGGAATGTCCTCCAGTATTTTGTAAATAACAAGGGCAAAGTGGTTTCATATCGTCAGCAACCCATGAATTGAACGTAGTTTTGGATTACAAGGAGTGCATTTATTTTGCAAATTAGATCTTTTAATTACATGTTCTTTTTGTTTTGAGCTGCAGTTCCAATAGAAGTCCACTTCTTGTGAATGATATTGATGATAAATGCAATAAGCATTTTTTTTTCTTCTAATGTTAGATGGGATTGAATTTACACCGCATAATGATATTGGTCTCAGACTTTACCTTTCTGAATGGAGAAAATGTCAAATAGTTCACGGCTGGTAAAGTTGCAGCCTCAGCGCCAGCGATCTGGGTTTAATCCTGTTTGTGTGGAGTTTGCACATTTTTCCTGTGATCACGTGAGTTTCCTCTAGGTACTCCGGTTTACTCATGCGTCACAAAGACGTGCTAGTCTGAAGGTTAATTGGCCTCTTTAAATTTTGACATGGAAAGTCTAAGTTTAACCAAAGATTCCTAACTTTTTATTGCCCATATATGAATGATAATATTTTAATTAAATCAATGAGGCTAACGCGCAAAATTGTTTGGGTATTTATAATATTACTAGACTAAGTGCAGACCCGCTGGGTCTGCTCCCCCAACGCAACATTCCACCACTCACCCGTTCCCCCTACACAACCCGTTCCCCCGACGCAATATTCCACCACTCACGCACAGCCCCCAACTGCGCAGACACGGCCCATTTCCTCTCATCCCCCAAAACTCCCTCCCCTTCACTCTTCTCTTCTTTCCCCTCTCCTCCTACCCTCACTCCCTCCATAACTCCTCTCCCCGCCCTACTGCCCTCTTATCCCGTTCTCACCTCCCCTATCCCCTCCCCACCTCTCCCACTGCCCTCTTCACCCTTTATTCCCCACTCTCTACCTCCCCAACTCCTCTCCCTCTATTCCCCCTCCTCCCCCACCAGACATGAGACATGAAACTGAAAAAAGAGGAAGAGATAGATTTCTTCACGGATTTTGAAACTAGGCCCCCACCGGGTCGGACGAAGCGGACAACGGCGCCCGTGGCTGAGCACCACGGAGGCCGTGAAGTGGGCTTGGCGCCTGCAGAAGCAGTTGCAGCCAGCCACGCGTTAATGATGCTCACTCCGCTCCTTCAGCTTTATATTCTCCTCGCCGGGCGAGGTGGGCACCGCCCATGATTGACATCGGACCCAGCCAATCAGAGTGGTGATGGTGCAGGAAGGGGCGTCGCCATCCTGGCGACTGACGGGAGAGGAGGCCAATCTGCGCATGCACAGTTTTAAACCTTAATAACTTTTAAAATATACCATAGATCGGAACAAAACTTTTTTCCCTTGTAGCACAGGTGAATGGTGAGTAAGGTGGCGAAAAATCGTAGTGCTATCGTGTACTGTTTTTGCGCAAATAGAAAAAAACGCGAAACCGGAAGAGCTCAAGATCAGAGTTTTAGTGATGTGTAGATAGATAGATCCTTCCCTCCCTGCCTCCTTCCCTCCCTCCTGGGGAAAATGTAAAACAAACTTAAAGGTTATTGCTGTATTATCTTTTGTGCCAGCCAGGTGAACGTAGTACACACACACACACACACACACACACACTTGAAGTGAGTTGAGCAACCATTTACTTTAACTTATTAATTTTGCAATCCCCAACAATAGGAAAATTCCTGCCTTTACCAGCACTTAAATCTGAATACATTGCTTAGTACAATGTTATGAACAGGACATTTGAATTCATGTGGTTCCATTGATCATGTTAATTCCTTTAAACTTGAGTTTATAAGTTTGCTGAATTCCAGGGTTGCAGCCACAATAGTTCTCTATTTTTTCGGTCACGTCCACCACATGGGATGCTGGAGGCACTGCCAGGATGCTGCTTTCGTACTCTATACATTTCAATATCAAAGTAATTTGGAAATCAATCAATCACGGACACTTGGTGCACCATCCATTTATGTGACAACTTCACCTTTGCTTACATCCTTGTGCAACCCTCAAATTTTCTACAAGCTTCTAGTTCTTCCCCCACCCTAATTGGCTGCAATTTTTTAAATCAAATATTACTTCTCTATGTGACATCATGTGTTCACTGACAGTTATTAAATTATTTCTCCGTTACATTTTAAAGTGGATTGTATTTTTGGGGAAGCGCCAAAGCATTTTTATAACAAGATGCAAAGTGATTAACAGTTGCTAAATCATTACAGATTGAAGAACTGAATCCGAGTTTATTAGTGTACTTGCTTGTGTTATGTGCTTTGGGATCTTTCGCTGTTGAAAGATGCTATATTTGTCATATTGCTCCTGAGGTAGGGAAGTAATTGCATGAAGTGTATCAGTGAGCTCCAATTTATCTTTCAAACTGTAGGTGATCAAGTCTGACGTTTGCTGATGACACAAACAGTCACATGCTTGGTAACTTCTGACCTTTTAAAAGCCAATGGCACTTTGTCTTCAAGTGCTTCAATTAGCTAATGCAGCAATACTGTGGACAAAAAACTAGGCTGCAGGAATGATTTAGTGTGCCTGATGGAATTCCTTGATAGTTGCAAGATTAAATGTGGATTGTGCTCTTCTTCCCAACTTCTCACCAATTTACAATAGCTGAATGGCAGACTTTATAAAGTTTCCAATACATGGTCAGGACGATGGACCTGAGAATTGTGGCTTGTGTTCTAAATCTCGTCTGAGTTTGTGGCTAGAAATTGGTCTATTCAGTTCTGACGTGATTTAGAAAATTTAGTGTGTACTTATGGAGGAGGGAAATACTCTTTTTGGCATACAGCTATAACCGGGAAGCAAAATATCTGATTATGTGGAGGTTAAGATGCAGTGCATCACAAACTTGCTATATATTTACACTAGAATAGGTCCCTTTCTGGAATTGTTTATTCAGATTTATGGATGTGTCAGTGAGCATTAGGTCTCCGTAATGTGATTGCATTTTGTGTCCACAGATGGATTTCTCAACCCTTTGTGTCATTGCTTTGTACATAAAACTGCCGTGGTCGATTTAAAATGTTGCTATAATTGTAAAACTGTCACTGCTACCTGTGATCATGGGAAGCTTGAAACTATTCTATTATGGTGCCCTGAAATGCGATGGGATGGGGGGGGGGATGGGGGGGGGGGGGAGAAACTATGTATAAACACTGCTGTAATTCTTCCTACATGGTGAAACCAAAATGTGTAAAAATGGCCTTTATTAAAATCTGACAATGTGCACTTTAACCACATGCAATTTTTTTTCTATTACAAATCTCAACTTGTGGAGTACGGAGGCAAATAAAGTAACGATGGCTCTTTGTCGCAAACATTATGGAGGGCACTGTATTTACTTGCGCTGACCTGACGCTTTGATTTAGTTTATCAAATGTTCAGGCAGTCCAGTGAACTAGGGTATATTGAAGACAGTTTATCTGAATCATCTGTGCCATTAATACTCTTGACAAATCTTATTTGTATTTTCAGCTTATGTGGTCCACATTCAAATTGTAAAGAAAGTTTTGTGGTTCATTTATTCACTGAATAAATTAATTGAGATATCTATTGGTATTTTTTAATGTAATATTGCAACTTGCCTTTTCTCATGGTATACTGGTATTTCCCGGATGGATGCCAGTTTAGGTCTAGATTTGGATACATGAAAAAATGTTTAACTCGTCTGTTGCACACAAGAACGTCTCATTTTGAGCTTTTATATGACTGGATTTTACTCGTTTTAAATGGTACCTTTAGTATTCCCTGAAAGGCAGGCACATGAAATCTCTGTTACAAAGCAAGAAATTGTACTGACCACTTTGTACACAGCACCGTGATCATTTGGTCAAGGATTTGGCAACTAATTTGCTTTTTCAAAATAATATTGGATTTTGCATGCATCTGTGGAAACACAAGTGGCTTTATTTGAAATTGTATCCAAAGGATGACTCCTAGAATGTAGCCTCTCTTCCGCCCCACCGCCGCCAGTAATGCATGAGATTTATGATGGGGTTTTTTCCTCTTGATAACTCGAGTCCAAGCCAGAACTTTTTGACTTGGGTGGCAAGTGCTGGCCCTTGGAGAACAATAATTTCAAGTTGTGACATTTAAATATTACAAAAACGACTTGATTGCTAGCATTAACTCACGTTTTAAAGATCTGTGATGAAAATCACTTGCTAAATTGCTCATTTCTAAAATGACTAAAATCACTTGAATAGACACAGAGTACGGGAGTAACTAAGCAGGTCAGACAGCATCTCTGGAGAAAAAGGATGGGTGACGTTTTGAGCCGTAACTCTTCTTTAGACAGTCTGACCCGCTGAGTTACTCCAGCACTTTGTGTATATCATCGGTGTAAACCAGCATCCACAGTTCTTTCCTACAGAAAATCACTTGGATGCATATTTTTCTAAACATTGTTTAATTTCATGGTAAAGTCTAAATCTCTTGTTAATCAGCCTTTTAGCTAATTTGCTATGAGGTGGGAAATTATGTCTTGTTCTAATAACTCTTGAACAACCATTGATAACTTGTAAAGTTCCCTGCTAAGTGAGTAGAATGCCATATGTACATTTGTTTGAAAGCTACGTGAAAAAAAAAATAATAATTAATTTGTGTATCAACATGGACATTTTTCTTACTTGATGTTGATGTAACTTGAATAAAGTTAATCTTTTAGTTAGAGACTATGGGTTATGCATTCCACTTGAGATGTTGGGATGCTTTTCATGTGTATGAATAGCCATAGCAAGTAGCAGTTTTGCAAATATAATGTGTTTATTGCAAAAAGCTGCAGTAACTCAGTGGGTCAGGCAGCATTTCTCTTGAGAAAAGCAATCGATGATGTTTCAGGTCAGGACCCATCTTTGGACCCTGAATGCAAACCAGTTTTTCTTGAATGAAAGTTTTGGCAAACCTGCAACTATGTGGCTTCAGACTGCGTGAGCAAGGTGCACCAAAAAACTTACTGCTCTTAATATTTGATATTTAATATTAACTTGATTGATGAAATTAAGTGACCTCTGCCAATATTTCTCAAACTGGACCTTAAGATATTTGAAAATGTTCTTCACAAGCACATAAATTAGTGTGCTTTTTTTCTTGTCTAAACCTGTATCTAGTTGCTATTCTGCAAATGCCCTTTAATTTGCATCAGTAAATCTCTTTTTAGAATAGAACTATCGGAGTTCATTTCTACAAACGTAGGTTTGATTAACTTCAAGCTTGTAAATTAAATTGGAGGCATTGGTATCAAAAACATTTTGATGAGGTGAGAGAACTTGTTGGTGGTGGCAGTGTGGAGAATAATGGAAACGTTGAATGTTGGTAAAGTGTGGTTAGTTCACTAATCAGTTCATTTCTGTTTGCTCTCAGCTGGTAACAGCAAAACACCATCTAAAGATGGGAATTACTTAACATAGGGGGTTTTGAAGTAAAAACTTCACTTGCAACCAAATACTTGTATGTTAATTTTTGCTTGTTACATCTTTCAGTGAGGTAGAAATATTAATTACTGGAACAGTAACCCAATGAGCAGTGCTTATTACCCAAAAAAAAAAAAAAAAATTGGGAAGGAAATCTTGTTTCCAGATTTAGTTTTGGGACAATAAGACCATGTCCACAAATTAACAAGTTTTCAGAAGTCACATTGATCATTCATTGTGTAGGCCACATCTGTACAATAACAAAAGAAAGGGCATGTCACCACTTGAAATATCGAGGATGAAGTAATTTGGATAGCTTTTTAAAAACAATCCAATGCTATTTTGTTCTTGGATACCATGTACTGTTCACTATGTGGGGACACAAGACCTGGCATTATTGGTTGTTTGTCTTTTTGGTTACCTTGCGCATTTGGTAAATTAGATTGACTTGCATGACAATTTTCACCTACTCGCACCAAAAGGCAGCTGTCTTGATTTTGGGGGAGAGGAGGGAAATAAATTAATTGTAAAGTCATGGCTGATTTTGGTCCACAAAGCAAGTAAATCATTCGTTAAAGTTTAGTACAAGTCGCAAGGTTGTCCTTGGTATCCATAAGTTTCTTTTACATGTTTACATTATTTTTCTTCTGAGACCTTGATGGAAAGAGAAGGGAGTGGAAAAGAAACAAGTCTATAGCGATGCTAAGCAGAACATACTGCACTTGCATAGTAAGTTGATTAGTACGTGTAGAGGGACAGTATTTTGCAACAAAAGCTGTTTTTAATTTATTTGGGGGCAACGGCAGGTGATCATGTTTAAACGTGCAACCTTGTATTGAATACAGCAAAAGGCAGTTTGTATCGCACACAAGCTGTTAACAACAATGCAATCTTTGTGGTTTCGGTTCAAAGTTGACCATTGGAAACAACTAGTTAAAGTACTTCAATTTTTTTTTTTCCATTTGTCCTATCCAATATAATACAACACAAACAGGTTAACAAAGTTCCCTTCTATTTTAGGTATCTGAATATGCCTTCCATCAATATTTGTTTTCCTTGAGTAAGTGGATTCCCAGTCTGTGTGTTTTAATATTTATTATGGTTGCTGTGTAACTCCTACAGTTGGGTTACCTTGCTGCTTTTCTAATGGACATAATGTCCCTTTTTTTTTGAGGAAGAATTCTTGCTCTGTAGCCAGTAGTCAAACCACATTCCAACAATCAACTTTTTGACTTGGTTGATAACACACTTTGATGGAGTTCATCTACTCTCCTAGAGATAATGTTAGGCTAAAATATTAGTGCAGTGATGTAGTTTTGCAATGTAGTAGGCGCTAAATTTTGTGTGCGATGTTAAAGTGCAATATGTAGATACAAGATCCCTCCGCACTGCTCTGTGGAGAAGGTCTACCTGGTGGTCCCCCCAAATCTTGATTAACATGGGTGACCTGCTTATTATTCCAAGGTAGATAGAAATGCTGGAGAAACTCAGCGGGTGAGGCAGCATCTATGGAGCGAAGGAAAAGGTGAAGTTTTGGGTCGAGACCTTTCTTCAGACTGATGTGGGGGTGGGAAGAAGAAAGGAAGAGACAGAGACGGTGGGCGCTGGAGGATCTGGGGAGGGAGAAAGCAAGGACAACCTGAAATTGGAGAAGTCAATGTTCATACCGCTGGGGTGTAAACTACCCAAGCGAAATATGAGGTGCTGCTCCTCCAATTTACATTAGGACTCACTCTGGCCATGGAGCAGGCCCAGGACAGAAAGGTCTGATTCTGATTGGAAGGGAGAAGTTGAAGTGCTGAGCCACCGGGAGATCAGGTTGGTTATTGCGAACTGAGCGAAGGTGTTGGGCGAAGCGATCACCAATGTGGAGCAGCTGACACCTAGAGCAGCGGGTGCAGGTGAACCTCTGCTGCACCAGGAAAGGCTGCTTAGGTCCTTGGATGGTCGGGGTGGGATCTGTCATCGACAAATCGACAACGGTGGATGTTGTCTATATGGATTTCAGTAAGGCCTTTGACAAGGTTCCCCATGGAAGGTTGGTTAAGAAGGTTCAATCTTTGGGTGTTAATGGCGGAGTAGCAAGATGGATTCAACAGTGGCTGAATGGGAGATGTCAGAGAGTAATGGTGGATGGCTGTTTGTCAGGTTGGAAGCCGGTGACCAGTGGGGTGCCTCAGGGATCTGTGTTGGGTCCACTGTTGTTTGTCCTATACATCAATGATCTGGATGATGGGGTGGAAAATTGGATAAGTAAGTATGCAGATGATACTAAGATAGGTGGTGTTGTGGATAATGAAGTAGATTTTCAAAGTCTACAGAGAGATTTGGGCCATTTGGAAAAGTGGACTGAAAGATGGCAGATGGAGTTTAATGCTGTTAAGTGTGAAGTGCTACATCTTGGCAGGACAAATCAAAATAGGACGTACATGGTAAATGGTAGGGAATTGAGGAATGCTGTGGAACAGAGGGATCTAGGAATAACTGCATTGTTCCCTGAAGGTGGAATCACATGTAGTTAGGGTGGTAAAGAAAGCCTTTGGTGTGCTGGCCTTTATAAATCAGAGCATTGAATATAGGAGTAGGGAAGTAATGTTAAAAATTGTACAAGGCATTGGTAAGACCAATTCTGGAGTATGGTGTACAATTTTGGTCGCCTAATTATAGGAAGGATGTCAACAAAATAGAGAGAGTACAGAGAAGATTTACTAGAATGTTGCCAGGGTTGCAGCAACTATGTTACAGAGAAAGGTTGAACAAGTTAGGTCTTTATTCTTTGGAGCGCAGAAGGTTAAGGGGGGACTTGATTGAGGTCTTTAAAATGATGAAAGGGATAGACAGAGTTGACGTGGATAAGTTTTTCCCATTGAGGGTAGGGAAGATTCAAACAAGGGGGGACTTGATTGAGGTCTTTAAAATGATGAAAGGGATAGAGTTGACGTGGATACGTTTTTCCCATTGAGGGTAGGGAAGATTCAAACAAGAGGGCATGACATGAGAATTAAGGGACAGAAGTTTAGGGGTAACGTGAGGGGGAACTTCTTTACTCAGAGGGTGGTGGCTGTGTGGAATGAGCTTCCAGCAGAAGTGGTGGAGGCAGGATCGATTTTAACATTTAAAAGTAAAGTGAATAGGTATATGGACGTGAAGGGAATGGAGGGGTATGGTCTGAGTGCAGGTAGATGGGACTAGGGGAAAACAAATAGTCGGCACGGACTGGAAGGGCCGAGAGAGCCTGTTTCCGTGCTGTAATTGTTATATGGTTATATGGTTAAGTTTAAGCAGCATAGCAGCAACAAAGCATTCACATTTAAAAGTAAACTTTTAAAATATCATTCCAGCACATAAACTATGCTATGCAAATATTAAACAAGCTCTCTTTATAGCCTGTATCTAATCGGAGGATTAGTCGATGACATGCAGATTTGGGGGAAATCAAGATTTAACAAAATTTCAGACATGCCTTGTCTGTCTTAAGATTTTGTTTCCAGTCATGGACTTTTCATGTATTGATTTATAGCTAATAGCCCTGTCTCACGGTACGAGTTCATTCCAAGAGCTCTCCCAAGTTAAAAAAAAAATCAAACTCGTGGTAAGCACGGAGAATGAACGCAGCGGGTACATCGGAGCTCGGGGACGTCTCTTTGCGGCTGGTAACACTAACGGCAGGTACTCGGGAAGACTCGCTAATGGCAGATAAGCACGGGACGACTCGTGAAGTTGCAGAATCTCCTCAAGCATAACTTTAACAAGGAACTAATGGAAGTGATCTTTGAATATCCCTCCCAAAATAAATACCTTCAAGATTCTAAAAGACATTGAACAAATCCACTTCTGGATCCCAGTGTCTCCCCACTAAGATCCAATGGCTATTTTGACACTCTGCTTGGTGATCATTTCCTGTTAAATGTCATAATGGCAGTTTGTTTTTCGCTATTTTTGAAATGTCGTAACTATTTAAATGTCACCAGTACATGATGTCCAGAGATTGTGAATGATAACTCTGACCCCAAGGTATGCACAGTTTTGTTTATCATGCACGTGCTTCACTTTAACAAATCCTCGTTTAACAGGTCTAATTCTGAATCAGCTTGTGCACTGTTTCATTACTACAGGCAGGCAAACTGTTAAGGTGCATATTGATCTTTTGCTAAACAAAAAGAAGATTCAAAACTTAATCTGCACTTGTTCTCCCCAATACACTTCCAGCAAAATGCACCTAGAGGCTCAATAATTGGGTGATTTAATTCCAAATTGAAAATGCAGATGTTCCCTGTACAGAGCTGGGGTGAGCTATTGACCTTTTAGTGAACAGCAATTAAAATGTTTTATTGACTGTCATACTTGATGTGATAGCTTTTAAATTGGATCTCCTTAGTACTTCTCTTATTCTGGCCTCCTTAATAATCCCTACATTTAATCATTCTGCCATTGGTTGTTGCATCTTTAGCTGCCAGCTCTGAAATTCTCTCTAGCATGATCCTCTCCTCTTAAAATATTCAATATTTTGGTCATCTGCCACAACATTTCCTGTTGATTCAGTGTTTACACTGTTGAGAAAGGCCTTGACTCTTTCTATATTAAGTGCACAGCATGGTACGTTGTTGGAATTGTAACCAAGCTGCACAATATGGTAAATTATTACACACATTTGGACCAATGTTTCTGCATTAACTATTCCCTTTTCCTATAATTGATGTGATTGGACTTGCCTTCAGGGACTGTCCAAATGACCACTTATTTCTGCCTGTTCTAGTCACACAGGGCGAGTTTCTCATCCCTCTTTCTCCCAAGTCCTTCCAACAATGAATGCCATCCTGATTTATACCTGTAAATGTACCTTCATTTCCAATAAAACAATTATACATGTCATCCAGTTTGTAATTTTAAAAAGCACATGGCTACTGCTGGTTTGAACGATAAAGGCAGATTATAGATTACAGAGTGGAGAATTTATGTTAAGATTTGATCCATAAGGGCAATTTTAAATGTGGGCAATAAAGATGGGTGAAAGGGCCTTGTATCAAATTTAGAGGGTATAAAATAGGATTAGGGGACAGAGTACAGTGGGTGCATTGAAAGTAACGACAGCACCACTTTAATGCTGCCAAAACTAAATTGAGTTGGAGGATGAGAGGAAGGAATGACTCTCAAATTTGTATTCTGTTTAGACGTTTGCTTAAGATTTTAATTTGATGCTAAGTTTGCTTTGTGCTAACATTGACCTCTTATTTCATTTTTCATCTCTTTCTTAAAGATGTCAATGTAGGATTTTCTATTTTTAACCAGTGACTGCTCCCTGTCTTTGTAACTAAGAAAGCATCACTTTTAATTTGCTTGTGACATCAAGAGATTTGGAAGAACATTTTTAGGTGGGGTCTAAACCAGTGAGTCAAATCGGCATCGACTCCAACTGACTATTGTACTGGATGTGACTGTCTTTATTGACTCATTCCTCAGGCAGTAATCTATGTATTCTACTGAGCATTCTACATCACAGCTTTTACAGTGTACCTGTTCACAGCTTTTACAGTGTACCTGTTTTGTTAGCAATGACGGAGTTACACAAGGGTGTGGTGTGCTCTTAATTGTAGTTCGCAAAGCAATGTTTGTTTCCGATTCGACATTGCACAATGTATTGTTACAGAAATAGTTTATCTAAAAGTTGCTGCTGTGTACCTTGTGTTTGGTAACGGAAGTTCTGGAAATTCTTGTATCCAGGTGTGTGCGTAAGTGGGAAGGGAGGGAGGGTCATCACGTTGGCAGAATAAAAAGGATCTGGAAGAACATTGGTTGAATCAAGGCAAATGTGTCATCTAAATATCAGTGCATTCATCTTTGTAATCTATGCAACCTTTCCTGTCACTTGTCTTGCCAGTGGGCTTCATCAAGGTCACCAGAGGCCAGCAATTCCCTGAGAATGATCTCCCTCTTGCAGGTCTAGTGTCCATACCTACGGACTGTGGTGTAGCCGGAGATCTCGGGCACTTTGCTTAACCCAATCCCATTTGTTGGAATGGGGTTGCTGACCTTGAGTACAAGGGTTTATTTCTCTTAATTACAGAAACATTCTAAGAAGGTTCAAAGGTGTCAAGGTTGTGGTCTCGGGTCGCTGCTTGGGGGCTTGCTCTGCTTTAATGAGATAATTCTCTGGTGTGGAGTATTAGCTCAATTGGCCCTTTCAGTGGACATTCAGGTTGGGTAGCTGGCTCAATCTTGTGTGGTCTGCTCCAGTGTAAAAGACAAAGCTTTCATTGCCTGATGAAATGGAGAGGACACAAAGCCTATTTCTGCCTAACCATATTATTGCATCTGACCGACCTATAGTTGCAGTGCTGGAGTAACACGATGGGTCGGGCAGCATTTCTGGAGATAAAGGATAGGTGAAGTTTCTGGTTCAAACCCTTCTTCAGACTTATTATTCACTAGGTGGCTCTTGACAGCCTAACTGCTAAAATCAAAAGTCTGAAGAAGAGTCCCGACCCAAAACGTCACCCATTCCTTTTCTTCAGAATGCGGTCTGACCCGCTGAGCTACTCCAGCTTTTTGTCGATCTTTGGTTTAAAGCAGCATCTGCAGTTCCTCCCCACTCTTTTGCTATGTACTACCCAACTGGAATTACTGAATGAAAATCTAGATATATTCTTTGTAATTAGATTTGAAAGACGCATGTAGTAGCTGCCATACACTTTATCTTTAATGTTGTAGTTTTCAAACTGCTGATTCATTCTGAAGATTTCTGGTTTACTCCCAAAGTAATCCACCTACAGCTAGATGGTAGAAATTTGCTGGGCAGCTAATAATGAACCACAGGCTGAGCATTTTCAATAGCATTTGGTGTTTGGATAATGCATAGTAATTTGATCCATCCATCAAAATATTTTTTTTGCAGAGTGAACGATATTGGAAGCCATTATCACTATTTCCTACAGGTTTGGATGTTTTGAATGCTCTCAGGGGCTCGGTTATTAGTCTAAAGTGCAAGCGTTAGACTAGACTAATTTAATAATCCAGACTCTGTGTAAAGCATGACTTCAGCAGCGAGGTTGTCAAGTCACCAAATGAATAATAAGAGCTCTGGGCCCAGACAAGAAAGGTTGTATATTTCATTCAGGCCATCAGCACTGGAAGTCTTGTGGATTGTTATTCAGATTTGAATGTACATAACCATAATGAAGTCCCTCATGGATTTGTTACTGATGTAATCCTAGCACTTTGCTGTATACAAATGTTTAAAGCTCCACTAGAGTTGGCGAGGAATTAAAAACCAAATGCATGAATCAAAGATGACGTTGGCAAGAATGGTGGTCAGAATGGGTTTCGAAGAGGATTTGGGGGCTTGGGGAGAACTTCAAGGTTTTGAAGGTGAAGCTGGCTGTTGTGGGCAAAAAGGTAGCTAGTTGTGGGTAGAGTAGTTAAGTTACTGTGCTGGCAGCTGGAATCTGGACCTTACCCCAGAGACACTGGTTTGATTTTCAAGATGGATGTTGCAGAATGTTTAAGTAATTCAAAAATCTTTAACTAACTATGAATACAAACAATACAATAATACTTTATTAGCCAAGTATGTTTTGCAACATACGAGGAATTTCATTTGCTAAGTCAGTCATACAAATAAAAAGCAACGGAACACACAAAATACATTCTACAAACCCCACTGCCTCTCTAATGTACATCAGGAAATAATCTATATATCTTTACCCAGTTTGGCCTGTGTGACTAACTAGGATCTATGCAAGGGTACTGCATGCAAGAGACAACTTGTGTGGAGGGAGCAATTGAATTGACCCTGGTCATTGCACTATTGTGACTGACAAAATGCATGCAGGCAGTCCAAATTAAATGTGGGTGGCTAGAGCTTTGAGGCAGCAGCCTTAAAACATTTGCAATAAATCTGGGATTTACATTTTTGATCTTGTTACTATGAAATGATCACAGCATAAAGATTTTATTGCTGTATTTAGAATTCAAAGAGGTACTTTGATATTGGTGCAAGTGACATAAAATATGTTAACGACAAATACTAGAACTTTATCAAATGTCATAGACATGGAGTGCTTGTTAAGCTTTTACTTAATGCAATTAAAATGTTGCTACTTAACATAGTAAAAGAGGATAATGTGCAGGTGTAATATTTTCAACTCTTGGTTAGTTTAATATCAGGACATGATTTAATTGCCATTTTATGAAAGGCTTCATTTTTATACTGCCTACACACTGCTCAGCATGTATGTGATGTATCTATTACAATTGTAAATGATCTTTCAACTTAATGACAATTCAATTAGATTGTCTTTTTTTTTTCTAGCTAGTATAGTATTTTTTTTTTTCTAGCTAGTATAGTATTGTGATGCTTTTTCCTGAGTACTGACTTGAGTTATAAAAGCACCCTGACTCAACATGCAGTATCCAGCTTCATCTGGTCGCCTTCTTCTTGCGTATGGCGTGCACAGCCTAAAGTTGTAGGACAACTTGTTCAATTTTGATCTTATTTGATTGTGCACATCAGGCTGATTGCATTCGTCGAAACGGGGCAGACCACGTGAAGGTTGCAATCTCCCACCCCAAGCTTCACCTGGTGTACAGCTGTTTGTTTACCAGCTCTGAAGTATCTGCCTGGTGTCTTTTCGATGCTGGCTCCAACTACTGAATGGTCTGGTTAATGGGTAAAGACCAGGAGTGCAGCCCAGTGCCAGATTTCTGGCAGACAAGGTGCATTGAAATATGTGATCTGGAAAAAATGCTCTTGAACTCTTGTTGGTAGGACACCTTGCAGATATTTGAAATTATTTTTCGGTGCATGTGATATTTGGGTCGAAGTTTAAATCCCGTGCTGCAATGTACTATTCTAAAAAAAATTGCTTCCATTTAAAATGTTTATTGCAGACAGACCAAAATAACAAAATGTGGAAGATCCTTTCTTTATTGGTTTAATAGAACTGTTAGAATATAAATCTACAATACATAAGCATCCCTTCTATTACATTAATATTGTTTCCATATTCAGCAACTGAGGCCATACAAGTTGTTGAGAAGATAACAATCAAAGTTTAGGAGCTGATCTGGCTGGATTGAAGCTGTGTGAAAGAATTTAGGTGCTTGAATCTAGTTCCAGCAAAGACAATGGTGAAAATTTGACAGCAGATGAGTTAAGGCACATGCAGATTGAGTTGCCTTTCTTGAACGTGAATACCTCGCATTCCTCTGGTGCTCTGCTTCTGGACAGTTGCCATAACAAGTATTACAATTTGTTATTTGTGGATCCAATCTGGGTGACTTTATATTGCCCCAATTGAACCCCCACCTACACTTGACTGAAGTTCCTTTTTGTCTCTTTCCCTAACCTTTTGTCACACCCACACCTCAATATACAACACCGCATTGCACAAAGGTTCAAAGGTCTTTTATTGTCACGTGTACCACTTAAGGTACAGTGATATTCGATTTACCATACAGCCATACTAAAAAAAAGCAACAAGACACACAACTACATACAAGTTAACATAAACATCCACCACAGTCGAACCATCCGCAGTCTAAGCTCCTGAAGTCGGGGCGATCGAATCCCCCATGTCACGGCGATCGAAACTCCAACTTCGGGGTGGTCGAAGTTCCTGAGGCTTGGAGCTTCTGAAGTCTGTCTCTAACCAGAGACCACGAGCTCCACGATTTTAAAATCCGCAGGCTCTCGCGGATGGCGATCCATGACGTGGACTGCCAGCTCCATGATGTTAAGTCCGCAGGCTCTCGTGGTTGGAGCTTCCGAAGTTGGTTTCCAGCAGAGGCCGCCAGCTGCTCGATGTTAGGCCGCAGTGCGGACGGAGACATGATACGGAAAAAAATCGCATCTCCGTCGAGGTAAGGGATTTTTTTTTTTAAAAAGTTTCCCCCAAACCCCCCCCCCCCCCCCCCCCCCACTCATATAAAACAAGCTAAGGAACACTAAAACATACATTTAACACATACTATAAAACAACAAAGAAAGAATGGACGAGACAGACTGTTGGCGAGGCAGCCATTGCTGGTGCCACCCAATGAGTATTCAGGTAAAGAATGTTTTTGTAACTTCCGGCCCCATCCTTGCTTCTACCCAACTTGTCTCTTGCCTCCCAATCAAATGCCAACCCATAGCACAAGTTAATTATTTTTGGGAGGCCTGTGATTTTTAATTATCTTGTGTGACTCCTCGAAGTAATTTCCAGAAGCCTTAATAAAAACATCCTAAGATGCTATATGCCTTTAAACATCTTAAACAAATATGGTTGGATATGCCTTTAAACAGCTTTAAACATCAATTTTTTTTCTCGGCTTGCTTATTGATGCTCTCAACCAGTGATATTCCAGCAACGTTTCTACAATTAGGCAGACAAGCCTAGTTTCATCCTTCCCTCTTGGTGCAATCATCGTGCATGCCTGAAAAATAAATTCAAATTACAAATTGAATAGATCTGCTACTTTTCATTCAAGCTTGTTCAGCTTGCACGTATGGTCTAATAATATCTTGGATTTTTTAAAATACTTTATCCATTGGTTTTCCCCTTGTTTTACTGTGGGCTACCTTCATATGATGCAATTCCTGTCTCATTTTCTTCATGGGTATTGCCTGCCGCACACCATAGATTATTTAAAACTACTTTAAGTGATTTATGCACTTAATTATTTGGGATACTTTCTCTATTCAACCAGGTTTGCTGTGGCTAATTAATTTCTCCTTCTTTTAAGTCTGTCTTACTTAGCATTGCCACTGTTTCTGTGCTACTCCCTCGCATACTTGGTGTTAGGTGCATAATCACTAAAAGGGCAAAGGTAAAGCCATGGTACTATGTAGTAGACTTTGTGACAGATTTAAAGTTATGATCAAGTTAAGGAAGTCTAATTTCAGTTGATTATTAAATCCAATTATATATTGGGCCATTATTGATAATGCAAACAAATATGCCATATCCTACATATTCATTGGCTTTGCAGCTCCAAACTATTCTGTTCCTCTCAGTAAATGTTAAATATCCCTTAACTCTCCATTACACCCTGCTTATTTCTTTGTTTGCCTTAACTCTGTTATCAAGACTGTTAACAATACCTTTGCCCTGCACACTTTCTCCCTGTTTCCAGTGCCTCGCCACTCGTGTTAATCTATCTCCTGCAATTACATATTTTTGTCACATTACAGGAGAAAGATATTTTCCTCCCCCTCCTCACTTCCTATAATCTAATTAAAAAATACTGCAGCCTGCGAGAGCAGCTGCCTCAGAGCGGCAGAGTCATGAGGTCAATCCTACTCACTGGTGCTGTCATTGTCGTGTTTTCAGGTTCTCACTGTGACTGAGAGTGTCCTCCCACATCTCAATGACGTGTGATTTTGCAGGTTAATTGACCTTTACCAATTTCCCCTGGTGTGCAGGGAGTCGATGAGCAAGTAGTGTAATATAGAACTAGAACAAATGGGTGATAAATTCCTGGCATGGATTCAGTGGGCCAAATGCCTTTTTTTGCATTTCTCTACACTTGGGTTGGATTTAACGGATTGTTTCACTTTTCATTGTAATGTTGTGTAATCATCAGATTATGGAATCCAATTTTGCAAGCCCGTCATTGGAATCCAACTTTACAAGCCTGTCATAGTTTGAAGAGACTTGTAACACTTAAATTTGGGAGTTGACCCAGAGTGGAGACCACTTTCTGCATATCTTGTTTGTAAAAAAATATTTTGTGATCCTTCTGCCGAGGCACATGTACCTTCCTGTTGTTGTGGCCAGGACACTGTCGGACAGCAACAAGGGCTACTGGGGACTCCGAAGGAATGATTTGAATACTTGCAAGCTCTAGATGAAGAGGCTCATGTTTTTTTGTTTAAATGTCTTGTAATCTTATCAGGTAATTGTCACCTGACTGGATTGACCTTGCTGAGAGAAGGATCATGTCACATGAAAGTGATCCTCTTTATTGTACTGAGAATTATGCCTCAGTTGCACCATCAGGCACTTCTATTTGCTTTTGGCTTCCCCTCTATTCTGTCCCCACCAAATGAGAATGCTCATGGTTGAGCCAATGCCTTTTGGCTGAAATACTAACTTGCCTTTTGGCTTATTCTCTGTCCGCACATTTTGTCTGATCAGTAATTTAGTGTAAATGGATGCATTGAAACTAATGGATGAAATATGTTAAATGGAGGCTATATACATACCTTGCATGTATGTGCTTACTGAGTCATTTAGACTTACAATCTTATATGGAGTTACAGCATGCTTACCAAGTCCAAAAGCGGAATTCTAATTGCAACCTTAAATAACACCCTTCCTCTAGTGCTTCATGATACTAAACGATCCATGCATTATGGTTATTTAGTATTATGATACACGATTTAAGGTTTAATTTGAATTAAGTTTTTGGACTTGGTAAGGATGTGCATTTCAGATTAAGAAAGAAATGAATGTGAAAGATGTTGGCTTGCTCCAAATTAATTGCTTTATTTATACAATACTGTACCACAGGACATGCTGGTAGTCACAAATTAATTTCAATGCATAAATTATGCATCTAATAGATTCTTAAAAATGAGCATTTTTTTTCAGTAAATGCAATATCATTAATTCTAATCAATTAAAATGCAAATTATACTGCTGTTGCTATCTAATTTGGTAGACTGCCAGTGCAATGCTGTGGCATTTTTAATTATCATTAATATGTGCTATGAGGTGGACATCAATGATCTGTAGTACAGGGAGACTCGTGACAAATGTTCAAGGCTATCCATTTAAACAGCAAGACTTGATCAAACTTCACAATTTCCTGTTGTGATCTTCCTGTCGTGAACGGATATGATTTCATGTTTGGAAACCTTTTTCAATTTGGAGAACAAAAACAGCTTTTTTGGCACTACATAGAAATCTGTTAATATAACATTTCTCCCCTCCAAACATCAAATTAGATCAATTTTATCGAGATGCATTCAGCGAATGGCATAAGATGGTGGTTTGTACTACAGCAAAATCCAACAATTTTAATGTCTATAAAAAGTCACAAAATGAAGTAGCTCAGCAAGTCAGTCAGCGTCTTTGGAGAACATGGAAAGGCAACGTTTTGGCTCGGGATCTTTCTTTTGATTCAAGGATCTGATCCTCAAAACAGAATCCAGATGGGTCCCAATCCAAAACATTGCCTTGTGTCGACAATTAATTGACCAGATTTTGTTTGATTTGAAATGGACAGATTATCCCTGTCTATCAAATGGCATTGTCTATGGCTTCTTGATAAATTGGGAAAGTGTTCATGGGGAAAGTTTTTATTGGGAAAGTAAATCAAATGGACTGTTTTATTAACTATGTGGATATTGTACTTCTATGTCGAGATGTGTAAAAGTCATAATTAGCACGAAGAGGATAAAATTCATTCTCTCTACTCCCTGTAATAGCAATTTATGCAGTCCTACCAAGCTGTCTGCAAATTTCCATGCAAGTATTAAACTGGATCCTTTTTTGAAATTGACAGTTGAATCTCTCCTGTCATCCTTTCAAACATTTTAACAAAATAAATGTACAGGAAATTCAGTACGCCTTTAGGTGCAAGGCAACACTTTAATTGTCATTTTTTTAAAAAAAAAGGTTTGTCCAGCTTTTAAATTATTGCAATGATTAAATGGCCAGATGTGGGTGGTGTGAATTTGAGCGGTCTCTTCAGTTGCTGCTCCAGTTGATTTTAAGCAAAATCTCAACAGTGCAGGTCTGTCAATAAGATTATCTTGTTTGTCATATTAAACCTAATACTGGTATGGTATATCTGGAGAGTAGAGACAATCGGGATTCAGTTTTGAGTTGGCTGTATCGTGTTGCGTTTGTGCAGTGGAAAAGGTGTTAGATTTACAGCAGGCCACATTCCAGAAGTAAACCAACTGGTCTGAATAGTTTTAGACTGGGTACGCATTCAACAATGCCAAAAATGCAGGCTGCTTTTACTGTATATTGTTGACTGGCTGTTTACATTATTTGAGCTTGTCCTTTTGAGTAGTTTCATATTACTCTCTCATTACAAGTGATAGTACAGAGCTGGTGAGCAGCTTATTATTACGATACTTTATCCTTGTGATACCCTGCCTCGGATGGAAGGTGGGCGGCATTTAGAAATGAGAGGGAAGAGCAAGTCGGGGGCTAGTACTTGATCGATGGAACCAGATAAGGCAGAGACTATGATCGATGGAACTAGATGGGGGAGGGTGTTGTCTAAGTAACGATGGGAGGAAAAGATGAATAAAGGGAGAGAGATCCTGGGTGGATTTGCATCATTGGGAAAGGGACAGGGGTTGCAGTGAGTTACCTGAAATTGGAAATTCAATGTTCATGTTGTTAGGCTGTAGGTACGGCGGGCGAATTGAGGTACTGTTCTACTGGTTTGCGTTTGGCCTCATTGTGGCAGTGGGCAAGGCTGAGGATGGACAGATGAGAGAAGAGCTAATGCTGACATTGTTAATGTAGGCGATGGAACGTAGAGACCATTCTTAAGTATGAAGTAAGCAATCTATCATCACTTTGAAATTTGATTTTATTCATTAAAATAACGGCAGTCACTGTCAGACTGAGAGTAATTAGTTTTTTTGTTAAAGACTACATATGATTAAATTGTTGCAGCTTTTTTAGATAATGGGGAATTGGAAGGTTGTGGTTTTAAATCACAATCTGGGTCCTTCAAAAGGCTCATGAGCAAGATAAAGCTGGCAATGTTATGGACTAGATCCCATGCAATGCTCTCTATAGCACCCTTCATCCTTCCTCCAATGTTCCCTGCCACTTGCCTGGGCCAGATGCCATTCTGATCTAGCTGATTATCTGAAGTAATTAAAATTTAAATCACAGTACTAATAAATAATGGCGCAAGCAAATAATTGAGAGAACTTGGCTTCATCGATACATGCTAATCGGAGGACCTAGAATCTCCACTTGATATCAATGGATCTTGATTGTGCATTGTGTACCAACTGTGACCTGACGTGGGTCGGAGAGGCTTTTTTTGTTCTCTGCGAAATTCCAAGCACTATAGTCTGGTCTCCAGATGTTTGAGCAAAGTGGAAAAATTTCTCTCCTTCCATTTATTAGCAAGCCCTGCACCTGTAACCCATGTAGTTATCCAGAACTTAGTTCCATTCAAATGGCTGAACCTTGACCTTCCAATCCATTGACCACAGCCATCACAATCTAGCCCAGCGGTAAACACTGGGATATGATGACCATTCTAAAGCGCAGAAATAATATTCTATTGAAAATTACATGTGAAAAGATTCTCGTGGTACACAGCTCAGTACTGGGACATTTGTATTGCTGACTTTATGAAATATTGTGTCCATAATTTCCTTGCTTTCATTTATTGATCAGCAAATTCTGCATTTGCAATGCATCTAGCTATCCAGGTCTTGAACCAAGGCTATTACTGATCAATCGATATAGGCAGCATTAACTGTTTCTGCAATCCTAATTATGGTGTAGATTTTAATATTGTTCCTGAATCTTCGCTGTAACTGGTTGCAAATGGACAGTGAAGATTGCCCCAGGGTGTCTTGAATCCTGACTAAGTAATGGAATTTGCATAAAACCGTATCGCACCAGTCACTTCAAACATTTGGCACATTTCTTGGCAGCAAAGCATGAAGATGAATGGTCTATTCCGTTTGTCAGAGAGATGGTCCCCCAGGGCACTGTATTCTACAGGGCATTTGAATCCATATGGAATCCTCCATAAAAGGAGTTGAGTGCAGAGAGTCTTGTTACAGCACAGGTTATCATATGCATGCCAGTGACCAATTGCGTGTTTTTTTTAAAAATAAATCCTGCCCCCTCAGTGCCAGAATACCAATATTCACCACAATAGCAGTAACTGTACAGACTGTACAGTATGTTATTCTTGATTCCGTGATGAATCGTAAGGTTGTTCCCAAATGAAATTGCCTGGCAGTGGGGGTTCCTTCATGCCCCACCTGGACTCGCGCGCACCCCCCCCCCCCCTCCCCCGAGGGCCAGGTACATGAAAGAAGCCAAGGGCCAGGTACATGTCACTTAAAAAATGGAAGCACCTTTTGGTGCAAAAAACATGTTTTGAATATAAGAAATCTGGAATAACTAAAAGGTTTGCACTTTTGAATTTCTTCCTTTTTGCAAGGTTATTCCTTATGTAAATATACATGGAAAGGCTTGTTACTTGAGAATTAAAAAAATCAAGATAAAGCATTAATTGCTTAAATTCATGATTAGTTTTTTTTTCTCCTGGTGATATTTTAGTCAATCTTGAATTATCATATTTCTCCTCCAGATCAAATGTACACATTATTTGTAGGTCCTCTCCAGCTTTTCCATACAGTTTTTGGGTTGTAACTACTTTTGGCTCTTGCTGTATTTAAACTTGCAGCTGGACTAGAAGGACGACATTTCCAATCAGAATTGATCAGATTAAAACTGACAGTGACTGCCTGAGACACATCTAACTGAACAATGAAGACACAAGGAACTGCAGATGTTGGAATCTTGAGCAAAACACAAAGTAATAGAGGAACTCAGCGAGTCAGGCAGCATGTGGAGGGAATGGGCAGATGACATCTTCAGACTGACTGGATGGGGGTTGGTGACGACTGAAAAAAGAAAGTTGGGAACAAAGCCGGACAAGTGCTAAGTGGGTACAGGTGAGGGGGTGTGATTGGCAGATGGGTGGAGTAAATGACAGTCTATGGGAGAGAAGGGTGTCAGATAAGCAAGAGGGAGCAATGGTGATGTGTAAAGCTGGAGGAAGGGATATGGATGGAAGGGAATCGGAAATCATGGTGAGTTCTGGATGTAAGATGATGATATATGGGACTCGTGGGTTCTCCTCCCTCTTTTCCACCTCTGCCCCGACTCCATCAGTCTGAAGAAGGGTCCCAACCCGGAACATTTTCTATTCATTCGCTCCACAGATGCTCTCTGACCTGCCACCGCCTTCTCGCACTTTGTTTTTTGGGTTGAAATTGAACAAGGTGTTAGATTTGATGCTTTGTTAACTTCAGCTGGGTGGTTATTATTCAGTTTTTTTTCCCACAGTGTTAGTTATGTGAGCTGTGTGATATTTGGATTTTGGATGTTCGAAGCATTTAAGCAGCGGTTTATTGTCGTGCCATTTTTTTTTTTTGCGGTGGGGGGGGGCAAGATGATCATTTTTCAGCACTACAATATACAAATCAACAAGTTTTAGCAGATTGGATAACAAGTAGGTTGCACATGTGTGAACTCTGCAAATGTGCAACCTACTACTTATCCAGTTCCCTAAAACCTGATTAAAATCTTCAATTCAGGACATCTTATTTATTTGCATTTAAATTGCTTCTCTGCTTCTAGAATAAGCTGAAGTTATGTGTACAGTATTTCAAATGAGAACTGACAAAGACTTGCTCTATAAGCTTCCAATTAAGGTAGTGAACACAACTTGTGCCTTGCAGCCTGTGGTCATATTAATCAGATTGGCTTGAGGCCTTTTTTCTATCTTGATATAGATCCATCATTGCTGTCTCTGCAACAATTTGTCCATACTGCCAGTTGTGTGATTTATACATGTCAAGTTTTTTTTGTTCCTGGATATCGAATATGAGAAAGGAGAGGCAGTTTGAGGCTGAGGTTACTTTTTTTAACCCTGTTGGAGCTTCATATCCAATTGCTAATTGGTTCATGATCCTGTAATGTTGACCGTAAGCCCAGGAATTTAGATGTCAATATTACTGCTGCCATTGCTGATGTCTACTTGGTTGGAGCTCTGGACTGAATGTTTAGTTGCACCTTGCATTTTTTCAACCGCTCTGTGGCATAATATTTGCAGAGCAAAACTGGGACACCTAATCCAGTAGTAAGTGTTTCACCTTAACACTTGAGGTTGAAGTCATGAAATAATGGAGTATGGAAGTAAGCCCTTTGGCCCAAGCTGTACATGCTGACCGAGATGTCTATTTGAACGAGTCCCATCTGCCTGATTTGGCCCATGTCCCTCCAACTTTCCTATCCATATAACTAAATATCTATTAAACACTAATTTTGCCCACCTCTGGCAGCTTCCTCTGGCAGTTCATTCCATGTACCCACCAGCCTCTGTATGTAAATGTTGGCTCTCGAGTCCCTTTTAAATGTCTCCCCTCTAACCTTAAACTTATACCCTCCAGTTAAGACTTCCCCTATCCCAAAAAAAAGGATTGTAGCCATCTATCGCCTCTGCCCTTCATGATTGAATATGCCTCTATAAGGTCAGTCCTCAACCTTGTGTGCTCTTGGGAAACAGTCCCAGCTTCTCCTGCAGAGATTAATTCCTGGTACAAATTAACAATGCAGGTAAACACTGGTTCTGTTTTATTGTTTTTTTTTCACCCGATTAAAGTAATTGGATTTTGAAGAAAAAAGAAAGCATTAAACGCTTATTGGTCTGTCCAGATTTAGTAATTTATTGCAGAAATGGGACTTGCATTCATGATTATTGCTGCACACAACTGTATGATCTAGCAGCACTGCTCTACGGGGCATTTTGGCTCTCGGTGCAAGCAAGCAACATTCAGTCATTCAAACTGAAGTCTCACTGAAACAGCATAAAAATAATATTTACTTTAAAACATAACATCACAGAAGGGGGAAAGAAGCTAGGATTAAGTATTTAAAATCTGCATTATTTGAAGAACAAATATTGATTTTTTTTTTTCCGCTTCCTGAAAATGGCCCTTTGCTAGAATCCAATGGCATAAATACCAGCAGCATTCCTTTACCTTGGCAAATGCACATTTTGCGTTGGCATGCTCTGATTCCTGCTTGAAGCAACTCTGTTTTGCCCTCTGATATTGACAAATTCTTTCCTTTAAGATCACAAGAGTGTAGAGCGGAATTCTTACTCGAGACATTAAGTACTATTGCTCAATGTTCTTGTATCAGAGACGGGATGCATGCGTGGCCACCTCCAGTGAATGCATCATGGCCTGTGGTTTTTTTCCACTGTTATAATTAATAGTGACCACTTCAGTGTGCAGAATTTATTTAACCATTGCTTCCAATTCACCATTATCTTGGATGCTGATTAACTGGTTGTTTTGTTTGTAAAAAACTCCCCATCCCATCTTAACAATTTGCTATTTGTCATGAATGGGATCATATTTCCATTGTGGACAAATCAACAGCTGATTGCTACAGGTTTCAAAATCTGAAGTGTTTTGTGCCAGTTATCGGTTCCACGTTTCCCATGAGCCCTTCCATTAAGTCACGCAGCATAGAGGAGGCCTTTCAGACCGCCTTGCCTTATGGTGACAAAGTTGCCGTTCTAGGTAGTCCTTTTTGCCTGCATTTAACCCATTGCTTTCTAAAACCCTTCATATTGATATATTTGTCCAAATGGCATGTCAAAATTCATAATTGTATCTGCTTCTATAGCTGCTTCTGGCAGCTCATTCCAGGTATGAACCACCCTCTGAATGGAAAAAAGTTGCCCCTGTGGTCCTTAAACCTCTCCCTTCTCATCTTGAACCAATGTTCCCTAGTTTTAGAATCCTCTATCCTGGGAGTAAGACTGGGTGTTTATCCATGCTTCTCATGATCTAGTACACCTCAATAAGGTCACACTTCAGCCTCCTGCACTCTAAAGAAGGAAGTCCAAGCCTATCTAATCTCACCCTACTCAAGCCGGCAAGTCCAGGTAATGTTCCAAAATGTATTTATTCCCCCCCCCCCCCGCCCCCCTCAAACACTAATCTGATTTATTTGTGATTTTGAATATTTCAAGTATGTACAGCAAATTGCTTTTTCAATGTAGCTCTTCCTACAAAACCAATAAATGGCAATGTTTACTGAGGTGTGTTTTCTATTCTGAAATAACTAGAGAATCTGCTTTTTTTTGAAACTCACTACTTTTATCTCCTGTTTTCTACTGGATCAGATAACCTCTGTGTAGCATTGGTTTGTTTTTTGGTGCAATAAGAATTATAAAAAAAAAAAAAAAATTAAGTATCCTAATATGATCTCGAGTCGTGATCATCATGAGGCAGTAGTCACAAAAAAGGTCTTAGCAATGCAAGTTTATCAGGAATTGAAAATCTCCAGCATCTTGGCTGCTTTGTTCACTGCAGGTCACATTTGTAATGAAGCTTGGAGCAACTTTTAGAATGAGAATTGGGTTAAATGGATTGTGGACAATCTGAGGAAAGGCGGGCAGATAATGACTTTATCCATCATGTGTTACATTCAGTTACTTGTGGCTATTCAGGAGTTTTTAATTTGCAATGAACATTCATGCATGTAGTTTCCCATTACATTTCTCATTTCTGGCCTGTAATACTATAACATAGATGTAAAGATAATGAAGTAGATGGGTTTGTCCATTTTGCTATATCTAAGCCATTATCATTTTATACACTGCAAGCCTACTCATTCCAAGGAAGACTACTCAAACTTATTCAATGTTCTTTTCATAATTATGATTTTCCACTCTAGTCAATATCTTTGTAAATTTTCTCTCCATCACCGTCATTGCAGTCATATCGTTCCTCTAATTGGGTGACTAAATATTATCCTGGCCCAACACCGTCTTTTTGTTTAGTCGTGTGCTGAGTATAAGAAAGTCTCTTTATACCTTAACCAATGTTCTTGTTGACCTGTACTACCTTAAGCATTTGTTGTCATGGATCTCTATCTTCACACCATTCAGTGTCTTGCCTATTCCTTTCCCTTACTGTACTGTCTCATTTTGTGCACTGTCTCATTTTATCATGGTCTTATCCAACTGACCAGACTATCTACATGTTATGCAATCTAAAACGTTGCTTCAGCAACCATGTAGTCGATTTTAAAAAAAAAAATATCCTCTACAAACTCTGAGGCCCAGGAGGAGCCTCCAGTTTATGATGCCCATTACCCATGATTCTGTGCTTCCTTCCAGTGTGCCAACTTTTAATCTACTTTGCTGCCCTGCCTTTGATCATGTGAACTTTTTGCAAAAGTGCCATGTGGCACTGTGTCAAAGCCTTGCTAAAATTCCATGTAGTCTACATCAAATATACTGGCCTTGTACACCCACTTTACTTTCACCTTTCAAAAGAAAATCAATCAAGTTTGACATGGCCATCATTTAACACATCCATTCTTGGAGTTGCTGATTAATCTGTACCTTTCCAAATGAATATAGTGTCCCTTGGAATTTTAGTATCAGCCACTTGGCCAGAACTGATCAGACATTTTACAGGCATTAGGATTAGTTGTCGATTTAAATTCATTTCACAACAAATGCCGTAGTTTTATTAACAATTCTTGTGTAAAATCCAATCTTTCAAAGCATGAGCCGTACCAGGAAAAGTAAAGACTGTGAATATATTGAATTGTTTAAAAACCCAAATGACCCCCATTAATCCGCTTCAGGAAAATCTCTTGGACACCATATATTGCCTCCGTGGGCCTCAATTCCATGCTGTTATTGCCGCTTGATGTCCTCTTAGATGTTTGAGGATAAACGTGGTAACACATTCCGAGACTTCTTTCTACTGGTTTTTAATAAAAGCATGTTCTGTCTTCAACTTTTCCTCCTTGGGTTTCATTTTTTGTGTTCGAGTTTTAATCTCCCCGCCCACCCTTCTAGTTTTCCTCAGGATATTAACAGCGTGTATTTTTATACTGTAGATCTATTCTCTCCTTCCCATATCATCAATTCCCAGCTTTTAATGAATATCTTTATTAACTTTCTGCCCCTTGGTCTTGTACATTTGAGAAGGGGTGAACCTGCTTTGGTAACTAGCGCAAGTAAATTCCATTCCTATTTTTTTTCATATAGGAATGTGCTTTATGGAAATTGCTCATTCTAGGACATTAAATAAAGCTTTGTTGAAGCCACTTGTTCTCTCTTAAATAAATACTCGCCTTAAGTGTCAGAACGGTAAATGTTTCCTTTTTGGAGAAAGATAAGCAGCCGTTTAATTTGGTAGACTTGTCGAATTAGTCTAGGACTCAAAATAAAATGAGGAAATGTAGTGGAATTTTAGTAGACCACTAATGTATGTGCAGCTTCACACATCCAGAGCTTTCACGTGTAGATCCATCTTGATGAGTCATTGTTTGGATTAGAACGTAATAAAATGGATTAATTTTTAAACTCTGTTCTTATTTTAGAACATCTATTGAGCAAAGCAGAAATAACAAATCTGCTTTGGAGGCTTGACTTGCCTCAGAACTAAGAACAATCTTTGAGGTTGGGTAACCAGTCACAGTACTGTCATTGTCACACTGCTGATTTAAAAAATCTGTTTAATCATGCCATAGATTTGCCTTGGAGGTATAGGGTTTGGGTCCAATTCCATGGATGTTGCTATATTATCCAGGGCAGGGTTTTGAATTGCATTTATTCAGTGGGCTTATTTGTGATTTGGCTTGTGTGAGTGTTTGGCAAGTGTTATCAGGATATACTGCTAGAAACAGCATGTATTTTTGTTTCTTTTGGCCAAGCCTGCAGAGTGCAAGGTGATGCTGCTGGTGCAGCTGTGCTACACCCCCCCCAGTAAACTGGATTTGATCCAGATAACTGATGTCTACACATCTCATTGTGATCATGTGCATGTCCCCTGGGTACTTGATTCCCTCCCATTTTCCAGAGAGTTGTTGGTGGGTTAATTGAGTTCTGCAGATTCCCCCCTCGTTGTAGATGGTTCTTGAGAGAATTGGTGCAACCGGTACTTCTGAAAGAGCAGGTGATAAGAAGTGGAATGTGAATGATTAGGGTTGCTTGGAGAACCAGCATAGTTTTGATGGGCTGAATGGCATAAAATGTGAGGGAGAAGCTTGAGTATAATAGACCAAGCTTCCTTTTCCAGCACCTTTGTTGTTCTTGGGCAAACCAGAAATTAGTTTTGTTCAGTTTAAATCTGCAATAAATGTTTCTGTACCCGTTCTAAGAGCTTCTGTCCTGTGTGGGGAACAATCCAATTCTATAAAAGCCTCTAAGATTCTCCACACTTCTCACTTGCCCACTTGCCAACTGTCACATTCACAATTGATCCCCTGCACTTTGAGGTGTCCACAAAGATGACCGATGGAGTAAATCTGTGCCTATTGTAACCTAAGGTGCCTCCTGCAGCATGAGATAGTTCTGACTGGGAGAAAACCTGATCGGTTGTTTGCAGCTTGCTTTAAAATTTTAGTTTCTGGGTGAGTTACAACGTCGTAATTGTAGAAAGAAGGATTGTAGAAACCAGGAACTGAAAATGGCACAAAGTGCCCGACTAACCATTGATTGTGGTTGTATTCCATGGAAGTGTTTGTCTGAATGCTATGCAGGAACTTTATCATAGCTGTGGAAGCAGTCAGTCCAGGTAAATGCCTGCTCTTGCTGGAATAGTGAAGGGTTGGTTTTTTAAACTGAAGTTCGGGCCAACAGCACATACCTGGGGAAATTCTGATTCTATACAAAATATCTGAAGAATGTTGTAAGCAGTTAAAACATAAAACAGCAATGGCCCAAATATTGATTATTTTTTTTTGTTTTGTTTTCCTTTTCTTTAGAATTTTGGTATTTAGATTCGCAATAAAGCACTTGTAATTTATTGAACAATGCTTTTGTTAGTCTTTTGGAAGGTTGGTTACAGATTAGTTCCTGAAACCACAAAACGTTAATCAATTTTTAATCTCGTTTGGATTAAACTTTTATTAGTGTAATCATGTGGTTGGTTTCCTTGGTAATCTAAGTTTCTGGTTACCTTATCTGTTTTCTTGTCATGTTTGTTTTCTTATCAAACGTATTTTCAGGTGATGGCCTTTTGGATTTCTTGTTCTCCATCCCGTGGGAAATATTTTTCTTTGTTTGTATTTGGGCCTAGCCAAGATCACAACAGCACACGTACACGTGATCATTTATTGGAACTGTCTCTGGTTTGTTTGCATGCTTATCACAATCATTTCCATTATTATTGGGGACAAATTACTGAAATATTCATGCTGTTGAAATATTTGCACGTCTATCATGTCATGCAATTATACGTGCGTGCCTCCTGTCAGCTCTTAACAATTCTAATAATTTAATTTAAATTAATTTGCTTTCAGTTTAGTAGATAGATAATTCTGGGGAAATGAAAAGAGTTGAATCTTTCAGTTTAGGTTATAGATACAGCGCGGTAACAGGCTCTTTGGCCCACCGGATCCGCACCAACCAGCGATCCCTGCATATTAACACTATCCTACACCCACCAGGGACAGTTTTTACATTTACCAAGCCAATTAACCTACATACCTGTACGTCTTTGAAGTGTGGAAGGAAACCGAAGATCTCGGAGAAAACCCACACAGGTCACAGCACTCGTAGTCAGGATCGAACCCGGGTTGGGCAGCAACTCTACCGCTGCGCCACCGTTACAAAGCATTGTCATAGTCAACTTTTTTAGAGGGTGGAGGACATATGGGACGAGCTGCCAGAGGAGGTAGTTGAGGCAGGTACTATCACGCATTTAAAAGGCATTTAGATGGCTCCATGGAAAGGCAAGGTATAGAGGGATATGGGATAAACGTGGGCAGGTGGGACTGGTGTAGATGGGGCACCTTAGTTGGCATGAGTAGGTTGGGCCGAAGGGCCTGTTTGTGCTTTATGACTCTATAACTCTAAGAGTCCTCAATGTGTGGAAAAAGTTTGAAACTTGAGTTTTTTTTAAAGGGTTAAAAGCTTTTTTCCCCTTGTCAATGAATGAAAGGGCTTTGGATTTCTTCAACTGACCTTTTGCCACTTCCTAATACTTCCATTGATTCCATTGCCTCATACAAGGCTGTGGTCAGAGATCATGAAGGAGTTGAGAATGTCATATTAATTTGTTAAAGACCATAGAGCAAAATGTACTAGCAGCAGGCCCATATGGGAGACTACTATCACATTTGCATGAATTGTGTAAGAATTATGTAAGGAGACCTTGGGCATGGTCCTGGTGACAGCAAAGTAAATGTACTGTTTAACAAATGTGTCTTGGCTTGTTTTGACTTAAATAGCATTCAGCTTTAACACTGACAGTGGATGGGGCAACCAAGCAGCAAGGATGAGGGAGCAAAGTTTAAAGAATCAATCTATGGCCCAGATCATGCTTGTATACCAATCTTCTGATAGCTGACAATATTGGGCAGGTCAGTGTATTCCCAGCTTCCTTGCTGTGTGCTATCAGAGTTGCACCTGCTCCACTTGACACTTGCTCGATTGCCCCTGGCCCCTCTGCTTTACACCAGCCCAGCAAAATCCCATTCATTTCATTTGGATCACTGACGTGCGTGGGGAAAAATAATTGGTTTGGTGTTTCATTTAGTAGCACTTAAAATTGACTCGTGTAAACAATATTTAATATTAAATCTTTCCAAAGTCCAGTCAGACATATTGGAAGTGGTTGGAAAGGCCACCCGACACCACAACTTATGGCCATTTGGGTAGGACCTCGTCTGCCGCCTGTGAACTGCTCTGCCTCCTGAGGTGACAATGCTTCCTGCATCATTCCACCTGCAGTCCTGTGGACCATTGAAAGTACAGGTTTGCGCCGAGCATAATTTGTCTCCAATTATCGGGAGGGGAAATATGAATGCCTCAACCTGATGTGAATCTGTTTGCTGTTAAGAGTGTCTTGGAATGGACAAAGTGTGGGAGTGGCATTTCTTCGTACTGAGGGGTTGTTTTTGCCCAAAATCGCTGAACGGATAAAACCTGGACTGGAGCCGAGGGAAGATATTAATCTCACTGAATAAATGCATCAAGTAGCACACTGATTTATTTGTACTCTGGGATGGTAAGTACATGCATTCCAAGTATTTGGTTTGTGAAAAGCAAAGTATTGCAGGAATGAATAATTCCAACCAGTCATTCCTCATTCTTTACCTGAATGTCTTTGCTTAATGTATTCCTTTCATGTACCACTGGGCTGTGTGCATAATCGGATTGCTCACAACAACTGATTTACTGATAATTGAAACTGATAGGTGATTCATCGCTGTATTAAATGGAATGTGTAGTCAGATACCACAAGTTGCACATCATTCTGCGACTGCGATGCGCAGGCGCACTTCGCTATGTTACAGCAGTTGCATTGTTTGCTAGTAGATAGTTAACGTTTACAACAAAGCCATACCCTATTTCCATCTGTAGCAATCATCTCTGACAATGCCGGGAATTATGTTTTTTAGCTTAAATTAGAATATTATAGTGCGAAATGGTTCAAGAATCACTCAGCAGAACGGGTGGTTTTACCAGCTTAAAATTGCGTAATAGTTGAGATGAATTTAATATTTCGGTCCGCCCACACGGTCAAATGTCTAACATATCACTACATGAAGGATTCTGAAAAATGTAATCCTCAGTTCCTTCTGATAGGCCTGCTGTGGTGAATGCTCCTGAGGATTTAAACTGCAGTGCATTTTCAGGATAATTTGATGATTTTTAGTTTTGGCTTGGAGGAGTCCTTGCCATTCAAGGTTGGCGTAATATTAGTTTGGGATCTACTGGCATGCAAGCATTTAGTTGCTGCAGCACATCAAGTGAATTGTACACTTGGAAGCCAAAGCGTCACCTATCCACTTTTTCCACAGATGCTACCTGTCCCACTGAATTACACCAGCATTTTGTCTATCTGGTAGAAACCATCATCTGCACTTTTTTATTACATACGTGAGCAGTACACTAGGGGAAATTAATATATCAATACTAGGGTACTAATAATACTTCCAATCGTAAAACTGTTAACTGGACTAGAGTGGTGCACTACAATTTACTGTAATTTCCTTAAGCGTTGGCAGGGTGTACATTTGATACGTTGGCATCGGGTACCCAGATTGATCTCATGTGACATGTCTAGCTTTGTGTTATAATGTGGATATTAAATGGTTAAAAATTGGCCGTTCTGGATGTATAGTTTTATGTGGGCCAGAGTAGGCAAAAATCAGTGAACTCCCTTTTCACGCGATTGAACATGATGAGCTCTATGAATCTGCTAAATTGCTATCTCCATTTTTGTCAGTAGATTTTAATTATCTGTTGCTGTTTTAGCCAAATTTTTAGTTCTCCACTATCTATTTTGTTTTTAAGTTTGTGTCAGTCTAAATCTATAGGTATAGCTATTTGTGCGTAACTAATATCTGGATGGGACTGCTTAAGAATGTAGGTTATGGATTAAATACCTGGTAGTTAACCCTTGATCTACATGCGTAAGTGGAACAACCGGCTAAAGGGCCTGAGGCAGTTGGGGTTGGGATACAATCTTGTTTAGATTCTGTACATGCTGTCTCCACTAGTCAATCAGTATTCTTTACATCGCCTTTTACACCAGACTATGTGATGCTTGCCTACGCCTAATGTCATGTGATGTGGCTGCAAGCTGTTGAAGTGCATCCTGATCACCGGACATGCTATTTAATACATTTGAAGGAAGTTTAATACATTTTTCATTCTAAACCTAAAACAATTGGTTGGATAGGTGTTATCTGAATATTCCTGGAGGAAAGAATAATTGGACAGTTCCTCTAATTGGGGAAAACTCCCTAAACCTTGCAGAGACATAAATGAGATTCTTACAGTTATGTATTTTAATTGCTGTAATTTTGCTCGGATCTCTGGTGTGATAAGACCATTATCAAAAGGGGGTCTAATATGATCGTAATGGTTTTCTGGCACTTTGGCTACTTGTTTGTTCCGATCTGTCCCGAGAAGTGACCTGACTGAGTTCCTTCAGCACTTTTTTTTACAGTAGAAATAGGATGTCTATTTGAGGTCAAGGTTGCACATGTGAATGATGTGGTCAGTCCATGTGGTCAACTGAATGACTTGAGCCACAATATTGTAGATGTTGGCCTGGGAGAGGATGCTGCTTGTTGGTCTGCTTATTCTTGGAGAATTCATTGGAGGATGTGAAGGATTTTGCAGCAACCCAATTTGTGATGTTCCGTTACCTTGAGATGCCGGCTGTGAAACGCCCAAGTCTCAGTTCAGTTTATTGTCACGTGCACCGAGGTACAGTGAAAAGCTGTTGCGTGCTATCCAGTCAGGTGAAACACAATGCATGATCATACACTATAAATGGCTCGAGTGTATGATAAAGGGAATAATGTTTGGTGCCAGGTAAAGCCAGCAAAGTCCGATCAAGGCTAGTCCGAGGGTCACCAAAGAGTTAGATAGTAGTTCAGCACTGCTCTCTGGTTGTGGTAGGATGGTTCAATAGACAATAGGTGCAGGAGTAGGCCATTTGGCCCTTCAAGCAGCACTGCCATTCAATGTGATTATGGCTGATCATCCCCAATCAGTACCCCGTTCCTGCCTGCTCCCCATATCCCCTGCTTCCGCTATCTTTAAGAGCCCTATCTAGCTCTCTTCAAAATATCCAGAGAACCGGCCTCCACTGAGGCAGAGAATTCCACAGACTCACAACTCTCTGAGGAAAAAGTGTTTCCTCGTCTCCATTCTAAATGGCTTGCCCCTTATTCTTAACCTGTGGCCCCTGGTTCTGGACTCCCCCCAACGTCGGGAACATGTTTCCTGCCTCTAGCGTGTCCAAACCCTTAATCTTATGTTTCAATAAGATCTCCTCTCATCCTTCTAAACTCTAGAGTGTACAAGCTCAGCCGCTCCATTATGACAGCATATGACAGTCCCGCCATCCCGGGAATTAACCATGTAAACCTACACTGCACTCCCTCAATTGCAAGAATGACCAGGTTCAGTTGTCTGGTCATTGATGCCTGACCGACCATGAGCTTTATGCCAGGTCAAATGCATTGGGAATTTTATTGATGTCTGCCTTCACCTGAGAGGTGCGTCTGCAAAAGGGGAAATGGTTCCATTGTCTATTTTTTTTTTGTCTTTTGTCAGAGGACTATATGATACAGCTGGAGCAAAGTGTTATTTCAGAAGTAATAGCAGTACATCTTAATTATTTTAACACATTAAGTGAATTTATTAGTTACTGTAGAGTCTTTCACTGATTCTATTCTAACAGTACATATCCTTTGAAGAAAATAATGCCGTAACTCATGTCAGTCAATGGTGACTAGTATACAGTGTAGCTGAAACTTAAATTGTTTTGAATCCAGGGTACTAAATTGTAAAGAAAAAGCTATTTTAATGTTTGTTTCCTGTCTGTGCTGCTGGCTATTGTGTAACCAGCAACAATCCTGAGGCGTTTCGTAAGCAGCTATACGAGAGTTGCTCTTTTAGCAAGAAAGGTAAATGCTGTAAATTTGAGCCAATGCTGGGGGTTTTTTTGGTCCAGAAAAGCATGATACTTCTGGAGGTAAAATAGGCTTAAAATTAAGACTGCCAAATGAGATTTAAATGACCTAAAAACTTGCTTGTACAGATGAATTCTTGAGGGAAGGGTGGTGAAGTAGAAGATTGCTTGGGGAATTCCACAACAAACACCAGGCTGTGGTGAGATGGCAACAATGGGAAGAAAGGGAGTAAGGAATGCACGAACGTTGAGTTATACCGTGTTTGAGCAGGAAGTTGAAAATAATTTTGTGCGATGGGGTGGTCATAGAGCGGAGCAAGATACTCCACTCCTACGTAATCCAACGCACTGAGGTGTAGTACGTAACGGAGCGTCACGGCAGCCATCTTTCAATGCAAAACTCGACTTCCGTTATGCCTCTCGCAGTGTAATCAGTGTTGTTGGGGAACAGTGTGTGATATAGCTCATCTATCACTTCACATATTTTAGTTAATTTTATTTTTAAATGTTTTGCCCGTGCTTAATCTATTTCTGCCCATTTCCCTCCTCCCCAGCCCCCTACTTTATGCAGTTTCCCTTGTATTGCTTCAGCACACACTGTGCACAAAATGTGTATGTGTGTGTATATATGCAAAACAGCACACAAAAATATGACATATGGGGTCAAATTTCAAATTCTTTGACAAGCACTTTATTGGGTTCATGACTAACATAGTATCAACAACAAATATAAGAAAAGATAGCACATTGATGGCAAGTTTCCGAAAATAGCATCAGAATACACAAATACATTTTGTGTAACAGTTGTCGAGTGGTGTCCACCAGAGACCTGGTTGGCACAGTAAGTGCACGTATTTCTTATTCCTTTCTATGTTGATGACAGGCACGTGCCGTGAGTAATTAGTCAGGGTAGGCAGTCAGTATCTTTGGTCATTCGGCTTTTTAAAAAAAATCTTGAAAACCGCGCATGCGCAGAATGTTCTGTCTCCGGTGAGCTGTCAGTTGGCTTTGAAAAGAAACGTGCTGCGCACACCCAGTATGCTGCTGCGGATGAGCAGTGGGCTGCGCAGCACATGCACGTAGTCCATGGTGTAAAGACAGAATTTCAGCTGCCTTTATGGACCGTTGCCAATGATGGCTCGAAGCAGCTTCAACAGCACGTGAGTAGCACACACTTCCGCGTGTTAAATGTACAGCGGATGAAAGGCACGGGAAAATTATGCCTACCTAAGAGATCTCTTAGGTAAGCATAATTCTCCCGTGCCTTTACTATTTACATTTAATAGTTACCATTTATAATTTTATTCAGGGTAGGCATTGCCTACCTTGCCTACCCTGACAGCACGGGCCTGGTAGATGAATAACACATGGAACAATAACATTGCAAACACCATTTCCACTTCATTCACCTGATCATGTAGTAGAATACTGCATCCATCTGAGTGGACACCATATGTGATCTAACCGGACATTACCTTATGGATCTGAGTGACATAGATGGCTGATGAGACAGTGTGTTGCCAAATTGCAGATTGGCTCAGTTTCTTGGTTTTGATGACCAATTTTATGTAAACAATTTGTGATAGAGATATATGTGTGTGTGTGTGTGTGTGTATATCTAAAATCCTAATATTGTGAATACAATATCCATGAACACAATGTCAAAATATTTTTCCATTCTTTCATTCTATATTAGCGTAATACGATGTAGTGCATACATCCCTACATATTTAAATTCAGCCGATAAGTTGGTCAAATAACATGGGGACCTTCTTGCTTTTATTGAGACATGGATTTTTAAAATGTGAATGTCTCATAATGACACATTTGTGGGTCAGCAGTATATTGCACCAACCTTCACAATTTCAAATAATTCTAAATTGAATTTCATAAACAAGGAAAACGCTTTTTATTTCCGTCATTCATGGCAATATTTACATAATTTACGTTTTGTGTGCGAGATATAGAGGGTTGCAGTGTTTTGCATATCAGCTAACCAATGAAAGTGATGTAAAATTCAACACATTTCAAACAATGATAACCCCACCCCTTGCTTACACCAAAGGACAAAATTTCCAACTTGTATACAATAATAAATAAATCGTCATTTAGCACAATTTTGTGTGGGTAACGGGAGGTTCTCATTCTTCTTGAGTGACCTACGTTGGGAAAACAGATGTTTTGCCGTGTTCGGGATGTCAAATAGCGTTGGAACTGCATTCCAATTCAACCTGTTGGTCTGTCTGTTGGAAATCTGGTCACGTTCAGTGTTCAGAGCAAAGACGGCAGGTGGTTGACAAGTACGCCGGAGTTCAGTGTTGGAGATCTTGACGATCTTGAGTATTCTGGACCCGCTGTCGACATCTGAAAATATCATATATGATTAACTAATAAGAAAAAAAATGATTATAACGACATACCTGCAGAATGGATGATATCACTTAAGTGCAATTGTTTTCAGTTGTGGGGAGAGTATATTGAAGATGCATTTTGCCTCTAATATGTAAGTTTACCTTAAATGTAGAAGAGCTTATTAAAATCTTCTTACATAGACCATTTAAGTATTTTCTTTGAGGGGGGGGAGGGAGGCGAGGCAGAGAGAGGCGGATAAGACAGAGACAGATAGAGGAAGAGGGAGAGAGGAACGATGGCACATTATAACGCGCAGCTGTCCCATTTTGTCCGCCGCCGAACCCCCCCCCCCCCCCCCCCCCCCACACCGCACCATTGCACCCTTCTTCACGGCGGCCCTGTGATGTCTCGGCTCTGACAATTCGAGGGATCTAACCGTTATCAACACTAAGAGCTGCCCCGGGCTGCCGCGCTCCCCGACTCGAATCTGGGCTTGAAAAATCTCGTGATGGGCCTGATGTGTCCCGCAGGCCATATTATGGAGACACCTGCCTTACAAGAACAAAAACAAAAGTGTACAGAAGTACAAAAATTGATGACTTTATTATTGTGGTAAGTGTAGATCTATTTTAAAAGAAAATCTAATAACTTTCTAATGTACCGACAAACCTAGTTTCCCAATCACCGTTGATGGTGGAACAGAAAATAACATTTTCAGGACAGAATAACATCGACAGAAACAATAATATTTCCTCACCTTTCTTAGTTATTGGGGAACCTGAAGAGAGACGGGTAGGGTCGTCTACATTGGCGATTAGAGTAATTTATAGCAGAACAGTGAGCTATAGATGTCGACGCTATGACAGTATCGAGGCAGCCCAGTAAAATGACGCTAACAATCATCCTTGACGACTACGCTTTTTTTCGCCGAGTGTCGTATCTTGCTCCACTCTATGATCTTTGGGTTGGACTAGAGTATTCATGTAGGAGTGATGACAAAAGAACAGGCCTTTAGGGTAAGGTCACAAAGTGCTGGAGTAACTCAGCTGGTCAGGCAGCATTCTGGAGAACATGGATAGGTGACGTTTCAGGGCGGGATCCTTCTTCAGATCCTAAATGTCACCTATCCATGTTTTCCAGAGATGCTGCTTGACCTACTAAGTTACTCTGGCACTTTGTGTCCATTGTCTATTAACCAGCATCTGCCGTTCTTTGTTTCTAACCATTTTGGGAAAATTAGCTGGAGATGGGAGTAGTTTTGAGAATAAGGTGTCGGATTTTCAGCAAGGGGTTGAGGGCATTGAAGTAGACCAAAATGTTTGGCTGATCTTGAGACATTGGCTGGGAAGAGGAAAGGATTTGGCATTAATTATGCAGGTGCTTTGGCTTCAGCCTTCGAAACTGAAGGCTTTGTAGCTCTGCCTGTACACAGGCTAAGCAGGGTGACCACGTGCTGGTCGTTGAGGCGGGTGCTGCCCGGATGTGGAAGCAGAACACCATCTGTTGCCAAAAGAATGCCATGGAAGAACAGTCATTGTTGAAGATGCCATTGGCTGCTTAATAGTCAAACCAAGTGACCAGTCCCAATTGATTGGTGTTGGAGGAGGAAGTAATTAATTGTCAAATCTGCATGTGATTGAGGAAGGGGAAAACTGCATTTTTCGCACTTCCAATATGCCATTTGAAATGTCCATTTAAGTAATTTAGGGATTTGAAGTAACGTTATGGGTGTAGAGTTGGCAAGGAAGATGGTCTAACATGGGTGATTTCATTGTCATGCAAGTATTTGGAAATTAAAATTAGTCAGCCTAAAGTTTTAGAAATGTGTGTAAATGCGTTGAGCTAGTGTGAATTGACTCTTTCAATCCTCTGATCCATTCATGTTGTATTCACTGAAATGGAATTTGACTAATTTGGGGCTGCTGGACTACTGACGTTTCCCATGCACCTTTTAACCTCCGGTATTCTCAGCATGAAGATGCTCTGCTGTGGCTTTTAAAATCTGTTTTTTTAAAAAAAGATGTTTCTTGAGGCTTCACCACAAGTGCCCTGTCATGACCAGAGCATGAGATTCTTGAAGCAAGTTATAAAATTGTGAAATAGCTGTACTGAGACTCCAGTTTATATGGGAGTGTAAGTTTTGAAATGCCTTCGCCAGTAGTGCAGTAGCTTGTGACCTGGTATCTAAGCAACTGTATCTAAATTTCACTATAACCTTGTGTTGTAACCTATCTACAGAATTGAGTTTGCTGGTGCTAAACAAAAAGGCAAGAATCTTTTGGGGGTGTAGGTAAATTGCTGGCTCTTTGCAAAGCAACGCCTGTACAATTTATGTAACTGTATGAGGACTTGCGTTTATCATCGTCATACTTAAACGAAAATTTAACACCACACTTTGATGCAAGGTTTCTTGATTGTGACCAACTGCCATTTTAGAACGATATATCGGGGCTTTTTATGTTTAACTTTAATTGACTACTTGAGAAGCTCAAGATGCTGGAGCCCCCTTCAGTAGCCATGACAATGTACAAGTTTAAATCGCATGAAAAGTTCTTCCACGAGTCCTTTTATAGCTAACTAGAATCTTAATGCATGAAATACAGCCTTGGCTACCAAATTAAAATTTAACCCAGAATTTTTTTTCAGAATCTCCAAATTCTCAAAGATCAAGGATGTAATTTAATTTTTAAGTATGATCTGATGTTAAAATAGACTCTTAATATTTAAACTATATCTCCAAAGCTAATCAATTGTACTGGTCTGTATGCAAATGCTAGTCAGTATTGATTTCCATTCTTGTCCCTTGACATAAACAATTTGCACTTGAACATGCAGCACTTGAAGAGAAATGTCCCTGTCGAGTGTTTCCAAACAATGTAATGCAGAGCCAAAGATATTGGGGGATATGCTCATTGTTGTAGATTATATTTTGATTGTGAGCTACAGGCAGTGGTTTGGAAAGAAACCTAGGCCTTTACCATATGCACCAAACACTGAGGATTGTGTGTGCAAAATGAGGGCTAATCCCCATTGCTGTTTGTGGTTTATATTAGTGATTTAAATGAATGTGCAAGCATGATTAGTAAATGTGCAGTTGACACTGAAGTAGGTGGTATCGTAAACGGTGAAAAGGATTAACAAAAATTCCAGCAGTATCTTGATCAGCTGGGCAAGTGGGCTGAAGATTCGCTCGTGCAGTTTAATGGAGATAAGTGAAAGGTGTTGCAATTTTGGGCAGGACCTTCACAGTGAATGGTAGACCCTTGACAGTTGTAGGGCAGTGTGAGCTCGGAATACAGGTGTTCAGGTCCCTGAAAAGAGAGAAGAATAATGCTGTTGCATTAATTGGTTGTTTTGATTACAACTGAACGAAGAATAGTAGAACAAATTTCGACCACTCTACACGCAATGAAAAGGAAACTGATTTCACTTTGGCATGTCACACCAGGGCAAGATTTGTGCAGTAAATGGTAGAGTTCTGGCCAGGGCAGCACGACTGAGAGCTAGCGGTATGGGTGTGTCAGGCACGTGCCGTGATTACTCGGGGTAGGCACTCGGTCGACTAAAAAAAAAAAATTATTAAACCGCGCATGCGCAGATTGTTCTCTCCGTAAAAATAAAAAATAAAAATAAAAACAGTAACAATTCAATTTTCCCAAGGCTTCCTAGTCTCCTTTATTCTGAATTACTGAATGGGTGGGTGATGAAGATTGATGGCAGGTGGAGAGATGGTGGGAAAAACGGGAGTACTGGGAAACGTTGAATCAGTTATTGAAAGACAACACTTGTTCAAGGGACCAATTGGGGGGAGTTCCTTTCACAGCAAGTGGAGAGTCTGTGCCAGGGGTAAAGTTGTGGGGAGAGCAGAAGTGTTGAGTCGGAGGGGGTCGGGGATAATGCCAGTAACTCACCGCTACCGCAGGTCTCCAGGTCGAAGCCACGCACTGTAGCCGGGGGTAGAAGCAGCCTCGGGGAGCTGCAAGCGGCAGCCACGACCCGACAGCAGAACAGGCCGCCACTTCAGCGCCTTCTGCCGGCCCGCTCACCTCTGACAGTGCTCTCCATCTGAACGCCTCTCACCTGCCGCCCGCACATGTCAGCTGCATCCTGCAAATCCTTAAATTCCCACAGCTGAGTAACCTCAATTGCGCTGTCGGAATTTAAGGACATGAGTTAGGCCAGCGAGCGGCAGGAGAGAGGTTTTGCACGCCTCCGTGCAAGGAGCGTAGCAAGTGACATTATCCCGATCCCCTTCTTCATAACATTCGTGCCCTCCCCGCAACTTTACCCCGGGCCAGACTCCCCAAACGTTGTGAAAGGAGCTCTCCCCCCCCCCCCCACCCCCACACCCCGGGAAATACGGTATTTAAAAACATCACCAAGAAATGTACTTACCACATCATTGGTACACAAGCTTCATTTTTCTCTCCCTGTTTCCTAAGATACACTTAAAATAATGCCAATCCATATTTGAAAACCCCGCCAAGAAACTAGCGCTGCGCTTGCGCAGTAGGCTGCTTCGCCTGCGCTGTGCTGCAAAGGCAGAATTTCCGCTGCCTTCAGCCCCGCTTGAAATTGACGGCTTCCAGCAGCGCTAACGGCACGTGGGCTGCACAGAGCTTCCCGTGTTACAAGCGCTGCGGATGAAAGGCACGGAGAATTATGCCTACCTAAGAGATCCATCTCTTACATAGGCATAATTCTCCAATGCCTTTACTATTTATATTTAGTAATTACTATGTTATAATTTTAGTCGGGGTAGGCAGTGCCTACCTTGCCTACCCTGACGGCACGTGCCTGGGATGTGTGATTCCATAAAAGTGGTGAGTCAAGTGGACAGTGCAGCGATGGCAGCAGTTCGCTCACTTGCCTTCATTGGGAAGGATATAGAGTAGAAATGTTGGGACATCAGGATGCAGCTGTACACGTCATTGGTGAGACCACACTTGTTAATGAATATCAAATGCAGTAATGGTTGCTCAACCCATCAGAAGTATATCATTAATTCGGAAAGGGTTCCGTAGAGATTTACTGGGATGTTACCTGGGCTTGCGAGGTTCAGTTTTAGGGAGAGGTTGGATAAGCTGGGACTTTATTCTCTGGAGTCTAGGGGTGACCTTGTTAAGGTATACAAATTCAAGAGGGGCATGAATAAAGTGAACATTGTCTTTTTTTTTCCAAGGTAGAGGTTTTTAAAGCAAAGCCAGAGGGCATAGGCTTGAGGGGCGAGATTCAAGAGAGACCTCGGGGAAACCTTTCACTTGGAGGGCATCTGTATCAGAATGAACTGCTAGAGGAAACTATAGAAGTGGATGCAATTATAGTTTATTAAAAGCATTTGGGCAGATATATGGATAGGAAGAGTTTGGAGGGCTATGGGGCCAAATTCCAGCAAATGGAACCAGCCCTGCATGCCAACTTGATTAGCATAGGCAAGGACTGAAGGACCCGTTTCCTTGCTGTATAACTGTATGACTGTTTACTGAGAAGGGGAAAATTCCTTCCTCGTGATTACTAATACACACGCAGGGACATTGTGATTTTAGAATGCTGTCTGTCTTTGATGTTTTAAAGGCAATTAAGGGTCACATTTGTGATCCATTATTTTATTAAAAATAAAGCGGCTAGCAGATGGAGTTGGTTATTACTTGGCTCATTGATGCCGCAGTTGCTTGTGCTTCAGCAAAGGCCGACTTAAGCTAAATGTGAATTCTAGTAGTAAATTACTAGATTGTACGAAAGATCTATAGATGCTGCTGTTTGAAAAGGGAATATTGAGCTTGCATGCTAATAATGTTAGCTGCTATAATTTGATATGATATGAATCTTGAGGATTTTGGTCACCATTACATGGCTTGGATGAGGTTCCTGTCTTGTATGAGTGCCCAATATCTACTGTTCAGTTATCTTGCTGCAGTGTGCTACATTTCAGACTGTAATCACGGCTACTGCAAATCCGTTGGAAAAGGCCGTTTTGCGCTCGTATAATATTTGTAGTCAAGAGTTTTATTGTCATGTGTGTCCCAGATAGAACAATTAAATTCTTACTTGCAGCAAAACACAACAGAATATGTAAACATACACTGTAAACAATATAATAGACGAGGGGGGAAAAAGTGTTAAGAGAGCAGCCACAAAACACTCTTTTCTACATTAAAACAAATGTATTTTGGGTGCAACTCCAAGTCAGTCATTAAAAGCCTATTGAAACATACCAAAATAGCCTGCTTTCATATGGAAGTCTAGACTGTGGGAATATGGTTGAACTTTGATTAGGGGTGGCAGTTGAATATAACCCAAGTGCTGCATTTTCTGTTAAAGAACTTTCCTAAGAGTCCTGAACTCGATGTTGTCTGTCTATTCCTGCACAGATGTGTTCCTCTGACACTTTGCGTCTTGTTCTTGTTTCCAACATCTGTAGTTCCTTGTACCGCTGGAATTGCTCAGTTTATGACCGATCTAGGGTGATGCCTGGCAGCAGGGAGGACAGCCAATATTTTCGGAGATGTAAAAAATATACTGGGTGTACCATGCATGTACTATGAGCAGCCCCACGCTGGACCTGAGCTTGATCAAGACATACCACTAACTATCCTGGTTGGTATCAATTATCTTGGGTCATTAGTCCCAAACTACATTAGTCCCGAATTACAGTATTCCAGAACACTAACATTTGCAGTATACATCTCTCTGGAATCTGTATTGGGATTTGGCGGAGGTTTTGTTGGGATGTGGGGGGGGAAACAGCAGCTCTGCCCAAGTCCCCAAGAAATTGCAGAGAATTGTATATGTAGCCGGGTCCATCACACCAACCGGACTCCCCACCACTGGCTTTGTGCTACCTTGAAAAATCAGCCAGCATAATCAAAGACTTGTCCCCACCACAGTCATTCCTTCTTTCTGCTCCTCTCTGGCAGAAGATAAAGAAGCTTGAAGGCTCTGGAACAACTCCTTCCCCTCTATTATCGGGTTTCTGAACAATCCATTCATAATCTAGGATGCTGTCTGATTCTCCTCTTGCCTATTGAGCACTGGGCTTTATGTGAAACTGATGCGCTACAACGCTGAGAACTATATTCTGCACTTTGTCTCTTTCCCTTTACTTTTTCCATTGCACTTCAGTTTGTCTGTGTTTATGGGTAGTATATGATTGGATAACATGCAAAACAAAGCTTTTTTGCTGTACCTCGGTACACAATAATATACCTAGTCTGGTGAGCTTGAGCTTTATCCACCCAAATCAATTGCATCTCTCAATTTCAATATGGACAAGTAACCGTCTGTAAGTAAAAACAATATTGAACAATACAGTCTTTGGCTAACCTTTGTTCAGTAATGCATGCTTTCAAGAGACCTTGTTCAACTACCCATTTGAAACAGTTGAGAGGCAATGGAATGATGCCCAAATGTTGGGTTGTCTTGTTCATGATGCCAGGCGACTGTTGCCAAAAGGAGAAGTGCCCAGCCAAATAAAGCTCGAGGGAGAAGGCTAGCTATTGCTGGAGCTACAGTGGATACCTTCAGCAAAATAGACTTGGAACATTACCAAGTGTAACATACCAGTCACAAGATGTTGTTTGTAGCATTTGGCCGGGGATGTTTCAGTGTTGTGACGAAAATGGAAGCTCTGGAAGGATTTAATGGAATATTTTGGGACAGATGGACACAGTTGGGAGGTGAACATCTGAAGTTCCTGCTGTTTAAAGATGGGTTAGGAAATAAAGGATAATTTAGGTTTTTTTGTTCAGGGACCCTTTTTACAGAATGTATCATTCCTGTTTCAGCATGATTGAATTTGAACAAACAACTATGTACTGTACAAAGCCATGACCAAATATACCAGATTTTGAATCTGAATTTAGCAAGGTGGATAGATACTGAGGAGAAAAGCCCAAGTTGATTTAAAAGGCTTGTTTCCCACAGGTTTCAGATGGAGCAAGAGAACAATTGTTTCAAGCCAAATATCACAGAGCTACTGTACATGGCTTTCCCTGAACTTTACCATTAGCGTTACATTATTCTTGATTTGTTTTTGGCAGAGCCTGCTTCTGGCTTTGGTGCTTGGTTAGAACATTAGAAACCACCAGTTGGGCAGAGCAAAGTGCAAACTTCCATCTTTCTGGATTCTAAATAAAACAAATTGACAAAATCCTGCAGGAAAATACTTCCTGGCTGCCTTCAGTTTTTTTTAATCTACCTTCGAACTCAGCAGTTGTGGAAACCAATCAAATAGCCCTATCTTTCTCTCTCTATCCCCTCCCCCTTCTCAGTTCTCCCACCAGTCTTACTATCTCCGACTACATTTTATCTTTGTCCCACCCACTCCCCTGACATCAGTCTGAAGAAGGGTCTCAACTTGAAACATCGCCCATTCCTTCTCTCCAGAGATGCTGCCTGTCCCGCTGAATGAGTCAAGCGTTTTGTGCCTATCTTTTGCCTGATAGACTAGCCTATGCACCAGAATGAACTAGATGGGCCATTCTTTGGAAAGTGAACCAATGTCTCACACGTGACCAGATGGCATCACATAAAGTAATACATTATAAAATTTTTGTAAGAGATTAATCTTATATATTGCTATTTTCCTACCTACAGAACTATTGCATGTCTGCTACAGACATGAACATTTTAGCTTTTTAAAATTCAGTTTAAGATAAAACTGAGTTATGGAAAAAAAAACTTCCAATGCTTCCTCTAGCAGTTCATTCTGATACAGATGCCCTCCAAGTGAAAAGTTTCCCCGAGGTACCTCTTGAATATTTGACCTCTGACCTTAAACAAACATTGTCAGCATACCTAAACATTTCACTTGATAAACTTAAAAAAAAAAGGATCATATATACAGTACAAAACAATATACCTGTAATGCTTTCAGAATTAGAAGAGATGTATTCCACAATTTTTCATATCTTTGGTCACACACGTGACTAAGAATGGGCCTGTCGTAGAAAATCAAGTCAGGTCAGCGTATTTGTTTGTAAACTATTGGCCAAATAGTGTGTACAGCGGTTTAAATGGTTGCCACTCTGTTCAGTTTGAATTTAAAGGATGCCTGAAAGCATGTACCACAGACTTTTAAATGTGATTGCCATTTTACACAATATAGGGAGTAATCTTTCTACAGCGCATTGGGCAAGTCTAGATTTTGATTGTCAGTTAATGTAATCCATCATACAACAGTGACTATAAGCGAAATGCAAAAATTCTGTTCCAATGTGATGTTTGGAATGAGAGCTAGAAATGGAGCACCTTGAATCTACAACATAGGGCAAGCACAAGTATTGTGAGCACACTACATCCTAGTGACGGATCCGCTGATACATACTCTGCCCCATTTGTGGCAGTCTGGATCCTGCATGGAATCCTTGGACAGAATCACTGTTGATCAAATGTAGCTCAAGCCGCACATTTTCCAGTCAGGGCAAAACCTCGTTATTTTGTCCCAGTGATTAATTTTCATTCACTTGCTATCTTGTCTGACTAGATTTGTTTATTCATGTCCCTGAAGTCTGCATTAATTTTGCTGTGTTCATTAGTTCAAGACTAATTTTAGTTTAGTTTGGAGATACAACGCGGAAACCCTTCAGCCCACCGGGTCTGCCCCGACCAGCGATCCCTGCGTATTAACACACACTGGGGACAATTTTTACATGTACCAAGCCAATTTACCTACATGTACGTCTTTGGAGTGTGGGAGGAAACCGAAGATCTCAGAGAAAACCCACGTAGGTTACGGGGAGAACGTACAAACTCCGTACAGACAACACCCGTAGTCGGGATGGAACCCGGGTCTCCAGCGCTGCAAGCACTGTAAGGCAGCAACTCTACCGCTGTGCCACGGTGCTGTCCGAGCATTTCAAGAAATACTTGTATTGCCATATTATTTCATTCAAGCGTTTTTGCTGCCATCTTTACTATCCAAACTGCTCTGCCTGTTTGCAATGCCCTTTTTGTTCATGGAAAATTGATTTAACTAACATTTTGTCCTTGATAGCCTTTGACTCGCTACAATCAGTAATACAATGCACGCTATTATATTATTTAGAGTGGAATGTGTTAGTGGCTCCAGGTATCTCTCGCCCTTGTCCTTTGTGAGGTTGAATTTGGGAAGAGCTACCAGCAAGCTTGCTGAGGTGGAAGTGTAATAGAGAGAGAATGCCTAGAGTGGTAGAGGGGATGCCAATTACTGTAATTTATTCTGGATGATGTGGAGCTGCCCTCTATCCAATTAGGATGTATAACCCGTGACCTTTTACAGCAAAGGATTAGAAGAACAAATCAGCAGAACACTCGGCCTCTGACCTGCTTTGGTGCTATAGTTTGGGGGCTAATCTCAATGAAGCAACCCCCGACTTTTCTTTTAAATCCTCCGTGTTATTTTGTTTTCACACCAGACCTGGCTTCAGTCTTGGTAAATGCTGCCCACAGGTTTTTGCGAACATAAATTCATTGAGAAAGTCTTGCGGATATCTTTCTGGTCAGTTTTGTGCTAATTACCAAGACTTAAAACTACATTTGAACATTGCGTTTTTAGCCCCATGAAAACATTTCGAACAATTCACTGCTAATTTTCAGTGTGTTGGTCCCCCAGTGAGTGTTTCCATAACCTGTTAATTCAGTGGGCAGTGGTGAAAACCGCACAGGGACGAGGGCAGATTTCGAAAACCTTTCAAATGAAATTACCTAATTAAGTTGGTATTGGTTATAACTGTTCTTGACGAGTTCCCTTTATAAACATGTTAACATACAGTTGGTGTGAATCTTCCTTGATGGCCAATCCACAAGTGCTGTTTACAGATCACTATATAAACTAGTCTAATATTAATTTTTAAAAATCATGATGAAAGTACAATCTAAATCCTTGTGTTTAAGAATGCTAGATTCCTATTTCAGATCGTTAACTAAAGAGAAGGGGATCTGATTAAGTGGATTGATTTTGAATGTACTGTAGATCTGCTAAGAGTCGTATCAATCCAATAGTTCCATAGGAGTGTCACATTCAGCAGGAACTTTTTTCAGGTTATCTATTACAAAATTTCCTCTTTATAATCTCTTGTGCTGTCTCATTTGCGATGTCCTGCCTTTAGCTGTGCTCAGCTGTTCCTTCAATCTTCTGAACTGTATCCTTCCCTAGTTGGAGAAATGTAATAGTGGTATTGACATAATTAACATTTGAGACTTTTAAATTTGTACATTGTAAAATGCATGATTGTTTGGCACGTTTGATAAAATAGTATATTTTCACTCTATGTTCTACAGAGATTAAAATTGGACAAGTCTCATGTTCAACCCTTGACAGAGACTCTTGTGGAAAGAAATAAGATGCATTATGAAGCTCTGCTTCTTAGTCCCTAAATTACAAGTTCTTCCTCTGTGACGGTTTCATTGAAAGGACTGTTGCAAATACATTCCTCTTGACGTTGAATTGTGAGGATTATGAAATAAGACTAGCTTGCAGGAAGTGTAACTGTTAAACTTGAGATTGGCATGTGATGGTGTATTTTTTGCAAGAGCAACTGAGACCTGCGTATTAGGAAAATGTAGGGAAGCAAAGCAATTGATCATGTAATAGTCACAGATAAATGACAGCAACACCTCCACGGAAATGAGGGTTTTCTACAACAGTTAATTTTTCCATTTAACATTTAAAAGCATGCCTACAAAGTCCCACCAGAACATACTTGATAGTTGAAAAAACTATCAATGGAATAACTCAATGGGTCTGACAGCATCTCTGGAGTACATGGATATGTAACTTTTCGGGTTTGATTGAAGGGTCCCAACCTGAAACATCACCTATCCATGTCCACTAGAGATGCTGTGTGACCCAATAAGTTACTCCAGCACTTTTTATCTCTTTTTGGAAACCATCATCTACTATTCCTTTATATCTCCATACTTGATAGTTCAACCTGGCAGCAGGAAGCAATTTAAAGTAACCTGGTCTTGGCTAGATCCCAAATGCCAATCTGCATTGCAACCTGCCAAGAAATTGTAGTTGGAATATAACCTGAATGGGAACATATTTTCCGCATCATTGCTATTAGCAAATTGCAATTAACAAGATGAGTAATAACTTTGTCCTCCTGTGAGCAATTTCTGTTCCTTGCACGTAAGCAATTACTTGCTTTTGTATATTGTCTTTCTCAACCATCACTGGATCATACCAAGACCTCTTGAGCCAGTGAAGCACTTTTGATGGGTGATCATTTATAATACTGGAACTATGGCAGCCAAATCGAGCAGTGACATTGCAAGCAATGACAGGAGACATGGCTATGAGATGAGATCAGGGCAATGTTTTTTTAATGCCTGCAAGGAAGACACCTGTACTCACCACCTTGCTTTTATTAATGTCATAGATTTTTATAATCCATCTGAGAGTGCATTTAGTCTCTGTTTAATGACTCTTCCAGAAGATGGCACCAATCACACTAAAGATTTTAAAAGTAGGAACAGGTTGATCTTAATAATCACTTACCCGCACTAATCCCACAATCTTTTAATTCTCTTCAAGATGATTTTTAATTGTGAATATGCCGCAGTTCTCTTGCATAAAGAATACCAAAGATTCACTACCTCTTATGGAAGAAATATATTCTTCTGAATGGCTAGTCTTTCATTTTGAGACTGGGACCCCTGTCTGTGCAACCTACTTCCTCCATCTCAAGCTTAGATTTGTTTTTTACGATTAACTGTCTGGAGTAGGACTTTAGAAACTCCAGCAGTGAAAGGTGAAACTGTTGATCCTGATCATTTGCAAAAAAATCAAAGATCTTGGAACTTTCTAAAAACAAAATTTATGTACTTGAATCCAAATGCCTGTAATATATGAACAGAACTAAGTGTATCAGTATGCACTTATCTAATTATTACCCAGTCTGTTTTTCTATTGTGTTAATTCCCTTATAGGAAGCAGCATCTGATACTGCCAGAAAAGTTGTTGTCTCCTACTGTTATCTGTGAAAACTGAATCCTATCGAGTTAGTGTTGCAGCACTAGAAAAGTGTGCCATCAGCTATTAGAGAGAGACAAGACTGCAGATGCTGGAAGAAAACTAAGGTCTGGAGGGCATCTGTGGAGGGAATGGAGAGACAACATTTGGGTCCAGCTGAAACGTGTCTGTCCATTTTCCTCTACAGATGCCACCTGACCCAGAGTTCACGTGGCAACATCGATTCCTTTGAAATTAACAACAGGAGTTTTAAACAAGTTTTTTTTTCCATCTGTGTAGCTTCCATCTTTTATGGCAGTGGTCAGCAACCTAGTTCTGCAGAGGCCGGGTGGCATGTCTGTGAGCGGATGGCGGGCCACATCTACCACGTGTTCACATAGATCCCGTCCCGAATGGCAGGCATCAAATCACATGTTCACATAGATCCCGCCCCTTCGAGGACGCCACCCGGAGCACTGGCCCCTAGTTACGGGTGCTCACGAACATGGCTTATCTATGGACCGTTGCCTTGGCTCTCCTGAAGGCGGTGGCTCACATACTCACACTCGCTCGTCCCCAGCCTATTGACTACCCTGATCCTGATAGTGAAGCCCAGACATAGAAGGTGCTCGGCCGTGCCGGCGGCTTTGCACAGGATGCAGTACAGCCAGAGCTCTGCCCCGCTCGGGCGGATGACTACAGATAAAAACAATACACCTGCAGGACGGATAATTTTGGCCCAGGGGCCGTAGGTTGCCGTCCCGTTTTATGGCCTAGGTTAGTTAATGCACAATTTAAAACAGATGGCATATGATTTGCCTCGCCAAGTATTTAAAGACTTTGGGATCCGTTTAAAATTTAGAAATGCCAACACCATAGCCCATCCCATGCAGGTGACCCGTGTGGGCCAATGGAAACTAGTGTCAGGAGGTTTTTAAATATTATAGGAATGAATTGTGCTTAATCTTCTACTTCCTTATCCCCTATCTTTGCCTGTTCTGCTCTTCATGGCTCTTGTCCATTGTGATTATGGGGTTGATTGTCACGAGGCCTGGATTCCACAGTTGTCCAGGAGGCAGCAATTGGACCACCATCAATGTATTCTAAGCTTCTGACTCCTGAACACACGTGGCCTGGGACAGCATACAGCATATTGGATGCCTTTTGAACTGCTTTTAAGAAATCAATGAAACCTGATTTCAGAAGCTTGGTAGAATACCAAAAGGCATGGGTTAGATCAGGGTAAATTAGACATTCACTGTCACTCCAATTGCTGACTTTCAATTAGGTATATTACTGAGAATTGGGTGTCACTTAAGTGGTGCAATGTCAGGTCTAGGTTAAATGTAAGAACTGCTTTCCTACAGTATTAGGACCAGGCTGCCAAGTTGTGTGGTACAATTCCGTATTCCAAGCACTGGAGCAAACTAGAAGGTACTTGAGAAATTTGGGACTTTGATCTGAGCCTGATTCTTTTTTCCCTTTTTGATTGGCTGGATGGATCAGGAATTCCCCAAACAGGTCTGGCTTTTTTCCCCTCCTGGGGAATTGCAATGTTTTTGGTGGGGATGGGGGCAAGCATATGTAAATGAGGATGATATGGGATAGGTTGGAAGTACCAGTTTTAATTCCGTGTCGCACTGCTTTTGAACGACCTATAACATTCCAGGCCCAGCAAATGAAGCCAGTGCACTTTGAGAGCCTTTCTCATTGAGCACCCCCAGGTATGAACTTTGCACATACCATCACAGGGTTGTGCATCTTTTGCACTTTACATTATATATCATCTTGCCTACATTTAGGATAATTCTATTCGTGTTCGTCACAGTGCTGTAGGTTCCTCTACATTTAACTGAAAGAAGAAAATGGGATCTTGGTTAAACATCTCATGGTCAGTGCTGCACTCATAATCAGCAAGGTGTATGCTAGATAGATGTAGGCTGGCACCCACGCCAAGCAACTCTCTGTATGCTGATCCCAGAAGCGGATCGGCAATCATTCATTACAATAGCTCCACTCCACGAACCAGAATTTCTTACTCAAAAGCCCCCGTCCCACTTTCCCGAGTTACTCACGAATTCTCCCAAGGTTTCCCCTTGATTCAAACTCGGAGATGCCAGCCGTAGGTACTCGGGCTTTTTTTTTTTTACTCGTGGACATTTTTCAACATGCTGAAAAAACGTCCCAGCTTACCTGATTCCCCGAGTACCTACGGCTGGCGTTACGAGCCGCTATGAGATATCTACGGACTCGCTACGTACATTCTCCGAGTTTGAATCAAGGGGGAAAACTCGGGAGAATTCGTGAGTAACTCGGGAAAGTGGGCCGGAGCTTAACTGCTCCAAATGATATTCCCATTGTCCTGTACACTGGATTGCAATTCAGTCTTTCTACTGAATGGATAGCACACAACAACAAAAAAGCTATTCACTGTACCTAGGTACACATGCAAATAAACTAAGACTGAAGTGCTGACTGGCACAGTGAAGACCACTTATTATTTCTGTGGCATTAATTTTTTTTTATTCTGCACAGCCATGAACTGAAACCACAATCATTCTGCATGATCTCCCACCTTCATTCAATGAAACTCCTGTGTTACTCATTGACATGCTTACGTAACCTGATCTGGTTGTTTTTTGCACTATAAAAAGAGCATTGTACTCGCTGCCAGATATGTTGAAATGTTTACACCTAACTATTTCTAACTTTTGAGTGTATCACTCTTAGTAATCCATTGGAGTATTAGCCTATAAAATAACACCTATTGGTCTATGGATGGTAGTTGTGCGGGAAGGAACTGCAGATGCTGGTTTATAGGAAATATAGATACAAAATGCTGGAGTAACTCATCGGATAAGGCAGCACCACTGGAGAGGAGGAATGGGTGATGTTTCTGGTCGAGACCCTTCTTCAGAATCTGAAGTCTGCAAGTCTTTCAGAGTCTAGAGCAGGGGTGGGGAACCTTTTCATGTTGGAAGGCCGCATTAAGTTGGCTGTAATCTAATAAGGCCGCATCCAAGAAACTTCAATTAGATATAATTCAAAATGTACGTTATTTGGTAAAAATCTAACTTCAAGAAAATGAAAAAAAATTGTTAATTCTAAAGTTAATTAACCTTTTAATGACTTTGTGACTGCTTTCTGTGGGAAAGCATTTGAATATTTGGTTGCAACATGGAGGTACGCAGTTTCAGCTGATCTTCTAGATGGGTATCTGTCATTTGTGACCTTAAGGGTGTCTTGATTTGCGTTGGGTAGGAGAATGTAGATTCGCAGCAATAAGTGGTTGAAAAGCAAGAAAGCATTTTTTGTGCATGTCAAAATTAACGTACATTCTAGAGAGTCGCATTAGAAATAAATCGTGAGCATAACAGGTGTTAAAATAGCCATCATGTTTGAATTGTGGCCGTCAGTCGGGGCGGATTAGTTAGTTGAATCTTCTTTTACTCTTTGGTATTTTAAATATGTTCATTTTAAGATAAAAATTAAAATAATAAAAGACGAACAAAACATATAATAAAAATAAAAGGATTTGTTCTACAAAATTTGGATTCATTCAAAAGGCCACACTTAATGGCCTAGAAGGCCCCTTGAGGCCGCAGGTTCCCCACCTCTGGTCTAGAGTCTGAAGAAGAGTCTCAACCCAAAATGTCAGCCATTCCTTCTATTCGGGGATGCTGCCTGTCCTACTGAATTACTCCAGAATTTTGTGTCTATGGATAATAGTTGCTGTGTGACTACTTTCACTCCTTTTTTAAGGGACTAACTGCGGGTTGGAGTACTGCAATAATTTTTGATATTCAACATGGAAAATATCGAATTTGGGTAATGAGTCAGTACCAACTATAAACCACCCATTCCCAACCCTTGCCTGTTCAGCCCCATTTTTATCCACTTCCCCTGCCCTCATGCTTGATGTGGTGGAATATAATGGTAACTCCAAACACCAACTCCCAGACCATACAAGGTCGTGGTGTGTTGGATCTGAGGATCTTTTACCATCTTAAATACCAGAGGATGGGGCTTGTTTGAATGCAGTCGCTATGGGGAAGATGCACTGCTGCCCGAACAGAGGGATAACACCACAGCTTGATAATGGAGCCCAATCAGTTAGGATCAAATCGGGACGGACAATTACAGTACCATGCAAGATTTGTTCCAATGTAAAATAGAGATTCCAGTTATATAGATGTTTTCATCATGGTGCAAATAAATGAGGAACTGAAAGAGGGATAAAGCCTGATGGGTATCTTTGTGCTTGAATGATATTTGATTTTTTTTTAAACCTGAACAAATTAAGTCTCAACTGACCAAGGAACAAAAAATTATTGAAATGATACATTTTTATGCAGCATTAAATTTTCAATGCTGAAAGAAAAGTGTTTAATTTTGCACATGTGTATATTCCAGATTAACAACAGCACAACACTTCCACTCAAGGGTCTCAATTTTCAACCACCCTGTTAGTAATTTTGTAATTCAAGAAAATTCTTTATTCTTCCAATGATAGGAGGGGAAAAAAAACGTATTGTGGTTCCCTTTAACTAGATGTTTTAATATGAAATACATGGACGTTTTTCTGTCCTGCAGTGTAGTCAGTCAGAAGGGCCCTGATGTGATGACTGAATAAAAGCTGCTTCTAAAGAGATTCATTGCGATTTAAATCGTCTCTTGCAGTGCTGTCAATAAATAATATCCTATTATGTCATCAATGAACTGCAGGATGGGAAGAGGTCACTTTGTGCATTTCAAGTACTAAATCTGATGTAACATGAATTTTAATTTTTTACTATGATGTTGAAAAGCTACTTTATGAAATGTTACTAATCGCATCTGAGAGTAATGTTAAATCTAAATACATGCTTCAGTCAGCTGAGCAGTTCAAATTCTGGAATTTACAGCAGCAGTAGACAGTTTAATGATGTGAACAGAAATCAAATGACATTTATCTGCTTCTCAAATTGTCAGCTATTGCTTTAGCAAATCAGACCATAAAATAATTCAACCATTTTCTTTAGTGGTCTGGCAGAGTAGTAGTTGCAACAATTATCTGACACTCAAATTAACAACAACTTTAACAACAACTTCAACCATTTCAAGATTTTTTTGGCCGAAGGATCTGGAACATAAAGGGTGGTTTTGCATCGGGGGATGGACTAGCTGTCAGGCACCAGATGAAGTGTAATTGATTGTTAGATGAGGTACTGAAGAGGGAGCAGCGACTGTAGCGATCCTAAATACAGTATATTTCTTAAATGCCTCAATATGCTTTAAGTGTGCAATCTAAATTTTGTTTGCTTGCATTAGGGAGCTCTTCCTCTAATTAAAGTAGTTCTATGGCTGTGTGTAGTTAGGGGTAGTTGGAAGAGGGGTGAGAAGGAAGAGAATGTAACTGGACCTAAAACTTTTGTTGCCTATGTGTCCTTTATACAAATGTTTTCTATGAAGATGTGACCATTCCTAGGTATTTTCCAGTGTATTTTGGATGGTGGTGTATCCTGCAATATTGTATTCATTTTACCGAGAACAAATATTTCTGACTCTCCTGGAATCTAAATTGAACATAGCAGAAAGATTTGGAAAATTAATCTGTCTTTTGCTCCCTCGGTATTACAATTCTCTATGGTTTTACCAAGATAAGTGATTTTCCCCTTTTGATCATTCAATATATCTAAACTCGATAAAATGAACTTATTGCAATGCCAAATTTAAACTTCACTCTAAGCTAATACTTTAAGTTCTTAATATAAACCCTACAACCAAATCTCTGCCACATTCTGGCTAGGTATCGGCTGGATTTTAAGGAGAGTTCTAACACTAGCTAAATCTGGTGGAAATATTTATTCTCTCTGATAAGTGAGATAAGTGCTGAATGCTTTTGATTTGACTTGATTTTGATTTAAATGAAAAGTTCAAATGTTGCTTCAGAAATCTAACCAAACATTTGCATCTTTCTGCAGCTGAAGGTGACTGTGGGGCGTTTGGCACAAATTCTCTCCTACGCAAGAAGAAAGGTCTTCATGTGCTACGGCCTGTCTATCACAAGTCAAAGCCTCACATTTTGATTGGAATGCCCCAGGATTTCCGACAGATCTCTTCCATTATTGATGTGGACATCCTTCCAGAAACTCACCGCAGAGTCCGTCTTCACAAACACGGCTCTGACAAACCACTTGGATTCTACATTCGCGATGGGGTGAGTGTACGGGTGGCCCCTCAAGGGGTGGAAAAGGTTCCAGGTATCTTCATCTCCAGGCTTGTCCGAGGTGGCTTGGCAGAGAGCACTGGCCTGCTTGCGGTGAACGATGAAATACTAGAGGTCAACGGGATTGATGTCGCCGGGAAGTCACTGGACCAAGTGACTGACATGATGGTAGCAAACAGTCACAATCTGATCATTACCGTGAAACCAGCAAATCAACGCAATAATGTCATTCGCAGCAGCAGGGCCTCTGGCAGTTCTGGTGTTTCCACGGACAGCAGTCCAAGCCAGCACAATGTCATAGCTACTTCGCACTATGCCAACCACTACAGTGCAGCCGAAGGAGAGAGTGAAGATGAAGGCGATCTAATAATTGAAAACGACATGCCATCATACATTCCAAAAACAATGTTCCCAAATTATGTGAATGGAGATCTTACAAAAAAGCTGCAGCATAACCTCTCCCTAAACAGCCCACTGTTAGACAGCAAAGAAAACAAATATAAAGGGTCCTTAAACTCTTTGAACACACACAGTGACAGTCCTGGCAAAATAAGTTCAAGCCATGGAAACATGCGAGAAGATGGAACAATGATAACACTATAGACAATTTTCCTTTATAATCACTTTTATATAAAATTTCCAAGTCCTTCGTGGTTAAGGAGGTTGGAATCTAATCAATTTTCACAAAGATATTTGATGCCAATGGTGAATCTGGAGGTTAGAAGTATTTATGAAAGCAAAAGAAAAATCGTAATCGCTTGTATGAAGGATCTTTGACGAAGAATTGTGCGTATTTGCATCATGTTTCATTTTCAATGTCAATGTCCAAGATTCTGTTTAGAAGCCAACCTCTTGAACTGGTTCCTGTTTAATAAAACTGGAATGCATCACATTATGGAGCAGCATTTGAACAGATGTTACCTGCAATTGGAGACAAATGTATCTTGTGAAATTGCAATACAAGAGTTTTTAAAAATGCAGGTTCACTATCTTCATATCATGGAACCTGTACATCGCATCAGTGACCTCATTGTTACAAATGTAAACTTACAAACTACTTATTCAGCATTATTTGCATTTATCCAATTTGAGAGCAGGTGTCCCCTTTTTCCTATGGAAAACAATTAAAAAACTGATTAAACGTGGACAGGATTTCAGTGGAGCATAAACCTTTCGTGAAGTAGCTGCTCTGCTCCCTAAAAGGATATTTGAGAGCTTTGCAATTTTAAACTTGTGGATTTCCTGCTGTAAGGCAGATTCTTCCTTGGTGGTATGAGGGTGTCCTGTATTGTATTTTTTTAACCTACCTGTATCTTAAATTTTAAGAAACTCTGCTGGCTTCAGTACCTTTTAAAACCATGCTGCTTGACATATTCTTTCTGTATTGCACACATTTTGTACTTTTCTCTCCTTAAACAGAGCACTGTTCGTCACTGAGATAAGTAACCATCAATAATACTCCAACGTCTGTGTACATTAGATGACAAAGAGCACTTTTTGGCATACTTTCAGAAAAAGGTCAGTGTAGTTACTTCCAAGGTTAATTTATCTACAGTGTACCATAAATTAATTAATAGATTAAAATTGGTCAAAAGCTTCTTATTTTTAATCTCTTTCATTAAATGGAAATTCTCACTGACAAACCTGGGGCACACAAGGCGGCATTGTCATCTAAAGAAGCTTTACAATGTCTGTAATTGGGTTTAAATTATATGGAAACACTTGGGAATGAATTTGAAGACATTTCACTTTTTATCCACATAAATATAGAGACAATTGTTGTTGAGGTTTTGGGGTAGTCTAAACTTGACAAACAGGTTGGTAATTAGAAGATAGGCACAAAGTGCTGGAGTAACTCAACAGGTCAGGCAGCATCTCTGGAGGAAAAAGGATGTATAATGTTTCGAATCCGCAGAAGGGTCCCAACCAGAAACGTCACCCGCCCTTTTTCTCCAGAGATGCTGCCTGATCCGCTGAGTTATTCCAGCACTTTGTGTCTATCTTTGGTATAAACCAGCATTTGCAGTTCTTATCTGCACAGGTTGGTAGTTTAGTATCGGCACATTCATTTCCAGCAGAACTGGATGCACTTTGTTAGAGTATAATTGTGCAACTTTACTAATAATTTAAAAATAGTAGAAATTAAGTATGAGCTCCTTGTATAGACCCTGTAGGTGATCTTGGTAACCTGGAGCCTTTAACAATTAAAATGGAGAGCACATTGTCAAGACCCAGCAATTAATTTTAGTTGTCCACCCTGTCAGCTTCAAGGCAGAATCCAATACTTTAAACCTGGAGTCTGATCATTGTTGACTGAAGGATTACCAACAATAATCAAAATGTACCTCTCTGCACACTTAAAGTATTAAGCACAATGACTGCAGTTTTCATAAGCTCCCTGTAGAATGAGCAGCTTTTATTTTCCATCAAAATAAAACTGGGAATGCCAAAATCTTTGATATAACGTTTCCTCTACTTAGTAGTTCTTAAGTGAGGATGAAAACCACTATGGATATGCTTCCGGTAATTGTAAATTGTCATTTAAATGTTATAGGGCTATAGCAGTCAATTGATTTTTATTTTTTGAATCATTTTTTTGTAATTATTTCTGCTGCACATCACTACATTTAAAAAATTTTCTTTGTGGTAGTTCTGAGCCAGCAGGGTTCGATGGTGGGGTGTGACTTTGCTGAATTTCTTTTAGAACATGTATGTATTTTCGATTTGTTATGCATCAAATCTGTTTAGTAAAGAGATGAGAGCAATTTTATCTAACTGGGGATATTTTGTAATTTTTTAATGAAATGAGGGCAGTATTTTTCTTACTTTTTTGTATTTGACCCCACTCAATCCTTGGTCTCTATTTGACTTCCCATAACCTATACTACCTTGTATTTATCTTATTTAACAAATGAGCAGTCGTGAAGATTGAGACTGCAGAACATTGTGAATGTTCCATAGATGTACGTTGATTATTCAAATAAAAGTTCTAACATGCACCAAAACTTGTTTTCTTTAACATCTTTATAACTTGTAGTATCTGTGATGGACTAAAAAATCCAATGTACTTCACAGAATGGCATATGGAGTGTTACTGAGCTCAGAACATGGCTGGAAGATTAGCTTTGAAGACCGGTGACTACTGGAGAATTAAAGGACTTTGGGGCTGAAGTTCCAAAGAGTATCTAAGATGCATGGACCATTACAGTTCCCAGATGCATGGACCATTATCTTATTAATAAAATGAAGGGTATGCATTTGATTTAAGGGACTGGAATGTTTGCAGTACTAAAAGTTGAACCCATTGATTTAAAGATGGGATGAAAGTTTTAAATTGGAAGCATTCAGTGCTGGGGAACCCAGCAAGGACCAATGGGGCTACTCGTGGTGCAGCAGTCCAACTGTTCGAACAACATTGATTTTGAACTCTGCTTTCTGTATGGAGTTTGCATGTTCTCCCTCTGATTGCAAAAGTTTCCCTCAATTGTTTAGTGCTTTCTCTGACACCCCAAAGACATGCTGGTTGGCAGATTCGATTAGCTGCTGTAGATTACAATTATAACTATTCCTTGTGGTTCGTGGGGGATGGGTGGTGGTAGAAACTTGTTAGCAGTTGATGCCAATTGTGAGAGAATATTTTACAAGGGATTGACCTGAGAACCAACTTAAACTCTGAGCCAATTGGTTTAATGTCATGAGGAAGAATGGATAACAAAGACTGATGGAAAATGTGGTACAAGATTTTAGCAGCAAACAAGTATTTGGAGAATGGGATCTGTCAAGCATTCAAGTGGCAAATCTGAACACAACCATTCAAATCAGTGAAGGACACAAAGCTGGTGTAAATCAGTGGGTCAGGCAACATCTCTGGAGAAAAGGAATAGGTGATGTTGTGGGTCGAGACCCTTTGTCAGACTGAGAGGCAGAGGACTTGACAGGCTGGTGAGGTAAAAGCAATATGTTGATGTGAGATATGAATATCAACTTTGGCTTGGTCAGAATGCTAAACAATCCACTTTGGTTAGATTGGCACAGCAGCATAGTTTGTGGGAAGCCACTTGGTACATTTGAAAATTAGCTCTCTACTGAAAATGGGAAGAAAGTTGCGACCAATCTAAAAGGTTTACCTGACTTCAAAGATCACAGCCAGCGACAATTAACCAGGTTTGATACTGGACATAATCTTGCAAATGGAGCCCAGTTGCCAACTTATTTGTACGGTTTTTATTCTACAGTGTAATTACTGACTAACCACCAACCTTTATTTTCATTTGGGTAAGTGAAAGCAGAATGGGCCAAAATGTGGGGATGGTTGACCAAAACTGTGTAATTTAATAATTGTAGTGATTCTTTTGCATGGGCAAATGTGGCTTTGTACAGACAGGAAAAAACAATGATCTCATTGGGGTACTGGACTGGAGCTTAATACATATAACATTTGGTGATCTAGCTCTGCTAAATTGGATAATCCTCCTGACCCAGTTTGCCCAGTGAATAAATGCTCAGACAAGTTACAATTTGATTTAAAAGATTAAAATATTGGCCGTCCTTTCATGTATATGGTGACTATATACCTTTATCTCTGGCTTCCTTTGCCATCTTTACACCATTCTCTCTGGTGCTGTCATCAATATGTTGCAATCCCATATGATGTTTATGCTGTTCGTGTAATACCAATATGTGCTATTTGGCATGCATTGGACACATGAAATTAAAAGCTGATGCTGGAGAGATTGTGCATGTCAGCAGTCATCTATGGAGGGAAACTGTTTCAAAGATGCTGTCAATCCTGCTGAGTACTTCCAGCAGCTCTGCTTTTTCGCTGATTGATTGTTGGAAGTTTAGACTCTGAGGTATGTCTTTTTCTAAGCCAACATCAGCAGTTCCTTGTTTCTACCTAGTCCAGGAGTAACTCTGCTGAATCATGGATAGGTGATGTTTCGGGTCTGGGGTAGAGGCAGGCCAAAGCCTGGTGGGTGAAAAGACAAAGAATGTCAGATAAGGATAGAAGAGCCAGTGGTAAGAATTAAGATGGGAGGGGAGAAATGGGACGGAAGGTAGTCTGTGGTCTCACTCTGGCAATGTAAGAGGTTCGGGACAGAGGGGTCAATATTGAAATGAGGGGACAATTAAAATGGTTAGCCTACGGGTGATCCAGTAGGTCTTGGTGGACCGAGCGCAAGTGTTTGGTAAAACAGTTGCTGCGTCTACTCTTTGTCTCGTCGATGTAAAGGAGGTCACATCGGGATCAAAGACACTTGCATCCAGCACAATCGCCATGTGATCCCACCACCAGTCATATCTTCCCATATCCACCACTTTCTGTCTTCCAGAGGCCGCTTCTACAACTCCTATGTCCACTAATCCCAACCAACCCTTCCCAAGGTTATTTTCCCTGAAACCGCAGGAGATATAACACCTGTCCCTATACCTCCCCCCTTGCAGCTATCCAGGGACCCCAACAGTCCTTCCAGGTGAGACAAAGGTTCATGTGCACCTCTCAGCTCATCTACTATATACGGTGTTGCTGGTGTCTCCCCTTTACATCAGTGAGACTTGGCAATCTTTTAGCCAGGCACTCTCACTCGGTCTGCTGGACATCCAGACGTACAAATTGGAGAGCAACACCTTGTATTACACAAGGGTAGTGACAACCCAATCATTGAATTCTGGTAACTTACCAAAACCCCTTCCACCTACATTCCTGCCTCTGGCTTCACAATTTGAAATTCTTCTATCCTTATCTCACACCATTTTTGTCTTTCAACTGTGAGCTTTATCCAAACATCTGCCTTTTAACCCCTCCCCAACCATGTTGACGCGGATAGAAAATTGGTTGGCAGACAGGAAGCAAAGAGTAGGAGTGAACGGGTCCTTTTCAGAATGGCAGGCAGTGGCGAGTGGAGTGCCGCAAGGCTCGGTGTTGGGGCCGCAACTGTTTATCATATATATTAATGATTTGGAAGAGGGAATTAGGAGCAACACTAGCAGGTTTGCGGAATGCACAAAGCTGGGCGGCATTGTGAACTGTGAAGAGGATGTTAGGAGGTTGCAGGGTGACCTGGACAGGTTGAGTGAGTGGGCAGATGCGTGGCAGATGCAGTATAATATAGATAAGTGTGAGGTTGTCCACTGTGGTAGCAAAAACAAGGTGGCAGATTATTATCTCAATGGGGTTAGGTTTGGTAAGGGGGAGGTACAGCGAGACCTGGGTGTCCTTGTACACCGGTCACTGAAAGTTGGCGTGCAGGTACAGCAGGCAGTGAAGAAAGCTAATGGCATATTGGCCTTCCTAACAAGAGGATTTCAGTAGAGGAGTAGAGAGGTTCTTCTGCAGATGTATAGGGCTCTGGTAAGACCACATCTGGAATATTGTGTAGTTTTGGTCTCCTAATTTGAGGAAGGACATCCTTGTGATTGAGGCAGTGTCGGGACTGTCATAAGAGGAAAGATTGAAAAGCCTAGGCTTGTATTCACTGGAGTTTAGAAGGATGAGTGGATATCTTATAGAAACGTATAAAATTATAAAAAGGACTGGACAGGCTAGATGCAGGAAAAATGTTCCCAATGTTGAGCGAGTCCAGAACCAGGGGACGCAGTCTTAGAATAAATGGGAGGTCATTTAGGACTGAGGTGAGAAAAGCTTTTTCACCCAGAGAGTTGTGAATTTGTGGAATTCCCTGCCACAGAGGGAAGTGGAGGCCAAGTCACTGGATGGATTTAAGAGAGTTAGATAGAGCTCTAGGAGCTAGTGGAATCAAGGAATATGGGGAGAAGGCAGGCACGGGTTATTGATTGGGGACGATCAGCCATGATCACAATGAATGGCGGTGCTGGCTCGAAGTGCCGAATGGCCTCCTCCTGCACCTATTTTCTATGTCTGTTTCAACCCCGCTCATCTGCATCCATCTATCACTTCCCAGGATAGACAAAAAATGCTGGAGTAACTCAGCGAGGCAGGCAGCATCTCTGGAGAGAAAGAATGGGTGACGGTTCTTCAGACTGATCAGAAGGGTCCTGACCAGATAAGTCACCCATTCATTCTCTTCAGAGATTCTGCCTGTCCTGAGTTACTCCAGCATTTTGTGCCTATCTTCTATTTAAACCAACATCTGCAGTTCCTTCCCACACATTCTATCACTTACCAGGCATAGTCCTGCCCCTCCTTTCTTCTAGCTTTCTGCCCACCTACCCAAATGCAATCCATCTGATTAAGGGACACAACACAATGTCACCTATCCAGATTCTTCAGCAATGCTGCCCGATCCACTGAGTTACTCCAGCAATTTATCTTTTCCTATATGTGGCTAATGATCTTTGGAAATGCATTGCCTGGGAACATGTTTGCTATGTCTGTGCAAAGTGCCAGGGAATATTCATAAAAAGCAGAAGCACAATTAATGTTTAAGACTGCAAATTATCTGTTTATTGTAACTGTATATCCATCTGCCCACTATCTCATTTCTGATGTCCTTATTGTGTCAATGTCATCAGAATGTCATTGTTATCTCTTCCCCCGCTTGTCATCAGTTATCTGTTTTTTTCCTGTGGAGCTAATTGAATTTTTTGTTTAATGCCCAAAGCATTAACAGAATTAAAAGTCTTGCATCTAAATATAGGGAGACTGTTGATTAGTGTGTGCAGTAGAAATGGTGCATGTGAAGCAGATTTGAAGTGTAATGCGCTGCTGCTCTCAGTTACAAAATGCACACTTGCACACACGTGACAAAAATCAGGTATTTCAGTTGACACGAAAATTGGTACTTTCTGATAATGTCAGCTAAAATGGTAAGATTAAACGAGAACTTACCAGTTTGAACTTTGATCCTTATTTTATGAGGAGTTACGATGAGGGATTTCGTGAAGACCCTGCCAGCACGCATGCGTGACATTCTTCAAAGCAGCGGTGTGAAATCACAGATACAAGTATTGACTGGAGATAGTAAGATTTACGAGAAACTAACATACCAGTTGACCTTATGATAGAGGGTTGGGAGCGGAGTGCACGAAATCCCTCATCGTAACTCCTCATAAAATAAGGATCAAACTTCAAACTGGTGAGTTCTCGTTTAATCTTACTATTTTACTTCGGAGTCATGTGAGTGCCTTCGTGAAGATTTCAAAGCTCTGTGATTTCATGCCCTGGAACAGAGTCCATGCTCACACACTGCCGTAATGACTGATGGAGAAAGTATGTTAACGTATTTCAGACTTGAAAACAGAGCTGAAAAATAATAATGTATTTATTAATAAACAAACAATAAACCCCTAACTTCGGGGAGTTTTAGGAAACAGAACAGTGTCTGCAACCGTTGCGGGTGTGACCACAGGTTTATTATAAAACCGCTGAAATGTGCCCTCATTGGCCCAACCCGCTGTTGCGAGGATATGGTCCATGGGTACCTCCATGATCCTCGCCACTGATGTGGACGCAGCCCTGGTAGAATGAGATTTTAAAACATCAGTGTCTACCCCTGCTGCACCAAACACCACCCTGAGCCACCTGGAAATAGTCTGTACAGTTACCCTATGGTGAGGGTGTTTAAAACTGATAAAAAATACCTACTTCCGTACCCCTGACACTTTTGGTGACATCTATATAATGTCGGAGGTGAGTGGCTATACAAAGCAGTTTATCAACAATGTATGCCAGAAATTCCAATTTTAGACCGGTAGTTCCTGGTCTGTGGTGTTTTAGTAACTCATCAACAAAGAAGGTTACTTTGGTGGGAGTTGTGACCATATTATCCAGTTTTAATTTGTGGAGGGTTTGGACCCGTTGAGCAGTGACGAGTGCCATTAGCATCACCACTTTGTAGGTGAGCTTAGCCAGTGGGAGATTTGAGACCGGTGCCCAACGCCTGAGTAGAGACAAGACCAGTCCGATATCCCAGGTCATCGTGTATCGTGGTCTGGGAGGGTTTGGAATTAAAAATACCCCTCATATGTTTGGATACCAAAGGATGGGATCCCACTCCAAGCCTGAGGTAGGATGACAAAGCACTCCTCGCGCTGTTGATAGCACTGTAACTGAGACCCTCATCGTAGTGAAGGTCCGTGAGGAATTCCAGCACATCCGTGATAGTGGCAGAGTTGAAGGTTGTACCAGTCCTGGAACAAAACACCTCCCATTTCCTTGGTATTGCCTCCTTGTGGACTCTCTGCACGACACCGTGATGATATCCATGGTCCTGTTCGACAGCCCTAGCTCCAGAAGTGGTCTTTTCAGAACCTGCAAGCCAACAGGTTCATATGACCATGGCACAGATGATTTTCCCCCGTTATGGGATGAATCGGGAGGTTCGGGCGTTTGGGAACCGGAAACACGGTTCCTTTACCATGTCGTGGACCACCGGGAACCATGGCTGTGTAGGCCAGTCGGGTACTATCAGTATCCCTGAAGCGGAATCTAATTGGATTTTCCGCAGTACCCGACTGATGAGGCAGAAAGGGAGAAACGCATAGAACAATTTCCCCCAATGTAGCGAGAAAGCGTCCATCGCTACAGCCCCAGGGTCTGGTTCCCATGAGACATATGTTGGTATCTGATGGTTCAGTCTGGACACAAAAAGGTCGATATCTGGTACTCCATACTGAGCTATAATGTCAGTAAATACCTGGTGGTTCAACATCCATTCGGTGTTGTCATTGAATATCCGTGACCTGGTGTCCACCACTGTATTTAGCTTACCCGGAAGGTATGTAACTGAAATCCAAATGTTTGCCAATTCATCACAAGATATCGACTTGATACCACCCATATGATTCAAATATGCCACCACTGTGGTATTGTCTATTTGTAGACGAAAATGCAGGTGATGCATGTTTGTACAGTAGGCCCGTAGCCCGTGAAACGCTCCCAGCAGTTCTAAATAGTTTATACCTCGTGACTGAAGTAATATAGATTCATGCAAGGTCCATCTACCGCCACAACTGGAGGTGGTGTCGGTAGCTCCCCAACCATGAGCGCTGGCGTCAGTTTGTAACACGACTGAAGGATTTGTAACTACGATGGGATTAAAGCAATGTCGAATGTTGCTAATCCACCATCGCTTTTTTTTCGTTTTTTGCTTTGGCCAGTAGCTGCATTGGTCTGTCAAAATGCCCAGCATGAGACTTTAGTGCTGAGATTTTTGCTCTTTGTAAATTTTGATAATGTAATGGTCCATAATGTGCAGCTGGAAATGTAGCCACAAGTTTCCCGATTACCCTGGCAGCGTGTCGAATGGTCGGTTTGCTGGCGCAAGCAAGGCTATTACATGCCTCCATTAAAATTTGGTAAAGTGACAGTCATGTGAATTGTGTTAATCGTGAACCCCAGATAGTCCATTACTACCAAAGGGCGTTAACTTGGACTTGTCTGGATGGATGACAAACCCCAGCTCTTGAAATAGTAACTTGGTGGCTGTCACAGCTAATTTAGCCAATTCGAAGGTTTTCCCCACAATTAGAATGTCATCAAGATAAGCCATGACTATGTGGTTTTGTTTTCGTAAAGATGCCAATGCTGGTTTCAATATTTTGGTAAATAACCTGGGAGCTGTTGTTAGTCTATTAGGCAGTGCTCTATACTGCCACAGTTGCCCCATCCAGACAAACTTCAAATATCTGTGGTGATCTTTAAGTATGGGTACTGAATAGTATGCATCTTTTAAGTCAATGCAGGCCATGAAGTACCCTCTGGAAATCAGTTGTTTGGCAGTTTCAAATGTTTCCATCTTGAAGTGGGTATATTGCACAAAAGTATTCAGTTGCGTTAAGTCGATAGGAATACCACATCCACCATCTTTTTTGGTTTTGGTAAAGATGTTTGATACAAACTCAAGAGGTTCATGTTTTGTTTTCTCTATTACTCCCTTAGTATATAATCTAAACAGTTCTGCATGTCCTTCCACTTTCTCTTTTATAGAAAGCACAAATTTCCGGCTAGGTACATGTTGAACTGGTGGGAGGAGTTTGTTGATGAATTCAATTTTATATTCCTGAATACTGTGTAATATAAAGAGGTCAGAAGTTATGGAGCTCCATGCACCTCCAAACAGGCGTAACCTCCCTCCCACTTGTGAAGTTATACATGCAGTATTCCCAAGGGAACCAGACCCCCTTACCTCCATGGTTACCGGTGGTGTTTGGTCTTCCGTTCTTGGGAAATGGACCCGCTGTGGTGTGGGGTTGACACATCTTCCATGCAGGTCGCCCTAGCCTAAAAAAGACCTTTGTGTGTATGGCACGACCTTTGGATTTGCACCCGTCGTCCTGTCTGGGTGGAAGCAGGGCCTGTTGCGTAGGGATGTTGCCGCCGGTATGCTTTTGGCCTGTTGGTGGAAGGTGGCTTTATCATGCCCACTGCTTTGGCTTCCTCATTCAGGCCCTTGACCTGTTTAGGCAGGTTATCCCCAAACAGCAAATTCGGCGACGGTGTGGCGCTGGCTTTGCACAACCCCGCACATTTGGGGTTGCGCGTGGGACGGATCGTGCTCTTCCTGAAACAATTGATTTCATATTGTGCATTGCAGAACAGGGCTAATGCGTCCTGTTGCTCCTCCGTCATGTCTGTGCCATCTACGGACCTGGAAAATGCAGTGATTCCTGCGGTTAGCAGTTTTAGAATTTTCTGCATTCTTAATTCTTGTGCTCTGATGCCAGGGCTTATGTTCCCCCAAATGGGGGTGTTAACAGTAGGCACATTCAGCGACACACAGTTCTCCGGGGCCAAATATTTGGCTGTAGTCTTGGTTATTATGCCACTGTAGCTGGTGCGTAGTCAAGTAATTGATACTTGCTGCTAACTGCGGCTGAAGTGGCTGCCCTTTCTGGGATGGCCGTGCAAATTTGGACACCATCCCCAGAAGTTCCTCTTCCTTGCATCCCCTGCAATTTTGGGTCTTCTGTCAACCCCTCTTCAAAGTCAGCCCAGCCCTGACCTCTGGCACTCCCTTCCAAGGAGGGAGAGACATTGGACAGTCCTGGATAGGCTTCTGTCGTGGGCCTGTGATGCGGTCCACGGGAACCATGCTCCTGCTGGCGTAGTTCCCTCTGGAGCAATTGCTCCATCATCCGCTCCATGCGGGCAATGCGATCGCCGTCGTTGTCTGTGAACGGCAGGTCGTTGTCCCCGGACTCGGCTGAGTCTGGAATGTCGGTACCTGCTGTAGAAATGGGGCTACGCGACTTCCGCGCAGTCTTCCAGACTGATGCGGTGGAGAGTCGGTGCCAGCCATATCAACAGGGCTACACGACTTCCGCGTGGATCTGCCCCCAGTCCGCGGTCTTCCGGACTGAAGCGGTGGAGAGTCGGTGCCTGCCGTATGAACGGGGCTACACGACGTCCGCAATCTTCCGGACTGTAGAGGTGGAAAGTCGGTGCCTGCCGTATCAACGGGGCTACTCGACTTCCGCACGGTTTTGCCGCCAGTTCGCGGTCTTCCGGACTTAAGCGGTAGGGAGTCGGGGCCTGCCGTATCAACGGGGCTACCCGACTCGCGCGCGATTCCACCGCCAGCCCGCAGTCTTCCGGACTGTAGCGGAGGAGAGTCGGGGTCTGCTGATAGAACGGGGCTACCCGACTTCCGCGCTGCCTTCCCGCCAGTCTGCGGTAGTCTTCCGGACTGTAGCGGAATGGGGGCTGCCGTATGTTCAACGGCCAGCTCTGGAGAATTTTGCTGCTGAACTATCTTCGAAGTCCCGCGGCCCTCTGTGGCGTGCCTGGAAGCAGCCCTTTTCTTGCTTCGAGTCTTTTCCATGTTCAGCTCTGGGTGCTCTGTAATAGAAACAAACACAGAGCGCCAAACCAACTCAAGGTTAGTAAAACTTACCTGGAGGGTCTTTTTAAAGTTGCTGGTATTGGAGCTGCGCTCCTACCAGCTTGTCGGTTGCAATGTGAGCGACGATATGTCGCGCATGCGTGCTGGCGGGGTCTTCACGAAGTCACTCATGTGACTCTGAAGTAAAATCAGTCTGGTTGAAAATTTACCCCATTTTGTGTGAGTGCACATCAGAATATTTTTATTTTCCCTTATTTTGGAGTTGTATATGGAGGTCTTTCACTTGTTTGATGCCTCCTTAAATGATGGGAAGATGGAAACAATCATTTGAGAGGCAATCCTGTCAAATAAACACAAGGTATCACACATTTACTTTTGGTTGTTCCCATTATCTGCTCTTAGTCATAGATTTTTTTTTTTAAGGTTTAGTTTAGAGATGCAGCGCGGAGACAGACCCTTCAGCCCACCGAGTCCGCACCAACCAGCGATCCACGCACACTAACGTTCTCCTACACACACACTAGGGGCAATTTACAATTATACCAAGCCAATTAGCCTACAAACCCATACATCTTTGGAATGGAGCCAAACAATGAGGAAATGGGCCTTTCGGCCCTTATTGCCCACACCGACCAACATGTCCCATCTACACTAGTCCCATTTGGCGCATATCCTCCTAAACCTATCCTATCCATGTCCCTGAACCAAATATTTCTTAAAACATGAACTTGTTGAAATGCAGAAATTAACAACCATCCCATTTTCTCTAATTTGCCATTCCATGTTTAATGAAGCTAAATTGCCTAATTATACGCTTTTTTTGCCAGTGTGCTTTTATAAAAGTCATTGTTAAATAAGGTCTAATTTTATTTTTACCAAAAAGTGTGAATGCATAATTAAAGATTAATGTTTGAATATTTATTAACAACAAAACCCCACGGTAATTTTTATTTGTGTAAATTGATGCAGCCAGCCACTGGAGAGGAGCTAAACGTGGTATTAGGATTATTGTGAGCAAAGGGGAAATAATACTTTGTTAAATTATGTGGGGAAAGGGCTGGAGTAAATGTGTTTTGGTTGGTCAAATATTAAAATATCGGAGCGCTTTTTCTGCAGGGTTTAAGGAATGAAAATGGTGTCAATTTGCAAAGATTTTGTACTTCAGGCAAGGATATGGCAACAGGACAAAGAGGTTTTTGTGTTATTCTGTCTTTTTTTAATAGTGTACCAAAGATATTATTGTTTTCTCGCAGAACAGAGTTGGTTAGTAATACTGGAAACACTGTATCATTGTGATCGGATAGCAAACAGTTTGTATTGGGCAAGGCATTAAAAAAAAATCTATAAAAACATTGTAACGTGCGACCTGCCTTTCCATGCTTGCCCCGGTGAGTTTCACAAATATAATAATTTAGGTTATTTCTTAAGATCATAAGAGATGGTAGTAGAATTAGGCCATTCAGCCCATCATCAAGTCTACTCTGCCATTCAATCATGGCTGATCTATCTCTCCCTCCTAACTCCATTCTCCTGCCTTCTCCCGATAACCTCGTACTAAGAATGTATCTATGTCTGCCTTAAATATATCAACAGACTTTTCCTCCACAGCCTTCTGTGGCAAAGAATTCCAAAGATTCACCACCCTTTCTTACCATTGAAAGTAATTGATAATGAGAAAAACAATTAATCTTCTGATAGACAAGCAAAATCATTTTAAATTATCAAGATAATTTATTATTAAATTAATTAATTTATTAAATTATCAAGATAATTTAAAATACTCAATGTTTAATACTTCCTATATTATTTATCTATTAAAGGTGTATTTCCCACAATCTGTCATTATAGACAGTCAACCTTATTGTTTGGCCCGGCCATTATGGGCCGAAGAGCCCGTTCCTGTGCTCTACAATTCTCAGGCTGATGCTGCCTATTCATTTTCTCCACAGATGCAGCCTGGCCTTACTTCAGTTGAGTTACTTCAGCACTTTGATTTGCCCAAGATACCAGCATGTGAACATGCTTGTGTCTCTATGCTCTGTGATGTCTTTCTCAGTTAGTGAAGTACTTAAAATGCCAAATTTTGACTCATCGATAGAGATAGTGATTTAATAAGATGCTGTATTTTGTGAATTCATCAACTATCTCTTCTTTAGGAACTTCAAAGTCTTGTTTATGGTCTCTTTAATAAAACCTTTCCTTCTGGAAACTGAAGACACAATTTAATAAATTACATTAAAAGAGGCGCATGACACTCAAAGTTCTGGATAAATCCAGAACTTCAAAAAGTAAAACAAACGCCAAGGAAGTATTTAAATCTCTTGTCTATCAGCAAAATAAATAAATAAGTAATGCTCACTGGGTTGAATTGAGGTGACCTACCGTCAGTGGTTCTGAAGGTAAATAGCAGGTCAGATACCTGCAGCTCCGATAGTTTCAAATGTCTGTGCTTGCCCCAGCCACGGTGGCGCAGCAGTAGAGTTGCTACCTTACAACACTTGAAGCACCAGAGACCTGGGTTCGATGCCGACTACGGGTGCTGTCTGTACGGAGTTTGTACGTCCTCCCCGCGACTGCATGGGTTTTCTCAGAGATCTTTGGTTTCCTCCCACACTCCGAAGACGTACAGGTATGTAGGTTAATTGGCTTGGTGTGTGTGTAAATTGTCCTAGTGTGTGTGGGATAGTGTTAATGTGCAGGGAGCTTGGTCAGTGCGGACTCGGTGAGCCGAAGGGCCTGCTTCCACGCTGTATCTCTAAAAATTTTAAAAAAAAATTAAATGTTAAAAAAATTAAAAATGACTGGATGGTCATATACCAACATCAACGTCCCACTCCATTGCTTGAATTATCTCCCTGTGTGGTGGGCGAGCCGAGTGTGGACGATTGGGGAGAGGGGATGGATGTGGGGTGGTCAGATACACTTTGCAATCTCGCACCATACAATCTCGCACTCATCCATCTGAGTGGACTGTTCCCACACAAAGGCAGCACAGTCGCGCAACACCGGAGACCCGGGGTCAATCCTGACCTCGAGCACAGTCTGTGGGGAGTTTGCATGGTCTCCCTGTGATCACGTGGGTTTCCTCCAGGTGCTCTGGTATAATCTGGAATAAAACGGTGACAAAGAAAATGTCAGTATGTCCTCTAGGGAGAGAACTTTGCCCTCCTTTTTGGTGCCTTCCCTCACAGTGGATTCTGCTGTGGGGGGACGTTTCAGGTTGAATCCTATAGTGTATTGTGTCTTTTTTTCTTTTTTCTTTTATATGGATGCATGGAAATCTAATTTCTTCTCTGTAAAGCTCTTTGGCTTCAACGTGATTTGATTTAAAAAGTGCTATATAAATAAAAAGTACTTACTTACTCCTTATCACATGTAGGCTGATATATCTATGCCCAGATCATTGTTCTAATGTTTAGCCTTGTAGGCGCTCAAAGCCCTTCCATCGCTGTGTATATTCACGATACATGCGGTGGCAGCACCATGGGTCAGGAGGCTGGGAGGAGCATGATTCAATTTATTAACTCATGAGGCAGAGACGAGTAGATTGTTGTATACCAAAGTGAATCAATGGATAAGGGTACAGGAACAAGCCCTTTGGTTCACAATGTCTGCTCTGAACATGAAGCCAAGTTAAACAATGTCCTCTGCCTGCAGGCGATCCATATTTCTCCCTTCCCCACATATCCATGTGCCTATCCAAAAGCCTCAAATGCCACTATTCTACCTGCTTCCATTACCACCTTTGGCAGTGCATTCCAGGCACCCACCCCTCTACATGGGGAAAATAAAACCTTGTCCACACATCTCCTTTAAAATTTCTCCCTCTCAGCTTAAAGCCCTGCCCTCTACTCTTTGAAATTCCCACCCTGGGAGAAAGATTCTGACTCTCTATCCTATCTATGCCTTTCATAATTTTATATACTTCTATTAGGTCTCCCCTCAATGGTTCTGACTGTCGACCCAGCTATTCCATGCTTACCCTCTTGAAAGCATTGAAAGATGTTGAAAGATAACATTAACCTGCAATTTATTGGCAAAGTACGTTGAGGGGATGAATTGCCTAAAGCAATAAATAAACTGCTGGGAGAGAAAATAACATGCGTGGAGGCAAAGGGATGGTCTGTGTTTCGGGTCAAAATCCTGCATTAGAGTGTATAGGGGGAAGGGGGGCAGTATAAAGAAGTGAGAGGAAGGGGTGAGATAGAGGCTGGTAGATGAGAGAAAAAAAGAAGTAAAAAAAGTCAGATGGATCAGGGGAGGGAGAGCCTCTCTCTACCTGCCTCTAACTTCTCTGTTCTTACGTAGTCATTCCTGTAACAGTTTAAAAAGTCTTTCTCAAAATTGGAAACTGGACACTTTTCTGCCTGTTGTAAAACAAAAATAGTTGACTACAAATGCTGTTATAAATAAACCATGTTATAAATCTGCAGTATTTCCACTTGACAGCATGAACTGAGGTTGCAACTAAATGCCTGTAAATGACTGCATTCGGCTCCACCAGGAACGTATTGCACATCTTAAAGAGAATGAGCAAATGCAGAATGGAAACCTTGTATTTGCTACGACTTTTGTCGGCGGATATGTATTTGTATCACAGTTGCCAAATTTTCATTATTGGCCCCTCTCCCCCTTTTAGAACCCAGCTGTGTGAATTCCTGCCATGTCGCAGAGGGATGGTAATGAATTCTATTTGAAAGACAGTGAAAATATATCAGAGGTTCTAATTTGACCACAGGACAAATAGTGCATTTCATTTCTCTGTATTCACTCAACTGTTGCTCATTAAATAACGTGTTCAAGTGCACTTCACAGCATGTATTCTGACCTGGATCTTCACTGCAGTTCAAAGTGGGTGCTGTGCTATTAGAAGGGCCATCTTTTTGATAAAGACCGACGTATCTTCAGTGGGCGTAAAGAATTTCAGGAATCTATTTGAGACAGAGCAGGAGATTTCTGCCTTTTTAGTCAGGGGAACCACGGACTACATGGCAACAAGGCACTGTCTTGTAGCAATTAAGGCTTCACCCACACAACAGAAAGGCCATGTTGAAGATAATCAACAGGAAACCAGGAACAATATGAATTATTTTGCATAGATTAATTATCTGTGGTAATGAAGGATGCTAGTGAAAATCCTCAGATCTCTCATGCCCTCTTTATCCGTTCTTGCCGCATTACTACTTGTTCCCATTCCCCGGCCAGCCTTGTTTTAGTTATCAACCCTGCTGTAGTAATTGAAACAATTACCAAATTTCCTGTTCAATGTTCAAAGTTCAATGCTGGGTTCCTACCAACTTTCTGATCTGCTTTATTGTTCTTTTTTATTACAAAGAGTTTTATAGGAAGTGGACTGGAAGGTAAGCTTAAATGAGATTTTACATTTGTCATCAATTGCCAACCTTATAAAACCTTAAAAAAATAACAGCATTTAGGATATGCATTACTCAGAGAGATTTTAGGAGCACATGGAAATTTAGCAAGTGTCACACTACGGGTGATGTATTAAATTATTCCATGTTGAGACACGTTTGTGCCATGTGCATTGTTTCTATAAAATGTGCAGATGTTGAAAATCTCAATTAAACAGGCCCAGCAGCAGCTGTGGAGAAAGAAACAGTGCTAATACCCTAGCTCCCCTCATCATGTATTGTCATTGGCCCAAATAAGCAAGTTCAGTATCTCGATAAATGCAAGGAATCATGGGATTTGTCAAAGATCATTTGGGATTTTCTTTTAAAGCGAACGCAGCGCTGTATAAACTGTGTAATCTGGAATTCTGTCAACTCAAAAGCTTCCTTTCTTATTCTGCTGTTCACACACTATTTACACAGTCCCAGTTCTAGTTCAGTTCATTAATCTGCAATTATGAGATATTCAAAAAGTTAAAGAATTTATTATTTTCATTTAATCCTTAATGTGTCTGCTACTAGAATAAGAAAATATTACTTGTGTTTCATATTTTCTTATCTTTATTCATAATTTATGTGTAAAAATATATTTAATCTCAGGCAGACAACGACTGTATCAGTGTGATGTGGGCTGATGCTTTACCCACAGGCGGTGTGAATGTACTGTTAAGGCAAAGATTCATCTCCGAGGAAAGCTGAGTACAGGGTAGGCCCTGTGAAGGAGCTGCCAATCCGATAAAAGACATTTAACTGCAAAATGCCTGCCCTTTAGTATTGGATAGATTGAGTCTGAATGAGAAAAACCCAGAGGTTAAAGCGACAGCATCATTATTTAAACTAACCCACCTCGAAAGTTTAACAAGCCTGTTCAAATCCAATCTGAACTTTCCAACCTACCCCCACACAGCTCATTCTCCTCGTTTTCTTCAATCCAGGAAGGTTGTTTAGATAGGAATGTAAGAACTGTCTCAAATTGGTTGACCACACAACTTGTAATTCGTGTAAATCAATATCAAATTTGAATGGCTGTGACTCGGGCTAATGCCAGGGATTTGATAATTGACAGGGTCATTCCAGGCATTCTTGCATTTTCAAGGCTGGTGCTGTATTGAGTCAATAATTTAAATAGAGACAATTGTGGATTTGTGCAGCCTACAGTACCCTGTGGCCTACTGCTGACATATTTGACTGATAAATTTATTTATAAATCTCATTGAATGGAATATACAGGTCCGTACACACGCAGTAGCTCAGCTGACGAGAATGTTTATCCCGAATCACCCATGACCTGGGCAAGTATAGGTGTAAGACCGAACTCGCTTATTGCCAAGGGTGTCCATCTACACAAAAACTAGCTAAATCTGAAACATTAGATCCGTTCTCTCTTCACAGATGCTACCTGAGCATCTGTGCATATCTGGCAGGTTCTGGTTTTCGTTCAGTTTTGCAGCATCTGCAATCTTTTGATTTCAATATTTAATATGATATACAGTTTGAATTTTCAACAAGGACCTGTGCTGTCATTGTTAGATGTGTGAAACAAGCTGTTGCTGCTGTTATTTACTTAGTGTATTACAATTCTATTAGAGTTATACAGCATGGAAACAGGCCTTCAATCAAACTGGCCCATGTCGACCAAGATGCCCTATCTACACTAGTCCCATCTGCCTGCATTTGGTCCACATCCCTTTCAACCTTTCCTATCCATATACTTGCTCAAATGCCTTTTAAATGTTGTAACAGTACTTGTATCAACTACCACCTCTGGTATATTCCATGTACCAACCACCCTTTGTGTGAAAAATTTGCTTCACAGGTTCCTGTTAAATCTTTTTCCTCTCATCTTAAACATATGCCCAACCTCCCCCCCAATTCTGGGTAAAAGACCATGTGCATTTACACGATCTATTCCTCTCTTATATACCACTGGCGGGTTTTCCTTTGATGCTTGCTGCCTTCAGCTTTCCCTGGTTGGCCCAATGCTCCAGGCAGTCGCTCTCACCTCGCCTTGGGAACTCTGGAAAGCAGCTTACATTTCCTTTGCACATATCTGATTCTTTGACATCATAGTCTTGTCTTTCCTAGTTCTAACAGTCTTGATTCCGCCTGGGTAGCTTACAACATAACCGTATGAACATTAAATTCTCCAATTTTAGGTAACCCCACCAATTATTTATTTTTACTTTTCTTTACCCCCTCCCCCTTCTTTCTTGTGACCACACACCTTCCAATCCCACCCCCTCACCTTGGTGTGCAACCAACTAACTCTCCACTATCCCACCCCCTCCTTCCCCCCCAAACCTCTTCCACCTATGTCCCTCCCTTGGGCTTCACTTTTCATTCCTCTTACTCATCTTCTCTCCTTATCTGTCTCTCTTTCATCTCTGGCCTTTGTCCATCCATCTGTTAATCAAAACCCTCCTCAGCTATATCCTCCTCTCACTTGCCAGACTGTGTCTCACCACCATCAAGAATACATCTAATGTATTCAAGAGAGTTAGATATAGCTCTTAGGGCTAATGGAATCAAGGGATACGCGGAGAAAGCAGAAACAGGGTACTGAATTTGGATGGTCAGCCATGATCATATTGAATGGTGGTACTGGCTCGAAGGGCTGAATAGCCTTCTCCATCACCTATTTTCTATGTTTTTATCTTTCTTCCAGCTCTCTCCAACCGACTACAATCAGTCTGAAGAAGGGTCCCCACCCAAAACGTTGCCTATCCATGTCCTCCAGAGTTGCTGCCTGACCTGCTGAGTTACTCCAACACCTTGTGTTCTCCGCAATATTCTAGCATCTGCAGTTCCTTGTGTCTATGTAAGACATTAACTCTGTTTCTCTTTCCACAGATGCTGCCTGACCTGCTGAGTATTTCCAACATCTTTAAACTGATGTCCATATTTTTTGCATTTCCAGCATCCATAGTATTTTTTTGATTTTGATTTTCTTTTGCTGCTGCACAGCATCCAAGCCTTTGTTAATTCAAGTCAATCATATTAAAGTACAACAGGGACCTGGTCCATTGGAGAAGTGTGGGAAGGAACTGCAGATTTTGGTTTAAATCTAAGATAGACACAAAAGCTAGAGTAACTCAGCAGGTCAGACAGCATCTCTGGAGAAAAGGAATAGGTGATATTTTGGGTCAAGACCCTTCTTCAGACTGGGAGTTAAGGGAAAAGGAAACAAGATATAGAAGGTGATAAAGAGAGATATTGAACAAATGAATGAAAGATATGCAAAAAAGTAACGATGATAAAGAAAACAAGCCATTGTTAGCTGTGGGCTAGGTGAAAACAAGTTATACAGATAATGAAACTGGGGAATCCACTCGGGAAGTACCTGTTTCATTTATGGAGCTTCTCTAAGGAAGCTGCCAGAATCAACAAACTCACGACTTTGGGATTGTTGGATAAAGCACATATACAGTATTACACCTATAATGTTGCAGCTTCTCCAAGCTGCATTACTGATTATTTTTTTTCCCCCTAGTGTTTTATCTTAAAACTAATTATTTACTCTCTTCCCACCCCCTCTGCTGGTGGCTGGACTCCTGCGGATTTGCTGTTTCACAGCTAGCAGTAACTTTCCAACGGCAATTCTCCACGTGCAGGCCTAATAAGCACAAGTTGTGAATTTTTACAATCCTTTCCTTGGTTTAATTAAATGATCAGATGGGATCTATCCCCTGGACAAATTGAATGCTAATTTACATTGCTAACAGATGCATTATTATGAGCAGCTGATGTTTCCTCGTCATTCTCTCCCTGGTTCCCCACCCCCCTCGCTATTATGACAGTGTCAGTGTGCTAAGCTAACCACTCAGTTGCACTGGGATTTTCAACATTAAACTGGTCTTTAGAATCGAGCTTTTATATTTTCATCTCATTGTGAAAACTGTGCACTTCTGATGCAGAATTAAGAGTTAATATACCACTTCTCGCAAATACTGTTATCCAGGAATATTTAATTATGTTTTGGTATACAGCCACATTAAATTGTTTTAAAAATCTTGACTTCAAAGCAATTAAGAGATTGAAAACTGGTGGTGGATTTAGTTGACCGATTCTGTTTTAATTGAATTTTAAGTTAAATGGAAGAGCCTGTGAAATGTACGTATCATGTTTCAAATTGACATAGCCGTACTGAAGAAAAAGTGAATTAAAACCTCCAACCAGTATGGGCTGGATTACCAGGAGAAATTATTACAAAGGATAACTTCCTCTGATGAGCTTATCCAGTTCTTATTTCCAGTAAAAATATTTTGGAGACACGCCAACATTTGGTGGTTTTATAAATAAGTACATTAACTCTTTGAGTGAAAATCCAAGGTGTTATTTAAAACCCAGAGATTCAAATGAAATGTGACACACAGCAACAGCACATTTAATAAAATAAATATATCATTGACACGGTGATAATTATTGGGTAAATCAACAAAAGGAAAATATTGGCTCCTAATCATAAGCTACTGTTCTTGTGCTGTTGTTTTCTATGGTCTATGTTTAGCATAGACATTGTGGGCTGAAAGGCCTGTTTTTGTGCTGCAGTTATCTATGATTTATGTTTGGTATAGACATAGTGGGCCGAAGGGCTGCTTCTTGTGCTGTACTTTCTATGTTCTATATATTTGTCAGCTGTTCATAATATTACATCTTTAAGCAAAACTAAACTTTCATTTAGTACTACACTTTGCAATATGAAATGTGACCTGCTGCTGCTATGCTCGATCATCTTCGCAGTTGGTCCTTCGTGATCAAAGATGACATGCTTTCATTCTGATTTTGCGGGTTCTAAGGAGAGCGATGAGACCTATGTGGGAATCTTCTACATATGACGCTGATTGTATGGGTAGGACATTAGTTTTAGTTTTTAGAAATAACGGTGTGGAAACAGGCCCTTCAGCCCACCGTGTCCGCGCCAACCAGCAATCACCCATAAACTAGTTCCATCCTACTCCATGGACAATTTACAGAAACCAATTAATCGTTTAAACCGGCAGGTCTTTGGTTTGTGGGAGGAAACGGCAGCACCCAGAGAAATCCAACACAGTCACGGGCAGAGCGTACAAACTCCGTACAGACCACACCCATAGTCAAGATCGAACCTGGGTCTTTGGCTCTGTAAGGCTGCAACTCTACCACTGCGCCAGTGTGCTGCCCTGTGGTACTGTGGATTCTTCTGACATTTACCCGGAGCTTTGGTATAATCCTGTTGCATGGTCTTGAGGTTCCCAATACCATTCTGAATACTCCTCCTCCACTTTGACCAGTCAGGGGCCAAGTATTCCCAAGAGTCCGTGGCGATGAGTGCATCCCTGAACCTTTTCCTCTATCTGAAAGCTAATCTTTTCCCGTAAAAGAGCTTGGAACAGGGTCTGTTTCAGGAGTCTGACGTCGGTCACGCAAACAATGCGCCTGTTTAGTGTAGCTGACGGAGTGTAATGAGGGCCTCCTGTGCAGCAATATTGATCTAAGATCAAGAGCTGCAGAAAATATAACAAGACTAGCTGCTGTTTGCAAATACATGCACCAGTCTTGTAATTCACATAGCACGTAGCAGCTGGAAATTCTGCAAAGATTTAAATATGACTGGAAATTTTTTATCTCAACCTATTAAGAATTTTAGGATTGACACCTGCTGGAACGAATTTCAAATCCTGAATTACACCATCACTTTTTCAAAATTATCATAATACATAGGAGCAGAATTAGGCCATTCGGCCCATTGAGTCTGACCCGCCATTCATTCATGGCTGATCTATCTTTCCATCTTAACCTCATTCTCCACGTGAGCCTTTGATGCCCTCACTAATCTATCAATCTCTGCTTTAAAAATACCCAATGACTTGGCAATAAATGCCAAGGATTCACCACCCCCTGGCTACAGAAATTCCTCCTCATCTCGATTCTAAAAGGTACATACTTTCATTCTGAGGCTGTGCCCTCTGGTGCTAGACTCCCACTACTGGAAACATCCTGTCTCCATGCATTCTACCTCGGCCTTATAGCTAAAGCAACCTGAGAAACCTGTGCTTGACTATATTTTTCCTCCCAAATGGCTCATTTAGTAATTTTCCGAGCGTATAACAAGGTGAATAAGGCCTGGACAATTGCTGAAGGGATTTTGACAACCAATGCTTAACAAGCTTTTGCTTGTACAACTATAATCATGCAATACAAGACATATAGAAGCCTGATGTGATTCTAGATTAGCTAATAAAGAGTTTAAAATGTTGCTTTAAACCTACAACATTTTTTTCATCTAATGCTTCCACCTTTCACTGAGATTAAAGCAGCCCATTGAAAATTAAATATTTACATATATTTACACATTTTCAATAGGGTTATGAAAAACAGCACAAGCTGTTCTAATGGAAATTAAGTTTTTATGTAATACTGTTAATTATGGACTCTGAAAATCATCATGAGTTTAGTGTTGTAGCAGCTAATCATCCCATCGAGTAGTACAACATTTATCTTGTTCCCTTCAAAACACAAAATGAAAGTTTATTAAAAAAATTGCAGATGCTGGAAATCTGAAACAAAAATCAGAAATTGTTGGAAAATCTAAAGAGGGGTCCCGACCCAAAAAGTTCCCTTTCTAGGTTCTCTCGAGATGCTGCCTGACCTTCAGTTACTCCAGTTTTGTATACCAGTCATGGCTCCTTCCTCCCTCTGGCTGTGCATGCCAGATTCCAACCATTCTCTATGTTGATAGTATATCCTAACGTCATCTCTCAATCTACTTCACCTAGACCGTTCCTGATGTTAACTGTCTCTATCAGATGTCCTTGCACCTTCTTCCTCTGTTCATATTTTAGGAGCAGAATTAGGCCATTCGGCCCATCAAGTCTACTCTGCCATTCAATCATGGCTGATCTATTCTTCCCTCTCAACTCCATTCTCCTGCCTTCTCCCCATAACCCCTGACACCCGTACTTATCAAGATTAGTGTCAAGGAGACCAGTCCAAGCTCTACCAGTCTGTTCATAAAACTGTTCAAAAGTTTAGTCAATCATTTCTGCACCCTCTAAAACCTTCACATCTTTCATGCCTAGACCGAGACTCCAGTTATAGCTGCCCTCAAGTTTTTTATTATTAAAAATAGATTAATCATGTCTTTTTCGCTCCTGCACTCTTGTCTCTTTATTGTAAAGGTCCCCACCCCCTAGATGTTTTAATTATTTTGTCCAGCTGCCCAGCTAATTTCAACAATTTATACACATCTAATTTCAGCACAGCATCTGTTCCATCAACTTTTCCAATATCTTCCTTCTAAATTATCTACCTATTCCACCAATTGAGTCTGCTTCTGACTCCCACACAATTGAACAGATTTCCAAATGTTGTGCCTTCTGCATACTAGAAAGTCATGCCCTTCACACCCAAGTGTCATATGTTCAGAAATAGTGGATCTAGCACAGACTCCTGAGGTGCTGCCTTGAAGGGCCAAATGGCCCACTCCTACACCTATTGTCTATTGACTCCAATATATGGTGTTGTCCTCTTCCGGTTACAACTGTCCACTAATACTCTCAGTCTCCTGTCACCTAGCCAATATTGTTGTCACTAATGATTCTTTTCTAAATTGACTTAAATCTTAATGACAAATTCATGGCATGTTATCAAATATTGCTGAGAGTTCTTTTGCCCAACATCAACTGCATTTCCCTCGTGGACCTTGTTATCCCCATCAAAAAATGCTGGTATTTTACTTGAAAGTGATTTGCCTTGAATAGGTATTTTCCTAATCCCTTGCATATGTCCAAGTGACTGCTAATTCTGCCCCTCGATTATCCTTTCTAAATGTTTCCCCATCGCCAAGAATAAACTGACTGGGTTCTGTAAATTGTCCTTGACGAATAGGATGCAGAACTGGGATAGCATGGGTTAAGTGTACGGTTGATTGCTGGTTGGCACTGACTCGGTGGGCCGAAGGTCTTGTTCTACGCTGTGTCGCTAAACTAAACTAAATTAAATCCAAATCACCATTGAAAAGGTGGTAATGAGCTACCTGCTTGAACCACTGCACCTTTGGTGAAGGTGTGTTGGTGAGAGAGTTTCAGGATTTCAACTCATCTACAATGAAGGGAGACAGTGATATATTTCCAAGTTAGGATGGTGTGAAATTTGGTGGGGAAACCTGCAAGTGGTGGTGTCCCCATGTACCTCTTGACTTTGCCATCCTTTGTGGCCTCACAGTCACAGATTTGGGACACATTCTCAGAGTGGCCTGGTTATGTAACTATAGATGGTACACACTGCAGCCGCAGAGTGCCAGTGAATTATTTTGGAACGAGGGACTTAAAGTCTTTTTAAAAAAAGCTCTTAAATTTATTATCTTTGTCAGTAAAATATAATCTTACTAAATGGACCAATTTAAAAATGGATAAAAGGCTCATGTTAACACAATATAATGTACCATTAACAAACCTTTTGCTTTATAGCTGTTATAAAATTATAATTCCTTTGTATTAAAGATTTGATGTCATTTATTTTTGTCTATTATAAAATGTATACATTTTCTACACCACATGATAAAGTAAAGCTGGAACTCGGGAGATTCGCTGAAAGCATTGATAATTCATCCGAAACATTCTGAATGGTCTAAAATTTGTGAACAGTACATCCTTTCCTTTATGATTTGTACGTTGTAAATGGCTCCTGTGAGATTAGGTAACCTTTCTCCCAGTTTTGATGTACGACACGGGCAATGTCATCAACACTGAGATGGAGCTATTAAGGATGCAATGTGGGAAAGATTTATCTGTCACTTGTCCATTCCAATTAATGAAAAACTGAATTAACACAGAGACAAGGTAATAAACATTGCACTTTGCAGAACTATCTGAAGATCTTTAGTGAGTGTACTAAAAACAGTACTATCTCTTTAAAGTGATTTATCTGATCTTTGCAAAATTATTGTAGAATTATTTATATTCCTGTAAGCTATTTTCTTACAAGCAGAAGGCTATATTTTACAATAATAAACCAGACTTGGCCATTACTGGCCTCTCCCCTAGTCGTTTAACCTGTTGCTCAGCTCTCCACATTGTATCTCTCTTGAATAAGTGAGTTCAATATTCCGACTGCGCATGCCCAGGTCATGGGTCACTTGCGATAAACATTCACGGTGACTGTGCTGCTGCGTGGGTGCAGACCAGCGTTTCGTCCGTGGTGGGGATTGGGCCCGTGTCTCTGGCGCTGCTGAGTTGTTGCTGGGCCATACCCGTCCCCTCCAGGGTGTCCCGTCCAGGGGCGGCAGGGGATGTCTGGCGTCGGCCCTTTGCGGTGGTGGCGCGGGCTTGCAGCCGACACGGAGAAGAAGCGCGAGCTCCATTGCTCCATGCTGTGTCCCAGCAGGACAGGCAGAGTTGAGCTGGAGTTGGTGCTTATTCTCCACGCTGGCTGTGGGCCTGGGACGCCGCCGCAGCGGGCTGGTGTCCCGTTGGTCTGGGGTCGCCATGGACAGGGATGGGGCGTTTGGAGGGGGGTGGGGGGGAAGAGACGGTCCAGTGGCAGTTCGGCAGCGCCAAAGGACTGGGTTTGATCCTGGCGCGGGTCTCTGTGCATGCAGCGGCGCGGTTGCCGGGGGTGTTTAACTCGAGTGACCTTTGACAAATTCCATGATTCCTTGCATTTTTGGGAATACCGAACTCACTTATTCACATCTTCCCTAGCCAACAATGGCCCCATTAGGGCACCATCCTGCCGGAGGCTATTTGTGGCTGGATCTGGTCTTTTCTTCTTGCCTCTTGTTCCTCTTAACCCCCAACCCCAATCCCTTACTTTCAGTCTGAAGAAGGGTCCCGACCCAAAAGGTCACCTATCCTTTTTGTCCAGAGATGGTGCCTGACCAACCGAGTTACTCCAGCACTTTGTGTCCATCTTTGGTATAAACCTGCATCTGCAGTTCTTTATTTCTACTGAAATTCACATCAAGCTAAATTTTAACTTAACCTTTCACTTCCAGGTATTTAAAACAGGTTGTGAATATTTCTTGCTTTTAATGTTATATTTTTAGAACGTGCTTGTCTATTTCAAGATCAAGTGTATACGGTCAAACTGTCAAAAAACTGAATTGGAGACACAAGGAACTGTAGATGCTGGAATCTTGAGCAAAACACAAAGTATTGGAGTAACTCAGCAGGTCAGGCAGCATCTGTAGAGGGAATGAATAGGCAATAATTCGGGTTGGATCCTTCTTCAGAGTCCCGATGAGAAAAGTCGTCTGTCCAGTTCCTCCACAGATGTTGCCAGACCTGCTGAGTTACTCCAGCACTTTGTGTTTTTACTCAAAAAAAACATTGTTGGTAGGATTGAATTTATCGTTTGAATTAATAATTATTGGGGGAAAAAAAGCCTGGAGCTATATCAATTTTTTTATTTGCAAATAAAATTCTGTTGGCTATGATTGCCGAAACTATCTTATTTGCAAAAAAAACTTGTAGAGTGCAGGGCTTTTGTTTAAACAATATTTTTGCTTGAGCCGTCAAAATTAGAGCATGATGATGCAGCAGTTAGTGCTGAAGGTTCAATCCTGACCTAGGTGCTGTCTGCACATAGTTTGCCTGTTCTCTCGGACAGTGTGAGCTTCCTCCAAGCTTTCTGATTTTCTTCCATGTTGTAAATGTGTGCTGACAGTTTGATTGCCTCCTGTGAACCACCTCTTAGTTAATGGCAAAGAAAGAATCAAAGGGGAATTTGATGGGGATGTGTGAGAGACAGAGAATAAATATAGGGAAGTAAGAGGGGGAACGGGACTAATAGGATTGCTCCCCAGAGTCGCAATGAATTGAACAGAATAGCCTCCTTCTGCATCATTATAAATAAAAGATGAGGTGTGGTAGATCAAATTTGTGTGTGGTTATATAATAGAGTAGTCTTTACCATCACTAGAAGAAAATACTCTAGGATAGTAAAACTACAGGCAGCAGTGTGCAGGATTTATTATTTATTTGCAATTTATTATAGGGGACAGTCAAATAAAAAGCATAATTACAAAAGCAAAGAGGGCATGGTAAAGTACCACAAGGTAAAAATAATTGAAAAACAAAACGTGAAGATTTCATATGAACACAAAAAATGAAGTGGAGAAAAACAAGGAAAGAGAAAGGCTTTTACAGACCTGTGGGTGGAGGATGAGGATAGGCTTTTTTTGCTGAATGCCTGGCAGATAGCTGCAAATCCTCCAACGTTTTTCAGAGGGATAGATGTTTGACTCCGTTTGTCAGGATTAGACGGTTACCATGGCAACGACCACTTGTTGTACCTACATACCATATAATCACCATCCTCACCTTATCCACCCCCAATGCCTCCCCCTCCCCACCCATACTACAGAATCAACTCAATTAGAGAACACAAGATGAGAAAATAAAGCAGATTTCTTGAAAATTAAGCCTACCGCTGGTTGTCAGAGAACAATGTTTAACCTATCCAATTAACTTTAATTTTGGTAGAAATGTGAATACTTTGACAAATCTTTTAACTGCGGACTGAAATACAAAAATACGGGAAGGTATTACTTGATGCATTTACAGCTGAGAAGTTGAGGAGGAAAGCAGTCTTCTGATTGTTCATAAGTTGTAGGAGCAGAATTAGGTCATTCAGCCCATTGAGTCTACTCCGCCATTCAATAATGGCCATCTTTCGCTCTCAACCCCACTCTCCTGCATTTACCTCATAACCCCCGACGTCATTAATCACAGCCATCTGTGGCAATGAATTCCACAGATTCACCACCCTCTCGTTAAAGAAATTCCCCCTCATCTCGTTTATGAAGGTATGTCTTTTTATCCTGAGGCTGTGTCCTCTGGTCCTAGACTCTCCCAGGAGTGAAACATCCTCTCCACATTCACCCTATCCAGGGCTTTCACTATTAACTGTAAAACAGGGGAACCATAACGACCTGGAGGATGTTTAACTGCTGCTTAGTTCACAGGAAAATGCAAAAGCAAACCTTCACTGCAGTTACATAAAATCAATTACGAAATACTTTATTTTTCATTTAAATAAAGAATTCCAGTTTAAAATCAAAAACTAGTTTTAAACTACTATTCTGTGTTGACCATAATCTAACATTGTTAATATAATAAGTTTAAACAAGAGATTATTTCAGGTAGTTACATTGGCCAGGCTGCAAAGACTGGGCTGGTCAACCCATTACACGGTTAAATATTGTCACACAGAAAACGTCACCATTAGTATTAGCAGCTTTTAGGCCTTAGTAGAATGAGCCCTTGACAACTTAACAGTTTTAATTACTGAAAATGGGCTTGTACAAACTGATCACTATTACAGCATTATGTTCGGCAGAGACATTGTGGGCCGAAGAACCTGCCCCGTACTGTTTTATGTTTTATGCGGCTTGTTACAGTTATAGCATCATACAGAGTTAGAGCATGGAATCAGGCCTTCAACCCACCTACTTCTTGCAAACCATCAAGCATCCAGTTACATTAATCCATCCTAATCCATTTTATGCTCCCCACAATCCCATCAACTCCCTTCAGATACTTCTACTCATTAAGGGCAATCAATAGCAGACAATTGACCTACTAACCTGCACATCTTTGGAAAGTGGGAGGAATCACAAGCCCCCAGGGGAAGGTGCAAACTCCACACAGACAGCGTTTGAGGTCAGGGTTTGAGACGGGGTCACTAATGCCATTGAATGGATCTCTCCTCTTCCCAATTTCCTACTTCCCACGGTGCATTTGTGGCATTTATTGACCACTGTTGCTGATGCAGCATTTCAACAGGGGAGACCGAGTATCTATCAGCCCAGATGATAAACAGATGTCTATTTGCCACAGTCCAGATGTAGTTGACTAGCTACTGCTATCTCCAGACTCGGGATCAAAGTACCTCAAACAGTCTCAACACAAACAACAGATGTCTTTGAGAAGTGCCATGCCAATCAATACTATCATCTCATGGTTTTCATTTGCCAGGTTAAGCCATATAAACTAGCGAAATAATTTAAAAAAAATCATTTCTGGCAATATTTCCTGGCCAGTCACTTTTCACAGTTGCGGTGATCATCACGTTGCATTTCTGGTTACTACTTCAACAGAAGCAGGCAGTAAACAATATTTCTCATGGTTTGCTCTATTTTAATATACAGAATTTGTCTACAACCATCTGAAATTCTGAGGCTACAATGATACTCCTAAAAGCCCTGTCCCACAGTACAAGTTCATTCCAAGAAATCAAACTCGTGGTAAGCACGGAGAATGAATGTAGCGGGTACGCGGAGCTTGGGGATGTCTCTTAGCGGCTCGTAACGCTAACGGCAGGTAGTCGGGAGGACTCGCTAATGGCAGGTAAGCACGGGAAGACTCGTGAAGATTTTTCAACATGTTGAAAAATGTCCACGAGAGCCCCGAGTACCGACGAGTGGCCATGACCGTAAATCTCCGAGTTCGAATCAGGGCAAACCCGGGAGAGCTCTTGGAATGAACTCGTACCGTGAGACAGGGCTATAACTCCTTCACAGCAGAAGGGGCTGCACGGTGGGACAGTGGTGGAGCTACTGCCTTACAGCGGCAGAGAACCAGGTTCAATCCTGACTACGGGTGCTGTCTGTACAGAGTTTGTACGTTCTCCCCGTGACCTGCATGGGTTTTCTCTGGGTGCTCCGGTTTCCTCAGACACACCGAAGAAGCAAATGTTTGTAGGTTTAATTGGCTTTGGTTAAATTGTCCTTCGTGTGTGTAGGATAATGTTAGTGTACAGGGATCGCTGGTCGGCGTGTACTCGTTGGGCCGAAGGGCCTGTTTCCGCGCTATATCTCTAAAACTAGACAGGAAAAGGCAGTGAAACTTTCCTATAAATTTTTACTATTAAATGATGCACGTTATGAGAAAATGTTATGGCTTTAACAGTGATCAATTCAATTCCATATTTTTTTATTTTTTTATTAATTTTATATAGTCTTTTAGATGCAATTAAAATCACTAAACAGAAATTAACTATACAATTGATGTTGCAGCATTTGAATTGATTGTGTTATCTTTTCATATTTACATTGGTGCTAAATGTTTTACCTGAGCCAATTGAAAATGAGACCCTTTTCTGCTCTGGACACATTTACAATGTTCCCCTATGTAATAAATATGTGACTTACTGTATGAATGCTTTTAATCATTATGGAGCTGCAGACATCAGATACCACTCGCTGGTTTCTGTCAGACATCCCCTCCTCACACAGTTCTCGTGTTGGCTCTTGTGATGATATGGCTGGTGTTGTACCAAACCACACAGATAACAGATGTCCCAGATCTCATCCCGTCTCTGCTGAAGTAAACAAGCACATTAAAAAAAATATATGATTGCAGTGCAGGACATTTTCAACACAGCTCAGAAATGAAAGACCCAAACATTAGCTTATCTTTGTATGGTGGAGACACAAAGCTGGTTGAGAGTTAAAAAAAAATGATACTCTTCTGACCAGTAATGGATCCAGATATCAATTAACTTACTCATTTCACCTCACCATTTGTGGTCAACCACAGGAAATACCCATTTTAAATGAGGCAGTCTGTATGGAAAGGAAAAAATAAATAAAGCAAATTTTGACAGTGCAGATTGTATTTCCTGTGAGTTAATTATACAAGAACATTACAGATGGAACGGTAATTCACAATCACGTGTCTTGATAACCAAAGATGGTGCATTGAAAAGAAATTCAGATTCATATTCAACACCATGCAAGAAAAAAACTGGAACTAATTGTGATAGCTTTGCCATTTCTCTTCTCTTGCATCTCTCATCTCCATTTGGATTTTACTTTAGACTTTCGAGATACCATGGGGAAACAGGCTCTCCGGCCCACCGAGTCCGTGCCAACCAACGATCACACAACAGTGTACACTAACCTACACACACTAAAGACATTTTTTTTTACAACTTATCAAAGCGAATTAACCCTCAAACCTGCACGTTTTGAGTGTGGGAGGGGGATAATGGAGACACAAACCATGTTAATAGCAGAGGAGAAATGAAATCTCCCTCGTATAGTCAATAACATTGATTGTAATTTAGAACATCCCCTCTGAATGGATCGTCATTACTCTGTGTGCTGCTGCATCAGGTTAAAGGTATCTTGGGGACCACTACTTTCTGCTGTTTTATCTTTGCAGGTTATGAAGACATAGTGTATGAAAGAAAAGATTCTCTGTTTTCAAACTATGGCGACCTGAAGCTAACCGGATGGGTCGATAAGGTGAGTAAGAAGGCAAACGGGAAACAGATTTATTGGCCGATGCAAAGAGAGAACTTTGTGTAAGCAGAGAGCTCTTGCTATAACTGTATAAAACAGCAGATGGTCTAGGAGCTGGGGTACTGTATACAAATTTCAGTTAATAGGTAGAAGAATTAAAAGGGAGTTGAGAAATTATTATATGTGAAACTCATTGCACAAAAAAATGGGTGTGGCAGAAACCCTCACACATTTGTTGAGGTCCTCTGAGGGAGCGCTGTATGTATGTATTTGTGTATGTATTGTTAGATCTATGTACCATTGTACGTAGCACGTTAGTACCTGCACTGATGTAAAGCACTTTGATCAACGAGAGTTGTTTATACATGTGCTATAGAAATAAAATTGACTTGATTTGATTTAAAAAGTACCTGGATGAGAATTTGAAGACCCATTCTCAAGGCTGTGGGTCGAAGCTGGAAAGTGAGTTAAACTTAAAGACAATTTTTGGCTGACATGTATAGGATGGGCTAAGTGGCCTACTTGTTATAGTAAATACCTATGATCTGATCAGCTGTTGCTTCATCTATGCAAAATCATGTCCACTTTCCTTTTTCGAGTGACAGACTCAGAGTGCAGCACAGAAACAGGCCCTTCGGCCCACTATGTCTATGGCAACCATCATGCCCAACTAATCCCACTTTCCTGCGTTGATTCCATATCCTCCATTCCTTGCTTATTCAAACCTGTCCAGGTTGCCCTGAAATAGTCCTGCCTTCACCACTTCCTGGCAGCTCATTCCTGATACTAACTGCTGCAGATGTGTAAACATTTACCCCTCAGATTCCTTTTAAACCTCCTCCATCTCACTTGACGAGGCATTGGGGGAGGGGGGGGGAATGCTAAGAACAAAGAGGGACTATTGGAGACTACATTGAACACTTTGTAACTTTGTCGGTGCCCTATTCGTGGTGACTCTTTGCATACTCGCGCATGGTATGCAAAACAAAGAATTTCACTGACATTTCACATGTGATAATAAAGTATCAATCAATAAACCTATGCCCTCTAGTTTTGGACAAACGTATCATGGAAAATAGATTCTCCGTCTATCCTATCCAAGCATCCTAACTTTAAATACCTCTATCACATCACCTCTCAACCCTTCATTCCACGGAAAGTAGACCAAGCCTATCTAATCTCTCCTGATAACTGAAGCCCTCCAATCTAGGCAACTTCCTTGTGAATCTTTTCTGCACCTCCCTAACTTAATCATGTCCTTCCAAATCTGCACACAATTCTCCAAGTGCAGCCTAACCTGCATTTTGGGCAATTATAACATTTTGTCCCAACCCTTATGACATTTCTATTCCCCAGTTGACTGCTCGGTGGTCTTTTGGCATCAGCAAGCAAGTATTTATTTCCCTTTTGGTTATTTTCTTATTTTCATGCTCCTTATTTCTCAACATATCTGACATGTTTTAATGTTATTTGTAGTTGCATCACAATCTGGTAGTCAATTTCAGTTATCATAGACCTTTCAAATAACCACTTAATTCCTCAACCCAATTTTGGGGTTAGGAAAGTGTATGGTAGCTAGCATTGCATGTACAAATTCCGCTTCAAATTAAGAGAAAGGTATGTATAGTGAATGCATGAAATAGGAGGAGGAGGCAGAAACCTTGCAAAATCATAGCTCGCTAGTACAAGAAGCCCCCTCACGTTCTGAAAATATGCTATTCAAAAGCATTCCTCTAGGTCCATCACTGGGCAATGACAAGGAAAGGGCAACCTATCTATGAAAAATACGAGCTCTCAATCAACAGAAACGCCTTTTAACCACCACATTTCTTAAGCAAAATGCCTAGAATTCTAAAACAAGTTCTCAGCATTTGATGTTGATTTTCTCAAAAAATATTGGTCATGAAATTCTGCTGCTATTTGTTCACAGTAATCATGGCTAGAGCCCTGAAAATAAATAGCCAGGATCCCTTCCCATATAAATGAAGCATTCTGAATCATCGTTTAGGTGCTCAAGACCCTGGGTCTTTGTTTTACCCCTGAATCAGTCAACCCATTGCCTCTCACTTACAACTTAAAGAGCTACTGACTTCTATAACCCTTTGACAATTGACTGTTTATTTTCTGTGAATCACTACTTCCTGATACTTATCCTCCATTTCACCTGTAACGTACCTGAATTCATGCTGTACAATGGCAAACTAACTAAAACAAGTAGGTTTTACAAGACATTCTGAATAACAAATCACTGAAGAGTTAAAAGCTACAAGTTCAGCTCATGTAAATGCTCATTGGGATTACAGTTTTGAACTACTTCTCATTTATCAGTAATCCTCTTTGAAACCTACACACTTTAGTTTGCAATCCACAGAGTGCACTGCAATAAATCCTATCTTGTTCTATCAACAGGACAAACATCTTGAGGCAACGGAAGTTAGTTTAGTTTACTGTCGCATGTACCGAGGTAAAGTGAAAAGCTTTTGTTGAGTGCTATCCAGTCAGCGGAAAGGCTACACATGATTACAATCGAGCTATCCACCGTGTGCAAACACATGATAAAGAGAATAATGTTTAGTGCAAGATAAAGTCCAGTAAAGTCCGTTTAAACATAGTCCAAGGGTCTCCAATGAGGTAGATATTAGCTCAGGACTGCTCTCTAGTTGTTGGTAGGATGGTTCAGTTGCCTGGGATATTTGGGAGTTGGGAAGAAACTGCTCCTGAATTTGGAGGTGTGTGTTTTCACACTTCTATACCTCTTGCCTGATGGGAGGGGAGAAGTGGAAGTGGCCAAGGAGGCGTTTCCCACAGTGTAGCACTGTGGTAGAATTAGTTGTTTGAGATATAATCTTCAGTGCATTTTCTATGCTCTTATTATATTTTTCCACAGAGATGAAAATAATAATACTATTTACCACCCTTTATTTACCCTCCTTAAACTGTTAAAAATGAGCCATTTTATAGTGAAAGCTTTATGGAGGATTGCTCTGCCTCCCACAAACAACCTAACTACTCCCGGCAAATAGAGCCTCTGGAATGTCTATAATCCCCAGACTCCCATTGCATGGGCTTTCAGGTTATGAATGACCTGCCTCACAGAAATCCAATTTTGTGGACATTTTCCCATACATTTTTAAAGCATTTATATCAAACCAGTAATAATTATACTAACAAGAAACGCAAATCGAAAAGATGATGTTTATTTATTTACCTTTTTCATATAAATGGTGTAACAGTGAATTATTATCCATACCCCAGATTTTTTTGGTAGTGATTACTGAATTTCAAAAGGCTGTATTTCTGTTAAAGTAACAGGGTCGTCTGTACTTGAGAAAATTCACCAATTTGTTCCTGAAATATAAGAAGTAATTGAATAGGCTGGGCCTCTGTTCTAGTTGTAGATTAAATGGCTGCTAAAAGTAACCCTGACTGTGGGTACGTAGCAGGATAATGTGAAAGGGGACAGGTTACTGGGAAATAAGAAGAGGATTGGAATAGATGGGAATATCTAAGAGTCAGGATAGAGTCAGCTTGGGCTGATTGGTCTTTACTTTACACTTTAGAGATAGATACTCTTCAGCTCACTAATCGCCGACCAGCGATCACTAACACTATGCGACACACTAAGGGCAATTTTACAATTTTATTTTACCGAATGCAAGATTTTAACCTACAAACCCATACCTCTGGAGTGTAGGAGGAAACTGGGGCATCCGGTGAAAACCCACATGGCTACAGGGAGAACGTAAATCTCCATACAGACAGCACCCCGAGTCAGGATCGAACTCGGTTTTCTGCCGCTGTAAAGAAGCAACTCTACTGCTGTGCCACTGTGCTGTTTCTTCTGTGTGAAAACAGAGATTGTGTTAAAAGTCAAGATTGATAGATTTCTGGACATTTTTAGGAATTAAGAGAAATGTGGAGAGGGAAGAATGGCATTGAGGAATAAGATCAGTCGCAATCTTGTTTAATATTTGAGCAAGCTCAAGGGACAACTGGCTCACTCTTACTCCTATTTCTTATATTATATCTTCAATTAAAAAATTGGCAGAGTATGCAGATCTATCTGGGATTTTCAACCACTCGGGTCCCACTAAACTGCAGTGGAAACCAGTTACTTGCCCTCTGGAGGACCTACTCATGGCTAGACCCTGGAAAATGTGGATAACTATCCGTAATTGAGGAACTATCTCGCAGTCAAAGCAGACACTGAAGTTGAAGTTTACCACTACCTCCAGCGCACCAGAGTAGCCTTCAGCCAAACAGATGTTTGAAATGATAAAAGATTTCAAATGTGTTCAAGATCTACCAAACAGCAATTACCAGCACCTTTCGGATAGATAACCTGCAGAAAACACTTCAAAGTACTTCCAACGATGACTTTATGATGTCTTTATGATAGACAGAAAGGAAAAGGAGGTGGGGTAGCGTTGCTGGTTAGAGAGGAGATTAACACAATAGAAAGGATGGACATTTGCTTGGAGGATGTGGAATCGATATGGGTAGAGCTGCGAAACACTAAGGTGAAGAAAACGCTAGTGGGAGTTGTGTACAGGCCACCTAACAGTAGTAGCGGAGTTGGGGAAGGCATCAAACAGGAAATTAGAAATGCGTGCAACAAAGGTAAAACAGTTATAATGGGGGACTTCAATCTACATATAGATTGGGTGAATCAAATTGGTAGGGGTGCTGAGGAAGAGGATTTCTTGGAATGTATGCGGGATAGTTTTCTAAACCAACATGTAGAGGAACCAACGAGAGAGCAGGCTATTCTAGACTGAGTATTGAGTAACGAGGAAGGGTTATTTAACAGTCTTGTTGTGCGTGGCCCCTTGGGCAAGAGTGACCATAATATGGTTGAGTTCTTCATTAGGATGGAGAGTGACATAATTAATTCAGAAACAAGGGTTCTGAACTTAAAGAAAGGTAACTTTGAGGGTATGAGACGTGAATTGGCCAAGATAGACTGGCAATTGATTCTTAAAGGGTTTGCGGTGGATAGGCAATGGAAGGCATTTAAAGACTGCATGGATGAACTACAAAAATTGTTCATCCAGTTTGGCAAAATAATAAATCAGGGAAGATAGTACATCTGTGGATAACAAGGGAATTCAGGGATAGTGTCAAAACAAAAGATGAAGCATATAAATTAGGCAGAAAAACAGCCTACCAGAGGACTAGGAGAAATTCAGAGTCCAGCAGAGGAGGACAAACGGATTAATTAGGAAAGGGAAAATAGATTATGAAAGAAAACTGGCAGGGAACATAAAAACAGACTGCAAAAGTTTTTATAGATATGTGAAGAGAAAAATATTAGTTAAAACAAATGTAGGTCCCTTGCAGTCAGAAACAGGTGAATTTATCATGGGGAACAAGGACATGGCAGACCAATTGAATAACTACGTTGGTTCTGTCTTCACTAAGGAAGACATAAATAATCTGCCGGAAATAACAGGGGACCGGGGGTCAAATGAGATGGAACTGAGTGAAATCCAGGTTAACCGGGAAGTGGTGTTAGGTGAATTGAATGGATTAAAGGCCGATAAATCCACAGGGCCAGATGGGCTGCATCCCAGAGTATTTAAGGAAGTAGCCCCAGAAATAGTGGATGCATTAGTGATAATTTTTCAAAACTCTTTAGATTCTGGAGTAGTTCCTGAGGATTGGAGGGTAGCTAATGTAACCCCACTTTTTAAAAAGGGAGGGAGAGAGAAAACGGGGAATTACAGACCAGTTAGTCTAACATCGGTAGTGGGGAAACTGCTTGAGTCAGTTATTAAAGATGGAATAGCAGCACATTTGGAAAATGGTGAAATCATTGGACAAAGTCAGCATGGATTTATGAAAGGTAAATCATGTCTGACGAATCTTATAGAATTTTTCGAGGATGTAACTAATTGAGTGGATAAGGGCGAACCAGAGGATGTGTTATATCTGGACTTTCAGAAGGCTTTCGACAAGGTCCCACACAAGAGATAAGTATGCAAACTTAAAGCACACGGTATTGGGGATTCAGTATTGATGTGGATAGAGAACTGGCTGGCAGACAGGAAGCAAAGAGCAGGAGTAAACGGGTCCTTTTCACAATGGCAGGCAGTGAATAGTGGGGTACCGCAAGGCTCGGTGCTGGGACCCCAACTATTTACAATATATATTAATGATTTGGACGAAGGAATTGAATACAACATTCTCCAAGTTTGCGGATGACACAAAGCTGGGGGGCAGTGTTAGCTGTGAGGAGGATGCTAGGAGGCTGCAAGGTGACTTGGATAGGTTGGGTGAGCGGGCAAATGCATGGCAGATGCAGTATAATGTGGATAAATGTGAGGTTATCCACTTTGGTGGCAAAAACAGGAAACTAGGCTATTATTTGAATGGTGGCCGATTAGGAAAAGGGGAGATACAACGAGACCTGGGTGTCATGGTACACCAGTCATTGAAAGTAGGCATGCAGGTGCAGCAGCAGTGAAGAAAGTGAATGGTATGTTAGCATTCATAGCAAAAGGATTTGAGTATAGGAGCAGGGAGGTTCTACTGCAGTTGTACAGGGTCTTGGTGAGACCATACCTGGAGTATTGCATACAGTTTTGGTCTCCTAATCTGAAGAAAGATTCTTGCCATAGAGAGAGTACAGAGAAGGTTCACCAGACTGATTCCTGGGATGTCAGGACTTTCATATGAAGAAAGACTGGATAGACTCTGTATGTACTCGCTAGAATTTAGAAGATTGAGGGGGGATCTTATAGAAACTTACAAAATTCTTAAGGGGTTGGACAGGCTAGATGCAGGAAGATTGTTCCCGATGTTCGGGAAGTCCAGAAAAAGGGGTCACAGTTTAAGGATTAGGGGAAGTCTTTTAGGACCGAGATGAGAAAAACATTTTTCACACAGAGAGTAGTGAGTCTCTGGAATTCTCTGCCACAGAAGGTAGTTGAGGCAAGTTCACTGGCTATATTTAAGAGAGAGTTAGATCTGGCCCTTTTGGCTAAGGGGATCAGGGGGTATGGAGAGAAGGCAGGTACGGGATACTGAGTTGGATGATCAGCCATGATCATATTGAATGGTGGTGCAGGCTCGAAGGGCCGAATGGCCTACTCCTGCACCTATTTTCTATGTTTCTATGTTTCCCCGGATGCTCCAATTTCTGCCCACATTCCAAAGACGATATATATATACAGACATACATACACTTGGCCAAGTGCAGACCCATTAGGTCTGCTCCCACAATGCAATATTCCAGCACTCACCGCGGGCGGGCGAGGACCCGAAGGAGGTCGGGGGCGGGGGTGGACATGAACAAGGCCACGGGGTGGGCCTGGACCCGAGCGATGTCTCCTTCACCGCCGTGGTCTTGATGCCTCCTTGATGGCCGCGTAAAACCCCAGCCGGGGCGTCGCCGGGTCGGAAAAAGCGGAACATTCATTTAAATGCGGCCCTACCCCTGACATCACTGGAAGCTGGTGGCCACCCACTCCCCCTTGGTGGCCGCCCATCTCCCCTTTGTGACGTCACTGAAGGTTTGTCATTGGTTTTCGCTATTTTTAAAACGGTATAAGTTGTGAAATATAGCATGTAATGTGAAGTGAAGCAGTTTATTTTGTCGACTGGGTTAATGTGATTAATAATGTGTGAAAATTTCTGCGCTAGCGCATGACGTTTTCTCGAACGTAGAAAGACACAGGCGATACACACACATATACATACATACAAGATGAGACTTTTAATAGTATAGAGATATATATATATGTGCATACGTAACTCAGATGCATGGGTCACCAAATTAATGGTACAAGAGAGGGGGGCTTCAGGTTTCTCGGATACTGGTTCTGGGGGAGGTGGTACCTGTACATGAATCAGTTGCATCTTCTTCAGTCCTGTACCAATATGGTTGTGGGAAGATTTTCCAGTGACATTTGAAAGGGCAGAGGAATGGGAAACTGAGGGTAGTGTAAGAAGGAATTGAGGCACAGTTGGCTTGTGGACATTTTGATTATTATCTTAATGAGAATTGCCACTTAAATTTGATTACTTTGGCAAGAACAATAAAGAAAATGTTGCAGCTGTGCATAGATTTTGATTAATTGACGCAATAGACCTTAACTAATTTTTTTTAATTATTATTGAAGAGCAATGGAAAAGAAAATGCATAAAATCGTAAAATGTGCCAAGATTTGACAATATATTGAATCGCTGAATCAGCTATATTAGATCTCAGATTCCTCTCAGTCTTTGCTGAAGGAAGCACAGCTCAAGAGAGTCCAACTCCAAGGGAAAAACTCTTTTTCCCTTAACATATCTAAAGAAGCTTTTACTGTCCTTCTTTATATTCCTGGCCATCTTCCCTTCGTACTTCATCTTTTCAGCCTGTATTGCCCGTTTTGTTTCCTTCTGTTGTCCTATGAAAGTTTCCCAATCCTCCGGCTTCCGGCTACTCTTTGCTGTGTTATACATCTTTTCTTTGGAGTTTACCATTTCACTTGCGTTCTTCACTCCACCACCAAACCTGAAGGCTTAGGTTATCCAGTCTTCTTCCCTCCTTATTCCTAATCACTGAAGTAAGTTGCAGAGACCCAGTCACTATCATAGTAGCGACCAGTTAACTGGGGGATAGAGCCTGTGTCCTCCACAGACTACACTGCTCAACGATGGATCATTCAATGCAACTAATCACTGAGTAATCAGAATTTCTAACATTTCAATGGTTATAATACTATATTTGGAAAATCATAGCAATTACTTAATTATAGCGATGTTTCATTGGGACATTGAATCTTAGACAAAATTTATTTTATTTTTTAAAATAACTGTGGGCGACACAGTGGCACAGTGGTAGAGTTGCTGTCTAACAGTGCCAGAGACCAAGGTTCGAACCTAATCTCGGGTACTGTCCGTATGGAGTTTGCACGTTCTCCCTGTGACCACTTGGGTTTCCTCCGAGTGCTCCGGTTTCCTCCCACGCTCCAAAGACGTGAGCATTTGTAGGTAATTGGCTTCTGTAAGTTGGCCCTACTGGTTAGGATACTACTGGTTAGGATAGAACTAGTTTACGGTTGAACACTGGTCGGCTGGCGGGACGGTTTCTGCGCTGTATCTCTCAAATCTCAATTTTACAGATAATTGTGAGGAAAAAAATTCATCTTAAAATAGCTAATAACTAACCTGCCTGTTTACCTTCAGAACTAGCAAATGCTGAACTCAGATTATCGCAGCTAGTGGTTTACACTAGAGAAAAATAATTGTTAAATAATAAAATAAGGTCAATCATCTCAACTGTCATTTGGCTTTGGCTTTTGTGCATAGATGTGTGCATTTGCTTCATTTTGCATTTGAGCACACCAAAAAATTTCTAGGCTCCGGCTTATTCTGCAGCTCTTTGTTTAAATCCTGCACATTTGATGAAGTGTCATTAACTCCTGGGACCAGCTGCTCCTTTCTCTGCTGGGATCGCAGATGTACATTTCAAGGCTCTAATGGTTTTGCAGCTACGTTGACAAATTTAATTTGCCCCATGTTGATACTGTAATGCAAACTCTGCAAGTAAAAACACATTCTGCCAGAAATGGAGCCAAGACATGGAAACTCTGACATGCAGCTTCAAAATACTCTTCCCAAATAAGAAAGGCCGCAAATATGAGCTCATTCAAAATTCTGCTCTGTGTATCCAATTCACTCCATTACAATTACATCATGTCATTGGTAAAAAAAGAGGGATCAGTTCCTGCAGAGATATTCTAGGGAGCCAAGAACAAGGTTAAAACGTATGTAGTAACATCTATCTTACTCATGTAAGAGAACACAAAATAGTCAGAAGAAAGGTACTGCCCGAAACGTCACCTTTCCACCAGAGATTCTGACTTGCTGAGTCACTCCAGCACTTTGTGGGTTTTTTTCTGTAAACCAGTACCTACAGTTCCTTGTGTCTACAAAACAAAGGATAATGCAGATGAGCAGGTATGCACAAGTGTTTTTGATTCCTCAGACAATGCTTGTGGGGGGGTGGGGGCAGGGCCGGATTTAGATGAAGAGAGGCCCTAGGCTATTCCACTTGTGAGGCCCCTCCCAATCCCCCACCCCCACGACGAGAGGAAGATGGAAGAGTCCACCAGATTGACACTGATGTGCAGCCGAGCATGGCCAATGAGCTAAGGGCTGGAAAGCTGTGCTTTTTATTTATTGCCATTACTAGTGTCGAGTTATCAGCTTAAAACATTATTATTCTGAAATGGAGGGCAAGGAAAATTACTGAAGTACTGTTTAGAGACTACAGTGCATTGTGACAGCATATGTAAGAAAGGCCTATGAGTGTCAGAAATATTATACACCAGGCCCGTATGAAGCTTTTCAAAAGGGGGGGTGGCATGGCAGGATTACAAAAATGTTATGTGAAATAAGTGCTGCAGCGCAAATCACAAGTGCGAAGGTCAAAGACACTTGCGGCCGGGATCCAGGGCCCCGGAAGCTCTGGGGTTTTAGATGCTCTCTGGTGCATTCTGAGCCTTATTTTTGGAGCATTTTTGCACCAAATTTATGACTAATATTTCAGAAAAAACGTTGGTTGAGTCGAGAGTAATGAGTGGGTCATTGTTGTATCCATTTAAAAAAGATCCAGAATTGAAGCTGAAGATTTTAATAATCAAGTTGTATTGTAAAATGTTATGTAAAATGTTATAAAGGAACATGCAAATAAAATACTGTAAGTTTTTGCAGTAAATAGAACCTTTTTTTAGAAAATGTTTTGTGTGTTGGTTTGATTGCCTGTTACTGTTCGACTGTGTTAGTGCGTGCACATTAAAAATATGATGCAAAATGAAAGTCGCAAACTATGGAATACATATTTTTCACTATTGTTATCAAGGAAAAGAAAGCAGTTCCCATTGTTTGATATTATTCATGCGGAAGAGAAAATATAATTGCTCTAAAACCTACCTTAATTTTGCAATCTCACTAATGATAATCCCCCTTTCCCTCTCCTCCCTCTCCTCCCTCTCCCTCGAACTCTCTCTGCCTCCCCATCTCCCTACTCCCCCTCCTCTTGCTCTTTCTCTCCCCTCCCTCTTTCTCCCCCCCTCTTTCTCAACCCCCCTTTCCCCCTCTCACATCCCCTCTTTCTCCCCCTCCCTGTTTGCAATCAGTAGCATGTCCCTTAGATCAGTTCAACAGGGCTGCCAACTCTCACGCTTTGAGCATGAGAATCACGCATTTGTAGAAACTTTCACGCCCTCACGCTGATCAGAAATTTCTCACGCTCTGTGGTGAGAAATTCTGTGATCAACGAAAATTTCAAAACTCAGATAAACTGCATGGTCCGCGGGTGTTGGAGAGCTGGGGCTGAGGGGGGGGATGGGAGCAGAACCAGCGGCGGGAACAGATGCGGATGGAAAACCGGGGCTGGCGAGTGTTTACGGGGCTGGCGAGTGTTTGCGGGGCCTGAGAGTCGCTCGCTGCATCTCCGGCCACGGAGCAGTGCAAGAGTCCCGGGCTGATCGGCGGCGTCGGAAGCGTTGTGCCACTGCCGCGAGAGTCTCTGTGCCGATGGGACAGAGACTCTCAAAGGGAGGTGGGGAGAGAGAGGGGGGGGGGAAGACGGGGAGAGACAGGGGGGAGTGAATGCGGGAGAGAGAAGAGGAGTGGGGGGGAGAGAGAGAGAGAGTGATGTGGGGGGGGGAAGAGAGAGGGGTGAGAGGGAAGAAAGAGGGGTGGAGAGGAAGGAGAGGGTAGGAGAGAATGGGAGAGGGGGGGAGAGAGAGAGAGGCTGAAAGGGGGAAAGAGAAAAACGGGGGAAAGAGGGAAATGGGGGGCAAAGAGAAATAGGAAATAGAGACAGAGGAGAAAGAGAGAGGGAGAGAGCGCAAGGGGGAGGGTGGAGTGGGAGGGGGAAATGGGGGGGAGAGAGAGAGAGGAAGAGAGAGAGGGAGGGGGAAGAGAGAGGTGAGAGAGTGTGTGGAGGGAGAGAGGGGGAGATAGGGAAGGAGAAAGGGAGAGGGAGAGGGGAGAGAAGAAAGAGGGGAGAGAAGAAAGAAAGGGAGAGTGAGGGGGGAGAGAGAGTTAGGGGAAAAAGAGGGGAGAGAGAGTTAGGGGAGAGGGGGAAGGGGAGAGAGGGGGCAAGAGAGAGGGGGAGAGTGAGGTGGGAGAGGGGGAAGAGAGAGAGAGAGAGAAGGGGGAGTGAGAGGGGAGGGGGAGAGAGTGAGAGGGGGTGAGAGGAGAGAGAGGGGGGGGAGGAGAGAGCTAGAGGGGGAGAGAGGGAGATAGAGAGGCAGGGCTGACAACTCCCATGCACTGAGCGTGCGAATCACGCATTTCGCCAAATTCTCACGCTGATCACAAATTTCTCACGCTCTGTCGTGAGAAATTTTGTGATCAACGAAAATTTCAAAACTCATATCAACTGCATGGGCCATGGGCGTTGGAAGCAGAAGCAGCGACGGGGAGCGGGGCTAGCGAGTTTTTGCCAGGCTGGCAAGTCGCTCACTGCAGCTCCGGCCATGGAGCAGCCTCAGTGCAAGGCGTCGGAAGCGTTGCGCCGCTGCCGTGAGAGTCTCTGTGCCAAATTCGCCCAGGTGACCGGCATGGATCAGGCTGTGACTCGGTGCATCCTGGAGGACAACCAGTGGCTGCTGGAAGTAAGTACCAGGCACTGGGTAGAAACGGTGGAAGATAGTGGACTTCAAATGGGGGTGGTTGGAGAAAGCATCCTGCTTGCCTGCTAGATTTTCACTTAATGTAACTGCAGGAAAAATGTTCCCGATGTTGGGGGAGTTCAGAACCCGGGGTCACAGTTTAGGAATAAAGGGGGGGGGGGGGCAGTTAGGACTGAGATGAGAACTTCTTCACACAGAGAGTTGTGAATTTGTGGAATTCTCTGCCACAGAAGGCAGTGCAGGCCAATTCACTGGATGTTTTCAAGAGAGAGTTACATTTAGCTCATGAAATCAAGGGATATGGGGGAAAAACAGGAAAGAGGTACTGATTCTAGATGAATAGCCATGATCATATTGAATAGCAGTGCTGGCTCGAAGGGCCGATGGCCTATTCCTGCACCTATTTTCTACGTTTCTATGCTTGAGTATATGGCAATAAAACTCGATCACTTGATTTTGAAGCATTCATGCATGGTGGAGGTATAATGTGGTCACGGAGTGATACAGTGTGAAAACAGGCCCTTCAGCGCAACTTGCCCACACCCGGCAACATGTCCCAGCTACGCTACCTGCTTTTGGTCCATACCTCCAAACCTGTCCTATCCATGTATCAGTCTAACTGTTTCTTAAATGTTGGGATGGTCCCTGCCTCAACCACCTCCACTGGCAGCTTGTTCCAAACACCACCACCCTTTGTGTGGATAAAGTTACCCCTTAAAAAGTTACCTCTTAAAAATACTTCATACAAAAAACATTGAAATCATACTTTTACAATGCACTAAAACATGATTTTAATACATCAAATTTCAAAATGTTCCTACCCTGGGAGTGGGGACACCCTTCATCCACACCCTCTCCCCACTCGGTTGCTCCACTCCCTCACCGGGTACCCCCAAGGCCAGTGATCAGTGATCGCTCAGCCTCCCCACTTTCAAAAAAGCTCCGCGGCCCCTGGTTCAGATGGAGAACACTGCCAGATGTGAGCAGGGTACTGAGGCCAGTTGTCCATGATGTTTGGATCCCCATGCTCAGCGCTTCATGTTTCGGAGTTGGCTAATATTATTGATTTGTAATTAGCATGATGACTTCAGGACAGTCTGTTATGAAAATAAAAGAAATGGTATCAGAATATTAATACAGCTGAGTGAGTATAATTTTATGGATGGGAATTGTGTTCAACCAATTGATGACTTATTTGACAAAGTGACTAGCATGTTAGATAACACCCTCCTCCCCCTGGTCGCTACGCTCCCTCGGGCTTGGTCTCGCAATTTCTCACTCCCAACTCTCACCCAATGTTGGCAGCCCTGGTATCAATGTGGGTGCAGGAAGATTTTCCAGTGATATTTGAAAGGGCAAAACTCAAACTAGATTCAGAAAAAATCAAGGCACCTAGAAGTGGAAGGTTAAAAATGGAACTGGGAATTAATAAACAAATTTGGAAGGCATACTAATCAAAACTTATAAAACATAGTGATGAACATTTTTGTGTTTATACTTTAATTGTATAAATGAGATGTTCATGTTAAAATATGATAACTATTTATGAAACATGTCTTAACAACAATCCTCATTACCAACTTTTCTCTTCCATATTGAGAGAGATATCATGAAATAAAGTGTTATTTCAATAAAAATGAAAATACCGTTAATAGCCAGCCAGCCAGCATCTGTACAAGGCGAAAGACACAAAAAGCTGGAGTAACTCAGTGGGACAGGCAGCAGCTCTGGAGAGATGGGTGACGTCACCCATTCCTTCTCTCCAGAGATGCTGCCTGTCCCGCTGTACTCCAGCTTTTTGTGTCTATTTTCGGTTTAAACCAGCATCTGTAGTTCCTTCTTACACATTTTGTCTGTAAAAGGAGAAACAGGATGAATGTTGCAAGTTGATGACAAAATTATATCTAAGACTGTAGCTAAATTAATTGGAACATTCCGATGAAAGGCAATTAATTTTAAATTCTATTGCCATTTTTCGCATTTTTCGCTCTCCATAGAACACGGTTGAGTTCTTCCAGCATTCTCAGTTTTAATTTCAGGTTTCCAGTATCTGCAATGTTTGAGCTTTGGGTGAAAGATTTAGATGACTTGAAGGAGGAAATGCTGGAGGGGGGTCAACTAATGAAGCTATGCGTCAAATAATAGTAACCAGATAATTGGTGTTCTCTAAATAAATGGTACCTGGGGTTAAAGGCTGGCCATTTCACTCTGCTGCCTGTTACCTGTTTTTTTGTTAGTTTGACAAAAGCTTGGGAGTAAATTCTGCACAATGGTCCTAAAATTGAGGCTGCAATGCTGCTCAACTGTCACCATATAAATTGTAATTAAGTAGGAACTTCTCTCAGTCCATACGCAGAGGAAATCTCAATTTTCATTTTGTCAGTGATATCTTTCACAGGATGTTCTGCTATAACTTTTGCAGGTGCAATCAGAACAGTCAGAGTCAAGGCATTGTGGTGAAATTCAATTTTTCATGCATTGTTCTTCTTGTGAATACAAATAAAATGTGCTAAATCTTGTTGAATCAGAAATAATGGGTTTAAATAGCTTAGTCAATTACAGCAGCTCTGGCCTTGAAAATCTCAATTACCAAGCAGGCTGTTTCCTTCCTTCGAAATGTTAAAAACTCCCTGATTCTTATGTTGCCCAATGTTTGCCAGGGGTATTCCCAATCTCTGTTCTGTTTACTGTGTAAGGATTCAAAATTGAATTAGTCAAGAGTCAATAGTGTTTTATTGTCAGGTCCCGAACCCGCAGCAACACAACAGATATGTAAACATAGTACTCTGTTAAAAACACCATAATAAACAATAACAAAAGTTCAGTATGTGTGCATGTTTATACATGTATAAAAAGGAATTGTAACTGCACTGTTATTTTTATTTCTATAAATAATACATAAATAAAAATAACAGTGCAATTACGATTCCTTTGTATAATTTCCTTTGTTGTTTTGTGAGAATGCTTCAGTCTGATCAGCCCATTTGATGCCTTCACTGTTACTAGAGAGTGGAGATAACCAACAATTACCTTCAATTCCAAGTCATGTCAGAATCCATGAAATTGGTATACAAGAGTCATTGAGTCAGAAATCTAACCCTTTGCCACAAATAGAAAAATCTTGGTCACCAATACTACATACGGAAAGGAAGTAGTTCTGAAAAAATATATATTTATTGAGCCTGAAGGGTCACAACCATAAAAGTCACATGTCCATTCCCTACACAGATGCAGCCTGACCCACTTAGTTCCTCCAGCACTTTGTGTTTTGCTCTGCAGATCGTTGTGTCTCCATTGTCCCTTAACATACATGTGCTGCCCTCTAATGGTTGTATTTCTCTCAGCAGGATCCAGTGTTTCTGAGATAACTTATGTCAAAATGCAACAGATAGGACTTCTAAATGCTGCTGCAGCTAAGTCGTTAATTTGCTAAAACAATGTTTTCTGCGTTACACTATATGTTTCAATCATACAAGCACAAAGATAAAATAGAAAGTCTTGGCATTTATTAACAATTGAGGTACTTCAAACGAGAAGAAAACATTCAAAGGAAGTGAAGGATTTCCTACCTAGCTACAATTGGTATTCTGTTTAGAGTCATACAGCAGGAAAACAGCCCATTCAGCCCTTCATGTCCATGCCAACCAGTGGGCACTTATCCATATTAATCCTATCTTGAGCACTTCAATGCATAAGTTTAGTTTAGTTTAGAGATACAGCGAACCATGGCCGCGCCGATCAGCAATCCCCGCACACTAGCACTATCCTGCACTCTAGGGGCTATTTACAGTTTTACCAAAGCCAATTAACCTTCCAACCTGTACGACTTTGGAATGTGGGAGGAAACTGGAGCACCTGGAAATAACCCACGCAGTTACAGGGAGAACATACAAATTCCGTGCAGACAACAGCTGTAGTCAGGATTGAACCCATGTCCTTGGCACTGTAAGGCAGCAACTCTACCACTGTGCCACTCCTTCTCTATCAAAACAGAAATAATTAAAGGCTGATCTAAAATATTAAGCAAATTATTTTAGATCAAGCTAAATGTGATCTTGAGAACATTGAGAATACACAAAATAACTATTTCTACAAGTTTATCGGTGATTTAGACCACTTTTTTTTCCTTTGTTATTTAAACATATGCTCTGTCTCTCATTTACTCAGATACAAGAGCTGGGATTAATTTCATGCATCATTTGGTCTCCAAAGCAGCCTTGGTTAATCCCTCAGAAGCAGCAGATTTTAATAATGTACGTTAGTCTAAACTCCTTTCATTATTTGATATCCACTATCATTGTACACATAATTATATTTTAGAACTTAATTGGGAGCCTGTAACCAGTGAGGGACAGGTCCTCTGTCACCAATGATTAGTCAAAAGACTCAACACAGCCAATGAAGAATTTATCACGCTGAAGTGTCAAGGATTAGAAATGTACATATTTTTTCTGTAAAAACATTTAAATAATATATAGCCATCAGTGCCTGTCTCAAGATTATAAATTTTGCAGTAGCAAATAATAATGTCCAAAAATATATTTTGCATTTTATTACTTTTCAAAGTGATACATATAATAAATTTACCATAGTGCAATTTCTATTACTATGCAGATTCATGTTCTACGAGCAGAGACAAGATGAACCACCATTATTTGATGGTTCTATTCTGAATAATTGACACTAAAATATTCTAAAGGACTCGCACCTAAAGCATCAACTTCTGCACTCTTTCCTCAGATAATTCCCTAACATGTATTTCCAATATCCTTTTTTTACTTCAGATTCTTCCATCTGCTGTTTTGTATGCATATCAGATATTTTATTTATCAAATAAATTTGAACGTATCTTTGAAACATTGCAACAGACATCTTCTGCATAATACCCTGTCTGAAGGGCACCACCTCGAGTAATACTCTCCTCCTTTATTATTGTAATTTAACAATACATTGTTAAATTACAATAATGAATTGAACGCAACATTCTGGCCCAACAGAACCAATCTGGCTATCAGTGATAACAAACAATTCAGTAATGCTTCTCCTTGGTTACAAGATTAATCTAAGTGTACGAGTGCATTTAAATGGCACAGTGTGGCATTGTATCTTCTCAGGCCAATGTTGCATGGGGTTAATCCTCTAAAGCCTTCTGCAGTATTGAAACTCAGCAGCCTTCTCCTGCCCAGGGTGTAGGCACAGCAGTAAAAAACTATTTTCAACAGTATTAATACTGACAAACACACTCAAAATAAGCACCGAGGGAATGCAAAGGGATTTTCTTTTTTGTTTGGTATGTGGCAAGACTTATTTTATAAATTTGGTTTCAAATGTTTATTTTATGATAACTTTCAATTTACATGATATTCATGCAGACACCTTGATGCTCAATAACACGGAATGTATGCTGTTGGTGAATAGGCAGTTGGAGTTGTGATTTACTGCAAACACGCATAGATGAGTTTTACAGGGACTGCTCAGATATAAAGTGACTATCTAACTTGCTCTTCCCTTCTTCTTCCAACACCTCTTTAAGCTTCTACTGCTCTTTAGCTGATGGCCAGGACTGTGCCCTCATGATGGTGTTCTGTCATGCATGAAATAGATTACCACAAGTCTTGACCTCTCCTCTTCAGTACTGCAGGGCACCTCTCTGTGACGTAGAAAGTGCAAGCACTATTTTGGTGATCTGCTTTCACACACTTTGAGCAGCAGAATGGCTTTCCTTGCATCCACAAAGCCTACAGAAGCATGGCCTCTGCACTAAAATCATGAACTCTGCCTTCAACAAATGACTATTGTGTCCCTCATCTGGAAGACCAGCTATGTTGTTTCGGAATAAAGGCCACAAAGATAATAGATGGTGACCTACATGATACACTACTCTTGGTCATACTACAATTAGATGCTGAGGAGACTTAAATCTGCAGTACAGAGTTGATATGAGGAGTGTTTGAAGTGCTGTGTGTTTACTCAATGTCACCTTGTGCTATTAGGAAGTCTGAGATCCTCTGCCTGCCTACTGGTCTCCCGACAAAAGCAAATGAAATATAGTCAGTTCTTTTCAATATACACAAATGGATGTTAAATTTTGAGGTGCTGCAAATGTCTCCACTTCTGAGCACCTGGTAGGAGTCTTACTCCCATGTTTACTCCCATTTCAATCTCAACCACACAGATTTAGTTCTGTTCTAATGTTGCATTATAACTGCAAAGGCGGATTTCAGTTAATATATAGATATTCCAATGCCTTTTATTTTGTTACTTAGGTTTAAATAGGAAAATTACTCCTGGAACACGCTGAACAGATGGGACCTGCAGAATGCTATTCTCCACTACGACCTTCATGTTCTTCCAGCATATTGACAGGTTGGATCAATGGCCTGGTTTAGCAAAGCGAAAGCTCAGGAACGTAGGAGATTATAAAAAGTGTCCGGTTGTGCTCCCTGCTCATTCTCCCTGTCATGATGAACTACAGTGGTAAAAGTTACTAATGCATCCAAGTCCGGGAACATATAGCGTGTGTCCTTGCAGGAAAGCAATACATTTTCAGTAATTGCCATGGTAGGTGTCTGTAGATTTCTGCACGTCATGCCAACATTTGAAAGCAGCAAATGCAAGAAGAAAGAAATAGCCCAGCAACCAACTCATAAATAGCTGATGATCTCTGCAGGTGATCCTAATTAGGGATCTTACTCACAGTTGAAGCCATGTTTGGGGTGGAAGATTGCAGCCTTCATGTGGTCCTCCCTGTTTCGACTAATGCAATCAACATGACGTGCACAAACGGAAGATCAAATAGAACAAGTTGTCCAACAACTTTAGGCTGTGCACGCCATACGAAAGAAGAAGAAGCCATGTTCAACTACATCTGTTAAGACATCATGGTAGCAGGCAGTGTTGGAGACAAATCAGCATTGCATGCTAGTTGACATGAGCATCTGCAGACACACACTAAAACACTCATCAATGTGCCATTTTTGCCAACCCAAAGAAAAGCCTGAACAGAATCCAATTTTATCCTATCTCAATGTTGGTGCTTTTTTTTTGCTGTAACCTTGTTCTTGTTCACAAGACTATGAAGCCGTTGGGAAATCTTTCCAATCTGCAGTTTTCTCAGAAGCAGGTGTGCGCCATTTAATGGACTTTCCTTTATATATTGCCAAGAAAGATCAATAAATGAAACAAGGGAGAGAAAGAACACCTCAGTATTTACTTCAAAATATTACCGACACTTCCAGCTTCTACCTCCAACCGCTATGCACATATTGTCTCAACCCTTCCTTAGGAATACATAAACAACAATCTTGGTCCTGTTACGATTGCTTTATAATAGAAATGTCGGCTTCACTAAAAAGATTTGACGCGGGACTCTTACATGCTGCAGTCACATTGAATTAAAAGATAGTTTTAAAGAAATAATATATTTTGAAATATTTAAGTCAGTAATATATTTTGAAATAATTAGGTGCCGGCTTGAAGGGCCAAATGGCCTCCTCCTGCACCTATTTTCTATGTTTCTTATTTTCTAAGTAACAAGGTTTCAAATTTATAATTTACTAGAACGTACAACAAACAGTACAGCACAGGCCCTTTGGCCCACAATGTTTGTATCGAGCATGATTCCAGGTTAAACTAATTTCCTGTGCCTGCACGTGATTCATATCCCTCCATCTCCTGCATACCCATTTGCCAATCTAAAAGCCTTTTAAAAACTACCATGATATCTACCCCACCACCACACCTGGCAGCGTTCCAGGCATCCACCACTCTGTGTTAAAACTTGCCCTGCACATCTCCTTTAAACTTTGCTGTAACTTGAACCTGAAGAAGCCTCTGTACATCTTGTTGTTGTTAAGATCCACCATTAACTGTCTACTTTCCAATCAATGTCCCAAACTGCAACACCTCATATTTGCTCAGATAAAACTCCCTCTGCCATTTATCTGCTCATTTCTGTAGTTGATATATATCCTGCTATATACTTTGACGGTGCTCCTCACTGTCCCTAATCCCACCAGTTTTGGTGTCCTCCGCAAATTTACTAACCAACTCATATATATTTATGTCCAATTTGTTCATATATATCACAAACAAAGGTCACAGAGGAACCTGATGGTGGTAGGTATAAGGAATCAGCTGCAAGAGGAGATAGTTGAGTCAGGTCACAATAACATTTAAAAGACACTTGGACAGTTACATGGATAGGAAAGGTTTAGAAGGATATGGGCCAAATGCGGGGGAAATATGACTAGCTTCCATGGGGTATCTTGGTTGGCATGGATGAGTTGGGCTGAAGGGCCTGTTTCGCTACTGTATGACATAGTGTTGGAATTGAATGCAAGTAAATTTGAGAAGATAAAATGAAGTACTTTGTTGAAATATGAATTAAAAGGGAACTGCCCTTACAAACTGGACTTTCGCGCAACGTTGTGCAGCATCCTTACCCGGCCTCCAGTTGAGTGGCCGTCCCTCGCGTAGCGGAAACCCCGGCGATCATTCGATCCGGTCGAGGATGCGGAGCCGCCATTAAGCGGCCATTCCCTCCCGCGGCGCCGCTGCCCATCGTCCGTGAGATTACGGAAAATATGTCGTCCACCGAAAGTAAATCCGATTCCAACCCGCGCAAAGTGCCGGCGGCGCGCTTCTTCGCCAGGCTGTCGACGCTGATGGAGAAGCCCGAGGTGCGAGGCTTCAGTGTGAGTAACCTGCGCCCCGTCGCCCTGGCAACCGAGTGCCGCCCATCGGAGCCTGGGCCCTGCCGCTGCACGGTTGCTCTCATCCCTTCACAGCGAGCCCGACCAGGAGCGATGCCCGGCCGACACATTTCTACTTTAGTCTTTTGCAAAGATCCTATGGCGGAGCTCTCCGCTATAGGATCTTTGGTCTTTTGACCCCAAGGACGGCACTGCATACTTTCCTTTAGATGGGCATGTGTATGTTGTGATGAGTTTGGCATTGACCCTTAAAATGCAAGATGTTTCAATATTGAACGTTTTTTTCGCAATTTACAACTAATTAAACTATATTTCCATCTGAATCCTTATTTCTTGTCTCTGCCATTGTGTCATTGGTCAGTGGGGTCAATGTCAAGCAGTGGTACATCAGATCGAGCACAGTTCAAGTCGATACGTTTTTTTACTAACCCTTCTCATCTTTCTCCTATGGTTCCCCAATAATCAGTTATCAGCAGACCCCAGCTTCATCTCCATCTTAAAGAATTGCATGCCACACATCATGTTGAACTCTTCTTCCTGTTCTACGTCTACCTCTTGCATCAGTAGTCTTCACTACAGACTTCCCAATCTACCAGGACCCCTGCCACTAGCCTTTTCTCTTGATCTTTTCGTCTCTGACACTTGAACATTGCATGTCTCGATTTTTCCACTCCACTTACTCATTCTAGCCTGCCCTTTTTGAAATGGCAGAACTCCATTCACAAAGAACAATGCTATCGCCATCATGAAGCCTACTTACAAGGATAGCACCGTTCCAGTTTGAAGAACAGAGACCAAAAGTCAGCCCACAGACATGTCTTCAGATTTCCCCACGACATAGCCCTTGAAAGGTTCTCATTTATGTCCTGCACCTCTGCTATCACTTCATCTCCTCACAGACAGAGCAAGGATAGTATTCCCCTAATTCTCAATTTCCCATCCACCAACTTCAACATTCACAGATCAATCTTTGCAATTTCTGCCGTTGATGAGATTCCACCACCCAGACACATCTTCCTCCTCTTTCAGAAGTCTGAAGGGGCCATTTCCTTTATCTTCCACTTCTAATGAATCACTCCTCTTCTCACAGCACTTTCCCATGCAACCACAAGATATAAGATCTGTCCATTTATCTCTTCCCTCTCCACCATCCAAAGCCACAAAAAGTCCGTCCTCTTGCACTTCTTCCAACATATATTTTGGGCTCAGATGTGATCTCTTCTACAATGAACAAACCAAATGAAGATGGGATGACTACGAAGCACTTGCTCAGCTCAAGCCTCAGCTTCAAATTGCCTATAAATGTAATTATCTGTCCCACACTAACTTCTTTGAATATTTACTCCTGCACTATTATAGTAAAGCTCAATATAACTGGACATGTTGCAGTCTTCTGGACTCCATATTGACTTTAATTATAACAATTTAAAATGTAAAGAAAATGACCAACACCAAGTAGTGAGGGATTATTCAGGCTATTGCATTTTTAAATTTAATAAATTTAAGACAATTTATGTCTTGGATAATGGAACCATTTCCTTAGGAAACAGAATGTACATGTTAGGCAAGAATACATATGTCTCCTCTATTTAAAATATAGAATATTGAAAAAGTACGAACAGGAATAGGCGAAATGTCTGTGCCAAACATAATGCCAAGACTTAACCGCGATCCATACCCCTCCGTTATTTGGATATCCATGTGCTTATTTAAAAGCTTATTTTAAACCCACTATCCTATCTGCTTCCACCACCACCCCTGGCAGCGGGTTCCAGACACCCACCACCCTCTGTGTAAAAAATAAATTTGCCTCACACATTTCCTTTAAAATTTGCTTCTCTCGTTTTAAAGCTATACCTTTTAGGCTTTAACATTTCCATCCTGGGAAGAAAATTCTGACTGTCCATCCTGTCTATGTATATTTTAAAAGATCACATGCATAATTATACCAGTTAGGAACTAAATTGGAACTGTTAAAATTATTTTTACTTACCATTATTTCAGCCAACATGGGAACCAATTTTGTTCCAGAAATCTCAGCAAGATTCAGACTCTTGAGTGATCTAATCAAATTCATAGTATGTGGCATTTTTGGTTTGCTCCCTTGAAGCATATCTCCAGGGAATTTATTTCAGATAAAGTAGACGAGGTTCACCCTCAACAGCTATTTTGGCAAGTTCCCATGGATTTTCCCATGGCACAGGGATAAGCAGAAACAAACTATGATTCCACCCTGCACTGGTAGATTTAGGGTACCAGAGGTAGTGGGAACACACTGTCAATGCAAGATTTTTCTTTCTCAGAATCCAGAATGAAATAAGTATAGATTGACTGAATGGGTGATTTATTGTGACTAAGGTGCACAACATATTATCAAAAATCACATTGTGGGTTTGTGGTTAAAGCTCTTCACCACTGCGTTTTAGCATTTTAGTAAGAATAACTGGTGCTGAGGCCTTGTTATTTCTGGGATGTGGTATGGTGGTTTTGACTTCTTATCACATTCCACTCAAATTCCACTTGAGTAGCTTACAAAGCAGTGGTATGAACGTCGAATTCTCCAATTTGAAGTACTAACCCACATACTCCCTCTCCCTTTCCCATGGCCCCCTCCCTACCCCACTGCGCATCCATTTCCCCCACCATCACCCACACCCAGTTCCTTTTTCTTCTTTCGTACACTCATTTCCCATCTCCATTTTCCTTTCATCCAGCATCTGCATATTCCAGCATTTGCAGTTTCTTGTGTCATCAAACCACAACCATTGCTCTATTTCAACCTTTCTCACTGATAAGTTGTGGCTCACCTCCAACAAACTACTCACGTAGGAATGGAGCAAATTTTCTTTATTCCCTAAAGTAGTCATCGATGTGAAATTCACCACCATCATTAGTGTGTCAGATCAGTCTTTGGTTGATTGAAGAAAAGGGTATCTGTACATCAAAACCTCAAACTTGGCACATAGTCTATTGGGAAGCAGTCATCCCTCTCTACCTCTTGCTCCTACGACTTTGACTATGTACTGTAGGTATTTCAAATACTCCGCCAGTCCAGATGAAGGGTCCCAACCTGAAACATTGAGTGTCCATTTCCCTCCACAGATGGTAGCTGACCAGTTGAGTTCCTCCACCAGCTTGATTCTGCTCCTGATTCTAGCATCTGCAGTCTTTTGTACCACCAATACACCTTTGCAAAATCCTCCAAATTCACAAGGACAAGTGAACCAATAGCAATATTGTCTCTCAGGCCAACATCCTTATCATCGAAGGCTTTTGAAATCGGCTACATTAAGCAGGCCATTCCTTTCAACAGACTGCAGAAATAATCACTCTATTTGAGGTGTTTAGTGAGAGAAGATTACATGATGGACAAAAGCATAGTTCGAGGATGTACTCAAGGCATTGTTGAAGAAATGTAGTATCCTCAGCTACTCTTGCAAATATCCAGCTTACGGCTGCTCAAAATGGAGAAGAAGCAATCAGAATGATATTGAGAACTTTGCAACAATGCAGTGGGAGTACACAGAAGCCATGAATAAGCACACGCTACCTCACAAACTAAGCAGCCATTCACCCCATCAGCCACCTTCCTGTCCCAACTGTGGAAGAGCCTGCTGTTTGTCCATTGGCAGCAGAACACACAAAACTAGAACTGGAAGCAAGTCAATGTAGATCTTAAGGGACTGTCTCAAGACTAAGGTAGTGGAAGTGCTATAGTTCTTAGTGTACCCTCTCAGTTTCATGTTGATGTGGGTATCGTAGAGATATGCAAACACGAATAAAGAAAATGGGAGTCTTATAAAAACAGACTTTTTTTAAATACTGTACTTCAGTAAGGAAATATATCACAATGTAGAGTTTACTCTTGGTTTATCATAAACAATGCTAAAATGGTTTTGCTGTTGTCATTCTGTTTCAGTGGGATGAGAAAGGAAAAGCAGTTCTTGTGAACGCAAAGGTTTATGAAGAAGAAATCAAAATGTATGGGGAACTACTGCCCGAGCTGAGGAACTATCAGAGTATGTCTATGCTTCACAGCTTACTATGTACCTATGGATTTAAAAAGAAGATGGCAAAGTATGTAATTGAATTAAGAAACATTGTCAACATAAAAGTGTTGACTGTATAGCAAGGATATTGAATAATTTGCACAATTTGTCTTCTCATGGCATTTCTGAAATCCTTAATTTCAAATAATACTTTCTGCAGAACAAATCTCCAGAACAATAATTGCAACGGCAGAAACATCTGTTCCAGTAATTATTCCAAATTTTATAAAGTAAAATTAAAGTGATTACTTAATTAAGTAGCACAACTGAACATCTTCAGTTACAATCTATCCTTTGAATACAGTTTCCTGGTAACACCTCCATAGGGCTGAATATTTTATAGAGATTTAGCAGAGCCTTTATTGGTAACTTATAGAAGAAGGTGGAATCCATAGTGGAAGTCATGAAGCAAGGCTTCGATACTAAGATGAAGGGAGTGGGTGCCCAAGGGAGAGAAATGAGGAATGCGACTCGTTGAGGGAGAAACAGGCTTGTAAAATTGGGGAAAATTACAGAGAATGGATAGTCAAAGCTGTGGACCGATGAAAAAAAAACTAAGGGCATTATTGAAATATTTCACAAAATGACTGTATTGTGAATGCAATTAGTTTCATTCAGTCTCAAATTAGTATAAATAGCAAAACAAATTCTATGACAACCTTCAAAAATGTCTTTTCAGTAAAGCACAAATAATGACATTATAAAACCATTAGTGCTTTGAGGTTATTAAGGAGGATTCTCCAGAGCCTCTTTAATCTCTATGCCCTATCTGAAACATGGCCTATAACTGTGTTAGCATCTTACATGGTAAACTTGCATTTAAATATAATTAATTCAGACATTTCCCCAGCTGCAGTCTCATGGTAGTGTGTGTTTCCTGGCCGACTTTTAGTGAATACAAAAGAAAATATATTTTACAGTGCCCTCCATTATGTTTGGGACAAAGAACCATCATTTATTTATTTGCCTCTGTACTCCACAATTTGAGATTTGTAATTTTAAAAAAAATCACGTGGTTAAAGTGCACATTGTCAGATTTTATTAAAGGGTATTTTTATACATTTTGGTTTCACCATGTAGAAATTACATCTGTGTTTATACATAGTCCCCCCATTTCAGGGCACCGTAATGTTTGGAACACATGGCATTTGTAATTGCTCAGGTGTGTTTAATTGCCTCCTTAATGCAGGTGTAAGAGAGCTCTCAGCACCTAATCTTGGAGAAACTCAGCGGGTGCAGCAGCATCTAAGGAGCGAAGGAGATAGGCGACGTTTCGGGTTGAGACCCTCAATCTTACCTGTTAAAGAAGGAACTGCAGATGCTGGAGAATCGAGGGTTACACAAAAGGCTGGAGAAACTCAGCGGGTGCAGCAGCATCTAAGGAGCGAAGGAGATAGGCGACTTTTCGGGTCGAGACCCTTCTTCAGACTGGTCAGGGATCAGGGAAACGAGAGATATAGACGGTGATGTGGAGAGATAAAGAACAATGAATGAAAGATATGCAAAAAAGTATCGATGATAAAGGGAACAAGCCATTGTAAGCTGTTTGTGGTGTGAAAATGAGAAGCTAGTGCGACTAGGGTGGGGGAGGGAGATAGAGATAGAGGGAATGCCAGGGCCCGAGGGCTGGGGAGAGGTGGGAAGGGGAGGAGACAGCAAGGGTTAACAGAATTGAAAAAATTCAATGTTCAAGCCCAAAGGATGCAGACTCCCCAAGCGGAATATGAGGTGCTGTTCCTCCAACTTGCGGTGTTGCTCACTCTGGCCGTGGAGGAGGCCCAGGACCGAGAGGTCGGATACGGAATGGGAGGGGGAGTTGAAGTGCTGAGCCACCGGGAGGTCGGGTTGGTTTTTGCGGACCGAGCGGAGGTGTTCGGCGAAACGATCGCCAAGCCTCCGTTTGGTCTCACCGATATAGATCATCTGGCATCTGGAGCAGCGGATGCAGTAAACATAGAAATTAGGTGCAGGAGTAGGCCATTCAGCCCTTCGAGCCTGCACCGCCATTCAATATGATCATGGCTGATCATCCAACTCAGTATCCCGTACCTGCCTTCTCTCCATACCCTCTGATCCCCTTAGCCACAAGGGCCACATCCAACTCACTCTTAAATATAGCCAATGAACTGGCCTCAACTACCCTCTGTGGCAGAGAGTTCCAGAGACTCACCACTCTCTGTGTGAAAAAAGTCTTTCTCATCTCGGTCTTAAAGGATTTCCCCCTTATCCTTAAGCTGTGACCCCTTGTCCTGGACTTCCCCAACATCGGGAACAATCTTCCTGCATCTAGCCTGTCCAACCCCTTAAGAATTTTGTAAGTTTCTATAAGATCCCCTCTCAATCTCCTAAATTCCAGAGAGTATAAACCGAGTCTATCCAGTCTTTCTTCATAAGACAGTCCTGACATCCCAGGAATCAGTCTGGTGAACCTTCTCTGCACTCCCTCTATGGCAATAATGTCCTTCTTCAGATTTGGAGACCAAAACTGTACGCAATACTCCAGGTGTGGTCTCACCAAGACCCTGTACAACTGAAGTAGAACCTCCCTGCTCCTGTACTCAAATCCTTTTGCTATGAAAGCTAACATACCATTCGCTTTTTTCACTGCCTGCTGCACCTGCATGCCTACTTTCAATGACTGGTGTACCATGACACCCAGGTCTCGCTGCATCTCCCCTTTTCCTAATCGGCCACCATTTAAATAATAGTCTGAGGTTGGAGGAGGTGCAGGTGAACCTCTGTCGGATGAGGTTGGAGGAGGTGCAGGTGAACCTCTGTTGTGCCAATGAAAGTCAAAAAGCCATTATGAGACTGAAAAACAAGAATAAAACTGTTAGAGACATCAGCCAAACCTTAGGCTTACCAAAATCAACTGTTTGGAACATCATTAAGAAGAAAGAGAGCACTGGTGAGCTTACTAATCGCAAAGGGACTGGAAGGCCAAGGAACACATCCACAGCTAATGACATTCAAATTCTCTCTATAATAAAGAAAAAAACCCAAACACCTGTCCGACAGATCAGAAACGCTCTTCAGGAGTCAGGTGTGGATTTGTCAATGACCACTGTCTGCAGAAGACTTCATGAACAGAAATACAGAGGCTACACTGCAAGATGCAAGCCACTGGTTAACCGCATAAATAGGATGGCCGGGTTACAGTTTGCCAAGGAGTACTTAAAAGAACAACCACAGTTCTGGAAAAAGGTCTTGTGGACAGATGAGACGAAGATTAACTTATATCAGAGTGATGGCAAGAGCAAAGTATGAAGGAGAGAAGGAACTGCCCAAGAACCAAAGCATACCATCTCATCTGTGAAATACGGTGGTGGGGATGTTATGGCCTGGGCATGAATGGCTGCTGAAGGTACTGGCTCACTTATCTTCATTGATGATACAACTGCTGATGGTAGTAGCATAATGAATTCTGAAGTGTATAGACACATCCTATCTGCTTAAGTTCGAACAAATTTCTCAAAACTCATTGGCCAGCGGTTCATGCCACAGCAAGACAATGATCCCAAATATAATGCTAAAGCAACAAAGGAGTTTTTCAAAGCAAAAGAATTGTCAATTCTTGAGTGGCCTAGTCAATCACCCTATCTGAACCCAATTGAGCATGTCTTTTATATACTGAACAGAAAACTGGACTAGCCCCCAAAACAAGCATATGCTAAAGATGGCTGCAATATCTGTATGGCAGAGGATCACCAGAGAAGACACCCAGCAACTGGTGATGTCCATGAATCGCAGACTTCAGTCATTGCACGCAAAGGATATGCAACAAAATACTAAACATGACTACTTTCATTTACATGGCATTGCTGTGTCCAAAACATTGTGGTGCCCTGAAATGGGGGGACTATGTATAAACACAGCTGTAATTTCTACATGGTGAAACCAAAATGTATAAAAAATATTAAAATCTGACAATGTGCACTTTAACCACATGTGATTTTTTTCTATTACAAATCTCAAATTGTGGAGTACAGAGGCAAATACATAAACGATGGATCTTTGTGCCAAATGGATGGCACTGTATCTAACTACAACAGGGTTACTCTTTTAAAAACATATTAGCCCAAATATTGACAATGCTTTCTCATAAATTAGAATATATATTTTCTACATTATTTGTATTGGCTTGATTTCTGTACACATTTGATCAGTTCAGATGTAGCATGATTTATATAGCTGAAATTTGATTTTGTAATTAATGTTTATAATATAAATCCCCAAAAAACCCAAATATAAAATGTCAAAGAATTATTAGGAAGTTATGTTACAATATAACATATTTTGTTCCAAAATATTTTCCTGGAATGTGCAAGATTCTATCAACTGCATTACATGTTCATACAATAGTTTTACTTTAATCTTTGCCAATGAAATGCTTCCTTGAGATATAGTAATGCTACTTTTGGTAAAAATAATTTAAAAACAAATCTTAAGATAGGATGTTTAAGTAGCTTAGGTGTGTGCTGTGCAACTTGCATTTGTTTAAACATGCCACAGGTTTGATACCTGGTTTGTACTAAAGTTTTCCAAATAGCAAGTTTGTTGTTATGAGCTCAAAATCATAAACAATTTACTATAACCTTGGATTTATGGGTTAAGGAACCATTAGAGGCTTTGTAGCCAAACATTGCCTGTACCTGGTGGGCATGGGATATTCAACCGGTATGCCTGCTGCAGAAGAGTACCCTGCGACCCTTACTATAAAACTTCGCCCCAACATGCTAATCATTGTGCAGTGGAGATTGGAGACCGGCCAACTCTCCTGAGGTCTCTCCTGAGGTGTGAATTACTGTCACGATTCACTGGTGCTATGGAATACATCTAGCTAATAATCTATATTGGAGGCGGTGAGGGAAGAAATTAGGGAAAAACACTGAGACTGCACCAGAAAGTAACCTTTAATTTCCACACATTGCTGCAGAGAACGGGAAAAGTATTTCTGTTTCAATTGATAATCAGCTAGTAACAATGGGAAGGAAAAGTTCCTGACCTACTGTACTTTTTCAAACTTTACATAGTTGTAAGCATAATATAAATAAAGAAGCTTAATTCAATATCCATTACATCAGGTAAAATATGTTATATAATAATATCAAAGTAAGTGGATTGAACAGTGCAAAATATATTCTACATTAAACATGCAAGGAGCAGAAAAGCTATTAATAAAGCTATTGTAAAACTACTATATAATACTATTAATACATTTTAAAGGAATATCTCTTTATCAACAAGATTCAATGCATGCACATCTTAGGGAAAAAAAAACAAAATTCTTAACTGTTAACAAAATTGTGGGCTTGAAATCCAAGGGTTGCAAGCTTCTTTTCCAAAGTATACCGACAGCTTTTCAAAGGCAAAAAGATTGCGGTTTGGGCTTTGCAAGGTGTAAAACCTATGATTGAATTTAGCAGTTTAAAATTATATAATCAAGAAATTCAAATGTTGTATTTAAAACAAATAAAAAAACCATAAATCGACTTTTATAATTAACGACATCAAAAGCAAAACAGCGATTCTTAAAGCAAGTTCTTAGAAACATAGAAACATAAAAATAGGTGCAGGAGTAGGCCATTCGGCCCTTCGTGTGAAAAATGATTTTCTCATCTCGGTCCTAAAAGACTTCCCCCTTATCCTTAAACTGTGACCCCTTGTTCTGGACTTCCCCAACATCGGGCACAATCTTCCTGCATCTAGCCTGTCCAACCCCTTAAGAATTTTGTAAGTGTCTATAAGATCCCCCCTCAATCTTCTAAATTCCAGCGAGTACAAGCCAAGTCTATCCAGTCTTTCTTCATATGGAAGTCCTGCCATCCCAGGAATCAGTCTGGTGAACCTTCTCTGTACTCCTTCTGTGGCAAGAATGTCTTTCCTCAGATTAGGAGACCAGAAATGTATGCAATACTCCAGGTGTGGCCTCACCAAGACCCTGTACAACTACAGTAGAACCTCCCTGCTCTTGTACTCAAATCCTTTTGCTATGAATGCCAACATACCATTCGCTTTCTTCACTGCCTGCTGCACCTGCATGCCTACCTTCAATGACTGGTGTACCATGACACCCAGGTCTCGTTGCATCTCCCCTTTTCCTAATCGGCCACCTAATTCTTAAAGCACATTTCTTAAACACAAGCCTTTTAGTTCCTAAATCTTTGTCCAATAATTCTCATTGAAATTAATGAGATCTCAGCCCCTCCGTCAGGGCTTCTGTGATTCATATTCTGAGAATTCCCTCAGCAGCACCTATCAACACCACCAGTAATAGACAGTAAGATCTGTTCCACCATATCCTATTTCCCAAATCAGAACGGCAGTAGATAATAACAAGGAATAACAGGGTGGTGAGGAAAATATGGAAGTCGAAAAAATGATAAAAGATATTTATGGTGTAAATATTATTTGCCTCTTGCTGCGGAGCCTGGTCTGCGGGGGCGTCTCCAGCATTTGTGTTAAAATATATGAAATGTCTTTAGACTGTAGCTTTCTACCCCAGTGGTAATTTGGGACCTCAAAGTCAAAGACAGTTTGACTTTGCATGTCGGTATTAGTCTGAAGCTGCTGCTAGGCGGGGATGCCTACACTACATGTAAAATTGGAGTTAAATATTGTGAACTTTGAAACAAAAATATAAATGCTGGAAATACTTGGCTGATCCAGCATCATTTGTAGGGATAAAATCAGAGGAATGATAAAACAGATTATTATTTTAATCATGCACTAAGGATGGCAAATGGATTATTTTTTCAAGGGGAAATGTGATGGACATCTATGAGAGGCACATATAGGGTAGACAGTCAGAACCTATTTTGTTCGAGGGTGTAAATGTCAAAAGGCTAGAGGACAGATCTTTAAGGTGAAAGGGGCAAAGTTTAAAGATGGTGTGCGGGGCAAGTTATTTTACACAAATAGTGGGTGCCTGAAAATGAAGTGGTGGTGGATGCAGATGCGGTCGTGGCATTTCAGAGGCTTTTAGATAGGCACATGAATGTACAGAGAATGGAAGGGTGTGGATTACGTGCAGGCAGATGAGATTGGCATCATGTTTGCACAGACTGAAGGCCGAAGACCTGTTCCTGTGCTGTACTTTTCAATGTTCTATGTAAAGAGGTTTGAGGTCCTCAAGTATGAAATGCTTAAAGCTAGCGTACTGTCGCAGTAGGAAGTCTAATGGAATGTAGAAACGGGGAATGACAGATGCTGATTTACTGAGAAAGAGACAAATGCTGGAGTAACTCAGTGGATCAGGCAGCACATCCTTGGAGAACATTGATAGGTGACATTTCATATCAGGTCCCTTCTTCAGACCGATTGCAGGGGTGGGGTGAAAGAAAGGAGAGCTAATGGAATGCTATTTTACTTCAATTGGCTTGGAGTATAATAGGTAGTAAACTATAAAACACTAGTGAGACCACAGCTGGAGTATATTATTGGACTGTATATTATTTGCTTTCCCTATTTAAGGAAACATCATTGGAGGTTGTTCAAGGAAAGTTGAAACCAGGTATGGATGAGAAAAGCTTGAACAGGTTGGATTTATACTCAGAGTTTAGGGAGGCAATCTATTGAAATATGTTACATTCATAGGTCACACAAAATAACAATGCAGACCATGTCTGATCCATGGTCGTAAGATTGCAGGCTAGCATTGCTATCATTTTGTTTTGATATTCTGAAAAAACTATCAAAGCTCTCAATAATAACATTTTTCAAATAAATCTATTGAAAGCAAGATTATTAGAGCTATGATAATTATTCTTTTATTTATTTATTATTTTATTATTATTTTTATTTATTATTATGATCATTATTATTATTGAAAGCAAGATTATTATGGCTATGTTACTTTAAGTTAATTTTGTTGGATTTTGCAGATATGTGATAACTCTTTTGGGTGGGTGGGACTAGTGTAAATGGGGCATCTTGGTTGGCATGTGTAGGTATGTTACAAAACTTACCTTGTGCAGCACTGCAGTTCTGCCGCTCCCCGTGTGCGTGACTTTGGCGCCTTTCAGAGGGGGGTGTGTTTAAAGTGCCGTTTTTCCACAGACAGGGCAAATCGATCCATGTTAGGGTATTTCGTTTCTGATGAAAAATCGCTCCGACATTTCATTCATGAAGGTATTTTTAAATTATGCTAGATTATTTATTAGCTGGAGTAATTTAAAAATAATCTTCCAAAGCCGTGAGCGCTGACAACGGGAAGGATTTCATGTAGGGGAGAAAAAAGTATATTTTATTTTTTATTTTATCAGTTCATTTTTACATTAAAACGTGGTTTTTAGGAAGCCTTTAATCACATTTTCATGTTGCGAAATGGGGACAAAAAAAATGTATGAACCGGCAGTATTTTCCCTGCCGACTTCACCGCAAACCGCAATGTTCTAATCCACCACATTCCACTAAAACCCACTCGCAAGTTGATTTAAATGGCCATTAATTTACAGGAATTAAACACTAAATTCCTTCCATTTGGCCCATAAATTCATGAAAATGAGATTTAAAAATCATGTTATATTGTGAATTATTGTGTGAATGTTATTTGCAAACTTAGGCAATTTAAAAATGTTTATCTTTTCTTAAGAAATGGGTAGATGTTTAGATCTAGTAATTAAATTTTGTAATTAATAAACAATTAGGTAACTAACTAATTATATGCTTTAATTTCAGGTCATGCAAGTAAGATTGTTTCATATTTGTTTCAGAATGCTTCCATCTATAATAACTGAAAATTTCATTGAGTTCTCTTAATTTTTAAGAAAGTTATGGGCTTTTGACTGTCCTAGATCACAGCTTTTGTGTTAAGTCAATGGAAAGGCAATGGGGAACACTGCTTTGATTCCCTGCTCCGCCAAAACTGGACCCTCAGACGCCGCTGTTTTTTCCATTTCGCCAGACGTTACGCTTGTACATTCAGAAAGGCGCTCCTCATTACGTTTAGACGTTTTTACGTACACAATTTTTAATAAAATCCTTCCCCCCCCCCCCCCCCAATTTTTCAAAATCTTTAAACAATCAAACTGCTCTCACCCATTGAATGTTGGTGAACGTTCCATCGTGTGATGTCACAATGCCCATTTCTCACAGATGTCCAATCGGAACGGATCTCATTTACATCTGCCCTTGCACCAGCCCCCCCCCCCCCCCCCCGCCTGATGTTCCAGCACGTTCCATCGTGTGATGTCACAATGCCCAATGCTCACAGATGTCCAATCGGAATGGATCTCATTTACATCTGCCTTTGCCCCAGCCCCAGCCCCCCCCCCCCCCCACCCCCACCACAGCCTTTGTCAAAGTGCGTGATCATTTGTGTGGGAATAGAGAAAAGAGGATTGGGCGTGATGGGGAGTGGGGAATAGATGCCCCCCCCTCCCCCTCCCTCTCTATCCACCCCACTCTTTCCCCTCTCTCCCCCACCCCCTCTCCCCCCCTCCTCCCACCACTCTTCCCCCTCCCTCCCCTACCCCACCCCCTCTCCCTCCTCCCCGCCCTCCCCCCCCCTCCACACCTCTCTCAACCCTTTCCCGTCCCTCTCTCCTCCCCACCCCTCACTCTCCTCCCCCTCTCCATCTCCCTCTCCCTCACCCCTCTCCCCTCTCCCTCCCCCCTCTCTCCCACACCCCCTTCCCCTCCCCTCCCCCCACCCCCACCCCCCTTCCCTCTCCCCCACCACCCATTCCCTTTCTCTCCCCCACCCACTCTTCCCCCTCCCTCCACACTCTTCCTCTCTCCCCTACCCCATCTCCCCCTCCCCTCCCTCCCCCCTCTCCCTCCCCCCTCTCCCACACCTCTCTCCCTCCCCTCCCCTCCCCCCCTCCCACACCTCTCTCCCTCCCCTCTCCTTCCCCCCTCCCACACCTCTCTCCCTCCCCTCTCCTCCCCCTCCCTCCCTTCCTTCTCCCCACCCCTTTTTCCCTACCCCTCTCTCCCTCTTCTACCACCTCTCCCCTAACCCCCCCTCCCTCTCTCCCCACTTCCACCACTCCCCCTACCCCTCTGCCCCTCCCTCCCCACTCTTCCACTCCTCACCCCATCCCCCACCCCACTCTCTCTTCCCCCTCCCTCCCCACTCTTCCCCCTCCCCCTACCACTCTCCCCCCTCTCCACACTCTTCCCCCTCTCTCCCCCTTCCTCCTCCTCCCCTCCTCCCTCTCCCACCCACCCCTCCCTGAACCCTCTCTCATCCCCTCCCCACCCTCCTCCCCTTCCCCTCCTCTCCTCACCGCTCCCTCCTACCCCCTCTCCCCCCACTTCACCCCCATCTCCCCCATCCCTTCCCCTCTCTCTTGCACCACTCCCTGCTACCCCACTCCCTCCCCCACCTCTCTCCCTCTCATCCTCCTCTCTCTCCCCCCCTCCACTCTCTCTCCACCTCTCCCCTACCCCTCTTTTCCACCCCCTCTCTCTTCTCCCCAACCCCTCTCCTCTCACCTTCCCCTCTCCTCTCCCCTCCCCCCTTCCCCCACCCTCAGGGACATGCTGCTCCCCCCCCCCCCCCGCAAACGCACGTTGGGGGAACAGACCCAACGGGTCTGCACTTGGTCTAGTGACTCTATGAAAAGGCAAAAAGGAGACATAAAATTATGAAAAATATAACATCTTTTGGCCAATTAACCTTACTCATGGCATGCATTGAATTATTTTCTATTAGGCACATTCAACTTAATTGTAATTTGATTAATGAATTGCATTGTTTTTGCCTATACTTCAAGGGCCAGTGCAGAAGTCCACATTTTCCAGCATCCAGATTTCACAAAGGAACACTCATACAAAGATCTGGAGAGTGAAAGCAGTAAACCTGATGCTTCAGCAGTTATTTTACAGCAGAAGAGAGCCCATAAGAAAAAGCGACGCAATGACGGGGTGGTGCTGCTAAATAGTGCAGCAATTTCTCCAAAAACATCCACAGTATCTCTAGAAAATAACAGCAAAATATGTAAGTTAAATAAATATTGTGTAATATCTTTTTGCACCATGAACATTTCTCAAACTTTAAATTAACTGTAGTTTATAAGCATGAATATATTCACAAACCAATTATGTCAGAGATTGGGGAGTGTAATTAATAAATCCACTTCTTTCCTAGTTAGAATATAATCCAAATTGATTATGCCAATTTTCTATCCCTGCCAGCATAAATATTCTAAATAAGACAAGCCTGACCACTCTTTCCACTCCCTGTGGATCACAGCGAAGTTCTGACAAATGAACCCCAAATTAATTATCTTGCTTGAAGTGGGCAATCAGGACAGCTGAAGTGGGAAATGGACCTATCTTCAGAAATTAACTTATACTGCAATGGTGGCACACTTACTATTATACATCTTGTATATTGCACCCATCAAATTTGCCATGGTTATAGAGTCAACTACTTACGTTTCGTCCTTTTCTGTAAAATGTAAAGATGTGGAATCCCAAAATATTAAATCCAAAATTTATTATTTTCAATTAATATATACACAATTTTCAAAATATTCAGTGAATCTGGAGAATTATCCATTGAGATGAACGGTAGATAGGGTTTATCACAACACATTAATATAGCACCCTCAAACACAGAAAAATGTTCCAAATCATTTCAACGGTCTAATCAGACTGAAATGGCACAGCCACAAAGGAGTTGTTATCGGACATATGAACAACATTGGATGAGAGAGTTAGGTTTCAAGAGGAGCCAGAAGGAAAATAATGGGGGGATTTTCGGAACTTGATGTCTTGAGAATTGCAAGACTGCTAATGGTGGAGGAGAGTGTATTAATGCCTTTAAAATGGAGATTAATTAAGAGGGGCAAGAGTGTTTTGAGTTACAAATATCAAAGTACTTAACAGGACAATGAGAGATGGAAGTGTACCAGTATAAAATGCAGTTCAATTGCAATGTGAGTGATAGGCGAAAACCCAACTTCGATGGTTCTTCCAGAAAATGCTTAACAGCTTTGATTGAGCTGCCATTTATGGCATTTGGAAGATGGGAGAATGGCAGACCATAAGACGCAGGAGCAGAATTAGGCCATTCAGCCCATCTAGTCTACTCCGCCATTCATTCATGGCTGAACAATTTTTTTCCACCTCAATCCCATTCTCCTGCCTTCTCCCCAAAACCTTTAATACCCTCCCTAATCAAGAACTTATCAATCACTGCCTTAGAAATACCCAAATGTTTAGGCTTCCACGACTATCTGTGGCAATGAATTCCACAGATTCACCACCCTCTGCTAAATAAATTCCTCCTCATCTCCATTTTGAAAGAATGTCATTTTATTCTGAAGCTGTGCCCTCTGGTCCTTGACACTCCCACTACTGGAAACATCCTTTCCACATCCACTCTAAGCCTTTCATTATCCGGTAGATTTCAATGAGATCCCCCCCCTCACTCTTCTAAACTCCAGCCAAGACCAGGGGTACAGAGAGTTAGTAATGAAATTTGTATCATGAACCAGATGTCAGCTAAGCAGTGCTTAATATTCATGTTCAACTACTAAAATAAAATATATACCTTATCCTGTCTGCCTGGGTGTCCTGCCAAAATATTTATTCTTTAACCAACATTCAAAATGGGGTCACAGCATCAATGCTATGTGTGGGGCCTTGTAAAGCACAAATTGTATCTCAAGTTTCTCACCCAGAACAGTGTCTTAAATTCAGAAAATCTTTTTGAAAGTAAAGTACTTTGATATGTTGTGAAGGATGGTTTATAAATGAAAGTTTCTTTGTAGAAAATTATGCAGCGATATCTCATTACAAATCTTTACAGCACAGGATGTTCCATTTGGCCTAAGTAGACAATAGACAATAGGTGCACGAGTAGGCCATTTGGCCCTTTGAGCCAGCACCGCCATTCAATGTGTTCATGGCTGATCTTCCCCAATCAGTACCCCGTTCCTGCCTTCTCCCCATATCCCCTGACTCCGCTGTTTTTAAGAGCCCTATCTAGCTCTCTCTTGAAAGCATCCAGAGAACCGGTCTCCACCGCCCTCTGAGGCAGAGAATTCCACAGACAGTCTGTGTAGTCTCCTATCGTCTATTATTTAAAAAAGTCAATATTCAGAGGTTTGGTTTTATCGGTTAGTTATAATGATTGGCAGTTCATCTGCTTACATTCGAGTACATTTTTATCAATGTTTATATGATAAAAGTTTTATTTACTGACACATTATCTTCTGCAATTTTCCAATCGATTGCATCATAAATGGTTTCAAGATTAATATAAATTGGTAGCCCTTAAAATTATATTTACTGACAATTATATTTAACTTACTTTGCCTGACTATTGCTAATTTCAACAGAAAATTGAGGTTTTTAGTTTGCTTCATTTGCACAGCTCTCGTTTTGTAGTATCTGCAGGAAAACAACGGCGGATGTTATACCAATACATCAATTTTGATAATCCAGAATTTAACATAATTACTGCTGCTGAGAGTGATAAAGAACAGAGCATACAGGAAAATATTTGTGAGAGCAAAGCAAAAGTACCTATTCCAAACCATCAAACAGCGCGACCAACAGGTAATTCCACATTCACAAATGCACAGTTCAATTTATTTAATTTCATGTATTCTCATTTGAAGAAAAAAATGTTTTCTCTGTCATCTACATCAAATCTTAACTAGTAAGAAAGGAGGATGGGATAGTTGAACTGAGATAAAATCAGGTTCTGTGATACAGAGTCTCAGATTCTGCCAAGTGCTCACTTTGGAGGTCGGTTGTGTTATCGTAGACGGAAGGAGAGCAGAGATAAAATAATCTTCCCAACTTTAGTGGTACAAGACAATAATCAAGAAAAACACAAAGTGCTGGAGTAACTCAGCAGGTCAGGATATCTGGAGAAAAATAATGGGTAACATTTTGAGTCGGGACCCTTCTTCAGAATTAATGTAGGGGTGGTGGGGGAGAAGGGATGGGAGGTGAAGAGCTGGAGACCTGAACCAACAATTAAGATAGTTGTGTGTTAGGTTAAAAGTTCTGTTGATTATAACCCTACAATACTGTAAAGGATTTACAGCATTCTGATCCTTTTAGATCCTCTCAGAAAATTTCAGTGGTCTCCAGGTGACAAGAACATTTGGCCCAAGGAGAATTTTTAAATTGTGGTCGTTTAAATAAAACATGAGGATATTTGGCATATCTCAGACCTCAGGCATCTTTTTTACCAGTGAATTAAATGTAATTCTGAAGTCTGAAGAAGGGTCTCGACCCGAAACGTCGCCTATCTCCTTCGCTCCTTAGATGCTGCTGCACCCGCTGAGTTTCTCCAGCTTTTTGTGTACCCTCAATTAAATGTAATTGTTCACTGTCAAATGTCAGAGGGAACATTCAGATTTATGGAAATGTTACTTTTTCCTTGACTCCATTTTGGTAATGTGTTTCTGTCCATATCACTGGCTTTCACCATTCACGTGATCATCAATAACAATGTGCTTATTTTGCTTAATTATGCACTTTCTAGCAGGATAGGAATTTTTCATAATTAATAAATGTTTTCATTCAGTCAATTCAAAACATTTAATTGTTGCAGAGTTCAAGAATAGCATTATTCCATCGTTAAAAATCTTTGCATCAATGCCAATCATATTTCAGGTCTAAAAGCCAAAATTAAATGAAATACGGTTTTATTGTCTTCAAAGCCTTATTGAAACCACAGATACAGTGCATTCAGAAAGTATTCAGACCCCTTCACTTTTTCCACATTTTGTTACATTACAGCTTTATTCTAAAATGGATTAAATTCTTTTTTTTAAATTATCAATCTACGCACAATACCCCATAATAAAAGCAAAAACAGGTGTTTAGAAATGTTTGCAAAGTAATTAAAAAGAAATAACTGAAATATCACATTTACATAAGTATTCAGACACTTTGCTATGACATTCAAAATTGAGCTTAGGTGCATCCTGTTTCAATTGATTATCCTTGAGATGTTTACAACTTGATTGGAATCCACTAGTGGTAAATTAAATTGATTGTACATGATTTGGAATGGCACACCCCTGTCTATATAAGGTCCCACAGTTGACGGTGCATGTCAAAGCAAAAACCAAGCCATGAAGACAAAGGAATTGTCCATATACCTCCGAGACAGGATTGTGTCGAGACACACATTGGGGAAAGGGTATAAAACAATTTCTGCAGCATTGCAGGTCCCGAAAAACTCAGTGGCCTCCGTCATTCTTAACTGGAAGGACTTTGGAACAACCAGGACTCTTCATAGAGCTGTCCGCCCGGCCAAACAGAGCAATCGGGGGAGACGGGCCTTGGTCAGGGAGGTGACCAAGAACCTGATGGCCACTCGGACAGAGCTCCTATGTGGAGATGGGAGAACCTTCCAGAAGGACAACTATTTCTGCAGCACTCCACCAATCAGGCCTTTATGGTGGAGTGGCCAGACGGAAGCCACTCCTCAGCAAAAGGCACATGACAGCCCACTTGGAGTTTGCCAAAAGGCATCTAAAGGACTCTCAGATCATGAGAAACAAGATAGACAAAATTGCTGGAGAAACTCAGCGGGTGCGGCAGCATCTATGGAGCGAAGGAAATAGGCAACGTTTCGGGCCAAAACCCTTCTTCAGGCACTGCTCATCACCTGGCCTACGGTGAAACATGGTGGTGGCAGCATCATGCTGTGGGGATGTTTTTCAGCAGCAGGAACTGGGAGACTAGTCAGGATCGAGGGAACGATGAATGGAGAAAAGTACAGAGAGATCCTTGATGAAAACATGCTTCAGAGCGTTCTGGACCTCAGAGTGGGGCGGAGGTTCACCTTCCAACAGGACAACGACCCTAAGCACACAGCCAAGACAACGCAGGAGTGGCTTCGTGACAAGTCTGTGAATGTTCTTGAGTGGCCCAGCCAGAGCCTGGACTTGAACCCGATTGAACATCTCTGGAGGGGCCTGAAAATAGTTGTACATCGACGCTCCCCATCCAACCTGACAGAGCTTGAGAGGATCTGCAGAGAGGAATGGGAGAAATTACCCAAATACAGGTGTGCCAAGCTTGTAGCGTCATACCAAAGACTTGAGGCTGTAATCGCTGCCAAAGGTGCCTCAACAAAGTATTGAGTAAAGGGTCTGAATACTTATGTAAATGTGATATTTCATTATTTCTTTTAATTACTTTGCAAACATTTCTGAACACCTGTTTTCACTTTTGAATTATGGGCTATTGTGTGTAGATTGATGATTAAAAAAATGAATTTAATCCATTGTAGAATAAGGCTATAACATAACAAAATGTGGAAAAAGTGAAGGGGTCTGAATACTTTCTGAATACACAGTATATCCTGAATGCACCCCTTGATAGCTTCAAGATATCCAAGTTAATGTAAAAACCTGGTATGTCACGTGCCTATGAACTCTTAAGTTTTCCTTATTTTTCTTCTGGCAGAAGGAATTCAAGTTTTCTATGCACAACATTTGGTCACATTTAATAAAATCTACCCAAACAAGAACCTGCAATTTGTTTAATATGTATATTAAAATAAAAGCGATTAATAAAATTATCAAATTTTATATTTACAGATCATGAAAGCAAAGAGGATTCCCTTTTACGAACATCACCAAGTTTGTCTTTAGGTACTCCAGAAAAGTCAGAGCCCAACAAATCATCACAAGTCTCTCTGGATATAAATAAGATGCTTAGTATTTGTGCGGCTCCTTTGGTACCTCCACTTTCTCCACAGCCAAAATGTTAATTTGTGAGAACATTTTAAAATCACCTGCAAGTTCCACTTTTTAAACTCTTAATTTGTAAAATTATCTTGGTGGTTAATTCTGCAGTGGATCTGCACCAATAACAGAGTTGGAGGTGTATGAACAAACACATTTTTGTGTGTTATTAAATGGACAGTAAAGTTTTGAAGCACAATAAATGGATTTGTTTATCAAAATGTGTTGTTAACAGAAAATGAATATTGTTGTACAATAATTATGCCTTTAACAATGTATAGCTTCACTTAAAAGTATATCAGATTTCACAGGAATAACCATAAGGTACTCAGCCCCCTTGAACCTGTTCTGCCATTAGATTACATTTTGATTATGAGCCTCATCTTTAATTAATAGTCTTCTATTCATATAATAACCCTTATTTTTTTAAAAAATATTTTCACAAAGAGGAGGAAGGGTGATACTACTACTGCCCGAGGGAGACACTTAGAGATAATTCTTGGATTATTTATTTGATGCACTTTACTTCAAAGACACATCTATAACATTTTGGAGCCTACCAATAGTTCGCCAAAACAAACTGTTAAATCTAACCGTCACAGTCATTTCATAGTGGAATTACTAAACTACCCAATGCTTATTCTCAGGACACATGACCAAAAGGGCATTGTTGTGAGATGAAAGCTGAAGAAACTAAATAGTCAATGACAAGGAAGAACTCTGATGGAGAGTTCACCTGCATTTAGTTCCTGAAGTTAGAAGTTGAGACATTCTTGTAAAAATCCAAGACAATCCAACGAATGCAGTGCCAGAGACCTGGGTTCGATTGCGACTACGAATGCGGTCTGACGGAGTTTGTATGTTCTTCCCATGACCTGCGTGGGTTTTCTCCGATATCTTTGGTTTCGTCCCACACTCCAAAGATGTACAGGTTTGTAGGTTAATTGGCTTGGTAAATGTAAAAATTGTTCCTAGTGGGTGTAGGATAGTGTTAATGTAGGGGGGGGGTGTCGCTGGTTGGCGCGGACCCAGTGGGCCGAAGGTCCTGTTTCCACGCTGTATCTGTAAAACTAAAATTGTTGTCAAAAACTCCAATCTCTCACATTGCTTTAGGTTAATGAATTTATTAGGGATAATTAATTTTGAATTTTTATAGATATATTCATGTTCGTGAGATTTAAAAAATAATTCAATACAAGTTGTTGGCATTACAAGCATTTATTGTTCATTGTTAACAGCACCCAGACTGAAGAGGAGTTAGAAGCCATCCACATCTAGGCAAGGTAGATCTAGCCTGCACTTGCTCTCACCGATGTAGAACAGTTGACACCTGGAACAGCGGATGCAGTAGATGAGGTTGGAGGAGGTGCAGGTGAACCTCTGCCTCACCTGGAAAGACTGCCTAGGTCCTTGGATGGAGTCAAGGGGGGAGGTAAAGCGCCAAGTGTCACATTTTGCTGCGGTTGCATGGGAAAGTACCAGGGGAGGGGTTGTTAGGGTGGGAAGGGACAAGTTGACCAGGGAGTTACGGAGGGAACGTTCTGTTACATACATTTTTGCCACCTCCAATGGTATTTCACCACTGGCCACATCTTCCCATCTCCTCCCCTTTCTGCTTACCTTCGATTTTCCATCTTCTGCAGTTCTTTCTTAAACACATCTAGGCAAGGGTGTGTTCCCCAGGGATCTAATGAACGATTCATTTTTATATATTTTAAAATTCTCCAGAGATCATGGTGTTATTCGAACATCGTTTTATCAATGTTGCAGGATACTGGCTGCTAGACTGATAACTTAGCCACTATATTATTATTTTATTTAAGCGATAACTATTAGAAATTTCAGCCACTGAGAAAGAAATGAACAAACATTCCTTTCAGAAAGCATGTTGGTGGACAGATGTCCACAATGAATTTTTACACAGGCACAAACTATAATAAATGAGGTAGATTTGCAAACATAGTAGATATTGCATGAACATTTCATCCAGACGTAAATAAATAAATGTCATAAAGTTCAAGAAATGTCATAAACTTCATGCAATTTAAGTGGGACATTTGCTTTAAAGATCTAGTTAACATTGCCAGGTAAGGAATTTTAGAATATAATTTCAACGAGGTAGTAAATTCAATTTTAATGCTTTTTTCTCTCTTCTCACCAAAGTTGCTCGCTAACACTGAAGCAGTGTCCAACCAGCTACTAAGTAGAAGCCCACAACTCATCTGAATAATACAAAGTCGAGAAATATGCAGCAGCTTACTGACCTGAATATTACCAGCATCTGCAGTATTTTGCTTATGAGCTGTCTGTTGGGATCAGAGGGTGTAACAGGCAAGTCTCAGCTCACACCTATACACTTTCCAGCTGATAACGAACTAGCAAAACACTCCAGTGACTAACAGGCTGATTGCAACACCCAGTTTATATCTAGAGCCAAGTTACTCAGCAGATTATATTAATCAACCAACGACAAATGTTTAAAAAAACTAAAAGGAAATTTCAAGGACAGAATCATTAACAAAATTTGGTAAATGTGAAAGGCAAAGATAGACACAAAAAGCTGGAGTAACTCAGCTGGACAGGCAGCATCAATGGAGAGAAGGAATGGGTGACATTTCGGGTCAAGATCCTTCCTTCTTCAGACTAGTCAGGGGAGAGGGAAACGAGAGATAGAGACGAATGATATAGAGAGATAAAAAACAATGAATTAAAGATATGCAGAAAATAAAGGATCAGGCCATTGTTAGCTGTTTGTTGGGTGAAAACGAGAATCTGGTGCAATTTGGATGTGGGATGGATGGAGAGGGAATGCTGGATTTACTTGAAGTTAGAGAAATCAAAACTCATATCATAGGGCTGTAAGCTGCCCAAGTGAAATATAAAGGCAAATGGGTAAAAATTCAGTCAGAGGTTTTAAAGGAACACATTGAAAAGGTAGAGAAGCGAACAGGTTGGAAGAGGAATCCCAAAGGAGAATACTCGCATTCAGGTGAGATGAATTAGCTATGTCTGCACCAGTGCAGACATCAAGCATTTCAAAACAAGGATAATTTTATAATCAATGCACTGCTTAACTTGGATTAACATGCATAAGAGTCATAGGTGCACAAGTGTTAGTGCGCAGAGATTTTAATATCCTCAAGCTTACAATGGGTAGGATCAGTAAGTCAAAGTAAGCCAAGTCATCAGTAAGCCAAGTAAGTTTCTTGGAGTTATCATCCACAGATAACAAAAATATATATTTGAGTATTTCAACAAATAAAATCTGGAAGAAATGAAATAAGATGGTTTAGAGATTTTGTTTTTAGTTTTGGAGATACAGCATGGAAAGAGGCCCTTCGGCCCACTGTCTGCACCGATTAACGATCACCTGTACATTAGTTCTATCCTACACAATAGGAACAATTGACAGCTGCCAATTAACGTACAAACCTAGATGTCTTTAGGATGCGAGGGGAAACCGGAGCACCCGGAGAAAACCCATGCGGTCACAGGGACAACGTGCAAACTCCACATAGTCAGCACCCGTGGTCAGGATCAAACCCAGGTCTCTGGCGCTGCAAGGCTACAACTCTACTGCTGCATGACTGTGCTGCCCATAATGTTGCAGGGTATATTTTGGTTGCATGGTTTAAAGCTCTTCCTGGCCCCCATTATGACAGGAATAAAGGTTGATAAAGTTGGTAGCAAGGGAAAGGAGTTAATATGGATTGTCGATATTAGCCAATTTCTCATTTCTGCTGATCCAATACTGATGTGCCAAAGGTAGTTTGATAAATTAGATTAGACGGTGACAGGATGAGCTGGGTATGGTTGCATACTCGTGGTAACTAATGTGATATTTCCACAGCAGAATCAAAATTAAAGGTCACACCAAAACTACAATGTTGCAAATCTATAAATTAGCAACAGAACAGAATTTGACGATAAAGTATTAAATTACTTACAGTCAAGGTTCTCAATGCTGTGATGTCAACCACAGCCTTGAACAGTTCGTAATAATTTTCTTTAAAAGAAAAATCGAGATGACCAAAATATCAGACTTAAAATGCAATATTTTTTTTATTTTTCAGGGTACATAGACTACTGGCTCAGAAACTTTAAACATTTAATATCGTAGAACTGGAGACAGAATATTTAACAGGCACATTTTCCAAAGCAACATATCCCGTCTTCTCCAAACACAGAACACAACAGTAGTCAAACCAGACAGACTTTGTTTCGTCATTTTATGCTTTATTTGCACTGCTGAGCACCACCTTCTAAAGGGTCCCAATGAACAGTTGTCCAGAACCATTTTATTGATTAAAATACAAAGTTGTCTTTTGAACAATAAATTTACATGTCAAACATAAATGACACAAGAACACAAATCTATACCCCCAAACCTAGATATTACAAATTACTGCAAATACATTCACAAAATTGTTAAATAAATCTTTAAGCCTTTCACATAGGAAATCAAGTTTAACTTTGTGCCCATGATTTGAAACAAAAATCTCAATATAAATAATGCACATCTGAATTTTTAACCAAAAATAAATAACTATATAGGTAACCTATTTTCTGCACAGTTCAACTATTTCAATGAAACAACCTAGCTGTATATTTGAACGCCAAATCCTCCCTCCCTCCCTCACAAATTTCGAACAATCCCGCAAAGCAAACATGTTTCAATATAATCACTTGATGATGTAATAAATATCTATGCAATCAACATATACAAAGTTTGGAAAACTAAATGTAATATTTTAAAACTATGACAAAAATATTGTACAACTTGGATTTAAAAGCCAAGACCTACAGGTCCATAAAACAAATACTTAGTAATTTTCCATATTACAAAGTGGGGAAAAAAAAGCACATTACAAAAACATTCCAGCCATTTTTGCAATGTTATCTCAAATACAGTATATACACATTTTGAAAACAAAATTAGACTGCCACTTCCCTACTGTTCTTAACTCTAACAAGCTGTTCATGAACCAACTTATTTCAAATTTGGAAATAAAAAGCTATTCAGATATGCAATCTACTGCTCACCATTTATTTTACTCAAAGTCCTATCAGTAGCCAGTTTCACAAAATAAATATTGGAACTAGAAACATCAGTTTGTAAACATTGTATTAAACCACCAAAATTCTTGTTGTAATTGCTTAAATACTAAAGTATGTTCTGTCATGAGATGATCAAAAGCAAGGGTAGATGAGAGAGAAACAGCAAACAGCTGGACAAAGTAGTGTTTGGACATCTGGTCTGTAAGTGCCTGAAGGTGGTAGAGGTGTAAATGCTACCTACTACTTACATTAGCTTCTTCTCCCTTCCCCCACCCAGTCCCAGTTCAAAAAGTTGCACTATGAATGGCTGTATATCTTCAGAGATCTATTATGCTTATCATAATTTAGTGTAAGCCTAGTGAATTTTAAAGAACTTTAAAAACAAATTCTAAATATCAACTCAACTAACAAAGTAATTTGGATAAATTGCAACAGCATCACCAAGGTTAGAATTTATTTAGCCCGCGAATCATGGAAAATTAGTTAGTCTCAAACTATCATTTGTGACTTGGTGATATATTCACCTTTATGCATGCAATTTTAAAACTGGGAAGAGGGAAAATCTTCCAGTTAGCACTGGGTGTCTTTTGGAATACTGGACTAAAACATTCAGTCAGGCAGCAATGTTAAACAAGGAAACACATAATTCACAACCTGCAACAAAATTCAGTGTTTTCTTCCCATGTTTGAATTTTAAATCCCCCCTTCCCAATAAATTTTGATCTTACAGTAGTTACCGTAATATTACTTTTCCTTCAAGTAAATTTAGGAATCACCAAACACACCAGTATTAAGTCTGAATATGTTCATTCTTTTGAATGACATGTACTGCTAAATGACAGCATGTTAAAACAATTGAGTTGGAAGGAAATCAAAACTGAGTATGTTTAAAAACAGAATATGGCAGTTTCACATAGTGCTGACCGTACATGAGAGCAATCAACAGAAAGCACCACAGTAAGAGCGCTATACCCTTATTTTACCTGCAAAAACTATTTTTGGTACCTTAAAACAATATTAGTTTGAATTGATTTTGATGGAATTATATCTCATGTATTATGACACTATTGTTCATCATAGATTATTACGTTGCAAAGCATCACATAGATTCTGATTGGAATCGGGTTCTTCTGCTATCACAGCAATGACTTCCCATTCTCCAGATCTGCTCGATCTCTTAATAGCATCCACAACGCTTTGCATGTAAAGACCATCCTCAAACGAAGCAGCCATAGAAACCGGCTTGTCAGCCCAAGTGCGCCGATCCTCCTGATCCTTAAAAGACTTGCTCAAGGCTTGCACCATGTAAACAATTCCCTTTAGATACAAGAGGGGAATGTCACCAAATGCTTTCTCCAGCACACCAACTGCATTTACCAGCATAGTGTCAGCAAAGAGCAGCTCCTCTTTGAAGGTAGTGTTTTTCTGGCCGTATAAGTCCGTGCCTCGAGCAACCAAACGCCCTGCAGAGCCCACAACCATGACTTCATGAATAAAGGGACCAGGCATATTAAAATTGAGTGTAACAGTGCCACACACACCTCCGTTCATTAACATTTGAAAGAAGCAGAAATCGTCACTGGTGACGTGCCGAATACCATGGATGTTGTCATTCTGCTTGACAAAGGTTTTCAGGAGGCCATGGACCTTCTCGGCTCTCTTATTGGTCAAGTGGGTCAATAGATCCACGATGTAGGTGCCCATTGTGTGAAGGCCACCTCCACCCATCAACTCGTCACAAATCCAGTTGTACTTGCTGCTGAGTAGACTGCCCCAATAAACACGCACATCACAAATCATGACATTACCAATGTAGCCTTCTTCAATTAGCCGTTTCATTTTGATAAATGCCGGCAGGAACCGAAGAACATTGTCTACAATACTCATGAGCTTAGGATAGTAACGAGCTGCTTTCACCATTTTGAAGGCATCCGCCGAGGTAGCAGCCTTTTCACAGATTACATTCTTCCCAATACCTTTTGTACAGACAAGGAATAAAAAGGAAAATAGTTAATCATGTAAAAATCAATTATGAAGCCTGGTGATTGCAAGCATTACTGTTAAAGGTTTCAAAACAGCTTCAAATAATGATTGGAAAAACATTAATGTATACATACATTCGCAGTTAAGCTTTAAATCCTACAAAAAACATGTTTATGGCGAATAGAAACCACACAGAAATAATAAATAAGACAGAGATACATTGTGGAACAGTTAATAAAATAGAGCTCCAGGTCAGAAAAATACTTAAATTGTTAACAAGATGGTGAAAATAACAGACATAGTGGATGGGGAATTGAACATTAATAGGAGAAGGATTTTAAAATGGTAAAGAGGATTAAGGAAAACAAAGGGAGAAGGCAGGGCCAGGGGCTGAAAGAACAGATATCTGCAAGACAGGGGAGGGTGCAGATGAATGGAAATGGATATTAGGTCAATTTCCAAGTGGTAATACACACTTTGAATGGAAACAGAGGTGGCAGAAGGGTTGTGTGTCAGCCCAGCAGGGCATGGCAAATGCAAACAAACCAAGAGATTTCAGGATGAGGATGCGAGACGTAGTATTCAGTATCAATTTATAAATAAATCTGGGTTGCTTCAGGGAAGGAGGGAAATAAAAGTTTGCAGGATAGAAAAGATGCAGATTAAAGTTGGGCGCCATTCACTTCCTCCCATCCTGTGCACCCCACCCACCCAGTCTTCCTTCCACCTGTAAATCCCCCCCCCCCCAGTTTTCCTCCAACCCTGTACACCCCACCCACCCACACAATTTTCCTTCCTCCCTCCCTATACACCACCCACCCTCACAGATGTTTTCCTTCCATCCTGTGCACCTTCACAACATCTTGTGGAGAAAGGGCCTCAGATTGAAATTGAGTAGCACTAATGCTGCAGTTCAGAGAATGTGCTGGCCAGAGGCTCCCAGGTGTGTGTAGATGAGTGAAAGAAGAGTACACAGAATATTCAAACCAGACACTGAAGAATCCATTGTTTATTTTCCTCTCTGGCTTTTAAATTTCAAAGAATCGGCAAAAGTTGGTGAGATAGGTTTGTTCCGCCCAAGATTGTTTATCCATTTTTTGTCTATCTGAAGCAACAAAGTGCCACGTGATTCCATTTCATTCAGTTACCCGTTATTTTCCAGAAACCATTACAGGCTTCAAAACATATTACAAAGACGACTGGACTAACAAACAACCATACAATATAACAGGAAATCTCAAACTTTCAACATCAAATCAGGAAACATATTGCAAGCAAACTAGAAACACAGCAGTCTGGAGAACAATCAGAGACATTTACGAGCAATCTTTCAAAATAAGATCGGATTCAAGGGCTGATACAGCAAACTTATAGAAATAAAAATCTTTTTTTTCCCCATTGAGAGCAACTTTGCCAAGATCAGTAACTTGATGCCAGTTTAACATCTCAAATCACCCCAGCAACCTTCTAAGCAGCAGAATTCCTCCACATCATACTTTCATCAAATGCAAATCAATGTTGTTTGTAACTATCAAAAACTACAGAATCATAAGAACGAATTGCAAATTTGCTGACAAGACCTTATTGAGGGAAAGATCACTAAGACACAAGATTCCTCATCAATAAATAAGTTTTCGTTCCCTTATTTTTATTCCTAATGGAGCTCACCGATTCTCTAAATTAGTACGCTTGCCATGTATCTAAAAAACAGATTAGAGATATAGCATGGAGATAGACCATTTGGCCTACGGAGTCCACGCCGACCATTGATCAGCCATTCACACTAGTTTTGTTATCCCACTTTCTCATCCACTTCCAAGGGACAATTTTACAGAGCCAATTAATCTACAAACCTGCACATCTTTGGGATGTGGGATGAAACTGGAGGACCTGGGGGAAATAAATATATACAGGGAGAACGTGCAAACTCGAGGTCAGGATCGAACCAGAGTCGATGACGTTGTGAGGCAGCAGCTTCACCAGCTGTGCCAGTGTTGCCCTTGTTATTGGAAACAAAATTAAAAATAAATTTTAGTTTGGTCATAGGGTTGATTTCAGTGAATGCTCACTAATCATGGTCAAGCTGTAGTTGAAATCAAAGGTTTAAATGAAGCACAAAACAGGGATCTTTGTTTCACGTGGAATTAATTCAAGCCTCATTGTAAGTTAGCAACAAATGATATATTCCTTGTCACTTCTGATTATTAAGAATAATAATTACTATTTCTCTTCAATGAATCTACAGGATGTTTCTACTGACAACCGAACTGGCAGCAGCAGAACGCTGAAGTCAGCATACCCTATCGAAATATTTCCTGGGTTAACTCAGGTTTATTACAATACAATTGTCTGAAGTCATTCCTTTTCTAATAAATCACAGGAAACTATTTCTAACCCTTACATCAGATTTCATGTTTGGTCACCTTACCAGCCACATCATTATATTCAGCAGGAGAAATGAGTCATTACATAAATCATACCAAAATGTGTAGGAAAGAACTGCAGATGCTGGTTTAAATCAAAGGTAGACACAAAATGCTTGAGCAACTCAGCGGGACAGGCAGCATCTCTGGAGAGAAGGAATGGGTAACGTTTCGAGTCGAGACCAAGGGTGTCAACCCAAAACGTCACCCATTCCTTCTCTCTATAAATCACACCAAACTGCATACAGGAGAATTGGGACAATATAATTTAAATCTTTATATACAGGGCAAGAAGCCAAGAGGGAACTGGAGCTAAAGGTCATTAGAAACTGGTTAGCATCTCGCTTTCCTTCAGCTTCCTAAAATATACATTCAACAATAGCTGAAGTGTATTTCAGTTTGGAAGTCTGTATAATATTTAGCACATTAATAATATTCACCATTTTCTGGCCATTTGTCAAAAGAAATGAAATGCACAATGCAAGTAACTAAGTCTTAGAAAGAAAAATACTTCATATAACATGAAGAACAGAAAAAGACACCACCCTTGCCATATCTAAAGGTACATTAAAACAGGCAGCTTTTCCTTCTTAGCAAGTTCATGGTCACAACAAGCTATCATGAAAAAATGAATCTGATCGTGAGTGAGCAGATTTGCTAGGCTGTGGGACAAGTGCAGACAAAATTCAGCAAACATAATGAAAGACCCCTTTTTATACAACCTGTTGAATCAATTACCACTTTGTCAGCACTCATCAACACATTCACTGAAATTTGCAACCCAAATATTTGAGGAAATAATGTGCATTGTTTAACATGATAAAATCATTAAGAGGAAAAGTAAATCGATCAAGTCCAAAGAAACACACTGCGCTACCGTTCAGTTTGCAATCAAGTTCTCACAGCTGAAACAATCTAGGACATTGGTCAAATTTTGTGAATACACCACCGCACTAATCTCAATTCGGCAAAATTCCATCATCCCACGGATAACCTAAGTATCTGCATTGCAGCCCTTCTCCATTTCACAGTTTTTGCCTGTGCCTCTCAATTTTTTTTCCCAGATTGTTTTCTTGTTCCCTCCAAGTTGCTATGCGCCATGAAGACCATGCAGTTTTCAATCAGGATTTGAAACTTAAATAAGGACCAAGCATGGGGCCAAGATCTGAGGACTTGAAATAGAAAGATTAAATTTGCTTCATAATGTTCTTCAAAGGCACTACTGTATAACACAAAGCAACTTCCTCACTGACTCCATAGGAAGATAAGCAAAACTGAAATCTTTGAGCACTAATAAAAAGGGAAAGATTAAAGAACAATGTTATGTAAAAAAAAGCATTTGTTCTCTTATTTACTGCAATGCATGGTAATAATCTGCACAATGTACAACAGTAGCATGTGTATGAATGAAGTGCAGATACTGGTTTAAATCGAAGGTAGAAACAAATTGCTGGAGTAACTCAGCAGGACAGGCGGCATATCTGGAGAGAAGGAATGGGTGACGTTTCGGGTCGAGACCCTTCTTCAGACTGATGTTAGGGGAATGGGCGGTACAGAGATAAAATGTAGTCAGAGACAGTAAGTGGTAGGGGAACTGGGAAGGGGGAGGGAATGGAGAGAGAGGAAAAGCAAGGGCTACTTGAGAAGTCAGTGTTCATACCGCTGGGGTGTAAGGTGCCCAAGCAAAATACGAGGTGCTGTTCCTCCAATTTGCGCTGGGCCCCACTCTGACAATGGAGGTAGCCCAGGACAGAAAGGTCAGTGTGGGAATGGGAGGGGAAGTTAAAGTGTTGAGCAACCGGGAGATTAGGTAGGTTTAGACGGATTGAGCCGAGATGTTTAGCGAAACGATCGCCAAGCATGCGCTTGGTCTTGCTGATATACAGGAGTCCAAACCTGGAACAGCGGTACAGTAGATGAGGTTGGAGGAGGTGCAAGTGAACCTCTGCCTCACCTGAAAAGACTGCCGGGGTCCTTGGACGGAGTTAAGGGGGGGAGGTATAGGGACAGGCGTTGCATCTCCTGCGGTTGCAGGGTAAAGTACCTGGGGAGGGGGTGGTTTGGGTGAGAAGGGACCAGGGAGTTGCAGAGGGAATGGTCTCTGCGGAAAGCAGTGGAGATGGGAAGATGTGGTTACTAGTGGGATCCCGTTGGAGGTGTTGAAATTGTCGGAGGATTATGTGCAGTATGCGACAGCTGATGGGGTGGAAGGTGAGGACAAGGGTGACACTGTCTTTGTTACGAATGGAGGGATGGGGAGCAAGAGCGGAGCTGCGGGATATCGAAGTGACCCTTGTGAGAGCCTCATTGATAATGGAAGAGGGGTACCCCCGTTCCCTAAAGAATGAGAACATCTCTGATACACCTCAACCTGGGCACAGATGCGGCGTCGACGGAGGAATTGGGAGTAGGGGATAGAGTCTTTACAGGGAGCAGGTTAGGAAGAATTGTGACTAGATAGCTGTGGCAGTCAGTGAGTTTGTAATAGATGTCAGTCGATAGTCTGTCTCCTGTGATGGTGACAATGAGATCTAGAAATGGTAGGGAAATTTTGGAGTTGGTCCAAGTGAATTTGAGTTGACGCCTGAAACAGTGATTGTTCGACATACAAAGAGGCAAGCATTTCTGGGGCCTATGCGAGTGCCCATAGCTGCGCCTTGGATTTGGAGGAAATGGGAGAAGTTGTTAAGAGTAAGGATCAGCTCTGCTAGGCGGAGGAGGGAGTCAGTAGACGGAAATTGGCTGAGTCTGCGGTCGAGGAAGAAAGGAAGTCTTTAAGACCTTCTTGGTGGGGGGGGGGGGGGGGCGGGGGATGATGTAGAGTGGCATTATACTGTCTGTTCTAAACCCAACTCTGCAACAGCAGACTAAATTTCAAAAATAGCTGAAGAACCTGTTTTATTAATACTCATGAAGTTGTTACATGAGACAGATTTGGCTTTACATCTCCACAGCTAATAAAAGGACTTGCATTGATGAATATTGAATCAGCAAAAAAATAACTGAACCAAAAGCTCACTGCAGCTTTATGGTAATGGTGTTTCTGCCAAGTTTTCACCATATCCTTTGTAATAATATACTCTTACAATAATTTTTGTAACAATTTCAGCCATAAATCGCATTTGAACATAGAACAGTGCAGCACAGGAACAGACCTTCCAACCCATGATATCTGTGCTGAGCATGAAGCCAAGTTAAACCCTGTCTACACATTATCTATATTGCTCCACGTTCAGCATATCCATATGCCTATCAAAAAGCACCTTAAAACACCACTATCGTATCTGCATCCACCACTTCATTTAACGTTGAAGGGAGATTGCTATTCTAGTTTCCTGTCTAGCTGTTCCAACAATTAAGCAATAGATTTATCATAACAGGCTGTCATATAAACAAGTTATTTTATTTTTGCTAATGGACCAATCAAGTATTAATATTACAATATATGAATTGTACAGAAGCAACATCAGTGGATCAGTGAACACTCCCCTGCATTCATAGGCATTGCCTTGATAAGATCTACAGAAAAAGCACCCTTTGAGGTAGATAGTGGATAACCTCAGCAGAACAGGAAGTTATTCAATAACTTGCTTATTCTAGAAATGAAAGCAACAGCATTACTCAAACAATACTAATAATGCATGTTTTCAGAAGTAGGACTACATCCAACAATTTCCTCTATTTACATAATGTCCACATTTTAGATTCATGTCATTAATACAAACTACTGTTTCCTTCTGGAGGTGTGATATAGCTTACAATAGACAGCAGATTCTTATTACGACAGTTAGAAAATAACTAAACGATTGCTTTATCCCTCATCTTCAACTTCAAATATCAAGAAACTATAAATGCTGGAATTTTGGGCAAAGTACTAAGCGCTGGAAGAACTCCGTGGATTAGACAGCATCGGTGGAGGAAATGGACAAACGATGTTTTGGGTTGGCAATCTTCATCAATCTGTCCGTTTCGTCCACAGATACTGCCTGGCCCATAGTTCCTCCAGTGCTCTGTGTTTTGCTCAATCCATTTCAACATTGTCTTTATACAATATTTCTACTAATATGAATATAGCGTCTCTGTCAACTGTTCTTTGGAAAAGTTTTGGAAATCAAGTTTCAAATGTTTAATGGTCAAACATTTACTCTTTCCTAAACCAGTATCTTAGTATAGGATATGATGCAAAGGAGCACGTTTCTTTCAAATGTCTAAAGTTACAGGGAACCAGAGGCATGCCAAGTAGTGCAACCCAGGACAATAAGGCAAAACATCAAGTATAATAAACATGATTATAACCCAGGTGTCAAGGGTTATAACCCAGAATATAACCCAGAAGGCAGGGGAATAGGTTTGGAGGGAGAGAATGATCGGCCGTTATTGAATGACGGAATAGATTTGATGGGCCGAATGGCCTAATTCTGTTCCTATCACTTATGACCTTAACCATTACAAAATATTTCCCACGCATGACAGTAACAAGTCTGGAAATATCTTTATGTCTATTGTTCTCATGCACATAATGAAAGACCAACAATTCTACAATTTCTTTAAAGAGAAAGACTGAAGAGTGGGAACTACAACATATTTAAATAAATCTTTTACATAAAATTAACATCCTATGATGATTAATCCACTTTTGGCCTTGGAACTCCTAAACATTTATGACAAGACAGTTTTCTATGGGTTCGATTAACAATGTTCAGTTGCAGCTTAACTTCAAAATAAATCTGTTACAATTGAGGGGGAATTGGCTCAGACAGTTCTCCCTAGTTTGCCCACATACATTACAACTTACGATTGCCAAGAATGTTATAAAAAGTCAATTTTACGGGCGTCTTTGCCAACTTTCTTCAGTTCATTGTTCAGTAGCTGAACAACTGCCAAGATCCCACTGGTCTTACAGCATTGCTGCACTCTATAAGCAATTTTTCTAAACTTTTCACCAGATTACAGAGACTGCATTACATGCATGCCAAATACTAAATGCAGCATTGAGTTACAGACCAATGAGTTCTTTTGATAGAACAAAATTTACAGTGATCTTTCAGAACTAGTGAAATCCATATAAACAAATATTGTAGCATTGTGTAAACAAATCATGCAGCAATATCCCAACAGTTATCCTAAACTAATGAAATTAATGCAATTTATCAAAAATAAATCTTTAATTTGAGGTGAGAGTTGTCTGAAACTGATACTTCATTTGTCCTGGAGCACACAAACCAGTGCCATAAAATGGCAGATGAGCTTACACAGCAGCGGAACAGGTCTTATCGCTCACAATGTCCGTGGAGAACATGATGCCAAATCTTCTACATGCAAATGATCACTATCTCTCCATCCTCTGTATTTTCATATACCTATTCAAATGGTATCATAAATGCAACTTTCATATCTGCCTCGACTATCACCCCCAGCAACATGTTCCAGGCATTCACCACCCTCTGTGTAAAAAATCTGCACCTCTCACCTTAAAACTATGCCTTCTGGCATTTGATTTTTTTTCCATCCTGGGAATAAAGTTCTGACTGTCTGTGTCTCTCATAATGATATGTACTTCTATCAGTCTCACACCTCTAGCAGTCCAAAAAAAAAACAATCCGTCTGTCCAACCTCTCCCGGTAGCTAATACTCTCTAATCCAGACATCAATAGACAATAGGTGCAGGAGTAGGCCATTCGGCCCATCGAGCCCACACCACCATTCAATGTGATCATGGCTGATTATCCCCAATCAGTACCCCGTTCCTGCCTTCTCCCCATATCCCCTGACTCCTCCACCGCCCTCAGAGAATTCCAGACTCACAACTCTGTGTGTGAAAACATCATTCTTATAAATCTCCTTTGCGGCCTTTCCAAACCATCCACATCCTTCCTGTAATGAGGCACCCAGAACAGTATGCGATACTCCAAATGCAACCTAATAAAACTAAAGAAACCGTTGTGCTACAAAGTCAAGATGCATTATGCCAGACGGTTTTGAACATTTAAAGCAATGAAAGGGTTTACAAACCAACTATAAATAGGAATAGATAAAATACAAGCAGCCTGCCATATTCTGATCAGAAAAGATACAAGAATATTTAATAAAGAGCTTTATAAATTTAGCATTGGAATTTCATCTCACTACATTTCATTCACACAACATACTGAAGAACTCTGCAGTAGCCATTTTTTAAATCTCAGAATGGCAATGGTGAACATCAGGATTTTGCTTGTACGGATTAGAGGGAAATACTGTACCTAGTGCCTTGGCAGCAATCTGGCATGTGAGAGGTGGAGGAATATTGATGCAGATCAGATCCACATCCTGGTGGAGCAAAACATCATCAGTGCGACTTGTGTAGAAGGAAATGTTCATTTCCTCTGCCAGCTGCTTGGCTTCTTCCTCCGTTCTGCCCCAGAGTGCCTCGATGGTGAAGCCTTCAGCACGCAACAGTGGGACCAAAACCCGGGCAGTGCTCCCTGTCCCAAACACGCCCACCCCCGGGAGCATTTTCTGTTCTGTCTGTTCTATTGATAATCAGCTTTCATAGGGAAAAGGAAGCAGGTCAAGTCTCCTAACTCACAGCTGGCGAGATCTGTGGGTGTGCTGTAAACAGAAAAACAAACAAGACGATATTAAGTGCAGAAATCATTTCCTAAAACAGTTAGACCTAAATTAGTTCGAATCTAAACTTAATTATGTCCATTACATAGCTCATTAAGCATTGATTAACTAAATCTGGTATGAAATCCTCTTTTAAAAAGAGGCCATGCACAAATTACTGGTAAGTGACTAAAGAGGACAGTGCTAATCTCTTCAGCTAGAAGTGACCCCAAGAGCTTGATAAAACAAAGCATTTACTTCCATTATGTTTTCCCTAATGAAACTCACTGATAAGGGGAGCCCCTTCCTTGTTCTGACTGGGAGGAGAGGAGGAAGCATGGAAGTGCAAGGAATGGAGCAGAAGCAACCAAATTAGAAGACACCACTGTTCAGGTAAAAGCACAAAAAAAAATGCAGGTACTGGTGTGGAAACTCTCATCATCAAAATAAACGCAGCAGAGCCAGAGAAATAGACTGGAGGAAATTCATGCCAGAAGTAGGTGAGTCAAGTTAGCTGTGGGCACATCCTAGCGTATGTGGAAGAGTCCTGCCCAAAATGTCACCTATCCTTGTTCTCCAAAGATGCTGTCATTGGTTTACCATGAGGAGAATAAGTTTAAATGAAATGTGCAAGGAATTATTTCTGTAGGCACAGAGTGGTAAATGCCGGGAACGTGCTGCCAGGGAATGTGGGAGAAGCAGAATCCGGGGAGATAGATAGGAATGTAGGATCAGTGTAAATGGGCTGTTGATGGTCAAAGGGCCCCTTTCCATGTTGTCCCTCTCTCTAGATCCATGGCAATGATGAGCTATTTGGAACCAGGAACCAGTGGCAAAAGTATTAAGTGGTCTTGGATAAGTCGGAAGGGATTGAACCAGGGAGAAAGAATACAATAAAGAAAAAAAGTTCTGCATTACAGACTAGGAACTGCAGATGCTGGTTTACAAACAAAAGTGCTGGAGTAACTCAGTGTTCAGGCAACATCTCAAGAGGACATGGACAAGTATGTTTTGGGTCAGACCCTCCTTCAGGGATTGTGGGGAGGGGGGGGGGGATGTTGGAAGAGAGCTGGGGAAAGAACAAAGCCAGGCGAGGGAAAGATGTGAGGGGGGTTGATTGGCAGATAGATGGAGCCAAGGACTGGCTGTAATAGAGTTCTGCTTTCCAGGACAGTTCTGCATGCAAGTCATATGAAGGAAATTACAGGATATAAGGGGTTGGGATAAAGCCACAGAATGTTGAGGGAAGTCTTCTTGTGAGGTCAAAGTAAAACATAGAAAATAGAAAATATACAGACCTATTCCTTCTCTTTAGAGATGCTGCCTGTCCCGCTGAGTTTCTCCAGCATTTTGTGTCTGCCGCCGATTTAAACCAGCATCTGTAGTTCTTTGATAGCCACAAAATGTTAGAGGTGTGACAGCATCTCAGGAGAGAAGGAATTGGCGACGTTTCGGGTCGAGACCCTTCTTCAGACTGATGTCGGGGGAGGGGGGGCAGGATAAAGATAGAATGTAGGCGGAGACAGTAAGACTAGTGGTAGAACTGGGAAGGGGATGGAAAGAGAAAGCAAGGGCTATCTGAAGTTAGATAAGTCAATGTTCATACCGCTGGGGTGTAAACTACCGAAGTAAAATATGAGGTGCGGTTCCTCCAATATGCGCTGGGTCTCACTCTGACAATGGAGGAGGCCAAGGACGAAAGGTCTTTCCTGTACATAGAAAAATACAACACCAAAATAGTTCCTCTGGCCCACATTGACTGTGCCGAGCGATGCCAGGATAAACTAATCTCATCTGCCAGTTTATGATCCATACCCCCTCCATTCCCTGTATATCAATTTGCTTATCTAAATGCTTCTTAAATGCCACTATGCATTTGCCTCCACCATCATCTTGGCTGGCAACCGCCACACTGTAAAAACTTGCCCCATACATCTCCTTTTAACTTTGCCCATTTCACCTGAAAACTAATTGGAGGAACGATTCTGACTGTCTATCCTATCTATGCCCCTCAATTTTATGTATTATCAGATCTGTGCTCAACTGTGACATTCTAGGGGGGGGGGGGAAAAACAAATCCATCCAACCTTATCGGTAATACCCTTGACTCCAAAAGCATTCTCTTAAACCTCTTCTGCACTCTCTCAAAAGCTTCCATATCCTTGCTGCATGCAATACTCCAGATGCACCCTAACCAACATCCCATTATGCTGCATCAGATTACTTGACTCATTGTTGAATCAGACAATATTAACTCATCAATTGACGACAATGCAGACACCACCATTAAGTATTAAAGCATACCGAGGCACACCACAGGAATGCTATCAAACACAATTTGACGTAATGTTAATTTAACGTAAAGTTAAAAAAAAAAAGGACTGGAAAGATTTTCAGGAAATTTTTCAACATGCAAGCAAGCCCAGGCTGCCAATGACATGAGAAATAATCAGCACTTTTATTTAAAACATAGTTCAGATTTACAGAACAAAAAGCTGCAAGTTACCCTTGCAATCTAGAATGAACATTCAAATTCTGGTTTTATGTCTTATGGTTAGGAACCTGGAACAGTGAAACTAAACATCAAGGTCAGACGATTCACGTGGTTCAGGGGATTAGTACAGTGTGGAATTGGTACCCATTAGACTTCATCATACAGTTAATGTTCCAAGATTACTAAGAACCCAGGTTTTCCAATCATTTCTATATAATCAGTTGCATTCATATATTTAGAAATTTCTATTCAATTTCAATAAAACATAAATCACCAAATCCCAACAATCCAAAAATTTCCTGGTATATAGAGAACATTTGTCCTCTGCCAAAGACCTTTTATCTTCACTTACTCACTTACAGACCTCCAACTATAAATAAAGCCAACTAATTTAGACACACCATACGGTAACATTACCAACGCCTCGTGGACGACTGACCACAGGAATTCCGTATATCAGAAAACGTCACAAATTATTCTTTATACAATTCGTGTTTGTGCTGAGCAATTGTCGGAAGCTTGATTTATTCGCCACGCTATAAAATAACCAGCTTATTGGCGAGAAAAGTACGATTACTGAGAATACAAGCAGAAACCGATTGTCTTCCTCGTCACTCGGGACTGAAGGTCCTGCTCATGAAGCCAGACCGCCGAGGTGGGGTGGAAATGTCCCTCAAGCCCACATCACCTCCCCAGTGCCACCTCCGCAGGTACGAGCATCTCTCAACGCCAGCCTGCAGCCCTCGATCGCCGCGGCGCCGATCGCAGCCCCGCCGCCGGCTCCGGCCAACCTGTCGTCGGCCGCCACACAACAATGTACGGGCAGACAGGTTGGGTCGGCGTTCACCGCGACGACGGACGGCGAGGCCTCGCCTACTCCCCGCCCTCCCGCCGCTCCAGCCTCAATCCGCCGCCCAACCGAGCGGTGAAGCACGGTCACTGTACCCGCTGCCGCGGCCTCATCTCCCGGCAACGGCTCCGTCCTCAGCTTGCTGGGCCCTGGTGGCGGAGGTGGCCGGCTCAGTGGGTCCGCCGGACCGCGCTCGCGCTGCCGCTGCCCATGGAGATGCCCCGCCGCCCGGCGCGCTCCTGCCGCCCCTCCACTGCCACCCGACGCGGCACTGCGCATGTGCGCACACTCACACCCACTGCGCGTGCGTCCCTGATCAACCGACGCCCGGAGCTGCCCCCTGCTGGCGTCATCGCTGTATTAGCATTCCTGACCCGCCCAATCTCCCATATTAGCATACACGACCCGCCCAATCTCTCATATTAGCATACATGACCCGCCCATTCCGCCATATTAGGATACCTGGCCCGCCCACGCGCCACTGTATTAGCATTTCGGACACGCCCATTCACATCTGTATTAGCACATAAGGCCCGCCCATTCCCCATTATTAGCATACCAGCACCGCCCGTTCACCGCCGTATTACCATACTATACACACCCATTCGCCCCCGGATTACCATACTCGCCCGGCCCATGGCCATCACACATGACTAGTCCTTGCAATGGTCATTGTAAATAAACAATTTACAAACTCTTAAAGTGTGCAACATCTTTTAATGATAGCACAGGGTATTACATACATCTTCAAGCACTAGCTACATTCTTCTACTGCTGCGCCCAGGAAGGGGAAGGCGTTATGATTGATGTTAACTAGGCGGGGTTAATGGGACCGAGGTAACTATATTATTGGTTGCATATAAACCATCTACATCCTTCCCCTTAGAAAATCAAAAAACAGATTGTTGTCACGACAACAGAATTAAACAGCAGAATTAAACAAAATCGCCGTAGCGAACAGGTGGCTTGCTGATCCGGCCCGAGCGCGTACGGATGTCTCCCCCTTCCCCCGAAGGAGCAGAAGAAACAGGAGGACGCGAGGCAGCTGGGGAACTAGGGAAGGGCATTGGGGTGGGAGAAATAGGAGAGGGAGAACCGTGACCGGCAACAGGGGACCCGCGCAGAGGGGAACCAGGCGCTCGAGATGGGGACCGAGGCATGCAGGGAACACCAGCCGGGACGGCAGCCGGCTGCTGGTAGGAGAGTGGCGGGGCATAGGAGACAGGATGTAACGATCCATCGACAGACTGAAGGCAAGCCGCACCCAGACCGAACTTGGAAGCGTCACAGGTGACGGTGATGGGGCGACCCACGTCGAAGAACCGCAACGTCGGAGTGCTAATCAGTTTCGACTTGAGGCAGTCAAAGGCCTGCTGGTGATGTGGGAGCCATACCCAGGCGATATCCTTTTTTGTCAGCTACCGCAGGGGAGCACTCAGCTCACTGAGGTTTGGTACAAACTTTCCAAGGTAGTTCACCATGCCCAAGAATCGTTGTAGACCTGGCACGTCGGTGGGGGCTGCCATCTCGGAGATGGCAGCTGCCTTCAAGGGGTCGGGTTTTAGTCCGTTAGAGGTGAAAACATGTCCAACATACGTGACCTCTGAGACACGAAACCGGCACTTCTTGGGATTCAGCTTCAGGTTCGCCTTCCGTGCCCGATCCAGGACGCGGCGGAGGTTCAGGTCGTGCTCGGCAATGTCCTTCCCATAAACCAGGATATCATCCACGATGATGGCACATGGCAGGTCCGAGAATATCTGCTCCATCGTTCGCTGGAACACCTCGCTAGCAGAATTGATGCCGAATGGCATTCGCAGGAACTTGAATCTGCCAAACGGTGTGGCGAAGGTCGTCAGGTCAGAAGACGCTTTGTCCAACGGGATCTGCCAAAACGAGTTCTTAGCGTCTAGGACCGAAAAGACGGTGGCTTGCCCAACCTGAGCCGCCACATCCTCAACAGACCGCATGGGGTAGTGTGGTCGCCTGATGGCAAGGTTTAAGTCCTTCGGGTTGATACACACACGTATTTCGTTCTTGTCTTTCTTAATCGTGGCAACCATGGTGGAGACCCAATCGGTGGGCTCGCTAACTGCTTCTAGCACCCCCTTTTCGACCATCTTGTTGAGCATCGCCTCGACCCTGTCTTTCATGGCGTGAGACACCCTGTGAGGTGCGCGGACCACGGGTTGTATATTTGGGTCAATGGAAATATGGTATGTCAGTGGTAACTTCCCCAGGTCATCGTCGAACAGGTCCTGGTATTCTGCAACGGGTTAAACGACAGTTGCACTTTGTGGACCGTGCGGTCGAAGGACACCAGGCCAAGATCCTGGCACGCACGGTTGCCCAACAGGGTTACACAGTCAGAGTTCAAAACATAGAAAACCAGGTTTCTCGTGGCCTTTTGCAGCACGCAAGTTAAAGTGGCCCTCCCCGCAGGCCTTAGAATTTTCTCCACCATAGGCATGCAGGGTAGCATCGTCAGCAACCAGGGGCTCATTATTCCTTATCTTGTTGAAAAGATTCATGGACAAAACGTTGACCTTCGCACCTGTGTCTAACTTTGCAAGGAAGGTTACATCATTGACAGTCACAGATACGGAGGGATCAGTGCGGTGGGCGGGTGTCTGTAGGAGGGTAAACACATGCGAGTCCTCGGGAGGATTAATTGGATCTGCATCATAGGATTCAGCTAAGTTGGGCTGTGAGTCGTAACGGATATCAGATTGTCTCAGCATGTTTAGACTGGGTCTGGAAGTTTGTGCCTGTCTCCCACGGGAACGGAATAAACAACAGGCGGCAGAGAAATGATTTAGCTTTTTACAAAAGTTACAGGCCTTGCCAAAGGCGGGACACGTCGACAGTCTGTGGTGCATGTAGTTACAGTTTGGGCACCTTTTTTGGGGCACTTCACCAGGACCAGGGTTGGCACGCAGCAGAAAAACATTGTTTCCCATCCGAGGCTGTGGGCTCCTAAGCCCAGCCACGTTGACAGATTTATTGCCCGAGTCCCGGTGGTCATCTGGCAAAACAACGACCTCAGACAATCTGCAGGCATGCATGGCTTTTTCCAACGTTCGATCCGGATCCCTTAAAAGCTCACATCGCAGCTTCTGGTCACGCATGCCAGTTACTAAAATGTCTCTAGTGAGCTGGTCTGTCATGTCACCAAAGCGGCACCGCTGGGCGAGTTGACGCAAATCAGCAATAAAACATTCAACAGGTTCATCCGGCAACTGTCTCCTTGTAAAGAACCGTGCCCTCTCTAGAATGCGGTTCGAGGGCAGGTCACAAATCTCCCTGAACTTACGTAGCAGGCAAGCGGGGTCGTCAGCAGACTCTGCAGGAGTAATCACCACGTCATTGTCGCCCAGGACCGCTGGAGCGTAGGTGAAAGTTCTGGCTCTCTTCATGGCATCAGGTCCGACAAGGTTGAGTAGGAGGGAAGCTTTAAGGGAGTCAGGATCAGCGCGGTGTGCGACATTGACAAAGTGTGTGAAATCAAATTCAAACGTGGCCCAGCGCTCAGAGATGTCAGCATCAAAGACAAGCTGCGCGGGCTTTCTGCAAGAGGACGCCATGGCCAGAGAGATTAAGCACAAAAAGCACAAATCAAAAAAGAGAAATAAAACCCGATAGACAGGAGACGCAAGTGTCTTCCAGCTTCGACACCATGTAAATAAACAATTTACAAACTCTTAAAGTGTGCAACATCTTTTAATGATAGCACAGGGTATTACATACATCTTCAAGCACTAGCTACATTCTTCTACTGCCGCGCCCAGGAAGGGGAAGGCGTTATGATTGATGTTAACTAGGCGGGGTTAATGGGACCGAGGTAACTATATTATTGGTTGCATATAAACCATCTACAGTCATTATTTCAGGTAGTCCTCTATCTCTGGCAGTCCCATGGATTCAAATCACTCCAGCTCTCTGAAGTGAGTACAGACGTGGGATGGACAGAATTTGCCACAGAAAAGCTCACAGAGAGCAGATACAAGAAACTGCATATGCTAGTTTTACTAAATAGGCACAGAGTGCTGGAGTAACTCATCAGGTCAGACAGCGTTTCTGCTGAACATGGGTAGGCGACGTTTTGGGTCTTGATCCTTGCTTGGCGGAGCAGGTGGGTGGGTAATTTGAAAGGCAGCGAAGGAAGGAAAACATGCCCTTTTTGACTCATTGAACACAATGCCACATCTCCACTGTCTACCCATTACTGGTAGCATCTGATAGCAAACTTTGATTATAACTCCAACTTCCCATTTCAGACTATCAGATTTATTAGGTATTAACATGTCTATTTGTAGCTCTTTGTACCTTAACTTGTTTCTATAGTGACCCATTCATTGTAGTATCTGGTCATAAGAGCTTAAATATTTTCAGTGATAATCTTACACCATTTGGTTCCCGATGTTGGGGGAGTCTAGAACCAGGGGCCGCAGTTTTAGAATAAGGAGTAAGCCATTTAGAACAGAGAGGAGGAAACACTTTTTCCTCACAGAGAGTGGTGAGTCTGTGGAATTCTCTGCCTCAGAGGGCGGTGGAGGCCAATTCTCTGGATGCTTTTAAGAGAGAGCTAGATAGGGCTCTTAAAAATAGCAAAGTCAGGGGATTTGGGAAGAAGGCAGGAACAGGGTACTGATTGGGGATGATCAGCCATGATCACATTGAATGGCGGTGCTGGCTCAAAGGGCCAAATGGCCTACTCCTGCACCTATTGTCTATTGATTGATCCATAAACTAATAAAGACCCCAATGTATCCACCAGGTGGCGCCATACATGGCAGCCTCGCCAACAGCCTGTCTCGTCTTTTTCTTCTTTTGCTGTTATGGTCTGTGTTTACTTGTATGTTTTTAATGTATTTCAGTGTTCCATTATGTACGGGTGGGGGGGTTTGGGGGAAACTTTTTTCTCCTCGACGGAGACCTTTTTCATTGTATCTCCGTCTGCACTTTAACATCGTGGAGCGGGCAGTCCCTTTGTTAGGGATCAACTGCGGGAGCAACAATCGCAGGAGCTTCGACCGCCCCGATCACGGGAGGTTCGATCGGTGACTGCGGGAGCTTCGATCGCTCCGACTCCGGAAGTTTCGATTGCCCCAACTGCGGGAGGAAATAAGTTATTTGCCTTCCATCATAGTAGGGAATGTGAGGTCGCCGAAATAATAAAATGGATGTGCTGCCTGAACTGGTGAGGACAGTGATCTCTGTGTTTTGCGGGGACATGGCTCCATGAGGACATCCCGAGTGTCGAGTGCGAGTGTGGACGGCTTTCTGACTGTTCGGGCGGACAGGGACTGCAGAGAGAGTGCAGACTGCAGACAGTGGTGGGTACAACTCTGGTCACATCATGGCGAAGGAGCATGTGTGTGGCCTGGACATTGAACTGATGGCTGTGGGTCTTTGCTTATGCTGTGTGTCCTGGGGATTCTCACACTAAGTGTAGTGGCTGTTTAAGTTTATGTTTAATTTTTATATGGCTATGTACCTTTGTTTGTAGTATGACTGTTGGCAAATATGTTTTTTTTGTATGACTGTTGGCAAATATGTTTACATTCTTGGCTAATAAATTAATTACAATTAAATTACAATTATGTATATTAATTGTTAAATATTGTTCATTTATCTTAACCACATTTAGCCGAGTAACTGTATATGAAAGATCTCGTTTGACGCAAACTTTTTCACCTGCCAACTCTCCTTACAAATGTATTAGTTTGGTTTTGCCAAGTTATTACCGAATAAGCAACCATCTTGTTTTCTTACAGCTATTACTATATTTGGCATTGACCAGTTATTCTGCCTGAACATCGTTTGAACTTTGTTACAATTTATCTAACTCTCATCCACCATTTTTCTCAGTACAGGTTGGTTTGCACTGGTTTTATATTGACGTGAGTATTATAACTTGCAGTCCTCACATAGATGTTCTTGAACTTTCTTAATAGTATAAACACAATGAACATTGAGGCATCCATACTCAGTACCTTTTTTAATCAAGTTTCAATCTTTTGAACCTATCTTCTCCCGTCAGTGTTGGCCAATTAATGTCATCTGCACTGTCATTTGCTGACGGTTATGATGCACTAAACATTTATGATGCACTAAACATAAACCTTTCCCTCTCCTGAGCATTCTCATCCTTCTGTGTGCTGATCCAAACACAATATCTCACTGTTGCTGTGAAAGGTGATGGCCAACCTCATGAGTTATACCCCCCAAATAACACCCTAGCCACTTATCAGTTTGCAATGTAAGTTCGAAAGATCTCTGAAACCTGTCAGGAGGCATTTGCTAAATATTTGATCAACCAAACAGAACGCCCTTGGACTTCAGTATTAATGCATACAGACCAGAGATACTCGGTGAGCAGAGATTAGCCACTCTGCCGGATTTATGACCACTTCTATCTTACTTTATCTCTACTCTTAATCCTTGTACATACAAGGGAAAGCAAGAAGGGAAACAAAATAACACAATCAAAGCAAAGAGAGGAAAGGTGAGAATTCTGAGCCAATGACCACTTTGAAAATTATGAAAATGCCTTTGAGCGAAAAGTTGTTTTTAAATCGCTGGGAATGTTAGCCTCTATTCTGATTGAAGTTCCAAGTTGGATGCACAAGTTATCATGTCAGGCGTTTTGGTGTAATGCTATTTTGGCAAAGCACTCTTGGAAGTATAGACTTCTGAATAAGATAATTCATATTTCTCCAATGTCCTTTCCTACAGGGGAGATCAAATTTCAAAGGGGCACAGGACCGATTCACCAGCAAGGTTAAATTATTGTAAGGTTGTAATAACAGCTCGAATTATTTCAATTTTATAATTTGATGGGTGATTTAATGGAGGTACTTAAAAGATTAAAGTACAGGAAATGACATTTAGTTCTGTCATTCAATTATATTATCTGAACTGTCCCTTACCTATTTGCCTTTGCCTCATATCTTTTAGTACCTCTGGCCAATAAAAATCTTAAATTCAGATTTAAAATAAACATTGACTAGGAACGACAGCCATCTGCCGAAAAAATGTCTACTAATCAATGCGGGTAAAGAAAGGTGTTTGCTTTCTGAAAAACATGGCTCTAACATTTAGTATCTTTTCTAATTCTTAACTCCCAAATAGCAGAAAGTTTCTGTCCACCTCAGCATGGGAAATCAGAGCAGAAGCTGACCTCAGCCACTCCACACGCTCGCGGAGAATCTGCAATCTCAAAACCATTTTACCCATCTCTCCCCATTCTTTTGCATCTAGAAATCTCTCCAACCTCTACACCAACCTGACTGCACAGTTGCCCATGATACAGAATTCCAACCACTGAGGCAGAAATGGCTTCTCATCCCAGTCCTATCTTACTCTGTAAATTGAGATTGCGACACTTAATTTAAAACCCTGCAGCCAAATGTCTGTCAAACTCTATCAACATTTTGTACATTTCAATTAGATCTCTTCTCATTTTGCAGGAGTATTCAAACCAGTCTTTCCTCATTCAACAGTTCCACCATCTCAAGGAAATGGAAACATTTAGATTTTTATTGGCCGGAGGTACCAAAGGATATGTGGCAAAGACAAATAGGTAGGGACAAAATGCTAGAGTAACTCAGCGGGACAGACAGCATCTCTGGAGAGAAGGAATGGGTGACGTTTCGGGTCGAGACATTTCTTCAGACTGATATCAGGGGAGTCGGCGGGACAGAAATAAAATGTAGTCAGAGGCAGTAAGACTGGTGGGGGAAGGGGGACGGGGTGGAGAGAGAGGAAAAGCAAAGGCTATTTGAAGTTAGAGAAGTCAATGTTCATACCGCTGGGGTGTAAGCTACCCAAGCGAAATATGAGGTGCTGTTCCTCCAATTTGCACTGGGCCTCACTCTGACAATGGAGGTCTCCAATTTGCACTGGGCCTCACTCTGACAATGGAGACCCAGGACAGAAAGTTTTAAAGAAGGAACTGCAGATGCTGGAAAATCGAGGGTACACAAAATGCTGGAGAAACTCAGCGGGTGCAGCAGCATCTATGGAGCGAAGGAGATAGGCAACGTTTCGGGCCGAAACCCTTCTTCTGAAGGTCCAGCGGTATGAACACTGACTTCTCTAACTTCAAATAGCCTTTGCTTTTCCTCTCTCTCCATCCCTTCCCCCTTCTCCCACCAGGCTTACTGTCTCCATTCTAATACCTTCTATCTCTGTCCCACCCACTCCCCTGACATCAGTCTGAAGAAGGGTATCAACCCGAACCGCTTCATATCTTCTGGTGAAGTTATTCCCACTGCACCATTGGTGAGAGTGTTCCTGGATTTAGACAGTTATACTTTTCCAAGTCAGGATGTTGTACAAATTGCACAAACTGTGCAATTTGGTGGTGTTTGTAAGTACCTGCTGCCCTATTCTTCATGGAGGGACATTTTCTGGGTTAGGGAGGTGCTTTTGGTGGATGAAGGAAGTAACTGCAGTCCAATTTGTAGATGGGGCCAAACTGTAACCACCATACACTGATGATGGAGGGAATGAATGGTTTAGCTGGTTGACAGGGTGCCAGTTAGCTATAATGCATCATCCTGCATGGTTTTAAATTATTTTGAGTATTATTGGAGCTGCATATATCCAGGCAAATTGATGATATTCCATCACATTCCTGATGTGTGCCTTGTAGTTGGGAAACACAGCAATTGAAATGCCATTGAACGTCAATAGTAGGTGGTTAGACTCCCCATAGCTGGATTGTCATCTTTGCCCATTCAATCTATACCGGCTCTTATTCCCCACCTCATGTCCCTGCAATATATTCTCTTTCACCTGCCCATTAATTCCAAGTGATTTCCCTGCTACTAACTGCACTATGGTATTTTACAGTAGCCAATGAATCTATCTTGTAACATGGCTTTGGGATGTGGGAGGAAATTGGAGTATTCAGGGGAGACCCACATGGTCACACAGATAACATCAGATATCAGGATTGAACCTGCTTTGCTGTGAGGCTCTAGCACTACCCACCAAAACCCTGTACCGAGGACTTGTGAACAGAATTAACTGTTGTGTGATTATCAGTAAACCTTTGGGCAGGTCATAGTTGAAGTAACTAGTCCTAGTGATAGTTTGTCGCTGGAATGATTGGCCTGCAAAAACCAATGGCTACCCTTTGATGTTTTGAGTTACAGACCATGGAATCAGGCCCATCAGCCCAACTTGTCACACACCAACCAACGTCCCATCTACACTAGTCCCACCTGCCTGTGTTTGGGCCATATTGATATACGTTTTAGCAAAGCTCCTTGCTGCAACATTTGTTCCATTACTTGCTGCTTTACCATTTAGAATGTCTGCGTTGAAGCTTCACTAGGTTGGCACTTGATTTTAGGGAAGCCCAATGCTACTCCAAAAAAGGCCTCTGCACGCCACATCAAATAAGGACTGGTGCCCTAGATTGATGGAGAGGAAAAGATCTATGGTGTTCATTTCTGCTGCGGGTCCACAGTACTCCATGGGTGCCTACTTTTGAGTTGCCACACCTGTTGAGAATTTATTCTATTTACTGCAATTCTGGCACTTTTCAATAAGACAAAGATATGATGAAGGGAAATCTCCATAAGTTACTTCTACCAGATGCATCTGTCTTAAATTGGGTGCAACAGAAAGATCAATTACATTTACATTCAGCAGCAGAGCAACTGCCATACCAGACTGAGAGACTGCTGGTGAGAATGCTCTCAATGGCACCCCTGTAAAAGGTGGTGAGGGCGGCTCTCCTCAACCGTCGAAGGAAGTGGAGGCGTTGCTGTGCTTTCTTGACTAGGGAGATGGTGTTGGTAGACCATCTGTGATGTGCACTCCCAGGAACTTGGTGCTTTTCACAGACTCCACTACACTGCCATTGATGGTGAGTGGGTTGTGTACTGTCTGTTTCTTACTGAAGTCCAGTTATTTCTTTTGTTTTATTGACATCGAGTTGAAGGTTATTGATGTCACACCAGTTGATGAGTTGTTCAACCTCCTCCCTGTAGGCTGAGTCGTCATCGTGGCTGATGAGGCCCACCACTGTAGTGTCATCTGCGAACTTGATGATGTGGTTCGAATTGTGTTTGGCACAACAGTCATGTGTCATCAGCGTGAACAACAGAGGGCTCAGCACACATCCCTGTGGGACCCCGGTGTTCATGATGGTGGTCTCTGATGAGTTTTTGCCAACTCTTACTGTCTGTGGTCTGTCGGTAAGGAAGTCCAGTAACCAGTTGCATAGTGGAGTGCTGATGCCTATTTCGCCGAGTTTATTCACCAGGTGTTGGGGGATGACTGTGTTGAAGGCGGAGCTGAAGTCGATAAACAGCATCCGCACGTAACTGTTATTGTTTTCCAGATGAACCAGGCTTAGGTGGAGTGCTGTTGCTATGGCATCATCCGTGGAACGGTTGGGACGATATGCAAACTGTAATGGGTCAAGTGTAGAGGGGAGACTGGATGTTATGTGGGCCTTGACCAACCTTTCAAAGCACTTCATCATGATGGACGTGAGTGCTATGGGCCGGTAATCGTTCAGTGTTGAGGCTGGAGATTTCTTAGGTAACGGTATGATGGTGGTGGCTTTGAAGCTGGTATGATGGCTTGGCTCAGAGAGGTGTTGAAGACAACAGATTACATCTGTTGCAGTAATTTCCTGGCAACAGATGTAAGAGTAATTGCTCTTTAAGTTCCCGATTTCCTCTCTCTCGCCTTTAGTAAGTAGTGAAGTGGCATGAACAATTTTCTAATCTAAAGGGCCAACTCCTGAACCAAGGGTACTTTGTAAGATGGTAATAGTTAGGAAATCAATAATGTTCTCACATAGTTCTGTTAAATTATTGTGACGAAACCCCGGTATTATTTATGTAATAGTATGAAGAGAATTAACACATTGTTATTTGCCATTTATTACTTACGATTTTCAGTTTCAAACATATTCCAAATTGTTTAAAGAAGGAACTGCAGATGCTGGAGAATCGAGGGTACACAAAAAGCTGAGAAACTCAGCGGGTGCAGCAGCATCTAAGGAGCGAAGGAGATAGGCGACGTTTCGGGTCGAGACCCTTCTTCAGACTGGTCAGGGATCAGGGAAACGAGAGATATAGACGGTGATGTGGAGAGATAAGGAACAATGAGTGAAAGATATGCAAAAAAGTATCGGTGATAAAGGGAACAAGCCATTGTAAGCTGTTTGTGGTGTGAAAATGAGAAGCTGGTGCGACTAGGGTGGGGGAGAGATAGAGATAGAGGGAATGCCAGGGCCCGAGGGCTGAGGGAGAGGTGGGAAGGGGAGGAGACAGCAAGGGTTAACAGAATTGAGAAAATTCAATGTTCAAGCCCAGAGGATGCAGATATTCCAAATTGTATTGATTTCTATATCTGTGTTTCTTTTCCTCTTTTCTTTTGTGCATTTATCTTGTTCTTTGCATTTCTCCCAGTCATCAGCAATCGGTCATTACACTGGGTGCACAAATCTCTGCATCAGCATTGTATGTGCAAATGTGTTGTGGCCATATTCAGACTTTGTGTGGTTTAATAATCCTAATTATAAACAGTACACATATGTGTTTGAGCATTTAACCTTGGATTGGATCCCAAACAATAAGTAAATCTTGTGATAAGGAACTTTTTGGTCCATCAGGTTGAAAATGAACTTTCCTTGAATGTTATACCGACGGAAGCAGCTAGTTGAACAGTATGGTAAGTCAAACTGTAGAATAAAATTCTAAATTACATATATACTTAAGTTACTCATTGATTTTCTTCCTCCCATTACCAAAAAAAAAAACTTTTGACACGTCATTAAAAGCCTTAGGAACTACGTACGTTTTATTGATTGATTTGAAAGATATATCACGTAAATAGGCCCTTCAGCCCATCATGTCTATGCTGAGCAGCTATCACCTGTTCACTAATTTTATGTTACCCCACTTTCTTATTCACTCTCTTCACACGAGGGGTAATTTTACTGAGGCCAAGTAACCGACAAACCTCCACATCTTTGGCATGTGGGAGTAAACTGGAGCAGCCAGAGGAAACCCACACAATCACAAGAAGAATATGCAATCTCCACACAGACAGCACCTGAGGTCAGGATCAAACTTGGGTCTATGGGGCAGCAGCTCTATCAGATGTGCCACTGTACTTCCCCTTTCTGTGAACCCCCTGAAAGAGAGCCCAGAAATTTCACACAAGATGATCAGCCCATCACATGCCCAGTCATCTGCGAAATAAATCATAAATGAAATCTTGCAAGTCACATATCATAATCTGATTACATATTAACGTCACATCCACATTACCTCTGCTAATGCTATTTGGAAATGTTTTGGGCTTCAAAGGTTGCAGCTACAACGTAGAACAGAATATCAACCATATTGAATGAATCAATTTGTTGTTTAATATGTATAGCTTGTATCTGTTGAGAATCAGGTGAAGGAGAAAATCAGGCCCACAAGTTTTCTTGTCCCATTTGTTGGGGAGGTGCTTGGCAACTGTCTCATATCCGAGCCAATCTACTTCAAAACTTCTTATTTTTCCCCCATTCTGATTGCAATACTCCACCCACCACTCCTGTGCTTGTCACAAAAACAGAAAAAGACTAAAAATTCTTCACAGGAGAAAGCCAGTAACTTTGGTTGATTAAATCAGCGGGTGAGGCAGGCACAATATTTCCTTCGCTCCATAGATGCTGCCTCACCCGCTGAGTTTCTCCAGCATTTTTGTCTACCTTCGATTTTACAGCATCTGCAGTTTCTTCTTAAACAAAACTTTGGTTGATTGGTGTTTTGAAGGTCATCAAATTTGGTGAGGGCATGGTTTCACTTACCAGACGCTGCCTGACCTGCCAAGTATTTTTAGCATTTTCTGTTGCTTCAGATTTCCAGCATGATATTACTTATTTTTCAACCACTTCTCTGGCATTATAATGGTCACCTATGAAACCTTAAGTAGAAATGCACTTTGCATCTTATAAAATATTTAACACACACTTTGCTGGGTATAAAACACTTTTGCACATCTTTACGTTATAAATGGTAAAGAATCATAGTTGCTTCTTTATTTGGGCCTGTGCCTGGCTTTTCAGCGCCAATTTCTGTTGGTGAATCTTAATTTACACCAGTTTCTATCTGTGACTAGACCTGCCATTTTATATGTTTCTATAAGATCCCCTCTCACCCTTCTAAATTCCAGTGAATTTGCAATTGAATTCTGTGTTGGATGGAACTGCAGATGCTGATTTATACTACAGATAGACACAAAAGCTGGGGAAACTCAGTGGGTAAGGTAGCATCTCTGGAGAAAAGGAATAGGTGACTTTTTGGGTTGGAACCCTTCCTCGGACTGAAAGACAGAGAAGGTCAGAACGAAATAAGGCAACAGATGACCTCAGTGGAGTGGAGTCCATAATAGCCCATTGTTGGCTGGGGAAGATGTGCTAACGACAGGGATACAAGGATGCGAACCGTGGACCTTGTGGGGTGACTAGGGTGGGGGAGAAGAAATGCAGGAGTTACTTGAAATTAAAGATTTCACTAATTCTCTCATTTTTGATTAAATAATTTAACTATTTCTCTCATTTCAAGTAGCTCCTGCATTTCATCCCCACCCGGAACTGATATCAATTAAGGAAGTTCCACAACATCATGGGAAAACTCTGCAGCTCTTTTATAGAAATACCTCAAGCATACTGACTCATTGACAGTGGATAAATATTTCTAAGATTTAAATGTGCTCCCCAGGTAATTATGATTAGTCAAACTTGAAGCTTTTTTTTTCCTAATCTCTTTACATTTATTCAGGAGCTAATCAGAATGATAAACTAAAAACGGTTTTAGATTATTTAAAATATGCTCACTCTCAACTTTACACTGCAGAAATGACAGTGCACGAGCCAATTCAGTCCATCTCATTCGCTATTTAATTGTGGTGGTTCCATTCTCATCTAATGCACCATCCTTTCCTTCTAATTTTTAATATTCTTTTGAAGAACTACCCAATTTTATTTTAATTTACTTTTTCATTTTTGCAACAATTAAACTCATCAAGTTCAATTACCACATGGTAAGAAATTCTGTCAATTCCTTCTAAAGACATTCTGCGGATTTACTTCCTCAATGGCCATTGGGGACAATTTATTTAGATTATTTGCAACTGCAAAACTTTCACGATTTTGAAAACTACTTCAGAATGTACCTCATCTCTCTTTAATCCTCTACATCAGTGAAAACAGTTATGGCTTTTTTTGAGCCTTTAATAATAATAATAATAATAATAACGGAATTAAAAAATTAAGACCGAGATGAGGAGAACATTTTTCACGCAGAGAGTGGTGAGTCTTTGGAATTATCTGCCACAGAAGGTAGTTGAGGCCAGTTTGTTGGCTATATTTAAGAGGGAGAGATGTGGCCCTTGTGGCTAAAGGGTTCAGGGGGTATGGAGAGAAGGCAGGTACAGGATACTGAGTTGGATGATCAGCCATGATCATATTGAATGGTGGTGCAGGCTCGAAGGACCGAATGGCCTACTCCTGCACCTATTTTCTATGTATCTGTGTAAGAGTTGAAAGCTCTCATTCACAGTTAATGGAATGATCAGCTAACTAATCGCTTCAATGAAAAGAGCTGCAAACTGCTTTACAACATTTCATTAACAATTCAGTTTAAATAGGAGAAGAATTAGATATGAAAGCAGCCAAATTAAGACCAATTGTTTCTTTAGGATCTATGTGTGACAGTAAGGAAAAAAAAAATCATTCACTTCAGACTGCATTAGGTCTGGATTTTAGAGGTGAATGTTCAGTTTTAATCAAGTCTTTGATCTCCATCAATAACTGCATTTTAATTTTAATTATGTCAACATTGCTGTTAAAATGTATTTTATAGACCAAATTTGTAGCAAACCTATATTCATAACCGATTACCAACAAACTGAGGGTCAAAGTTACAACAAAAATAACAACAGGGATCTTAGCACATGACTGTGTATTTTAATAAAAATAATTCTGTCAAAATACAACAGAATACATTTCATTTTAACATATTTCTAGTACATATTTTCTTTTTTTGTGTTTTGTTTTTGTTTTAAAAGTTTCTCAAATGTTCATGCTAGTACTGGGTAATTTTTGCTTCACAAATACTTACTATGCTCAAACTGAACAACCATTGTACTTGTGCACAGCTTATGTGTTCATTTTGACTTCATAACAAAACTAAACTGATATTGAGCATGGAGCAGAAATTAGTTCATGAGTTTTGTGCTGGTAAAAACGAAACACCTTGCTTCACATTCCATGCTGTAAATTGTATGTAACATACCTGAGTTTGGAGCCACAAAAGAAAATCATTAAATTACAATGTATACATTTTATACTGTATACAGAATTTAAAACGTTATTAACCCTTCCCTTCCTTTAAAATGACGTTATAGTTTCAAGCCGAGCACAGTTAAGTACACAAAACTAGAATTACTGGTTAACAGAATTTTTAAAATCTTTAAATAGTGTCACACCATTTTTACTGTTTTATTCTAAAAAAGAAAAAAATAATAAAAATTAAAATAAAAAAATCAGCATTAGTTTTGCAGAACCCAACCAAGGGGAAAAAGACCACACACAAAAAAAAAAATCAAAGCCATGCTTCAGTACACTTCAATACGTCAGGTAAATGAGACCTCCTGTTCCCATATTTCAAAGTGCCTGGTATAAACTCAAAAGCGTCAACCTCAGGGTTTTAATGTGAGTGCAAATGAAAGTTAAAATGCAGCATGCTCCTCTTTCCAATTTGATGTGTGGTTGTCTCTATAATGGGAACTCAATTGGGAAATTTAACTGAAAGAGAAGATAAGGGAGGTAAATTATCACACTTTTCCAATGTGCCAGAACCATGAAACGTCTCAGACATCAGCAGAAACACGTATTGGGAGTAGCTGCATGGTTTGGAAAGTTGGACTGAAAGCATGCAAAGCAGAATGAAGATTAAATTGATGCATAATTGCAGCTTTAAGACGTTAGAGAGACATTTTACAAATCAACAACATTGTTTCCAATAACAAATATCATTAAATGAAATCAGAAACTTTAATTCAAAATGATTTCAGATTGTCTCTTGAAGGTGAAAACATCAACCTTGCCACTGATTGATCGACATTAAAAAAAAATTACATGGTTTTACAAAGCTTTTAGTAGCCTATCATATAGTATGAAATTGCCACTCACATTCACACTTACCTACGACACAATACAGTTTTCCAGCAAACAGTGACAACTGGGATGAGACTGCAAGTAATCAGCAGTACTCTTTCCAACACTACGATTGCTGGCCTTTCAGTTACTTGCAAATACACAATACTGAATACAAGTTCAAGTTGCTGAATTACAATATTTCAGCATTTTCAATAGCAGTTTGCAAATAAATCAACTTTGTGTACACTTAGTTGAATATCCATTTGTCATTTAAATTTTTTACTGCAAATATTTTTCGGGGAACAACAGTATGTAAGAATTGGCAAGTAAGTTGTGGTGTTCGCCAGTGTATTTTTGTTTTACAGCAACCAGTCAGAAGCAAAATGCTTTAAACTCAATGTATCTTTGAAAATTTAAGAAATGCATGCCATTGTCATTCTGAATGAAATTTCACGACTTTTCGTGTCTGGATGGGTGGACTTCCAATAAGGGGAAATCTAGTGTCAATCCTTAAATTTTAAACCAGCAGCAGATAACGAGCTGCCCACCAATTGAAAATGATAATCATCTGTTTCTGGTACAATTTATTTTCAAATTGATCGGCGCCCAGTGAAAACCTCATGAAGAAAACCTGGGAATTAAACATTACAAAAACTATTTGCTTAATTACTCAAAACAACGTTATCTGATATATGAAACCACCAGCCATATCTGATAACATGGGAATTAACATGGCTAATTTAGTGGCTAAGCCTTTTATTCATATGGAAAACTCACCTGTATTTTATTCCTCCATTATTTTTTGTTAAATGGTGACAAAAACAAGAGTTTTCACCCTTGAGTGTTTTACTTCCTTGGTTACTAATGGTCGTAGCTGTGTGTGCGTGCGCAATGCAAAATATTTACAACAACATTTATCTCATTGTTTGCACGGAAAATTTGATTTAATTCAGTGCATCTGGCTAAAATTGTGTCACAATAGCCCTGAGGCTTGCCAGTGGTTGCTCTGGGGAAACATTATCATAACATCTTGTAGTTTTCTTTTGTTGACCTAATTTCTTATTTTCTTAAATTGTTGATCTTTTCTAACATAGCTTTTCAGGTTCTTGATCGAAAGACGTGGTTGAGCGAAATAAACAACCAAGCTACTAAACATAACCCAAACCACCGAAGGAAAATGAAATGTAAATACAATATACTGAATAAGATGGAGGACTGAAGATTAGCATTAATGTTAATGTGGTGTTAAAATAAATTGCTTTGTTAAGATGGTAAAAACTAACTTTAATGTCAAACTTTAAAAAAAAGAGATAAGAGACATACTTTCTTTTTCTGATTAACTTTCAGAAAATAAACCTATCCAGCAATTGGAACTAAACTCGAACCAACCTAATCTGCTATCTAAATTCAAATCTTACAATCAGAAAAATCTGTGAATATATGGTGTAATTCAGCCTATAAGTATTTAAAAAAAAAAAAAACCCTGTATTTATTCTTTAACAGTGGGTAGAAGCTGACTGAAGAATATTTTATTTTTGTCAAACCCCACTCCCCACTTGTGAAGGAGTATTGTGTGCAACATGCTTCACAGTGATGTCGATGAACTTATAACGTCTGGAAAATTACCATGTCTGCTTGAATGCTGTTCTTAATCAAAAATGTGCCAAAGTCAAGACCAAGAATAATGAGATAAGGATGAGAGGTGAACCATCATCAGTGTCATTAAAAATAATATTCAGATTGTGGATTAACTCCACATATATCCCTTTTAATTAACCCCTGACAAATTCAAATACAAGGCATTAACTTTAAGGTTAGATTCATTAACATTGTCTTACTTTTGTTTATATAAACAGAATCTTCCAATAGATGAGAGCTGAACTCAAACGGGCTCCAACACCCTCAAGAACATTATGGAAAACATTGCATAAAATTAGAATATTAATGCAGTTGTTATTCTGCTGAAAGCAAAATTAGCACATCTAAACAACACCTTAAACCACATGTGTTGCTCATTCTGCATGTACATATGCCTTGCAAAAATGCAAAATGGTCAGATTATTTGAAAACTGTCTTAGGATATCCAACAGTGATGCAGAAGATCAACGAGCTGACATGGATGATGCAGAGACATTGATAGTTTCAAATTAATTTAGAAGTAATAAGTCTGCACAAGGAACACGTGGATTGAAATTCATCCTTGTGCAATACATTAGCAGCTGTGCATTGAACTACACATCCGAAAATCTGATTCTATTGATTTTAGTGGAATCAAATTGGCACCCAAATGTTAGAAGAATGCACATTTAGCTGAATTCCTTCCCCTCTGTCTCCTATAGTTAGACCATAAATTTCAAGCAGTTTTGTAGCTCTCAAAGATCAGTAGGTCATTGCCCCCTTTTTCCATTTATTTCTATAGCAAACTCTGTTCTACTTTTAAAGTTCCACTACACATTTGGAGTGAGCATGTACTTAGTTATCTCTGGTTTCTGATTTTTACGAACATCTTTGAAGTATCTACACTAATGTCGTATGTTCATAAGATAAATTCAGCTCAGTCAGACAGTGACCAGAATATCCAATGTAATGCACAAGCAGCATAACTCAAGATATCTTTGATATTTTGGTCAGCTCAGCTAGCCTTCCTCCTTTCATCACAGGCCCAAACTAATATGGTTTTGTAGTGAATGAATAGTCTTCTCTATGTACGAGTTCTTGCATGCATGAGGAAAAAAAATCCATGCATAACAGAACAGTTCCACTTGCTTAGCTTTACCCTGCCATCCACACCTATCTAACCCCACACACCATCCCATCAAGAAATAACAGGAACTAATGTGGAAATATGATAGGAGAAAACTCTGAGATCAAATTACTCAATCCATGTACAGAATTAAAACTTGGGTATGTCAGTCATTGTTCTACAATCTGGCGTGTGTTAAATTTGTATGCACAGAACTGCTCATCTCTATTTGATCAAAAATAGATAAGAGAGGACTGTTTCCCTTTTTAAATATACCTTGACCTTTTAAAACTTAGCATCCTCAAAGCATTCGCAAGGATCGTGAATTAATAACAAACTATTCCTTCAACTCTGTGGAGTGCACAAGTGCTTAAAAATTAAAATCTACACTGCCAAAATAAAACAAAATAATCAGGGTGTTTGATGCTGCTGCATTTCCTGGACAAATGCAATATCTAAATGTTTTTAAGCTGGAATTTTTGAGGTATAAAATTTGCCGCAGAGAACACGTTGTAAGCTGCAGCAGTGAGTAATACAATGGACAGTCATGAGGCATCACTGTATGCGAGCTGTTACAGGGGCAGGCTGAGAAGAAAACACCAAATACCATCAGTTCTGTATATTTCCTTGTGACAGATTAAAGTGGAATAGCAAGGAACTTGGAAAACAGTTTCTCTGCCCTACAGGACTGAAGGGGATGATGGAAAAAGAAGGTGCAGGGAAAATAAATAATAAAAGAAATATGGAATGGATGTTCTAAAATAAAGTAACATAATTGTAACCATTTCAATTAGCCATCATATTTATGAAACTAAATGAAAAATACCATGAAGTTAATTAAAAATGTGCTTCCTGCAGGTGGACTATCCTTAATTCATCTTATCCTGTACTACTACCTTCTTTGCAGAGGTTTGATTAATTTTAACTTCTATGAAACTGATAATTTCTTATCCACAATGTAAAAAGCCCTTAAATGGCAGTATGCATTATCTGAACCCAGATAGTTCATCTTTGTTCAGTCACAAGCTCCTCATTTCCCTTCATATTTTGCCAAAATGGTTTCTGCTTTTCACTGATTTTATGGTTGACCGCACCACCTTCTCTTGCAACATACATGTTTTATTGTTTTGGTTCCCCCAATACGTAGTTCTATTACAGGAGCTTCAGGCAAGTCAACAGCACAAAATATATCAAGTTAGAATAGGATCATGCAGGGATCCTCCTGCATTAAAACCTCAAATATTGGAGAGGTATTACTTCATTATAATCTGCAGATGTGTCCAAATATTTGCTGATCCCAAAACAACTGCATTTCTTTCTTGAAATTCTTGGATCCCTAATTGATTTAATTTTACGATATGATGAAGGAACTGTAATTAGCATGAAATTCTGGAGATAACTCACGGAATCCAACTTAGACTAGCACCAATATAATGGAAATCTGAGGGGGTAATGGCCTATTTAAAAACTAGTAAAATGCAACACCTTAATCCATCCTCCTAGGGAACCTGCACTGTGCAACTGTTCCCATGTCACAAGTGGCACACGGCAGCTCTCATTGCATCTCTTCTGGCTATGATTTACTAATCAACTCACAACCTTAAATTATTCTGTCTGAATAATTCTTCACCTATACATCTGCCAGGCTTTCAAGCAATTAAGATTCCTTTTTTTCCTGATATTTGAGGTTGTTATAAGAATCTTCGGCACTGTATAAGCTTCTTGGTTCATGTGAGGAGCTTTGTTATCTGTAAAGTTATTTTAATGACATGGTAATAATCTGTCAACATTGCTTTTAAGTGGGACAACCACATTGACATGACTCTAAAGCTTGACATTTAGTAGAATAAGTTGTTCAATAAACAATATTGCAGTGCTAAGCTGGAAGTGCTATAATAATCAGGCATTAATGGAATCAGTTAACCAGCTTTGAGGTTTATCTGATTTATAGCAAACCCTTCCAAGAAAAGTTTTGTAAACTTACAGAAATGTACGTCTTCAACTACTGTAATTAACTTTTGCCTTGATGGCTCCAGAAGCATACTAGTTTTGCACCCACATTGTCTGCCTGCCATTACTTCCTTTGCAACCCAACCCAATTCTACAGCTTTCTGACAAATGACCCAAGTTATCGTTTGGAAAGGCCCATTGGAATTGTCAGTTTAATAATGTGATTTGAACTCACAGCTGGAAGTTCAAAACATACGTGGGAATAACATGACATGATGTGGATTTTAAAGAAAGAGTCTCAAGTGAAAATTATGAAAGGGTAACTGAATAACAGAACGAAAAAGCTATGTGATAACGAGCAGCATTGTTCCACATGAATATACACAGGTAGAATATGGAGAAGATGTAAACCAAACATGGTTGATTCTTAGGGTTGTAACAAATCCACAGTTGCATTTTTTGGCAAAAACTGGGACGAAAAGAAAGGAGAATTAAAGTGTTGGCAACAGTACACTCCAAAGCTTTGGGTGTCCGTGAGATTTAATGCTAAAGGAAGAGGGGCTTGGAGTTGAAGCTGCATGAGTCACACAATGCTGCTATAAATCCAAGACATTACTTGAGTCTTGTTAAATAAAATGAATGAAGTTTTAAAATATGTAAATTTTGTTACAGCCCTAATTATAACCAGTAAACAACAGAGGCTAGCACAGGACAAAACCTCCAGGGTTAAATACTGGTGGCTCAGTGACTAAGAATTCAGAGCGGAATATGCTACATTTATACTGTGCACTACTGCACCCATGATCTCTTCCAAAATGCAATGCTTTCAGTCGTGTAACCTGATAAAATGTAACAAGGATGCTGGCAGGAAAGAAGATCAGTCAGCACCTGTCTTGTGGGCAGTGCGATGGTCTTCGAGACAAGGGAAAGGGTTGTTGTAGGTCTTGAATAGGAGGTGAGGGGGCAGTATCTGAGGTGTTTCCACTGCCACAGTAGCTAGTGCAAATAGTCATCCACTCTGGCGAAGGAACAGGATCCAATCCCTGTATGTGCCATTAGCCGGAGGCATTCGGATGCCTGGCCCAGTGCAAGCATCAATGGTGGCTGCTTTGGCAGATTCTGAGATTCTGTGTATAAAAGGTGGAGGAAGAATAAACAGATATTAGTTTCCAGCACTAAAAACACATTACTGTCATAATTTATCCTCATTTAAAATATAGCATTTTTATTATTTCTTTTTAGATTCAGATTGCTATATTGTCATATACACCATGGTGCAAATGAAATTTCTTGTTCACATGAAGTTCACAGCGAGAACATAGAATATGATAATGATAGATACAACTATATATACTATGATAAATGCAAAACGGTACAATGGTGCAAAGGTTGTGGTGCAAAAAAAAAACTGAAATGGGCAACACAGTGGCACAGCGTTAGAGTTGCTGCCTTAGAGCACCATAGACCAGAGTTCGATCCTGACAACAGGTGCTGTCTGTACGGAGTTTGTTTGTTCTCCCTGTGACCGTGTGGGTTTTCTCTGGGTGCTCCGGTTTCCTCCCACATACCAAAGACGTACAGGTTTGTAAGTTAACTGGCCTCTGAATTTTTTTAAAAATTGACCCGAGTGTGTAGCATAGTGCTAGTGTACGGGGATCACTGGTCAGCACGGAATCCGTGAGCTGAAGGGTCTGTTTCCGCGCTGTATCTCTAAAGTCTAAAGTAAGATTGGAAAAAGCATTCCAGGTAGAATTAAGAGTAAGATTATGCGGCAGCACCTCCGGTAAGAGTGTGAAAAGGGTGATTGTTTTACCTTCAATTAGATTTCTGAATTAAATTTATTAAATGAGAAGATGCATTCAGAATAGTGGACAATTATATTGAGCTGGACTTTCTTCCAATGAGGAGGCTGCAATTTTCAGCTTCAGGCTAAGAATAAGCGGCAAAACCGATAATGGTATTAGGCTACACATCTTTCAGGCTTATTTTGCAGAAGGAAAGATTGGCCCATAACAGTCTCCACTAAATTTGTGCAATAAGGCCTCATTTCTACCACGTGGATCATTGATTTCAACAATTCATATCTCATTCACTTTTTTTGGGCTGCTTACCTAAAATAGCACTATTAAGGGCAGCACAGATAGGTTCCCTCTGGATAGGATCAAGCTGTTGCCCAACTGGACAGCCCCAAGGATCAGAGTACGCTAGCAGGCTAAATGCATCCTGGAAAAGTAAGATACAAAAAGTCACTACACAACTTCAAAAGGTTTAATACCACATAGGAATTATCAGATTTCTATTTCATTTTGTTTCTCATCCCCCACCACCCACCACCCACTGTCGGCTCTCATGCACCTACCTCTTCAGCTAGAGAATGTGCGACAAGAGCTTATAGAGTTCTGGCTTTTTATTGAAGATAGACACAGAGTGCTGGAGTAACTCAGCGGGTCAGGCAGCATATCTGGAGAAAAAGGATGGGAGCTCAGCGGGTCAGGCAACATCTCTCGAGACAAAGGATGGCCTTTTATTGACAGCTGATCATCGCAATATGGAAATAAGCAAGGGGCAGATGTAAGGAACAATGCTGTATTCCCAATTTCATGTGATGCACTCTTCTGATACTTAAGCACATAATTGTCATTCAATATAACTGGATTTTTTTTTAATGTGATTATTTGGAATTTCTGTTTGTTTGCTCAGAAAAATGCATAAAGTTGCCTTTCAATGTTAGGCTTCAAAGTAAAAACATGCTCTCTTTTAAAAAAAAACTATTTTTATTAGTCTGTCTCAGCAATTGACAAAAACATTTTTTTTTAGGCTCTTGCTCCTGGGTACCATTGCAAAGATCATCTCACGTGAGGTAATCAAGAGTAAAGATTGATATTAAAAGTCAGAAAGATCTCACTGATAGTAACATTTTAATTAAAGCGATGAGAAAACAGGCTTAAATTCAGAAAATTAGAATGTCGGGTGGCAATTAAAAGTTATTATGCCTCAGTCAACCAAGGTGATTGAATAATGTAGGAAGGCATTAGATCATTATTATTTGGTAATATTTCATGAGGCCAGCATGTACTGACAGTGCAAGCCAACTCTGACAATTAACAACTGTATGCTCTTTGTTAATCATTGTCTACATGGTCAGACTAATAGAAAATTGATCATTCCAACAAATTGAAAGAATGGTGATCTAATAATATTTTGGAACCACCTTCAGTGGTCTGGTAAAGTAAGGAAATTGGAGACAGTGCAGTCAATGAAACATCTTTGGAGATACAAACCTTTTAAAATAAATAACGCAATAAGACCACAATCAATACTCAATCCTGCAAAGTTTGAAAAAAGTGAGCATGGGATACCTGCAACATTTTTTTGTGTGTGGTATTCTTTCCATATTCTCTGCAAAGTTGTTCACTTAAAGCCTGCAATTCACGTCCAAATTGGATCATGCGTTCGGTTGCAGCTTGGTTCCCTCCACAAAGCTGACGTTGAGGGCAGCTGTCTTCTAGATTGGAAGAATTAAATGAAACAAAGGGAATATTAAAAAGTTCATTACAATGATGCCCCAAACTAAATCCAAAGATTTTGCCACAGAATCAGAGCTACATGTTCATCAACTGCTGCATTTCAGTTAAGGCAGCAGTGCAGTTTGCACACTATAGAATCTTATTTTTCTTAAAGAAAGGAATGTCCAACTTACAGTTGTGTTACGCAAAATTTCTCAACTGCTCATGGACGTAGAGAATAAGTGAAATGAGCTATAATGTTTAACCGAAAAGTTGAAATGCAATGTTTTTTGTACCAGCGTTCTAATAGCATTTGATGAAAATCTTTAGATTCTCTCCCTCTTAGTCATGTTGAAGGTATTGCTGAAGTATATAGGTAATATTACATTGCGGTGACATATCAGTTCAGGTGAAGACCGGAGTTAGTGGTCTCAGCTGATCAATACATGTTTAAGAAAGAATTGCAGATGCTGGAAGGTAGACAAAAATGCTGGAGAAACTCAGAGGGTGAGGCCGCATCTATAGAGCGAAGGAATAGATGACGTTTCAGGTCGAGACCATTCTTCAGACTCCGTTTCGGGCCAAGACCCTTCTTCAGATGTATCAATACATAATCAATAACTTTGTGATGGATGTTGTAAATGGTGTATGTAAAATTTTAAGCAGGGGTTGAGCTTGCAAAATAGGGAGGCAGAAATGGGAAGCAACTAAAAAGTGCTTTGGTGAATAGGGTGATGTGAGATTTCAAAAGGGGTGAAAAATAAATTAGTGGAGTTGAATTGAGAAAGTGAAAGGAACAAAGAGCTGATTTACACGTCCACAACTGATTTTCCAGAAACAGGTAGTTTTAGCACCTCCTTTAACCCACACAAAATTACAAGAGCTCATTTGAAATCCTTCCCTCTCCCCCCTCCCCCTCTCGGAAGTTCCCCCGAACAAGTGGCGCCAAGGCCGGGTGCTGCAGCTGATTTCGACCTTTTGGGACTTCCATGTCGATGGGCGGGTTGAATTTGCCCACTGCGAAAGCCGGCAGATCCATTCAATAGCCAATTTCCGAGGCCGACATTGCAGGGATTTAAGAAGTGGAGTCTGAGGTGATGGGGGCATGATGGTCAGTGGGGCGTGGGGTGAGGAGGGGGTAGCAAGTAGGAGGATTAGTACTGTGGATTGAGGTTGGATGTCTTGGGAGAAGCAGTCAGGCAATGAATCAGTTTCCGGAGGAGGATCCATGAGGTTTGTGACAAAGGTGCAGGGTGCCATGGTAAGTAAATATATCACCCAAAGCGCCAGTCTACACTGCCAGGGACGGACTCAGGCAACCTTCTCTTCATATTACTGAGGCCTCACAAGTGTTTATGTATGTTTGAACACATCATCACACAGACATTGCCTATATGATCTAAAATACTAGAATTCTGTAATGCAAGCCACAGTACATCCTATCATCCACGTGTTAGCACTTCACATCCACAAAGAAGGAATGTGCAAAGGATACTCCTACATTCCGTTCATTGAAATTGAACGATGTAACAAACAAAAATTTGACACTCCAGAAAAATAACCTTCAGGAAAATAAAATGGGGCTCTTCTGTTTTTCAGAAAATAGTTGACAATAGCAGTCTTTGACTGGGAAGAGATTTGACAAGGTGCATGCATCCATTTGATGGGAAGATCAGAAATAAAAATATATACATTTAAGATGGTCACTAATAAATTCATCTCAGATAAACTCATATCAGATAGTAGTCAACTGGGCTGTATTATATACCCCTTAATAAGGGGAAGCCATTTAGAACGGAGATGAGGAAAAACTTTTTCACCCAGGGGGTTGTGAATCTGTGGAATGCTCTGCCTCAGAAGGCAGTGGAGGCCAATTCTCAGGATGCTTTCAAGAGAGAGCTCTTCACAGAGGAGATGCATGAACAGATAGATCCGGTGCTGAGAGACAGAAACTTGTACACAAGCATTGTATGGTAGCAGAACAAGTTGTGATGACTGATAAAAACAGATACAATTCTTATTTATTGAAACAAGGACATGGAGCACAAAAGCAAGGCATACTAGAGACCTTGTGTATGGTATTATCCGTGCTTTAGAAAGACATCGAGGGCTTAGATATATTGCAGAAGAGAATCACAGGTAAGGGACTCTAAATAATTGCAGAGACTGGAGAGATTTTGTTATTTTTTGAGCAAAGAAAATTAAGGGGAACTTGACAGAGGTATTAAAATCATGAACAACTTTGGCAGTAAATAAGAAGAAACCTTCTCACCCTACACAACATTCTCTAACCATTAGACACAGATTCAAGGTAATTGGCAAAATAACCAATGCTAACGAGAGAAATACTTATCACACACAAGTTATAATCTGAGTGCATTTGTTGAAATTAGTTGCAGCAGTAACTTTGAAAAGGGATTAAAATAAACACTTGAGGGGAACAATTTAAGGTCACGAGGAAACCGGGAATAGGACTAAATAGTTAGCTTTACCAAAGCTCAGCATTTAGCCTCGGTTAGTTTTTTGTCTAGTTTAGACACACCCATCAACGATAATCCATACACTAGTTCTATCCTGCACACGAGGGACAATTTATAAAATCCAATTAACCTGCAAACTTGCATGCATTTGGAATATGGGAGGAAACCGTAGCACCCGGAGAAAACCCACACCGTCACAGGGAGAACGTACAAACTCCGTACAGACAGCACCCATAGTCAGTGTCTCTGGTGCTGTAAAGCAGCAATTCTACTGCTGCATCTCTGCCACTCTAATTGCTTGTACCATTTCTTTGATTTGAAAGTTCACCATGGTGTCGTGGTTCACATTCTTTACCATGGAAGTTTTGAATCTTAGGATATACGAAAGTAAATAATAATAATAATAATAATAATAATAATAATATCTGTTATTGTCATCACACATAAGTGCAACAAGATTTGGTTTGCAACTCCATCCGATGTCATAACTTAAACGACTAATAAAATTTAGGTTTAGATACCCCGAGAACAAGGTTTGTGAAAAGAACATTAGAACAGTAAAAGTCAAAACAGACTAAAGTGCAGATGTGTCTGTGCCAAGACTCAAAATCTTGGAATTTGCATACCAACGTCTGATATCCTTAGAATACATAATGTCATAAGGTCATAAGTGATAGGAGTTGAATTAGGCCATTCTGGCATCCAATCTTGGTTGATCTATCTTTCCCTCTTAACCCCATTCTCCTGCCTTCTCCCCACAACCCCTGACACCCGTACTAAACAAAAAATACAAAAGGTGATACAGGACTTAAACAATGACTGTGGATATGTAGGTACCGCAGGCAAACGAGCAAATAGTTGTTCAAAGGATAGCACAGTGGTGCATCTGGTAGAGCTGCTGCCTCACAGTGCCAGAGACATGGGTCCAATCCTGATCTTGGGTGCTGTTTGCGTGGAGTTTGAATGTTCTGCTTGTGTGACTGCATGGTTTTCCTCCAGGTACTCCAGCTTTCTCCCACATCTCAAAGATGTGCAGGTTTGTAGGTCAACTGACCGTTGTAAATTGTCCACTAGTTTGTACGGAATGGGATAATATTGAATGTGTGTGAACAGAAATCTATGGTTAGCATTGACCTTGTTGGGCCTGTTTCCAGGCTGTGTCTCTCATTAAACAAATTTTAGCAATGGTAATGCAGTCAAATCTGCTAACAGTAGTTGGAAGGTAATTTGAAAAACAAAATCACTTAACCACTTATTTCTATTTCTGGGGAAGAGATTTCCCCTAACCCCCATTTTCAACAGCGGAGGAATTCAATTTAAGGAGGATTAAAGTGGGAAGTGGGAAGATGTAAGAAAACCGATATAGAATCTCACTCTCTCTTAACCTCTCCTTAAAATATTGGCCTACGTATTTCTTCATTCTTTTGTCACCCTCCCTTTCCAAACATGTATGTCCACAGATCTATCACCTGCCCCCTCCTTTGCTCACACAACATGCCCACCACTATCCCCATGTCTGATCCTACCCATGCTGGACTCATCAGTCGGCAGGATTTCTTCGTGTTTATAGTTGCCGTTCATTATTCTAGTCGAGGAATTTTCCAAGACTCCATTGGTGTAGTGCTCTGGTTCCATTTCCATTTCACTGTCACTGTTGAACAATAAAAGTAAATCAGGCAATAAAATGCTCTGACTCAATTCAGGCAAAAATCAGCTGAGGTAGCCACCCAAGAACCTTCCCCCTCAGCAAAGGACAAAGCGCAAATGTTTTCCTCTTCTTCCTCTATAACTTCCATTTATTCAGACAACTTAATCCTAGTCTCATCTTTTTATTCACCATAATTACATGACCATAAGTAGGGCTTTATCAAGTCAGGAATCAGAGACTAAAAGCCCTGTCCCACTGTACAAGTTCATTTAAGAGCTCTCCAGAGTTTAAAAAAAAAAAATCAAACTCGTGGAAGCACGTAGAATTAATGTAGCGGGTACGTCGGCGCTCGGGGACGTCTCTTAGGGCTCGTAACACTAACGGCAGGTACTCGGGAAATGCGGTAAGCTCGGGAAGACTCGTGAAGATTTTTCAACATGTTGAAAAATGTCCACGAGAGCCCCGAGTACCGACGAGTGGCCATTACCGTAAATCTCCGAGTTCGAATCAGGGCAAACTCGGGAGAACCCTTGAATGAACTCGCACAGTGGGACAGGGCTATCAGGCTATTCCCATACTCTATTAGAGCTAAAACAAGCAAAAGAAAAAAAATAGGTTTCAGGTTACCTTCCCCATTGCCCAAGTATCATGTTTAAAGTTAGATTCCCTATTCCCAGGTGCCTGAGATACAAAGGCAGTGTATTATTATTTAATTTTTAAAAGCTCCTTGCATTTAAGGCACAATATCAAGGAGCATACAAGTGCCTGCACAAATAATGAATCAAAAATAACTTACTTAAAGTTAATTACACAAAGCTATTGCACAAGAATTGCCAAATTACCTACTTCACCTGGCTGTTTGTTTGTTGGTTGGTTTATTTTCTTTCAAGTGGATTTTGCTATAAATGGGATTTTGGAATTTAACGGTAACGTAAAAACAAATTAATTCAGCACCAATGATGACACAGCTGCGCTCTCTCCCAAGACAGAACGTCTAAAATAGAGGCCACTTCGCTGTTGTATTGTAATGAATGCTTAGCGTTGGAGGACAGGTAGCAAGACATTAATTATAACTGTGACATGTATATCAAACTACTCGATAAGCATCCGACCAAAAAGGTTGATTATAAATATTACATTGATTTTCAAATAAAAATAATTGCACTCTACGGCAATCAAATCCATTACAAATTCAGATTATCTACGTTATGATATTTTTCAGCATCTTCCTTGCATTCATAAACTCCAAGACTGCGCTGTCTAAATTAGCCATTTTAATGCCAGATATGATCAAATCGAGATACAGATAACTTTCATCTGCAAACACCTCGAGCCAAAAAGGTTGTGATCAACTTACTTAATGCACCAGCATTGCCGAGTCTCCACTATCAGCATCTCAGGGATCATCAATAACCAGAAACTCTATTGGCCTAGTCACATAAATCCAGTCATTACAAGGGTAGATCAAATCTTAAAAAAGGACAAAAAGTGCTGGAGTAATAGTGGTTCTGGCAACATCTTCTGGAGAACATGGATGGGCGACGACTCCGGTCCTAGGGAAGAAGGGTCCCAACCCAAGCGTCACCTATCACCTTCTCCAGGGGCGCTGCCTGACCCACTGAGTTACTCTGGCACTTGTGTCTATTTTTATAAACCAGCAGCTGCTATTCCTTGTTTTTAAATCAAATGCTATGTAATCTAAGGTGTGTATGTAATATTGCTTTATATGACACAAACTCATGGATACCTCATTCACAAGCATTAAATGTATCAAATCTCATTTTTACAAGAAATTATTCAAGGAGTGTGTTAGGTGTTTGAGTGCTGGCTTTCCGTGAATACGTGAAATGGAAACAGAATACCCCATTAGTCTGCAAAGGTGCTCTTGCTTTTCTTAACCGGTAACACTTAATTGTAGTCAACTAGGCTGTATTATATACCACTTAATAAGGGATAGGCTATTTAGAATGGAGATGAGAAAAAACTTTTCCACCCAGAGAGTTGTGAATCTGTGGAATTCTCTGCCTCAGAAGGCAGTGGAGGCCAATTCTCTGGATGCTTTCAAGAGAGAGTTAGATAGAGCTCTTAAAGATAGAGGAGTCAGGGGATATGGTGAGAAGGCAGGAACGGGGTACTGAATGTGGATGATTAGACATGATCACAGTGAATGGCGGTGCTGGCTCGAAGGGGCTACTACTGCACCTATTGTCTATTGTATTGCAGACCTAGCTTACCTGGTTTCTTGGTTACTTGTACTACTGTGTTGCTGGGATTTGGAAGAGTCTGTGGAATTGGACTCTGAATAGTTTACAGAGGAAGGTGAAGAGGAGGATGAAGAAGATGAAGACGATGAACTTATAGCTGGATATTTGTTGTGGATCGGTTTGCTTTTTGACGACACAATCCCATTGCTGCAGTTTGGACTATCTGCTCCTGCAAAACACACAATAGATTTAATGGACAGAAAAAAAAAAAACTTCTCACTAACATGATTACAAGTTGCCAGAGGATGGCGGAGAGGGGGCTACAATTACATTGTTTACAATCCATTTTTACAGATACAGGGATAGGAACAGTTTAGAGGGACATGGGCCAAGCACAAGTAAATGGGGTTGGCATAGATCGACATCTTGACTAGCATGGAATTGAGATCCAATTATTACAGCTTTGTATTTAAATTCAGTTAATCAACTGACATTTTTTTTGATAAGATAAGCAGATTCATTTAAAAAAAAGCATTTTTACAAATTTTCAGTCACTTACCTGGTAAGGAATGTAGTTGACACTTAACTGCCCTCTGAAATGGCCCAGCAAAGCTTCTACATTAATAAAGAAAAAGGCCAAAACCAGGTGGACTACCTGACATGGACCTCAGCATCAAATAAGATGGCATTAAGTCCCCGCCCAGCCAGCCAACCTCACTAAGACTTTCTGATTTGTGTCTCAGGAACTGGGAAGACATCCTTCACACAACTCAAGCAACAGCCCGACATAACCATACTCACAAAATCATATCCCATAACAAACCAGATTATGCCCCAAAAAAAAAAAAAAATCCATGACTGCATCTTCTCACCAGTGGCAGCTAGTGGTAATGAGGTGGAGGTGGCAGTTCTGAAGGCCAGAAAATCGGCCAAGTGAAGTTCCAGATTCAACCATATTCAGCTGCCTCAGGAATAAACTTCTGTCAGAGGGTCAGAAGTGGAAATATACACTGATGACTGCACAAATTGACAATTTTTAAGCAACCCCTCAGCAAATAATTCACATGACATGCAACTACTCAACAAATGAAGTGGTCCATGCTTGCATTCAGCAGACCCTACAACATCTAGGGATGTGCTGTTAAATGGCAAGAAACATTCATGTCATGGGTGTGCCAGACAATTAATAATTAAAAAAAGGATTTACCAGCTACTACCTAACTTTACTACCCTAAATCTCCCACCATTAATGTCCCACAGGTCACCATTGACCAGAATCTTAACCGGACCAGTCATTTAAGAAAAGCAAATATCTGAAGATACAGGAAATCTGAAAAAAAAAGTGAATGCCTGAAATAGTCAGCAGATCCATAGAGAGTAAAATAGTTAGATTTCAAGACAAGGATATTTCATCAGAACTGAGCATTTGATACCCAAAAGCTTGGTAGAGATCGCAGAAGGGCTGTAATGGTTTAAGATCGTGGCTACCACCATTTTTCCAAAGGTAATGGGAAATGGACAATAAACAGAGATGCCAACCTTCCAGAGCACAAATCAGTAATCATAAGGCTAAAAATCAGTAATTTGGAGACAAAATCAGTAATTTTTTGCGCGAAGCAATTTTTTTTCTGCATGATGGCAAGCGCGGCTCCCACAGGCAAGCGATAGCGCATAATGTTAACATTAACATACCTGTATGTTCATTAGTTGGTATTACATAAACATGTATTAACTCACCATTGAAAATGCTCTATTGAAAGACTGGATGAACGAGTTCATTATCAATATGTCTTGATATGTTTATACACACACACTCACACATATATACGCGCACACACACACACACACAGACACACTCACACACAGACACACTCACACACACAGACACACTCACACACACAGACACACTCACACACACAGACACACACACACACACACACACAGACACACTCACACACACACTCACACACACTCCAGTGATGGAAATGGGTTTAGGAACTAAGGGTACTCTGGGTCCGTGAAGCTGAGGGTTGGGAAGGAGGAGGGGGGGGGGGGGGGGGACTCTGTCTCTGTCTGTGTGTGTGTTGGCTGCAGCCATCGTCTGCTTTAGTGAGGGAAGCAGGTCGGTGATTGATCAAAAGGCCCCTAGGAGACTGTCTGATTGGCTGCCAAGTGACCAGCGCATTATGTGATTGGACACAATGCCCTTGGAGACGGCCGCTGATTGGGGCGGGAGGAGACCGATTTATTGATTGGACGGGAATTTTAAGGGTAGCTGGTCGGTGATTGGACGCAACCCCCCCCTTAGAGACAGTCGTTGATTGGCCACCAAATAATCGAGCGCGAAAAAATAAAAATAGGAAAACAATAAAATCGAAATTACGATTTAAATCGGAAGAATATCATGCCTGAACTGCAGCAAAGATACTAGTATCCGCTCTAGTATCTTTGATCTGCAGTTCCTTCCTATTGAACAAGAACCCTGGCCCGAAACAACTCATAATCCATTCCCTCCACAGATGCCGCGAAGCCCGCTGAGTTCCTCCAGCACTCTGTGTTTTTTTATTTAACTCTTGAAATTTAAGTTAGACATACAGCTGGAGTAACTCAACGGGACAGGCAGCGACTGGAGAGAAGACTCTTTTTCAGACTGAACTGAACTCTCGTCGGTGAGAGTAACTTGTGATTATCTGCAGAAGGATCTCGACCAGAAAAAGTCATCCACTCCCCAGAGCCGGCGCCCGTCCCACTGAGCCACCCCAGCCCCCCCACCCCCCTTATAATTTCCGTACTTTTTTCTATAGCTGCCACCTATTTTGATGTCATCCTGCACCCTGCTCCTGGTCCCGGCCCGCGCCGATCTGCGTGTGTGTGTGTGTCGGAGTCTGAGCGGAGAAGCGCCGGCACCAAGAGTGAGTGAATGCATGGACAGACGGAACGAAAGCAACCATCGTAGAGCGCAATAGGTGACATTTTGGGCAGAGACCCTTCTTCAGACTGACAATCAAGGGAAAGGGAAACGGGAGGCATATCTTCCATTCGTTTGTCCTTAGTGCCATCTATATCTATTGTTCCTCTTTCCCCTGACGGTCTGAAGAAGGGTCTCAATCCGAAATGTCATCTATGATCGTTCCTTTCGCCCGCCTGTCCGATTGTTCGCTCGTCCTTGGATTAAGTAGCGCAGGATAAAGCTGGGAATTCATGCACAGGATGGAAACTGGAAACTGGAACGTAGGAGAACGTCGTCCCTCTGCGTACCCCCCCATTTCCATCACTGGCACTCACACACTCACACACACACACTCACTCACACACTCCCAAACACACACAACAAGTATGTGCTAACTTAAAATCGGCAAAATCCGGGATTTACGATATGAAAATCGTACCGCCCGTAATTGGCCAATTTTCCGTAGAAATTACGGGAAATCCGTACCAGTTGGCATCTCTGAATAAATGGTGGCTCGCAACGACAGTTTATTTTCCTCAGAAAATGAATTTAAACTAGTAACTGATGAATATAGATAAGAATTTTATATAAGATTGGAGTTGCCCTGATGGAATAACTGTAAAAAATGTTTCAGGAGATGTTAATAGCATCTGAAACCAGACTTCCCATAAGTACAACACAAAATCAAGTGATTTGATGTAAACTGACTCATCTTGTCCCCAGCTGTCCTATATTAAATATTGTCATCCAATATTCAGACTAAATAGAATACCAAGTGTTATGATCAAGTTGGAGTTAAAAAGAATCTGGGATGGTATGAATCAGGAGACAAGTTCATTTGTGGTCAATAATATTGTTTGAATTGAGAAAGAGAAATAGTTCCATACTCCACCTGCATTGTTGATGTGGGAGTTATTGGCTCCATGCCTGGGGCTCATGTTGGGTGATCCAGGGTAGCTACCTTGAGACTTGGGACTACGGGCACTGAAACAGCGCACTTCACTGTCTGTACCGTTCACCATCTCCACAAACTGCCGACACCTACATAAAATTACCAGAGTAGTTGTTGAGTAAAATATTAAGTACAGGCAACATTAAAGTAAAAATCAGAGCAATATTGAGTTCCATGAAAATAACAAATGATTTTCAACTGCCAGCTATTTATAAGTCATCTGGTATGTAGTAATTCCTTGGAAATTGGGATTCCTCTTTGGACGTCCGACCCTATAATGTCAAAAGGAAGCTACTTGCATGTGCAAAACATGCTTCTAAACAGGTCGTTTGTACCAGTTTTTAAGTACAAATGGTTGGAATGTGATCAGTTCCCAGCAGAGAGCAGTCTAACTGTTTTTCATTAAGGGACTGGCAGTTACAAAAACATCTTGGATCAATGTTTCTCTGACCATGCAGACGCTACACGTATGTACTGCTCATCTCCCACAGGGAGCTAGAGGATTTTGTAGTTAAATAAACTGTTCATGCATACAATTTCATCAGCTTGCTGACAATTATTTTTTTTAAACTCCAAGCTGTAGAGCACTGAATAGGTTGTGGATGTACCATCAACTTTGCTCTAGATTTGGATCCTTCTCCCTTGCCAAATCCCCACCACACATGCACCTTACATTTGGTATGCAATGTCCTTACTTTAACATGAAGAGCAAGTTTGGGTTACGCTCCAACAGTCCTGGATATAGTTGTTGTGTTGCCTCTATAGCTTCGCCCACTCTTCCTGCTAAAACTAGCTTTTGTATTCCTGAAAGACAGAAGGTGATGATTACAATTACTAGCCAGTTTCAGCTTCACACTTGGCATTTTTATTGAAAAGATAATTATTTCAAATGCATCAGAACATTCATGGCTTGGATGAATTGCACCATCACTAACAGGAACCATCATCTGAAAACAGTTCCAGATTAATTGTGTAACTAGATACAGACTGGAAGGCAAGACCAAAAAGGCTCTGTCCAAATCCCACTATGCTGTCTGATTCATTCAATTTCCACTAAACATAGTGGAATATCATTGCAGAAAAGGGGTTCCTAAACAACAGTACTTTTGCGACATGGTTATCTGCTAAATATACCAATGCATTTCTATGCATATTTAATTTGGTAGTGCATGCATTTAATTAATATTGCACCTTATAGGCGATAGTTCTCACAATAGAATTTAACAATATTCCTCTGAAGGAATGTGAATTATGTGCTCATTTATTGCAATGGCTTTTGAACACACAACTGTTTGATTCAGAGCTGTGAAATCTACTACTGGGCCATACTGATGCAGGTTATAAAGTTTCTGCTTTCCTCTGCTCAAAGCTCTGAGGGGGTCTTTAGACACTCAGCAGCCATTTTGATTTGTCGCTTTCAATTTATTCTCAGTTCCACTTTGGTTTGTAGTACAATATAAATAAAAGCAAAATGGTGTTTTGGTGCCTAGAAGGAGCAGACATTGTCTCGCAAATTCTTGGTAGTCAAACACACAACTATTTTACATCTACAAAGCCAGATTGGAGCCAAAATATTGCTCAACTATGAACTAGTATGGAATTATTAGCCTAGGCAAATCAGGAAAGCATTATAGATGGTTGAACTAACTGGTTTTCTTTTTGTAGCATCATAACAATTATTAATCAATTATAGGTTTTATTAATTAGTTGACCTTTAATGTTTACTGTTTCCTGCCACAACATATTCTGATGTGAACATTCTAGATATCTATTTCCTCGTTTTCAACACAAGATTTCACTGTATTCTACCTCCACGTGTTTCATTCTTGTGTGCCTATAATGTAACTCTATTCTTCCTTTTTCACTCAAGGAGCCATGCGAAAATCAAGAAAACATTAAAACCATAAACATTTGGACTGAACTGAAAAGGGCAGGGTGAAATCAGTACTTCCTAATTTATACTTGTAAGAGATAGATCAACTAATAAATATATTTATTATTGAATATCAAAAATCAAGAGATTAGAGGTTATACAGGAAAAGAGCTCTGAAGTAAAAGATCAGCCACGATCATACTAAATAAGGAGCAGGTATAAGGAACTAAGTGGCCTATTCTGCTCTTAATTCAAAGGAGAATAGATACATTGGCTGTTTCACATATAAGATATAACATTGATTAAAATATTTTAAATTATTTGTTCAAGGTTTGCGATCATCATCAGCATTGTTCATCCCCAAGTGCCCCCCTTGAGCTTGATGGCTCATTAGGACCTGTTCAAGGTGGTTAATAGACAATTGTATTGGTGCGACAAAGGTCAAAATGGATGTGTGCCAGAGTTAATTTGTGAACATAATGACATTAGTGAACCAGCTGAGTTTTTAAATAACAATCTGGTCGTTTCATGGTCTCTGCTACTAGATTTGTTTTTCAGATTTATTTAATTACTCAAATTGAAATTCCGAGCTGCCATGCTGGGAATTGAACTCACACCTCCACATAAATAATCCAAACCACTGGATACTAGTAATTATACTATGGTACCTAAAAAACAAATGTAGTCTTTCACTATCCCATTTTATTTGTCATCTACCATGAGTACATTCATGTTACAGTGTAAGTCCTCAAGTACTAACAGTACTTAGATCAACTGGTCATTTCTCACACATGGTGTTCAGCACACAGCCCAAGTGTAAAACTGTCATTGCAAAGCTAAAACAGGCAAAAACTGCCAGTGGGTCGGTTCAAGCAGATTCTCTGGAGAACATGGATACATGATGTTTCAGGCCAGGAATCTTCAGACTGATTGTGGTGATGGTGGGGAGAATGGGATGGTAGGGGAGGTGGGTGAGAGGAGGGGGGCGGGGGAGAAAGCTGGAAGAGAGGAGGACTAAAGTCTGACAAGTGATAGGTGGGTACAGGTGAGCAATGGTTTTGATAGGCAAGCGGTTGGACGAAAACAAAAGGCATGAGATAAGGATCGAGGAGGTGCAATTTGACAAGTCAGAGAAAGGAATATAGGTGGAAGGGGAAGCGAAAGGGATATATTGGTGAAACATAGAAAATAGGTGCCATTTTCAAGGACCATTCGGCCCTTCGAATCAGCATCGCCATTCAATATGATCATGGCTGATTATCTAAAATCAGTATCCCGTTCCTGCTTTCTCCCCATATCCTTTGACTAGCCTAAGAGCTATATCTAACTCTCTCTTGAATAAATCGAGTGAATTGGCCTCCACTGCCTTCTGTGGCAGAGAATTCTACAGATTCACAACTCTCTGGGTGAAAAAGTGTTTCCTCATCTCCATTCTAAATGGCCTACCCCTTATTCTTATACTGAGGCCCCTGATTCTGGACTCCCCCAAAATTGGGAACATGTTTCCTGTCTCTAGCGTGTCCAATCCCTTAATAATCTTAAATGTTTCAATGATCCCCTCTCATCCTTCTAAATTCCAGCGTATACAAGCCCAATTGCCCCATTCTATCAACATACGACAGTCCTGCCATCCCAGGAATTTACCTTGTGAACCTACGCTGCACTCCCTCAATAGCACAAATGTCCTTCCTCAAATTTGGAGACCAAAACTGCACACAATACACCAGGTGTGGTCTCACCAGGACCCTGTACAACTGCAGAAGGACCTCCTTGCTCCTATATTCACATCCTCTTGCTATGAAGGCCAACATGCCATTTGCTTTTTTCACTGCCTGCTGTACCTGTATGCTTACTCTCAGTGAAAGATGTGCAAGGTAACACCCAGGTGAGTGTCCAGGTGGGGCACGGGGAGAAATGAAGGGGTTGTAGTACATAAAATTGGAAAATTCAAAAGTTTGTACTGAGCTCGCAAGCGAATGCTGTGCTGATTTGCTATGCTCGTTGGTCTACTTGGTGGAGACTGGAAATCTGTGTATCGCCAGAATGTTTTACCAAAGGGGGCACCACAGGAATCATTTTCACTGTAAAGGGGGATATTGAACATAGGAAGTCTTGCTGTACTTCCTTCCTCTTTCATTGTAGTGTGGAGATTAACTCGCATTAACATTAGGAACTGATTTCATTTGAATGATGGGAGGGTTATTATGTATTACTGACGGCACTGGGCCTGTACTCACTGAAGTTTTATGATACGATACGATAGAACTGTATTTATCCCAGGAAGGAAATTGGTCTATTGGAAGATGAGGGGGTCCTCATCGAAACTTACCAAAATAATGAAAGGTCTGGATAGAATGGATGTGGAGAGGATGTTTCCATTAGTGGGAGAGTCTAGGACCAGAGCCCATAGCTTCAGAATAAAAGGACGTACCTTTAGAAAGGAAATGAGGAGGAATTTATTTAGTCAGAAGGTGGTAAATCTGTGGAATTCATTGCCACAGAAGGTTGTGGAGGCCATTCAATGTATATTAATAAGGCGGAGATTGATAGATTCTTGATTTGTACAGGTGTCAGGAGTTATGGGGAGAAGGCAGGAGAATGGGATTGAGAGAGAATGAAAGATCAGCCATGATTGAATAGTGGAGTAGACTTGATGTGCAGAATGGCTTAATTCTGCTCCTATAACTATGAACTTATGGGCAGTGCTGTTGGCAATTAAGATCACAGGGATTTAAAATATAAGTTTCAGCTGTTTCACATAAAGATATTGCTGGCAGCCTTACGCTGTCTGTTTTTGATTGAGTTCTGCTCCTCTTGAATGGTCTGCCCTGTTGCTCTGGCAAAGGCAGTTGCTGTCGCACAGTAACCGTGATGCACCAGGTAGGACGACACCAAACTGCAAAACAAATTCTCACATAATGAGCTAGTTTAAATGTGGTACAAAGACAATTGGCTAACCCACTATTTATGAGAAACAAGGAGCATCATTTCTTACTTTTGCAGCATTGTCTGCCATTCCCCTAATCTGTCACCGATGGGGAATCGCTCAATGGTACCATGAATCTTTGCTCTCCACTCCCGCATGTAATCTTCAATGTCAAACACAAACGGCTGCTGCCCGAAGTTGGCATCTACTATTTCACCAGGCGTTTGTAGCCCCACTGTTGGGTACAAGTTAGGCTAAAAGACAAAATTATTGAAAGAAAATGCGAAATGGCAAACTCCACAGTTCAACAATGCAGTTGTTTACTATTATATGCATTTTGTGGACAGAGAAGTGTGGCGCTATTCAACTTTAGAGGAAGTAAATTGTCCACCCCAGTTAATTTTCCTTTTCATAACCCAACATTGCTTATTCTCTCCCCCCCATTCCTTTTAATATTAATTGATGGTCAAGTAAGTCATGGCCTCCTGGCAGCTCAAGCTAAAATCCCAATGTTTTAGCACTAAAATATTGGGTAGCAGGCTGTTAACATTTACAAGCATTCTTGTCCTTACTCGCTTTTAATTCTAATATTAAAAAACAATTCCTTTCCTCTAAAATGTTTCATTTATGTGGAACATGTGAACATTGCAGAGATTCTAGTCAGTTCATGTATTTGTAGCTGCATTGTCTTCACCTCTCTTATTGTACCCTTTGGTATTTTGTGCTTGCAGATGGCCAATGAATAAGCCACACTAATTGGTTGACACTGGTGAACGTCTGAAGCCCAAAACTGAGCTTCAAATACATTTTCTTTATTCCTTTATTATCCCTCTAGAAGACAAATCTGTTTGTATACCCAATCCTAGCAGACCATAAGTCAGATAAAACAATTGGAATATATTGATTTGGCCAAAATAGGATTTATTTGTGTGATTGCTTCACTGCTGGTATATATGGGGCACCTGGGAAACATGGAGGCTAAGCAATTAATCAGCCAGGCATAAAATGATCATATGTATGCTTCTGGAGATAAAGCAAAAACTGTTTTGGTTGGCTTCAGATTCCATAATTAGTTAGTGGCAAGTAATTGTACATCTGTACACTGTGGATGGCTCAACTGTAATCATGTATAGTCTTTCTGCTGACCGGTGGCACGCAACAAAGACTTTTCACTATACCTGTACACATGACATTAAACTTAAACTAATTGGTGTTTCCTCAGTGTTTAAAACCTGCAGTAAAGCATAGACATCTCAAATGGCAACGAGGTTGCAATAAACAACATAGCAAATTGCTATGCTTCACTTTGGCAATCAAGAATGCTCAAGTCTTAAATCAGCGTTGAGGCTGAGTCAATTATGCCATAGAATGAGACGAACACTTTAAAAACTCCAATTTCGTGTGGCAAGCAGAGATTTCCTAAATACTTTTAAACGCACTCAAATCCTACGTCAGACCTCCCGGTAATTCAGGGTGTTAATGCAGCACCTTTTGTGATGCAATGTCATATTGGCCAGGAGCTCCTACTTTTGAATGCCAGGCTCAGCTGATTATGACGATGATACAATTAGTCCGTATATATCAAGAATGCTGAGGCAGAACGAAAGGGATTTCGAGCAGGGCTCCAGCTCATGATTTCCAATTCCAATTAAATATGCTGAAAAGTAAACTGATTAAATGTTGGGTGAGGACAGCATTAGCACAGCTATAATTTACCTTATTTCAGTTAGTACATGCAGCTGCAAGGCTATTTTCTAGCATGCAAATCCTTTGAGGATTGTGATTTAAAAAAATAATTAGCCCAGATTTGTGTACAATTCTCTTACAGCTAACTCTGAATTATATATCACCCATATCAAGAAACACTGTCAAATATTGCAAAGATTATGCAATGCTATACATGATATCAATGCAAATGTATAGTGCGCTGCTTTACGGTGATACTTAAGGACACGGGAAAATTTACCAACCTTTAAGCAACACCTCCAGTATTACAAGAAAAATTTAAATCATAAATATTAATATGTTATGCCCATTAAAAAATTACAATAATTGCCTGAATTAAATGATTACCAGCAAGACATTTCTGCCTTTACATTTGGTTTGATATTATTATGGCACAGGTATTAAAGCAGAACTTTAGGAACTTAAAGCTGAAATTAAAAGTACATGAAGTACTGCTATAATTTCCAAGTAGTGGAGAAATGCAATTCTTGTCGCCGAAGGCAGTGACCGAGATCAATATGGTATACTTGGATTTCAAGACATATAAAAAACCCATCACAAGGACAACCAATCCCTTTGGTAACAATTGTCTTTAATGGTTATGGGAATCTATTTATGATTTTTAAAGTTTTTTTTAGGAAAAAATTGCGAATACTTACAGGCAGGTCCGTGAATGCTATTCCTGAAAAAAATTCAGAGACGAAAGATATCAATAATTACTCACAGATGCAATCCCTGAAATCTGAAACATAGATTGGTATGTTTACAATTTTAGGTTTCTCAGGTCGAAGTAGAAAACCACAAATTAGATTGCTTTGGGCACTTTCGAGTATGTGACATACTGACTCAGCCAGGCATATTCTGAATGTCAAACAGCTTCTTTAATATTATTTCTGCAGAATGTTACTGTCCTTATGAGACCCATGTGGAGACTGAAGCAGATCTTAATCAGAGTTGAGGCCTGCTTCCAGCATTAGTCACGGTGTTGTACCTCTTTGGACTGATGCAGGAGAGTCTGCAGCATCTATCTTTTTCTCTACTGGTACATGTTTAAAATATCTATCCTTATTCATGTGCATCTCCCTCCTCTAGCTACTGTTGACCTAGGTACTCTCCTGAATATTCACCTTACCTGACCTGACCCAAGCATCTTCTATTCACTTCCCTGACCCTATACTCTTCTATCCTGATCTCACCCACCATCACCTGCCTGCTTCTGACCCACATTCATTGGCCTGATCACTTTCTTAACACTCCACCAAAATATTCTGCTTAAATGCAAATGAACCCAGAGGAGTAACACTAAGAGTCCCTAATATTCTGCAGTAGAATATTAGTGACTCTTTAATGGGCCAATCTAGGAATCGCAATAAACAAATTTTGGCCAGCGGGTCATAGTTTGGACATCCGTGATTTGGATTCTGCAATACAGAATTGCTTTTTTGAGAATTATGTCACAAGGGCACTCTTTATCAATGCACAAAACTTACAACAAAACCTATCCTCGATAATTGTCAAGGCCTTTTTCACTTGGACAGAGAGGACCAGTCGTTACTTTTCACATGTGCGTGTGCGCTATATCTAGTAAAACTAACACAGTCCAGGAGTTAGGAGCTTATCCTCGAGAAACTCATTCAAAACCACACTTAACAAGAAAGTTCACCCTCTATGCACATTACGCGCGCATGGTGCGTGGTGATGTAGGCAGTGACGCGCGGTCGGGTGCGGTGCCCCAGGATTTTGGTACGTACAAAATCTTTGCGCGCCATCTGCGTGACGCGCAAATAACGCCCAAGTGGGACAAGCCCGTTAAGGTGCGCATACCCGTTTAGCTGCTGCCAACCATTATGGGTTCTACCTGTACAGTGCACACACAGACTCAAAGGCCGTATGCCACCAATCTTAAGAGCAGCTTACTCTATAGCAAGCTATTCAACATTCCTCAGATGGCTAACATCATCAACATTTAATATGCTTTTACGGTTTTTGTTACAATCTCATGGAAAAAAGTTGCTTTGTATGTTATGGTAAAATGCACATTTTTTGAAAAAATGCAGTAAGGCACCATGTAAAATCTTTCATCTTTTGCCCATCAAAATTCAACATAAACACAGGGGAAAAAAGGCACTAAATTGCTGCTCTTGTTGCAATAGGACATTCAGGTGTTTGAAGATTTATTCAACTGCCCTTAAATTCTAAGATCAGCATCAATACGACAAGTACTTAGTAAAAAACATTCAACTCCATAATTTACATATAATTGAGCACAAGTCTGTCATCTGTCAGTAATGCAGTACACCTGCTAAAATTTGCAGGATGTTCAAAATTATCTAAACAGCTTCTTTCATAAGAGCTTAGATCACAAAACAAAACCAGCAAAAAAATATTTTGGAGATATGCAAATTAAAGATAATCAAAATCAGAGTAGATCGATATCATGAGAATCACCCATGGTACTAGTTTCACTGTCGTCCTGTTGAGTTTCTCTGTCTGTATAATTCGTTATCACCTAGCCTACAGCCAAAAATGGACCATTGTAGGCTCCACTTTTCCTTGATCATTGTTACTTTTTGCATATCTTTCATTAATTTGTTCTATGTCTCTCTATATCATAGTCTATATCTCTTACTTCTCTCTCCCCTGACTCTGTCTGAAGAAGGATCTCGACCCAAAAAGTCACCTTTCCCTTTCTCCAGAGATGCTGCCTGACCATCTGAGTTACTCCAACTTTTTCTCTCTATCGTGAGAATCATGCTGTTAAAATAGGGTTAGTGAAGAATCGGAAAACCTGCGCCAACCGAGGGGTAAATAACCCACTCCCATAATCAATACAAGTATTCACTCGGCTGTATCAGCTAGCTACTCATTACTTCAATAGTTGTTGTCTTAAATATGTCAGTAGATGTCCTCTTAAGAAATGTGTGACGATGAACAAAGATGATTTATGACCGAAATATCATTCATCTACAATCCTTTTATGTGATCTTCTGAAAGGAAATCCAAAATGTTGACTATAACAATGTTGACTAAGTTGTGAAGTATAACGTGTTTGTTGTGGATTACAAAATAGACTTGTTAAGTTAGTATCCTATAATGTTTTCTTATTACGTGTATTGCAAATATTTGTTCCTGTTCAGATATTCAATACAAGCATGTTACAGCCAAGTCTTTGTATCTTTTACCATTCTCTTTCCTTTTTCTCCTCATGCACTTTCGAGATTAACTTGCTCACGTGATCACGACTTACCCTGCGAGACTGTTGTCACTAAATAACTGACTATCCAACTTCCATTCTTTGCTCTATGTTAACTGATACTATTAACTATTCCCTGTCTTGACCCCTTCAATGCCATTTATCTCACTTCCAGTTTGGGAAATTGAATATTTGAAAACCAGAAGCTACAATCTTGCTTACTGTCACAAACTAATTTGTAGTCAGGGATTCTTTCCAGCAAATTTATGAGACAGTACCAAATCCTTTGTAATTTTGTTGACTTGCTTGACTCAACACTATGGTTCTGACACTATTATGAAGATATTACAAAAAGTCGAATATTGTCATCAGCTACATCCCAGGTTGTGGCAATTCCTTTCTATGCGTCTATGCATCTCAAGGGTTCTAATCTTGCAAGTTAAACTTGCTCTTACAAACTTTTTAACTACCTATTATTGTGGCTCAAGTAAAATTATGCACGATAAGGAGACACTGAGCTAGATTTTAACAATGTTAGAAGAACCAGATATATTTCACAGGAAATCAGATAACAGCGTACCAAAGAACTAAATATTAAAAATTATATGGAGAAATAACCAAGAATTAGATCTCAGCATTAATAGCTCCATTTTGCATATATCACCAACAAAAGCAAAACAGGTTGACTGGATTCATTTGGTGATTTTTTTCCCCCACCCGTTTTTTTGTTTTTGAAACTTTCCATTTTCTTCATGTTCTTTTTAATCAGATGAGTTTTAAGCTCAGTATTTTGTTTGTTGTATTCTTACTGCTTGTTACCAGGTAAAATTTAGTGCACACAATAATAAATGAATGGAGAACAAATAGGCCATGCACATACCCCATGAATAGTACTGAAATAGCTCAAGCATAAAGCTCAGAAAGACTCATGACCTATTGTAGAGTTGAGGCTGAATTGTTCAATCATTGTGGAGAGGCAACCAATGAAGTGTTGAATTGAACAGTCAGAATAATACAACCTACGTCAACAGAAATTGTAATCAAACTGGAGGAGGTTCTGGTCAGATTGAATTGTGTACCGTGTCTCTTTTCTGGTTGCTGAGGTATTAAATAAGACAATGAAGTACTGCAGGGAGGAGTCAAAGTTAATTCACATTTGACATTTGAAAGGTAGGGAAAACGTTGCTTGTCCCAGTTTGGAAAGGATATGTCTGAAATTACATTGAGGTATACAAGAAAGTTCAAAGTATGGTAAAAAATTTGTAACAGCAAACAATTTGGCACTAATTCAAATTAATAAAACATCATTGTAAAGCTGAAGATAGACACAAAGTGCTGGAGTAATTCAGCGGGTCAGGCAGCATCTCTGGAGAAAAAGGATGGGTGACATTTCGGATCTGGACCCTTCTTCAGATTCTGAGAAGGCAGCGTCTAAAGAAGGGTCCTGTCCTGAAACGTCACCCATCCTTTTTCTCCAGAGATGTTGTCTGTCCTGCTATTTACTTCAGCACTTTGGGTCTATCTTCGGTATAAAACAGCATCTGCAGTTCCTTTCTACATATTGTTTTAAAACTTTTGTAAAATTCTTAGAAAAGTGAATATAAACCATCTGAAGGAGTTTTATGGGTGGAT